>CM066986.1:8112500-9312500 GCA_033977485.1 Hydrangea macrophylla
CTCACTAAAATTTCATCACAATTGAACACCGAATTTGAAAAAAGTACTTTATCATGCATGAGAATCAAACCGGGAAATTCCATTTCATCGCCAGAAAACTTCGGAAGGTTTAAAATTGATGCCAAAAATCCATATTTGTCAAGATGCAGAGCCTTCAGAAATTTCGTTGCCATCAAACGAAGAAAGTTGCAAAACTGTGATAAGATCGCTCACAGGTACATCAATTTGTACTGATAAATCATCAGAAAGTCCTGGTCTTCGAGATCAAATCGGCTGTGGCATTTTTAGTTTGGATTAAAGCACCTTTGACATCGACACGGAGAAATCCCTATAAACTTCGACTCAATTCGATACCAGATTCTGAAAAAAGTACATTTTAATTAACGAATTTGTCAAGACAGGTGCTTAATACTAGTTGTGGACACGCGGAATCGCTCATTCACTCTTTTTGTTTTGGTTTGAGATTGTTTTGAAGAAGGAAAGGAAAAGGTCTATTGAAAACAGATACAGAGTCGCCACTTGGTCTTTAAGGAACCAACAAACCTAATTTTAACTCACCCAAATGGATAAAGGGCACTGGCCTTTCATAACCAAAGAACTTGGCTCGGGAATTTGGTACGAGAGAGAAAAGAGCCTTTGTCACGACTAAAACACCCTCAACTCGCCCCGTCTTTCGACGGGCCTCAATTAGCATCCAAATAATCATCTTATACTATGTTTGGTTCGTCAATTAATACTATGATAGTATATTACATCACATAAGAATCTTGAAATGGAAGATCAAAAGATAAGATATCATTCATAAGATCTAAGCTAAATATCATACAATGTAAAAGTGAAAGATCACACAAATGAACCTAGGAAAAATCATATAATCACATATCAAGTAATCAAGTTTTCCTAGTCTAGAAGGGGGACATGAATTGTTCTTGAAACAAATAATCAAATAAGTCAAATATGCTTAGCAAGCTAGGATGATGCATGTTAATCTTTGAGAAAAGAAGACCTCTCAATCCTCGAGATGGATGAGAAAGGAAGAATTAATCGATGGAAAACATGAACATATGATCTAGTTCATTCCTTATAATCTTCTTAGATTAGGGGTCACAAAAACCCCAAATCTTGCATGGATGCATTGTATGATCCTAGGATGTACAAAGGTTGTTGTGTGTTTGTGTACATGGACTTTCTAAAGTAACTTAGAAGTCTAAAATAAGCATGAATGCTGAAGGAAAATCATTATAGAATATGTACAAATGTAGTATGGACTACTTCCTAAGGCATGAACAAATTTGGAGTGCATGTAAGCATCAAATCAAAAGATGGAAGTAAAAGTATACTTGCTGTGAATAGTGGACAGAACAGTGACATGATCTTGTGGAAAATGAAAAGTAGGGTTAGGAATGTTTTAAATGCATAATTTTTTTATGTAGATCATCCTTGGTCTAAGACACAAATCAAAAAGCCAATCCTCAATAACTATTACAGATTGAGAGAAATCATATTAACAATAGAGGTTATTCAGAAACAGAGTCCATATTATCGACTGAAATGTTAGAAAACCTTAGAAAATGAAAACAAAATATCTAGAGGCCCATATTATACATAAAGTTCCCTAAGACATTGAAGTTTAATAGAAAAATAAGTTGGGACCACTCGTTTTAGAAACGTTTTCTGTAAAACAAGTTGAAAGTCAACCTAGTTGCTGTGACAGTAGAAGCAGAATGTTTGGAGGGAATGTTTGAACAAAAATGGACCCTTTTCAAGAGCTTTCAAGTCAATCCAAAAATCATGGGTGTTCTATAATGAGTTAGGATGACTTTTCAAGTGGTCTTGCATCCTTACCTTAAGTTTTGAACTCAGAATAATTCTTTGAAACTAAACAACTCACTATTTTGAAGATTCTTTCAGAAAAATAAGGTTTATTTCTTGGAATCCCAATATTGGGGGTTTTGAGGGGTTTTGAAATAAGGGTTTTGAAAGTACATTTTCAGCACTTAAATGGGGATTATGACCACTTGAAATATCAGCATTTGAACTCATATTAAGAGCTTCCAAGATTGTTGGAGACATTGTTTTATTTTGGAAATAACCTCAAGAATACATGGGAATGTATTGAGGTTGTAACCATCATCTATCAAACATGTTTTTGAGGTCAAGAGCTACTATCCATAAGGATTCACTCACCTCAAACTTCATGTTCTCATCTAGATGATGATGAACTAGTAAGTAAACAAGAAAAAGAAAAAGAAATGAGATAAAAGGAGATGAACATCAAAGTAAGCAAACAAGTATATAAACAATCAATAGATGATATTCAATGATATATTGGACTTGTAGCTTGGTGTTTCACTCATATGTGGTGACATTGGACATGGAAGTAGCTTCATCTCTCTTAAATGCTCACTAAAATGGTGGTTGGGTGTATTGAATATGAAGTAAATGGAAGTAATGAAGTAAAAAACAAAGTTTAGAACTCACTCTCTTGTTTGGAAATCAAATAAGGAAGCTTCTTTTCTCTCTACTCTAACCTTATCTCTACAACTTTCTCTCTAAAACTTGCATTTGATACCCCCCAAAATGAGAAGTCAAGAGGGGTTTATATAAGCCAATTTGGGGTGGTTTTGGGGTTTTAGAAGTACTCCCATTGGTCCCAAACATCCGTGAACATAGAACTACGTTGTTTTGGTTTCTAATTAATTCATTTTAACCCCCAAAAGAAATTACAAAAATAGACCATCCTGGGAGAGAGTGTGTGGATACCGGCATTTGGGCCCACTTTTCAAATAATTTTCAAATTCAAAGAGTCGCCACTTAATTTTTGTAAAAGGAAAATTAAGAAACCATTTTGAAAGGAAACTGATCTTTTTGCGAAACCAGAGATTCTGGGTTCGGGGATTATGGAATGAAAGGGGAAGAAGCCCGGCGGACTAAAATACCCCCTTTCATCATATCTCGTGATAGGCCTCTACTCATCATCCTTTTAATCGAATTAATAATCTAAGTGTGCCCTCAACTAATACATATATATAAATAATACATTACACAAGCATGTTGAAAAGGGTGCAAGATTGCTAATAATAAAATATCAATCATAAGCCACATAGTTCAAATAGCAAGCAAGATGATGTGCAAATAAGGAACTAGGAAACTTAACCGGGGTCCAGCTGCAAATTTAAACGTGCAATGCATACATATAAAATAAACCTGAGAAAAGGTCTCTAACGCATATAAACACATAAGGCAAGACCTAGTCTAAGGTGTCGCGCATGGAGTCGAAAATCAATGAAATTAACAAATGGAATAAACTAAAGAAGAGATGAGAAATTGTACCTCAAATGCGCTACAAAACAAAGATTAGTCCACATGCTTCACATAATAATATGATATCAAACAATCAATCCTAATTCTCTAGCTTAGATCTAGCAAGCATGAAATCCAACTTCGTCCAATTGCTAGTTCTAATCATAAGCATTAATGCACATGAATGAATGAATGTGAACAAGAATAAAACAAGGATTTATTCACTAATTTGGATCACTTAGCCTCTGGATTTAAGCTAAATTATCATTATTCAAAATATGATTTGGGTCCCAAGACATTAGGAGACCATTTGAGTTGAAATAAATAAGATTAGACAAAAACAGTAGCAGTTTTTTATGAATTACAGAGAGCAGACAAGATCTTAAAAAATGGAAAAACCATACTTCCAACAGTTGGATCTTAATGATTTTTGGATATGATATGCCTCTGTGAGTCTAGTTTATAACCCAAAAAGAAAATCAAGGTTTGAACGGTTAGATCTCTGGGAATATGGAAAACACTAGACATCACTCAGGAATCTGCAACTCTCTGTCCAGAGATCTTGTACGATTTTCTAAAACTAGCAAATGAATGCGAAACACTTAGATCTTTTTAGGGTATCTCCCTAACACATTAAGGTACTTAGAAAAAATTATTAGAGATCCAGAAAACACCGTTAAAGTTCTGATTTATTAATTTCAACATGGACTTACTGTTATGAAAATTTGGACAGAGAGTTGCATGTTTTGAAATCATAAAACCAAACCATCTTAGGCATGGAATTTCATCAAAACAAAAATCACAGAGGTATTTAAATGGGTTATGAACCTCCTCCAATTGGTCTCATCCATTTCCAATCAATCATGACTCTATAAAAAATCTTTGATTACGATTGGTTTATGGATTCACTGCACCTTTGTTAAATTGATGTTCATAGTTTAAAACCAACTTGATCCATGATCCTAGAAAGGACTAGAATCAAGTTTGATTATGATTAATGAGATAAATGGTGAAATAGGGAGAAATCCCTAGATTTAACCTTGATGGATTCCTATCATAGATCACATAATTGGAGATCTAGCAAGAGAATCTTAAGGTTCTATTTATTTTAAATGAAAATCTACATCCAATTCTTCTCTCAAATGTATGATCCTTGAAGAATATAGAGTCATATTACTATTTCTCCTTCTGAGTTAATGGTCCTTGGAGACAAAATGATATTCGAACTACATAAACCTTTATGGAATATAGCATGAATTCCATAAGATTTTTAGTGAGGAGATTTCAAACCATGAGTTAAGACTTAATTTCAACAAACTACATGTAGAGATGATCATGATGATCCACTTTAATCCCCATATAAATCATAAGATCATAGGGAATTAGAGGATCAAACTCAAAGAAACCTAATAAGATATTGAAGATCTCATAGATCTCTTGAGAAGAATATAAATAAAAGAAAGGAAATCAAAGGCTACTTGAAAACTTCAAGTCCAAAAACTCTTTTATCCTAAATCCAAAGCTCTCTTTTGGATCCAAATTAATGAAACATTATGAAATTCAATCACAAGTTCTAAGTGGTGTGTGATGAAATGGGGTAGGAAGAGAGGTTTTGAAAATGTGTAAAATTTCCTAGAACTATGAACTTGTGATTGAGTTCTCCTAATTCTACAAAAGATTGAGAGGTTACCTCTATGACCTCAAAGAATTCTTCTATCTCTTGTGAAGCTCTTCCCACAATCTTCAAATTCTTCTTCAATTCTTCAAGTTTCTTCAAGAAACTCTGTCTTCTTTCTCTCAATTTTCTCTAATGTATGTATCTAACTCTTGTATTCCTCTCTCTTAATTCAAGTATATGTGTGAGTCCCCCAAAATGAAGATGAAAGTATGTTTATATAGACCACCAATTCAAGGTTAGATGGGTAAATTCGGGTGAAAACTCATGTGCAAAGTTTTCTTCTAGAACATGTGAGAAAAGCAGTCTGTTACAGCTCGCAGCACTCGATGGCTTCCGGCGGCACTCACTGAATGCCGGACGGCACTCACTGAATGCCGGCGCGGCACTCAGTGAGTGCCGCCGACTTTCCCGCGTTCCGGGTCTAACAGAATTTTGCCCTCTTTTTTTAATTTTCAAAATATACATTACCTCAATCTATATTATCAACAAAGTATGTACTAATGTAATTATATTTGTAGTGTACTTTACCCATATACATAGTATATACTATCATTTTATTTATTTATTCCTTTTCTTTCTTTTTCTTCTTCTTTTTCTTCTTTTTTTCTTTTAAAAATTTCTTTTATACTCATCTCTTTCTCTTTTTTAAAAAAAAAATCATTTATATGTATATATATATATATTTTTTTTGGACTGATTTTCTCACATGTTCTTCAACATTCGGATTTTTCCCCGAGTACCCAATTCCCTTCTCTCTCCTTTACTTTGATTTTTGAACTTTGTTTTGAAGAATGTTTGAAGAATTTGAATCTTCTGGGAAAATCTTCGAATTTTATCGGTCATCGTCATCATCGGTCTTCTAGAGGTAACCAATCCCTGGGTTTGACGTTTGGTCAAAATCGGGGTGTCTACAGTTTGCCCCTCTTCGGCAGAGCTTGTGAAGCAACGCGTATCATAAGCGAATATCGAAGCCTATGTAAAAGACAAGCCTTTGACCAAACAGTCGAATCCAGGTAAAAACAAAAGTGCATTGCAAAATCGGGTGTGCAGAGAGCCAAATGCTGGTCGTGCTCAATGGTGAGCTGCCTACGTATCCCATTGGGAATCAGACCAGGACGTAGTTCGGGTAAGGGATAACTCCTAAGCACAAATAACCACACAGATGAGCGCACCTATCCTAACGTGAAGCACATGCTCAAATATCATGCCTCATGTTCCTAACGTGATGACCCATGTTCATGTTGATCTTTCTAAAAAATGCGTTTTATACCCCAAATCCCCCGTTTATGTTATAGTCATACTCTGGGAATGTCACAATTACGAAGTTCAGGGTCCTTATGATTTTTGAGAATTGTCTGACTGACTGAGATGCGCCTTGCGCCTTACACTCCATAGTCAAATCAGGTAGCACGTTGAAAGACTGAGATGCGCTTCGTGCCTTATACTCCGGTGTCAAACCAGGTAGCACGCTGAAAGACTGAGATGCGCTTCGCGCCTTATACTCTAGTGTCTTCCAAGAATCATCTGATCGACTGAGATGCCCTTCGCGCCTTATACTCCAGTGTCAAACCAGGATCCACGCTTTTTGAAAAGACTGAGATACGCTTTGCGCCTTATACTCCGGTGTCTTTTGAGAATCATCTGATTGGCTGAGATGCGCTTTGCGTCTTAGACTCCGGTGCCGAATCAGGAAACACGCTAAAAGACTGAGATGCGCTTTGCGTCTTATACTCCGGTGTCAAACTAGGTAGCACGCTGAAAAACTGAGATGCGCTTCGCGCCTTATACTCCAGTGTCTTCCAAGAATCATCTGATCGACTGAGATGCGCTTCACTCCTTATACTCCAGTGTCAAACCAGGATCCACGCTTTTTGAAAAGACTGAGATGCGCTACTCCGGTGTCTTTTGAGAATCATCTGATTGGCTGAGATGCGCTTTATGTCTTAGACTCCGGTGCCGAATCAGGAAACACGCTAAAAGACTGAGATGCGCTTCGCGTCTTATACTCCGGTGTCTTTTGAGAATTATCTGATTGGCTGAGATGTGCTTTGCGTCTTAGACTCCGGTGCCGAATCCGGAAATGTGCTGAAAGACTGAGATGCGCTTTGCGTCTTATACTCCGGTGTCAAACCAGGATCTACGCTTTTTGAAAAGACTGAGATGCACTTTACGCCTTATACTCCGGTGTCTTTTGAGAATCATCTGATTGACTGAGATGCGCTTTACGTCTTAGACTGCGGTGCCGAATCAGGAAACACGCTAAAAGATTGAGATGCGCTTCGGGTCTTATACTCCGGTGTCTCTTGAGAATCATCTGATCGACTGAGATGCGCTTTGCATCTTAGACTCCGGTGCCGAATCAGGAAATGTGTTGAAAGACTGAGATGCGCTTTGCGTCTTATACTCCGGTGTCTTATGAGGATCATCTGATCGACTGAGATGCGCTTTGCGTCTTAAACCCCGGTGCCGAATCAGGAAATGTGCTGAAAGACTGAGATGCGCTTTGCGTCTTATACTCCGGTGTCTTCTAAGAAATGAGATGTTTTGCAGAAAAGTCAGAATCACTCCAGATTCAATGATCCCGAAGATCGCAGAAAAGTCAGAATCGCTCCAGATTCAATGACCCCAATGATCGTAGAAAAAAAGCTTGGTATTGCTAGGGTAAATGCCCTTTCTTTTTTTCTTTTTTTTTTCAGAACAGTCATGTGGACTTAACAATCCGTTCTCCATTTTTAGAAAGAACTTGAGTCGCACGGACTCGAAAATTCATTTTCTATTTCCAAAGATTTGGAGTCGCGCAGACTCGAAAATTCATTTTTTATTTTCAAAGATTTGGAGTCGCGCAGACTCAAAAAATTCATTTTCCATTTTCAAAGATTTGGAGTCGTGCAGACTCAAAAATTCATTTTCTATTTCAAAGGTAGGGATTATGCCTATATTTTGCTTTGATTGGTGGCACATAGGCTGTGACAGACGACTTATGGAAAGACCGTGAATTAGATTGGTAAATCATCTGCTGCGATAGACGACTTATGCCAAGACCGAGGGTTTGATCAGTAACTCAAAGGCTGCGATAGATGACTTATGCGAAGACCGAGGATTTGATCTGTAACTCAAAGGCTGCGATAGACGACTTATGCTAACACCGAGGATTTGATCAGTAACTCATAAGCTGCGATATACGACTTATGCAAAGACCGAGGATTTAATCAGAGCTGGTCCAGCGTCAAAAGAATTGCCTTGGGGCTATTCAATCTGAAGAGATGTTCATGCGCTTCTTATTCCAGATTCATTCATCAATTTTTTTTTGATAGATTGTTTGCTATGGACAGCAGTTTAGGTGATTCGAGCAAGAAGAGGAAGAAGTATGAGCCAGTTCCTTACGAAAACCCCACTTTTTTACTCACGGATTCCCCTTTTGACTATGGACAAGTCAAAAGGCTTTCTGGTACATCTTGATCTGCTAAGGATATTCACTTGATTTTGTTCTCTTTGAAGATATTACTCGCCCTTTCCTTGGCGGAGCAGAACCTGACTTCCTGTTCTTCATGCTATTTCCCTTCTTTTGAAATTTACACTTCTTGTTGATCCATCTGAGGAATGTATCTTTTGGTTGGTAGACTCAAACTGAGGAGAGACACACACCTGTTGTGACCAATTCTGCTTTCTTTTCTTTGCGCTTTTCTGATTATTTTTTACAGAATCATCATCCCATAGTATTCTTTCATTGTATCGTCCTTTACAATTGACTTTAAGGTAACGAGGAATTCTTCTTTTCAATGTTTCTTTCCATCTTAAATCAATTTTAGATTTTCGCATGAAAATTTCAGATTTTAACCTCAAGAACTTTTAGGATGTCCAAACTTGATCTTTATTTGGAAATCCAGAAAACCCAGAGATATCTTATTTGGCAAACGACAATTTGCCCCTAGTTTGATAGGGGGCTTGGAAGTGTTGGGCAAACGAAGTTTGCCCCTGGTTTGAGGGGGATGACACGGCCTCTGGGCAAGCGAAGGTAATTTCGTGAGTTGGTTGGGTTTCTTCTTTGGACCAAGGGCCTTGGGAGACCCGCCTACTTATCCCCGAATGGGCATCAGGTCCTATAGTAGTTCGGTCAAGGCCTGAAAGAAATGCAATGATTGACTCTGTATGTGATTGTGACCGAACCTTGCAGGCTGCCTACGTATCTCCGAATGGGAATCAGGTCAAAACGTTGTTCATCAACTCTGGAGGTTTTGAAAAAATAAGGCTTCAAGAATCGGTGGGTTTTTCGAACCGTGTTTTCATTTGGGTTCAATGAGTGCCCATTTTGGGTAGATTTTCTGAAATAGATTCCTTGTGACAGCTTTTGAACAAGATGATGAGAAAATGAACTACTTCTCCCTTTTATTTATTTATTTTTAATTTTTCTCTTCTCTCTTTTTTTTATTTATGTTTTTTTTTTTGGCAGTTGATTCTTTTCACTTCCTCACTAGCCAGTCAATCTTTATAATACATCGTGTTTAATCACACTCCATCATACTCTCGAAGCAATATCCATCTTCTAAATCACTCTTCAAAGATATCTTTGCATTGTTTTAGGTTCATTTAGACATTGAGCCTCTCACCAAATTTTGAGACTAATTGATACTTTCAAATCTCTTTTTTAATTTCCACTTTCTTTTCTTTGTTTAGAACAAAACAGAGCCTTGGGATAATTTGTGTGCCAATGATGTACTTTGAAGCACCCAAAGATTCCCAATCTTACTTATTCTCTGCCTTTTCTTTTCTTTTTTTTTTTCTTCTCTATCTCACTATCTCTTACTCTCTTCATGATTTTGGATGGCTAGGATTCGGATTTTGAAATCAACACGCGTCTTATTTTTGCTCTAACTTTTGCCTAGGCGTCCTTTCGGGTTTTCATCCTAGCGAGCTTCCTTCCTTTTTTTTCTTTTGAAGAAGTTCATTTAAAATATTTGGCTACTATCAAGGACCAAATTCATGGTTTTGGACTGTGAGCTCATCTTTTAGGCTTGGCATAAGGGGGATGTTGGACAATCTCTGGATTAATTCCTGGCTTATCATCATAGGACCATGCAAAACATCCTTCTATTCTTTTAGCAATGAGATCAATTTTATGCTTTTATCTTTATTGAGTGAAAAGAGAAAGAAAGTATCACTTTGAGAATCTTCTTCATTTCCTAAGTCAATTGCCAAAGTTTCCTCAATGATTTTGCATGCAGGTTCATTTTCCTTTTCGCAGTTATTATAATTATTTAAGCACAATCAAGTAAGCAGAATCAGTCACTTTCATTGATAACAGAAAATTAAAAAGTTTGGCTCATACTTGGCCATTTCAGACTTCCGGGGTAGGGGAATTCTTTCACTAGACTCAAGGACCTGTTGGCAAACATCCTGATTCTATTTCTCCTCAATTTTCTGGCTTCTCTTTCCTTGCTTTATTTCCCTTGACCTCTTCCTTCAGTATTTCTCTCATCTGTTCATTTCCAATCTTCAGTTCTATGATCTTCTTTGGACCACTCTCCTCGGTATTACTGCCTTCTTCATTAAAACGGTTCCTCATAGACAGACCATCCAGTACACAAATCCAATCTTGGACAGAAATTGGTTTTGTGGGTGCTTGTAAGAATGTATCTTCATAGTCAGCGAATTCATGTAAGAAAGAGATCTCAGACCCTTGCTCAAAGTATTTATCTTTGCAGTTCACCCATGGCTCCGGAAAGCCACAATAGGGGAAATCTCCTCCTTTCTTAATGAAGTATTTATGCGACGCCTGTCCTTCTTCTTTTTCTTCAGGATCCTTCTCTTTCCCTTTCTCCAAATCATTCCCATCCAACCCATGTAGCTCGGCATGATTGACCACTTCTTCAGCATTTCCTTCTTCTTCTCCCTTGGACCATAGACCATCTGTGTCACTGTACACCTCCTCCTCCCAGATGGAGTTATCAGTAGGATTGTTTGGATCCCACCAATTGATTTGGAGGATTTCATTGTCCATATCTTCCTCAAATGATTGTTCCTCTTCTCCTCTTATCAGCCAATCCTCTTCCTCGACTACTATAAGGCATATCCTCTGATCTTTTGGGAATTCATAAGCTTTGGTAGCTTGTCCTATTGGTACGATCAACACGGACGGATCAAAGACCTTCTCCTCAATATCTAAGAGATTGACATTTTGTGGTGGTGGTACAGCATAATGATTAGGGAGCGGGTTTCGGGTCACATGCGGCCGATCTGCAGGCGGAGGGGAAATAATCTTGTTATCAATCAAATTTTGTACTTCATGTCTCAGCCTCTTGCATCGGTCAGTTGTATGGCCATGAGCTTGATGAAACTCACAATAGAGGTTTGTATTGAAGCCTGGCGGGAGTGGATCAGGTATTGGCTTTGGATCCAATGGCTTTAAATATCCTTTTTCCATCGATCGCTTGAGAGTGGTAGTCAGTGAGATCCCTAAATCAGTGAACTGGCGAGGTTGTCCCTCCAATCTCGGTTTTGGTGCACCCTCCTTGCCCAAAACATTGATATCAGTCGCTACCTGGTTTCCCATGTTCCCTCCATAAAATGGTCTTCTAGAGCGATTCCCTTGGGATTCCTCCTTCTTAATCCTTCCATCCTTGATTGCATCCTCGATCCTGGCTCCAATTTCAAATAATTCTGCAAAGGTATGAATGCACTGGTACATGAGTTTCTCCTGATAGATGCTTTGGAGATTTTTTATTACAATCTGGATCTGTTCTTTCTCTGACGGCCGTTGGGTCATTTTCGTAGCCTTCTCCCTCCATCGCGTCAAAAATTCAGCAAACGACTCTTTATTCTCTTGCGTAGTCGTCTCTAGATCTCTCACAGTTACATCAAGCTCTTGATTGTATTCATACTGGGTGACAAAAGCCTTCACCACTTCCTCCCATATGCGACTCTTGCTTGGCTCTAATGTGAAATACCAGGATAAAGCTGCCCCAGTCAAAGTTTGCTAAAACAGCATGGCCATCATGGCAAGACTAGACCACTTGGTTGAAAGGCTCCGATGCACATCCTCACATGGTTTCTGGGGTTTCCAGAACCATCAAACTTATCGATCTCAGGCATCTTGAAACTGGCTGGCAATTTCTCTTGAGCTCCCCCTCCCTCAAACAAACCCTCTAGCTCTAGCAGGTAACTATCAACCCCATTGGACTTGTGGACAACTTTCTCCAGTTTTTCTACCTTCTCCTTCATTTCGATACGCACTTTCTCAGCTTTCTCAATTTTCTCTCTCTCTGCCCTGGGTACATCAGCTCTAGGTGGTTCTGGATCCTCAAACCATTCGTCTTCTACACCCTGAAAAGGTGGAGGAGAAGGGTCGATTATCGGTGGATTAATTACCGGCCTATGACGGGTCAATGTTTCCAACATGGCCATCATTTGGTCCATCCTCTCTTTCAACTGTGCTATTTCTGCAGCTTGTTGTTCGTGATCCATTTCTCTTTCTGTCTCTGGCTCTCTTCGTACTAACCTTGCGCTCGAATCCCTGACCCAAACTGTCCTAGCGTTCAATGCTATCTTGCCTACAACCACTTTTTATTTTTAATCAATTTTCAAACAACTTTATTTATTTTGAAAATGCTTGGTAGAATTCTTTTGAATGGCTCATATGTCATGTGGATGCGATGCATGTGTGTGTGTGCCTATTCTATATGCCAAATAAAAGAAAATTCTAATCCTAACACATAAACATATAAGCACATAAAATCCTCATCCATGTTGAGTGTGCTAATTTCTCCTTTCATTGTGATCCTCTTTACCCCTTCAATGTTTGAAAATTTTAGAAATTTTTTTGAAATCCATTTGACAAGTATTTCCCTCAGATGATGGGGTCTTTCAAATTCTTAAGAAGCTTTTCTTTGAAGGCAACAACATTTCTCAACAAAAGATGATTGGGTTGAAACTTTGCTTTGAAATTCATTTGAAAAGCATTTCTTTGATTAGGGAGATCTCTCAAATACAATTCTCAAGAATTTTGGATTATATTCCTCAACCAAAAGGTGATTGGGTCAAAATTTTGCTTTGTAAAAGCGTTTTTTTAGTTTGTGAAACTTTTCAAAATCTTCCAAGAATTTTGGGTTCCAAGAATTTTGGGTTCTCCCTTCAAAGATGGTTGACTTGAATTTTTAATCAAAAAGTGAACTCCAAAGATTTTTGAAAGAGCTATTGAATACCTTGGAATAAAGATAGCAAAAATCTATTTGCTTCCAAAGACGTATTTAAAATTCTTTGGGTAGGAGGATCACATGATCGGATTGTTGTCATACTCTTCATTAATTCGGATGCATACAAGGTCAATGATACTTAGCTAACTAGATATAAGAGATGTAATCTTATAATCAAGATTCAGCATGCTCCCAAATGTCGTGGGAGATGAGAAGGAATTGCTAAAAGGTGCTTAAAGGGTTACACATCATTCATCAAGCAAGCAACATCATCATCTCAAATAATCCCTTTCGGGCATACAAAACTCCTTAGCACATAATCCTAATCAAAAATTAATTTCCTAAGATCGAAAGGTTCTACGGAAGCTACTATGCAAAGGCCGGGTTTTGGTCAAATAAGGGATCCTTGACACACACCCGATAGGATGCTTCATATACCAAAACATGGTACGAGATCAAGGGTGATCACACGGTCCCATGATGACTTGACCGACCGGGTTGCCCCGAGCCTCGAAGGTCATAGTTCCATGCAATCGACTGGTGAAACATGCAAGTGCAATGCAACGGGCACGCAAAAATTAATTAATTCGATTAAAAGGATGCTTTCAAGTCTAATCCTCGAGTGAACCCAAAATCAGAAATTTTGGTCTGCGAAACCAGAGATTCTGGGTTCGATCCCCAGCAGAGTCGCCAGATTGTGGATACCGGCATTTGGGCCCACTTTTCAAATAATTTTCAATTCAAAGAGTCGCCACTTAATTTTTTAAAAGGAGAATTAAGAAACAATTTTGAAAGGAAACTGATCTTTTTGCGAAACCAGAGATTCTGGGTTCAGGGATTATGGAATGAAAGGGGAAGGAGCCCGGCGGACTAAAACACCCCCTTTCATCCTATCTCCTGACAGGCCTCTACTCATCATCCTTTTAATCGAATTAATAATCTAAGTGTTCCCTCAACTAATACATATATATAAACAATACATTACACAAGCATGTTGAAAAGGGTGGAAGATTGCTAATCATAAGCCATATAGTTCAAATAGCAAGCAAGATGATGTGCAAATAAGGAACTAGGAAAATTACCCGGGGTCCAGCTGCAAATTTAAACGTGCAATGCATACATATAAAATAAACCTGAGAAAAGGTCTCTAACGCATATAAACACATAAAGCAAGACCTAGTCTAAGGTGTCGCGCATGGAGTCGAAAATCAATGAAATCAACAAATGGAATAAACTAAAGAAAAGATGAGAAATTGTACCTCAAATGCGCTACAAAAGAAAGATTAGTCCACATGCTTCACATAATAATATGATATCAAACAATCAATCCTAATTCTCTAGCTTAGATCTAGCAAGCATGAAATCCAACTTCGTCCAATTGCTAGTTCTAATCATAAGCATTACTGCACATGAATGAATGAATGTGAACAAGAATAAAACAAGGATTTATTCACTAATTTGGATCACTTAGCCTCTGGATTTAAGCTAAATTATCATTATTCAAAATATGATTTGGGTCCCAAGACATTAGGAGACCATTTGAGTTGAAATAAATAAGATTAGACAAAAACAGTAGCAGTTTTTTTATAAATTAAAGAGAGCAGACCAGATCTTAAAAAATTGAAACACCATACTTCCAACAGTTGGATCTTAATGATTTTTTGATATGATATACCTCTGTGAGTCTAGTGTATAACCCAAAAAGAAAATCAAGATTTGAACAGTTAGATCTCTGGGAATATGGAAAACACTAGACATCACTCAGGAATCTGCAACTCTCTGTCCAGAGATCTTGTACGATTTTCTAAAAATAGCAAATGAATGAGAAACACTTAGATCTTTTTAGGGTATCTTCCTAACACATTAAGGTACTTAGAAAGAATTATTAGAGACTCGGAATACACCGTTAAAGTTCTGATTTATTAATTTCAAAATGGACTTACTGTTATGAAATTTTGGACAGAGAGTTGCATGTTTTGAAATCATAAGACCAAACCATCTTAGGCATGGAATTTCATCGAAACAAAAATCACAGAGATATTTAAATGGGTTATGAACCTCCTCCAATTGGTCTTATCCATTTCCAATCAATCATGACTCTATAAAAAATCTTTGATTACGATTGGTTTATGGATTCACTGCACCTTTGTTAAATTGATGTTCATAGTTTAAAACAACTTGATCCATGATCCTAGAAAGGACTAGAATCAAGTTTGATTATGATTAATGAGATAAATGGTGAAATAGGGAGAAATCCCTAGATTTAACCTTGATGGATTCCTATCATATATCACATAATTGGAGATCTAGTAAGAGAATCTTAAGGTTCTACTTATTTTAAATGAAAATCTACATCCAATTCTTCTCTCAAATGTATGGTCCTTGAAGAATATAGAGTCATATTACTATTTCTCCTTCTAAGTTAATGGTCCTTGGAGACAAAATGATATCCGAACTACATAAACCTTTATGGAATATAGCATGAATTCCATAAGATTTTTAGTGAGGAGATTTCAAACCATGAGTTAAGACTTAATTTCAACAAACTACATGTAGAGATGATCATGATGATCCACTTTAATCCCCATATAAATCATAAGATCATAGAGAATTAGAGGATCAAACTCAAAGAAACCTAATAAGATATTGAAGATCTCATAGATCTCTTGAGAAGAATATAAATAAAAGAAAGGAAATCAAAGGCTACTTTAAAACTTCAAGTCCAAAAACTCTTTTATCCTAAATCCAAATTAATGAAACATTATGAAATTCAATCACAAGTTCTAAGTGGTGTGTGATGAAATGGGGTAGGAAGAGAGGTTTTGAAAATGTGTAAAATTTCCTAGAACTATGAACTTGTGATTGAGTTCTCCTAATTCTACAAAAGATTGAAAGGTTACCTTTATGACCTCAAAGAATTCTTCTATCTCTTGTGAAGCTCTTCCCACAATCTTCAAATTCTTCTTCTATTCTTCAAATTTCTTCAAGAAACTCTATCTTCTTTCTCTCAATTCTCTCTAATGTATGTATCTAACTGTTGTATTCCTCTCTCTTAATTCAAGTATATGTGTGAGTCCCCCAAAATGAAGATGAAAGTATGCTTATATAGGCCACCAATTCAAGGTTAGATGGGTAAATTCGGGTGAAAACTCATGTGCAAAGTTTTCTTCTAGAACATATGAGAAAAACAGTCTGTTACAGCTCGCGGCACTCGATGGCTTCCGGCGGCACTCACTGAATGCCGGGCGGCACTCACTAAATGCCGTGCGGCACTCACTGAATGCCGGCGCTGCACTCAGTGAGTGCCGCCGGCTTTCCCGCGTGCCGGGGCTAACAGAATTTTGCCCTCTTTTTTTAATTTTCAAAATATACATTACCTCAATCTTAATTATCAACAAAGTATGTACTAATGTACTTATATTTGTAGTGTACTTTACCCATATACATAATATATACTATCATTTTATTTATTTATTCATTTTCTTTCTTTTTCTTCTTCTTTTTCTTCTTTTTTTCTTTTGAAAACTTCTTTTATACTCATCTCTTTCTCTTTTTTTTTTAAAAAAAAATTCATTTATATATATATATATATATATGTTTTTGGACTGATTTTCTCACATGTTCTTCAACATTCGGATTTTCCCCTGAGTACCCAATTCCCTTCTCTCTCCTTTACTTTGATTTTTGAACTTTGTTTTGAAGAATCTTTGAAGAATTTGAATCTTCTGGGAAAATCTTTGAATTTTACCGGTCATCGTCATCATCGGTCTTCTAGAGGTAACCAATCCCTGGGTTTGACGTTTGGTCAAAATCGGGGTGTCTACATAGTGTCGCGGTGGCACTGGGCCTGTGCCACTCCGCGGCGGCAATGGGCTAGTGCCACAGCGACAATGGGCCAGTGCCGCAGCGGCACTGCTCCTCATTCGTCCAGATAATTCATTTTAGGCCCCCCAGAGGTTCCGGTATTGGCGAAAAGACCATATTTCGTCCGAAATTCATAAAAAATGCATATGAACTCCAAATTGAGTTTGTGATATACCGTTGGAAAGGTAATGGAGTCCATTTTTCGTAAAAAATATTTCAGAGATAGCTCACTTTGAAAAGTTTTACGGTATTCGCGATAACAGTCGATTTGATCTCCTTTTTCACCTTAGGAAATTCATAAAAAAATTCGTTTTAAATCCAAAAATTATGTGCGATATACCATTGGAAAGCTATTGACCTTTAGTATCTATAAAAAATATTTAAAAAATAATATGGTGCTCCGATTTTAAAGTCAAATTTTGGTTAAACTGGTCAAATGAGGGACCTCCAAGAAGTTCTGGGAACCTCTGGGAGCTCCCGGGAGCTTACGTTTTTGTTCGATTTTCTTTTTAAACTTGTTTTAATACTTTTCTCATGATTTAGAATGATGTCAAAACTTTTCGACAAAATTGGATGATTTCGGTCAAACCTTGGTCAAAACTTGGTCAAACCGGTCAACAAGAACTTTTCGGGAACTTCCGAGATTTCCGAGGGTCTCTGGGAGCTGACGACTTCATCTAATTTTGCTTCAAAACTCATTTTTAGTATTTTTTATGACGTAGCATATTTTCAAAATTTTTGGTCCGAATTCGGGAGTTTTGGGGCTTTCAGGGGCATTTTGGTCATTCTGAGCATTTTGAGAGATAGAACTAACTTCTAGGAGTCCTTTTTGAGTCTTTTTCGATCATTGTGAACCACCAAGCTATGGGTCTGCTAAATCTGATAGCCGACAAAATGGGGTGTCTACACTAGTCAGATAGCATTTCAAAAATTCCATTTTTGCACTAAAATTATGCATTTGTCAAGAGGACCACGGAGGTCCAAGTTTTTGTCGCACTGCCTTCCAGAAAATTCAGAAGCGCGGCGCTTATACATATATCTAGATATTTTCTTTGCTTAGCAACTAAGTAATCCAGATTTGGGCCAATCGCGCCATAGGAGTCACTTTCTAACTGGAGGAAAATACTCCTTACATTAAAATAAAGGGATCCATGTAATTTCGTATCATTCCGACACCGGATTTTGAAAAGTGCACCTCGATTGGCGCGTTTTGCCATAACTAGTGCTGAATTTGGGCCAAACAACATTTTAAAAATCCAATTCCGACTTCAAAATTCTGTGTTAGTCGAGAGAACCCAGCGGTCCAGTTTTCAACCGCATAGCTTTTCAAAAAATCCCAGAGGACACGGCGCACACACACAATATCTAGATATTTTACTACTTTATTAATATTTTTTTAATTAATTTTTTTTAAAATCAAATTTTTTCCTATAAATAGAAGGTACCCCCTTCCAATTTTTTTGGCCAATTCAATCTCTCCCTTAGGCTTTGCTTGGGAATCCCTAACCTTTCTCCTCTCCTAAGCCTTGTTTGGCTACATTAACCAAATAAAATCCAAACTCCATCATAAGCACCCCTAATGTCATACATATAGTATACATAAGTGTACTATTCATATGTATAGTACTATTCATATGTATGGGTACTATTCATATTTACGGTACTATTCATACATATTAGTACTATTCATACATACACTATACGTATGGGAACTATTCAAACATATGGTATACATCTCGACTATTCCGATCCTTCCGGACCTAACCATGATGTCCATTTAAGTTGATTTTGTGTCGAAATACGACTTGGGCCTTTTCGATTTATTTCTGCAACGTTTCTCGAATTTCTTTCATTCTTTCTCAACAAACATCGACTGAACTTCAATAGTCGCCTATGCATAGGTAACATCCTCAACTCTTGCTCTTAGTGGTACCCACTGATCAGTCCATCCGCCTTTATTGCTTTATTTACTTACAGTTGTACATACTTATTATATATAACAAATCTATGAACTTATCAATTACTTCATGACTACTTTCAAATCACTTTCACTGGCACCGACCCGTACTTCGGCACTTTTTCAAAAGCACTGGGCATCAGCCCATACTTCCGGTACACTTTTTCATTACTTGGGCACCAACCCTTACTTCCGGCACATAAAACAAAAAGACAAAAAAATCATAAAAACAAAAAATGCAAAAAAAACTCATCGCACGGTCGATCTACTCCGACTTTTACTTAAAACACTATCTCATAACTCACTACTTTCTCAAGGTTAAAGTTTTGGACTACACCATGCAGGTTAAAGTTCTTAGCTGCACCAACTTACTCAAAACACTATTTTTCACACTCACGGTCTAGATCGACCAAAACACTCACACACATACACAACACAGAACTATGTATAGCCTGATTCTCGAGTCGAGATACGTATGCAACTTACTAAGGTGCGGCCATAACCATCCACTACTTATACTTTCTCACATTCTAAATATCTTTTAATTATCTCGAGTCGAGATATATATATATGTATCGGCGACTGCGCGTCATGGACACTCGATTCAATTTCTTGTGTATATATTCTACTACTTCTTACCTATGCCCCACTACTATGAAAACCACTAAAATCGGCAACCGTGTGTCATGGATGCTCGAGGGTGTCTAATTCCTTCCCTCAACATAATCGAGTTCCCGAACCCACTTCAAGAACTCTGGTTTCGCACGACTATCAAGAGTCACACTTTTAAAGGGCCCACTTTTCTCAAACTAATTCTCAAAAGTCAAAGATGATTACTCTAATCGTCTTTGCAAGGATCCTAACTCCCGATAACGTTAGGTGGCGACTCTGAACTTTTACTTGGCCCGACTCCCACTTTTACGTATTTTCACGCACTATTTTTACTCTCTCACACGTCTCTCGACGTAAACGGTTGCGACCCTCGAGGGGACCGCCCCCCACCATCGGGGCGAGCGTGACAGCTAGCGACTCTATTGGGGATCTGCCTCCTTAGAGGACTTCAGCTGTCATTTTATTAATTTTTTCTTAATGAGGCATTTTATTTTAAAGAAGATGATTTTCTACTTTTTTTGTTTCTTTTGTATTCTTTTTCAGGTATTCATCAGTCGATACAAGAAAATTAAGTTGCAAGGCCAATGCCATACACACAACACACTACCATTCAAGCATGACATAACCCATTCTGAAAGAAACCCTTAGATTAGATAGGAGGATCAGTAAATGGCATGGCCGTTACGGTAGTACCGTTGGTACCAGCACCGAAAGTTCCTCCGCTTGAACCACCAACCTAAGAAGGTGTCACGGCGCTGGAGGTTTGAAGGTTCGGGAACCGGGCCAGAATTAAGATTGCATTAGATGTAAACCCTCCCTACACTTTCGCATTCTAGTCACGTGCATCTGTAAATTACTTTTGTTTATTTTCTTTCCTTATTCATAAAACAAAACAAAAATGGTGGACTATATCTAAATAAGTGTGGTTTTCTCTTCACAGCTCGTTAAAATTTTGAAACAAAGAACAAAGTTCCCGCTTTCAAAATGGCATTCCAATTTCCAAGGCTAGATTTTAGTACAAAGGCGAGTGCTCAGTTGACCCACTGGTACGATAGGCTCTCCGTGGAAGAGATGAAAGCATTCGAGGGCTACTTTGGGTACTTGGGTTCATTGCTTAAAGTCAAGACCAATTGCCATTTATTTGAGACCCTGGTTACTTTTTGGGATCCGGAGACCTTGGTCTTCCGTTTTGAGGAATAGGAGCTCACACCGACCCTCGAAGAGTATGCTGGTTTGTTGAAACTAGTTATCTCCAAGGACCCCGTACAGCCAAGTTTCTAGACTGGGAATGACAAAATAGCAGAGTTCCTGGGTATAAAGAGGGGTGTACTAATGAAAGTGGCAGCTGGGGACTTCTCACGACTCTCTATCGATTTCCTCACAAATGGATTCATGTCCTCTAGGGGATACGACAGATATGACTTCTACTGCACACATGCAGACTGGCAGAACAAACAACTATGGGTCCTTGCTCTATGTCTCTTAGGCCACCTACTGTTCCCTCGGAAGGATAGGAAGATCGACATGTCTCTGATTGGGGTCCTTGCTTAGATTCAGAATGGCCATACATTCATCCTGATGAGATTAGCCAAAACTATATGGACTTTATCTTT
This sequence comes from Hydrangea macrophylla, assembly GCA_033977485.1. NCBI lineage: Eukaryota > Viridiplantae > Streptophyta > Magnoliopsida > Cornales > Hydrangeaceae > Hydrangea > Hydrangea macrophylla. Next base: position 8,133,717 of record CM066986.1, read on the forward strand.
TTACAAGAATGAAGGTAAGGGTTTCTTCGCGGCTAGCACTGGGTTATTGTAAATCTGGATGCAATCTCATCTCATCAAGCTACCAGATCTAGTCCCAATCCAGAGCTTCATGATCGTCGTCATCATCACCCCACTAGACAGACGATCATTTCCTATTCAGGGAAAAGAAGAATGGTTTAAGTATCTGACTCAACTAGAGGAGCACCATATTTAGTGGTTTTTGGGTTGGTCCTCCCCCGTGTCAATCTGACTCCAGACTAGCACTCTCTCATTCATTCCATTGATCGGCCTTTCGGGTGTGGCACCCTACATGCCCACACGGGTCCTCAGATAGCTCGACCATTATCAACGAATCCCAATAATAGAGGACGTGTCACCTTTCTACTTTAGTTACGATTCTCCTGTGTCAGGAGAACGCTATAATGAAGTATGGGGCCATTGGTACCATATCATCTTTGATGACAAAGCCCTCAAAGACTGTTATATCGGGGTGGGTCCCGCATATGTCGGGTGAATGCAACAACTACTCAGAATGCTGCCTACTAGCGTAGGGGAGCCCAGGACAGGCTGGGCAAAAATTGAGAATCACATCGAAAAACTCAGAGAGGCCCTCAACCATGAGGGAATTATCAAAACCCAAGTTGAAACAGAGAAAGACCAACTCAAAGCACTCCTTAACTAGGTCGAAAGAGAAAGGGACCAGGCCTGAGCTGATCTTCAGAATGCCCATGCAACGATTAGCAATATGGAACACTTCAACACCATCGAGGCCAAGTCAAGGATAGACACATTAAACGGAGAACTTGACCTCGAAATCTCCAAGAAAGACAATCTTATAGGCGTCCTGAAAACAATCAAGCACCTAACAGTGAACATTACCCAGGGTGATTTCAGTTCATCCCAAGCAGGCTTCAAGACTGCTAGCAATTATGTCTAAGATGTTATAGGCTTAGTGTCCTTAGCCAAAAATCGTTGTAATCCAATAGTACCCCTATGTAATGAAATTTGGTTCTTTCTAAACCAAACTTTCTTAATGGAATTTTAAATTCTCTTGAATCCTTGAGAATACGAATCTTTTAACCTACCTGCTTAATGGACTTGGGAACTTTCTAACACATCTTAAGAACGAGCTGATAAACCACACTTACATAGATCATAACCACAAAATATCAAATACACACACTTAATTGTTATCATTCATTTCCCAGGTAGTTCTCAATAGTTCAAAATTTCGAGGACATTGGAAAATTTGGTCTGTAAGCCCATCTTGACTCGAGGATACCTCCGAAGGTAGCAACAAAATATGAGCGACACTGAAGGAAATCTAAACGAGGCTACAGGCAACACTCAAACTCCTGATCCCCCAAGTGTTCAACAACAAATCAACAATTTGTTCGCAATGGGAAGACAGATAGCCACTCAGCACCCGACATTCCCCGCAGGAACTGGTCAGTTACCACGTAATCCTGCCATACCAACTACATCAGGGCAGTTTGACAGCCAGAACCAACTGCCCATACCAGCCGGCCATGTATACACTAAGGTACCACTGGCAACAGCCTCATTCCAAGTCCCGCCGCCCATTCCTCCAAACCAGTTCACGGCCCCTCCTGCTGCCATTTATGCACCGATAATCACCGTCAGTGGAGGAATTGACCATTTTGTCGAGGAGGAAAGATTAAGGAGAATCGAAGAAATGAACACCATGGCACATCAAATCAAATGCTTGGAAAGCACTCTCAAGACCATACAGGGGTTTGATTCCCAAGGGGAAATGTCTCTCTCGGATCTATCCGCCACTCCAGGAATCATATTCCCAGCCAAATTTAAAAGGCCCATGTTTACCACGTATAATGAGTTTAGAGACCCGTTCATCCATCTCAGGGTATACATTGGCGAACTAGGTGAGTATCCATAAAATGAACGACTACGAGTCCAACTCTTCCAAAAGAGTCTCGTGGGGCTGGCTCTTTGGTGGTACATACGCCTTGAGAATTCCAAGGTCTAAACTTGGTAGGCCCTCACGAAAACCTTCTTTTAGCACTACTGGTACAACGCTGACGTAGCACCGGATAGATATTCACTATAGAAAATTTATAAAAAGACGAACGAGTCTTTCCGAGAATATGCCCATCGCTAGAGGGAAGTCAGATCCCAGGTCTGCCCTGTAATTGACGACTTCGAGATGGTAAAGGCATTCATACACGCCCAACAGCGCCCATATTACGAACGACTTATCTCGACGGTTGGCCGATCATTCGCTGAGCTCATCAAACATGGAGAAATGGTAGATGACGGTCTGCAATTAGGAAAGATAAAGGATACTGCATACCAAAGTCAGGCTGGCACCTCCTATAATAAGAAGGCAAGAAAGGAAAATGAGGTCACAATCGTCTATCCAGATGCCTCGCAGTTTGCTCCTGTAAACTATATCTAGTAGCCTGCTATGCCACCTCCGATGTACCAACAGGCCTTCTCTCTATACCAATAGCCGATGGTACAACAAATAACCCAGGGTCCGCCACAGCCCCCCGTACCTTAAAACCAGGGTCACAAGCCGGTATTGCCGCAACAGTTCCAGAACACGAACTTCCAAAGCAAGCCGCGTGACAAAAACCGTAAATTCTCGCCACTGGCAGAATCACCAAGCTCTATTTTGAGCAAGTTGCTGGCCCAAGGAACCATCGCAATAATCCCTACGGGGCAAACTCCAGACCCTATCCCGAAGATATATGATCTTACCCGATATTGTGAATTCCACTCTGGAATGGTTGGGCACTCAATAGACGATTGCTTCACCTTGAAGCACAAGATCTAAGATCTGATCGATGAGGGGAGGATAACCGTCAAACCATCGAATTCGCTTGCTAATGTGGCCAGTAACCCACTCCCTCAACACGGGGCCATCACGCCAACTATAAATGTGGTGACGATTGAATACGAGGAAGCCACCATGTCGGCTACTCATCATCCCCCGCCAAGATGGGTTGGTGGCTCGATTCCATTAAACCTGGAAAAGGGGTTCTCGAACCTCAGTTTGAACCGTGCACCAACAAACTCTATTCTCCCCATATCTGCACCAACTTCAATTATTCCCTGATACCACAATCCAAAGAGCAATTCAGCCCATCTCTGTACTTATACATTCTCTCTCGCTCACATCTACACCTCCAACTACTCCCCAAGCAAAAATCCAAAAGGCAACCAAGCCATATCCTTTGAGGTCCATATTAGAGGTCTCTTCAGCATCGTCGCCTCCTATCATCCTCTACGCACCTTAGCCTATCATCCAGCCTTTGGTAGAGGACACCCACGCTATCCCATGGGTATATCAGATCCCAGGTCAGGCAGACATCAATGAAATCTCAAAAACGGGAAGATTCATTGATCAGGACGATCAGGTTCGAACTGACAACCCAATTAAGCAAACCGTCTCTGACACAGAGGCAGAAGAATTCTTGAAGATGCTAAGTGTAACACCCTGTATTTCTTTTCCATTAATAAATGTTTATTTCAATTTAATTTCTATTCAAAATATTTATTTGGGGTCAAACCATAATTTTCTTAAATATTGAAATACTTTTTTATGGTTTTAAAGACAATATCTATATTTTTGTATGAACCGGAATTTATTCTTTATACTAGCACCTTTGTGAGTATTATAAACTCACTCGCCATGTCTATATACGTATATTTTAATTAATATATATATAGATGTGTATATATGTATATAGGTGAAGAACACCATGAAGGCTTTGAATTGGAGTTTTACAAAACAAAACCAAAATCAATTCTGTGAATTGATTATGGAAGATCTCATTCTCAATAAGCTACGGTTTGAATCCTACGGAGTAATTCATCCGTATCGCGACGTACCGTTGATTTAAAGCTTTGATACCTTTACTTTAATTGCGAATATCTAGAGATATAATCTGTATTTGTTTAAATTGATCACATATTCTTAATCTACGCAGAAAGATGAAGAAATCCATATATGGCATGACATAATTGAAACAGAAAACAGAAATGGGTAAAAATACAATTCAAAATCAGAAATAGGGGAAAAGTGAAGAAGATGATGAAACTGTGATAACTCGCACGCGTGACCCGCTCGTGCGAGGCTTACTCGCGCGAGGTGTGTATTTCTGGGCAGAAAAGGGAATTTTAACAGATCTTTAATAAAATGGCCTAATCGAGCGCGCGACCCCTCTCGCTCGCGCGACCTGGGCATTTTGAGCAGTTTTTGTATTTTTATATAAGGGACTGTTTGGAAAAGGTTTTGAAAGTTTTTTTAAAGAACTGTTTGACAGATATACTATTTTAAAGGCTCACTAATAGGTATTGAATTTGTAAGAACGATTAAGACTGAGATTTATGTTGAACGAATATCCAGCTTTGAGATTAATAATTGTTACTACAAATTGTGAACATTGAGATACATATTAGGGTCGAGGTTGTGTCAACATGCATGTGTGTGTGAGAAAGCATGAAAAGAGTAAAGAGTGGCGGTTTGGTGTGCGACCTCAATATCGATCGGATATTATCCCTGGTATTAGAGGCGACAGTGTTGTGTACGGCTTAGATATCGATTGGATATTATTCCTGGTATCTAAGGCGCTCGTTTTGGATATCGATCGGATATTATTCCTGGTATCCGAAGTGATGGTATTGAGTACGGCTTAGATATCGATCGGATATTATTCCTGATATCTAAGGCGCTCGTTTTGGATATCGATCGGATATTATTCCTGGTATCCGAAGTGATGGTATTGAGTATGGCTTAGATATTGATCGGATATTATTCCTGGTATCTAAGGCGCTCGTTTCGAATATCGATCGGATATTATTCCTGGTATCTGATGCGATGGTTGGTCGTGATCAACTCAGATATCGATCGGATATTATTCCTGGTATCTGAGGCGATAGCGTGGTGTGCGACTTCAATATCGATCGGATATTATTCCTAGTATTGGAGGCGATAGTGTTGTGTACGACTTAGATACCGATCGGATATTATTTCCTGTTATCTGATGTAATGGTTTGGTTGAGTCGGGTTTGTTGAGAGAAAAGAGTCAGAAAGATGAGTTGTTACATTGTTCATGCACGGTCGCGTATTTATTGCTCATTTTTATCCCCCGTAACTTATGTTAGAATTGGAACCTTGAATTTATTACTTTTAAAGTTAAATTGTACCATTGTTTATTTGCTTATATATACATTGCGAGCATTTATTTATTTTACTCACCAGCTTTCATAAGCTGACAGCGTTGATGCGTCCTGCACTGTATGTCCAGATTTTCAGGGTTAGGAGCAGCCAGGGTATTTCGACTATGCTAGTTAGAGGCAGGGGACTTTTCAGAAGGCTGCTTTATATTTCTTATGTCTTTTATTTTGGAGTTGTAATAGACTTTATGTTAGTTTTGAATAAGGGCGTTTGTGCCTAAGACCTGGACTATGTAATAGTTTTGTAAATTTTAATTTCGGAGCTTATGTTTATTAGTATCATTTCCTTTAGAAATGTTGTTAAGTTATTTGTTGCAGGGACAATTGGTCATACTCACTTGTCACGACCTACGAGTCCATAAAGGAAATTAAATGATTTCCTGTATTATGCTACGTCGGGGCGTGACACTAAGACACAGTGAATACAAGATCATCGAACAACTGAGAAAATCCCCTGCTCAGACATCGATACTATTTCTACTGCTGACCTCCGAGACCCATCGTAATGCCCTCTTGAACGTGCTCAACGAGGCCCATGTGTCCAACTGCATTTCAAGTAATCAACTGGCAGAAATTATGGGCAACATCTCTACTGCCAACATGATCTCATTCTCTAATGATGAGATCGGACCTGAAGGAACTGGCCATAACAAGGCCCTACACTATGCAGTAAAATGCTTGGGCACGATTCTGAACCAGGTGCTTATCGACAATGGATCTGCGATCAATGTTTGCCCTTTGGTCACAATCGAGAGAATGGGCATTGATCAGACGCGGAACAGAAGATCTAACACCATCGTCTGAGGTTTCGATGGAACCCGCAAGGAAACCTGTGGATTGATAAATCTTCCCATCGAGGTTGGACCCTATGGGTTTCAGGTCACGTTCCAAATCTTGGACATCCCTGCCTCGTAAAATATGCTCCTTGGCAGACCATGGATCCATCCCGCTGGGGCAGTCCCTTCCATTCTACTCCAGAATGTTAAGTATGCGATCGAGGGCTTTTTGATAATAGTCCACGGTGAAAAAGAGTAGCAATATTCGGGGAACCCTCGATCCCGCTTATCAGCACAAGTGGAGAGGTCGAACCTGTTGTGTACCAGGTCTTCGAGCTATCATGTGCCACCTACGCGCCAGAGGGAAAGATAGAGAGAAAGCCGTCATACTCCAAGGCTCACATCAATATGGCCAGGCAGCTTAAGGCAAATGGCTATTAACTAGAAAAGGCCTAGAAAGACTAAACCAGGGGCGGACCGAGCCAATCGATCCACCAACTCAGAACAACAACCATGGCCTCGGGTACAAAAAGAAATTCTGGAAGGGCCAGAAGTCTAGTCTCATCACTGAGGGGATCATCCCCCATATACGAAAGACTTTTCCCTACCCTACCGAGGTCATAACTCCTGATCAAGTTCAAGAGGGGGACATCCCAAGCTTATAGCCTATCCAGACCATAGATTGGATTTCTGCGATCCCAATGGGCAGTAACCGAGCTTTATTTGAAGAAGAGATCTTCATGGTGGCCAATCAAGAAGTCAGTTGTTCACCTACTATTTGCCAAGCCAAGTCGGGCGAGAGCCTGAACAACTGGGAAATTCGCCTGTTACCCAACAACAGGGAATTTTCGTAAAATGATAACGACATCTGTAAAAATTTAACTTGACTTAAGCTGGTTGAGTGAAAAACTGATTCAACACTTGTAAAGGCTTTCTATCTTTATGTTTTAAATGAAATGCTAGTTCACTTTTGTCTCAATGCAAATCTCTCTCTGAACTTGTCTCCTTTCTCTTTTCCTATCAAAAACTTATTTCAGGGAACTTGTGTTTAAATCCGCTAATCCACTAGATATCACACAAATTGATAAAGCCCAGCACGATTTAATACGGTAACAAACTCTAAACTCATGGGTATAGAAGAAGATTCCGATTCTGACGAGGAAGTACCTCACAAGCTTGAAATATTAATCTCAGAACTTGAGGATAGGCCAAAACCTAACTTAGAAGAAACCGATACCATCAACATTGGGACCATCGAAAACCCTCGGGAACTGAAAATTGGCCATCAATTATCACAGGGGCATAAACAGGAATTATTTCGATTCCTGAAAGAATATCAGGACGTCTTTGCTTGGTCATATCAAGATATGCCCGGATTGGCCACCAGCATCGTCATACACAAACTCTCCATAAAGCAGGAATTTAGGCCCATCAAGCAAAAATTAAGAGGTAAAAGAAGAGGTAATCAAGTAGTTCGAGGCCAACTTCATCATGGTCGTGAACTATCCAACATGGTTGGCAAACGTGGTACCAGTACCTAAGAAGGACGGCAAAGTCAGAGTCTGTGTCGATTACAGGGATCTTAACAAGGCGAGCCCAAAGGACGATTTCCCTCTGCCAAATATTCACATGCTGGTTGACAATACGGTCGGAAACAAAATCTATTCTTTTATGGATGGGTTTTCTGGTTATAACCAGATCCTCCTGGACGAGGGAGATAAAGAGAAAATGACTTTCATAACACCTTGGGGCACATTTTGCTATCGAGTTATGCCATTTGGTCTGAAGAACGTCGGGGCAACCTATTAGAAGGCTATGATTACTCTCTTCCATGACATGATGCATCAAGAACTAGAGGTTTATGTCGATGACATGATCATAAAGTCTCGAAAGATGACAGAACACCTCTCTGATCTCAAAAAGCTCTTCGATCGCCTTAAGAAGTACATGCTTAAGCTGAATCCAGACAAGTGCACTTTCGGCGTCCTCTCGAGAAAGTTATTAGGATTTATGGTCAGCCGACATGGCATCGAGATCGACCCTGGAAAAATCAAGGCCATAACTGAAATCCCGACTCCGACGAAGGAAAAAGAAATTCGAGGATTCCTAGGACGGATCAACTTCATCAGCCGTTTCATCTCACAACTTACAGACAAGTGTGAGCCGATCTTCAAACTACTCCAAAAAAATTCTGACAAGACATGGAACGAGGATTGTCAAGTGGCCTTTGATACGATCAAGAAGTACCTCCTAAACCCCACCCGTGTTGGTCCTGCCAAAGCCAGGACGTCCTTTGCTACTCTACTTATCGGTCCTTGACCACTCAATGGGATGTGTACTGGGCCAGCACGATGCACCCGGACGAAAGGAATGTACTAGCTACTATCTGAGCAAGAGGATCATAAACTATGAATCTCGTTACTCTATGCTAGAATGAACCTGTTGTGCCCTCGCTTGGGCCACCACCAGACTCTGTCATTACTTGCTCAGCCATACCGTATGTCTGATTATTCGAACCCACTCAAATACATCTTTGAGAAACCAGTACTGACCGGGAAGATCTCAAAATGGCAGATGCTACTGACAGAGTTCGACATCATCTATGTCACTTAGAAGGCCATCAAGGGTTAGGCAATTATCGATCAACTAGCGGAGACTCCGATCGATAACTAAGAGCCAATGAATACTTCTTTCCCAGACGAGGTTATCTTATTGCCACCGGTGAGAACAATGACGAATGCTTTGAAGGTTGGCGAATGTACTTTGACGGAGCATCTAATAACAAAGGAGGTGAGGCAGGGGCAGTTGTTGTATCAGAAGATGGAATGCACTTTCCAGTCTGTAGAAAGCTAGGCTTCGATGCAACCAATAACATCTCCGAGTATGAAGCGTGCATTTTAGGCCTAAAACTGGCTCGGGACATGAACATTCGCAGAATGGCAGTTTTCGGAGATTCTGAGCTTGTCATCAAGCAATCCACTGAAGAATATGCTACAAGAGATGCTAAGCTCATCCCTGTACAGAAAATGTCTGGTCAATTTGTGCAAATACTTCGACTACATCGAGTTCAATCACATTCACTGGGATCAAAATAATTTTGTCGACGCCCTTGGAACTTTGGCATCCATGATCAAGGTCCCCTAAATGAACGAAATCCCTCCTTTAATGATCGATGTAAAGTCCATGCCAGCTTACTATTATCCGATCGAGGAGGAGGCAGACGATGACCCATAGTACTATGACATCATGAAATTTATGGAGAAACAAGAGTACCCCCCTACTGCTAATCTGGGAGAACGACGCACCCTCCAAAAGCTAGTTTTGTAATTCTTTCTCAGTGGTAAGACCCTATTCAAACCGAGCTATTACTTGGAACTAGAAGATACACGACGGATTTTGCCGCCTCATGCTTGCCAAGAAGATAATGAGAACGAGCTATTTATGGCTAATCATGGACAGCAATTGTGCTAAATTCGTGAAGAAGTGTTGTCAATGTCAAATCCATGCTGACCGAATACATGCACCACCGAAGGATCTACATTCCATGACAATTCCATGTCCTTTCTCTATCTGGGAAATGGACGTCAGCGGACCCATCACACCAAAGGCATCTAATGGTCACCGTTTCATCCTGGTAGCCATCGACTACTTCACGAAATGGGTCGAGGCCGAATCCTATGCTAGGGTAGCCAAGAAAGTCATTGCCAGGTTCGTCAAGAGAAACATCGTGTGCCAGTACGGTCTCCCAGAATCCTTCATCTCAGACAATGCTAGGAATCTTAACAATGACATGATGACCGAACTTTGCCAACTGTTCCAGATTACTCACAGGCATTCAGCACCTTACCATCCTAAGATGAACGGGACAGTGGAAACGGCCAACAAGAACATCAAGACGATCATACGGAAGATGTCTACCAATTACAAGGATTGGCATGACCTAGTGCCGTTGGGACTCATGGCTTGCCGGACCTCTATCCAGACCTCTACTGGTGCAACCCTTTATTCCCTCGTCTATGGGATGGAGGCCATTCTCCCTGTTGAAGTTGATATCCCGTCACTAAGGATCCTCATGGATGCCGAACTTGAGGAAGCCGAATGGGTCCGAGAAAGACACGAGTAGCTATGCCTGATCGATGAGAAGTGTTTAACTTCTTTATGCCACGATCAATACTACCAAAAGAGGATCGCTCGAGCCTACAATAAGAAAGACAAACCTCGTCGGTTCAAAGAGGGAGACTTGGTCTTGAAAAAGATCTTTCCCTTTCAAGAAGAAGCTCAAGGAAAGTTTGCCCCCAACTAGGAGGGCCCATGAACAAATTGGAGAAGGGAATAATGGATCACCCGACCGAGCACCAAAATCCACATCCAAGCCCAACCAATCACTAAAGCCCATATCCATGCCCAATCCTAACTAACCAAAGAGTTATTCCAAGCCAACATCTCAACCCAAAAGCCAACTCAAGTTCAAAGTCGAATCCGAAATTAAGTCGAGCTGGCAAGTCAAGATATTCACCAACCTTGGCATGACATTATCCATGGCCCTTGGTCACCTCATCAAGAGTGGTCACCTCAATCCCCTAGACCCAAGGCCACCATCAAAACCCTTACCTCGCAAATATGACCTATCCTTGTACTGCACCTATCACCAGACTCAAGGCCACAATACCGATTCTTGCTCGAGACTCCGCCATGAGATCCAGGATCTTATTGATCAGAAAATCATCACTCCTCCGACAAATCCACCGAGTGACCTTTGGCATAATGATCTTGACTTACAAGCTTTTCACTCTCTGACCTCTCATTCCCAGCCATCACTAAGAACCCTCAAGGGATTTGCTGCATCCATGAGTACGCAACAACCAACTGGCCCTGGCCCAATCAACAAATGTGGAAAAGGTATTGACAGTACTTGGTATGAGTCAGATGAATACTATCCCGCTAAAAATTGGGCCATGGATGTGGATGATATTTCTGCACACATGTCGTTGGGGGAAGGCAGACCCGGAGGTCCAAATGATGATAGTGAAGTGATAGTGTTTGGAACTAATGCCGTTGGGGACTCAGTAAATTGAAAATCATCTGTGACGCATACTCCGGTTGAGACCATGTCAAGTCTAGTCCGGTAATCAAGTCATATCAAGTAGGAGTTAAGTGTCAAGTCCAGTCATGTCTTTGAGTCAGTCAGTTATTTTTCAAGGCTTTGTTTATCAAGTCAAGTAATGTAACCCTCTTTCTCTACTAGTTGAATAAAATCTCATTCTACTTGATTGAGTGTGCTAAATTGAGAATATATGGATCATTAAGCCAATAAAAAAAAGAGAAAAGAAGAAGAAAAGGAAAAGTCACTTTTACAAACGATTATAGAAAATACTCTGTTAATAAATCGTTGCATTAAAAAGGATCACCAAGTGATCAAAGCAAATTTTATGCCAAAACCAAGGAGGAGTAGAGAATTGAATAGCTTTACTTTAATAATTTAAAGATACTCTTGCTCAATCTTGAAAAGATGAACTTGGAACATCTTGAGGCTTGCTCACCATCCCCTTTTCTCAAATACCAAGCCTAAAAGATGGGCTCCACCAGTCCAAAGCCATAAAATTGGTCCTTGACGGTAGCTAGATTTTTGAAATAAACTTCTTCTTCTTTCAAAAAAAAAAAAGAGGAGCTCGCTAGGATGAAAACCGGAAAGGATGCCTAGGCAAAAGTTAGAGCAAAAAAAAAAATAAGACGCGTGTTGATTTCAAAAATCTTAATCCTGGCCAGTCAAAATCATGGAGAGAATAGGAGATATTGAGGTAGAGAAAAAGAAAAGAAAGAGAAAAGAAAATGCTGAGAAGAAGAAGAAGAAGAAGAAGAAGAGATTGAGATTTCTTGAGCACTTCAAAGTACATCAACGGTACATGAATTATCTCAAGGCTTTGTGTTCTCAACAAAGGAAAGAAATTAAAAATGAAAAGAGAGATTTGGAAGTATTAATTAGTATCAAAATTTTGTGAGGGGCTCAATGGCTAAGTGGGCCTAAAACAATGCAAAGATATCTTTGAGAAAAATAAAGAGTGATTTGGAGGGCTGATATTGCTTTGTGAGCATGATAGAGCATGATTAAAACATGATGTGTCATGAGAGTTGTAAAGATGGACTGGCTAGTGAAAAGGTTAAAGAATCAACCGTCAAGAAAAAAAGAAGAAAAGAAAATAATAGGGAAGAGTAGTTCATGTTCTCATCATCCTGTTCGAAGGCTACCACAAGCGACCCATTTCAAAAAGAACATTCATTGAACACAAGTGAAAACATGGCCTGAAAAGCCCACCAATTCTTGAAGCCTAATTCTTTCAAAACCTCCAGAGTACTTGAACTATTCTCGATCTAATTCCCACTCGGGAATACGTAGACAACCTGCTCGATTCGGTCATCACCCCATGATCTCATGCTATCTTTCATTCAAGCCATGGCTGAACTACTTTGCACCTGATTCTCGCTCGGGGATAAGTAGGCAAACTTCCCAAGGTTCTCGGTCCATAACCATCTCTAAAACTATAAGCATCACCCTTTTGGGCCTTTAGTTTCTTTCCTTCAAACTAGGGGCAAACCTGTGTTTGCCTGGAGCCATATATGTATTACCAAACCAGGGGCAAACAAAGTTTTCCCATCAACATTGGATTCCCGCTTCAGCCCACCATATTCATGATGATGCACTACAGGCATCCTATACCATCATGTTCTCAAAACCCTTGAATGAGTCTATTTGCCCTTAAGACTAGGGTCAAACTTTGTCTGCCAAAAACCCTCTATGCCAGAGGTAAGTTCTCAAGAAATTGAGTTTGTTTTGAAAGGATTGAAATAGAGTGCCTTTCATTCTATAAGCTAAAGCACTAATTTGAAGCACATTCTAGATGAGCAAATAATTCGCTAAATCAAAAAGGGGAAGTTTTCAAAGCTTAGATTTATCAGCAAAGCACTACCATTTGTAAGATGATGAATAAATAAAAGGTGAGATGATACATAAATTCACAATAAAAGTACATTGATTCATAATGAATGTAGAGTTTGAGTCAGTCATCCTGAGTAACTGGCTTTGTCATGTCTGTGCTCCTTTGATGAGTCAATAAATGGTCTCAAAATGTGTGGGTTTAAGATGATGAATAAAGATTTGAAAGGTCTTCATGAGCATCCTAAGACCGATATGATCAGAGGTTTCGAACACTATCACAACATAATGCTAAAGTGGCAATATAAGAAGAGTCCAAGACTAGGGGCAAAGGTGACTTCCCTCTTTTGACTGAATTGATATGTTTCTTCCCAAAGTTCGCAGATACAGAAAATCATTCTTTCCAATCAGTTTCGTTCAAATTCTTTGAGTCCGAGGAGACTCCCGAACATTGTGTTAGTCCTCAATGGCAATCTTGCATTAGTCCTCAATGACAATCCCTCATTAATCCTCAGTGGCATTCTCACATTCGCTTTAATCTTCAATGATTCTTTAAGTCTCATTTAAACTCCCGATTCTGAAAATTAAAATTCTTTTTGACCCCCAATCTGGAAATAGAAATTGATTTGAGTCTGATTGACTGAAAATCAAATTGTGTCTGGTTGACTCCCGATTTTGAAATATGATTTTGATTGACTCCAGATTTTCGAATTCAAATTCTGGATTTTATGAAATTGAATTAAGTATGATCGACTCCTGATTTTTTTATTTTAAATTAAGTTGAGTTGAACCGACTCCAGATTTTGTGAAATTGAACTCGTTTTAGTCTGATGGACTCTAGATTTTAAGGAATTGAATTCGTTTGAGTCCGATTAACTCCCAATTTTTTAGAATTTGAACTAAATTGAGTCTGATTGACTCCCAATTTCGTGAAACAAAGATTTTTTGAGTCTGATTGACTCTCGGTTTTGTGAAGTAAAATTTGCTTCAAGTCCGATTGACTCCTAATTTTTGGAAATAAGAAATTCTTTAAGCCCGATTTGATGAAATAGAAATTGTTTAAATTCGAATTGACTCCCGATTTCAAAAAATTTTAATTCTTTGAGTCCGATTGACTCTTGACTTTGTTGAAATAGAAATTTTTTTTAATTCGAATTGACTCCCAATTTTAGAAAACTTGAATTCTTTCTTCGGATTTTGAGAAATTGAATTCGTTTGAGTCCAATTGACTCCTGAGTTTAGAAATTTGAAATTAAATTGAGTCCGATTGACTATTGATTTTGAAAAATTGAATTGATTTGAGTCTAATTGACTCGTGATTTTGGAAAATTTGAATCATGATTTCGAGAATCGAATTAATTTGTCTATGATTAACCTCTGATTTTCGAAGATTGAATTGATTTGAGTCTGATTGACTCATGACTTTGAAAAATTATAATGAATTGAATCTGATTGACTATCTATTTTGAAGATTTAAGATTGAATTAAATTTGAACATGAACAACTCCTGGATCTTAGGAAGTTTTGAATTGAATTAAGCCAATTTGACCTAGTTTGAGAATGTAACAGATTTACGTTCATCCTCGTTTTGGGAGTGTAATGGATTTGCACTCTCGGTTCTCGTAACATATTTGCGTTAACCCTTGTTTTGGGAGTGTAACGGATTTGCACTCTCGGTTCTCGTAACATATTTGCGTTAACCCTCGTTTTGAGAATATAACGAATTTGTATTCTCGGTTCTCGCAACATATTTGCGTTAACCCTCATTTTGGGAGTGTAACGTATTTGCACTCTCAGTTCTCGCAACACATTTGCGTTAACCCTCGTTTTGGGAATATAACAGATTTGTATTCTCGGTTCTCGCAACATATTTGCGTTAACCCTCGTTTTGGGAGTGTAACGGATTTGCACTCTCAGTTCTCGTAACATATTTGCGTTAACCCTCATTTTGGGAGTGTAACGGATTTGCACTCTCGGTTCTCGCAACATATTTGCGTTAACCCTCATTTTGGAAATATAACGGATTTGTATTCTCGATTTTTGACACATATTTGCGTTAACCCTCATTTTGGGAGTGTAACGGATTTGCACTCTTGGTTCTCGTAACATATTTGTGTTAACTCTCGTTTTGGAAATGTAACGGATTTGTATTCTCGGTTCTCGCAACATATTTGTGTTAACCCTCCTTTTGGGAGTGTAACGGATTTGCACTCTCGGTTCTCGCAATATATTTGCGTTAACCCTCATTTTGGGAATATAACGGATTTGCATTCTCAATCCTCGTAACAGATTTACGTTGTGTAGACACCCCATTTTGTCGGCTATCATATTTAGGAGACCCATAGCTTGGTGGTTCACAATGATCGTAAAAGACTCAAAAGGACTCTCGGAAGTCAGCTCTATCTCTCAGAATGCTCAGAATGACCAAAATGCCCCTGAAAGCCCGAAAACTCCCAGATTTGGTCCCAAAGTTCTGAAAACATGCTACGTCGTAAGAAAAGTGTTAAAATGAGTTTTTAAGAAAAATCGGATGAAATCGTCAGCTCCCAGAGACCCCCGGAAGTCCCGGAAGTTCCCCGAAAGTCCCCGTTGACCGGTTTGACCAAGGTTTGACCAGGTTTGACCGGAGTTTGACCAAGTTTGACCAAGTTTGACCGAAATTGTCCGAATTCACCGGAATCATTAGAAAAGTATTAAAATAAGTTTTAAAAGAGAATCGAGCGAAAACGTCGGCTCCTTGGAGCTCCCGGAGGTTCCCAGAACTTCCCGGGAATCCCAGGTTTGACCAGTTTGACCAAGATTTGACTTTGGAATCGGGGCACCAAAACAATTTTCAAATATTTTTCACGGATACTAGAGGTCAATAGCTTTCCAACGGTATATCGCACATAATTTCTGGATTTAAAACGAATTTATTATGAATTTCCAAAGGCGAAAAAGGCAAACAAATCGGCTTTTATCACGAATACCGCAAAACTTTTCAAAGTGACCTATCCCCGAACTATTTTTTATGTAAAGTAGACTCCATGACCTTTCCAACGGTATATCACAACCTCGATTTGGAGTTCGTATACATTTTCTGTGAATTTCGGACAAAATAGGGCCTTTTCGCGAATACCGGAACTTCGGGGGGCCTAAACAGCATTATCCAGACGAAGGGAGGAGCACTGCCGCCGCGGCACTGGCCCAGTGCCGCCGCGGCACTCCCCCCCAGAGCAGTGTATTTTTGTAATAACTTTTGTGGCCCCATTTTGATTAATTAAAAGCCAAAACGGCATAGTTTTATGATTTCAGATGTTTGGAGCCAATGGGAGTACTTTCTAAATCCCAAAAACACCCCAAGTTGGCCTATATAAACACCCCATTACTCTTCATTTTAGAGGAGTCAAATGTGAGTTTTGGAAAAGTTTGGAAGAGAAAGTTGTAGAGATAAGGCTAGAGTAGAGAGAAAAGAAGCTTTCTTCTTTGATTTTCAAAAACAAAAGTGAGTTCTAACTTTGTTTTTACTTCATTACTTCCATTTACTTCAACATTCAATACTCCCAACCACCATTTTAGTGAGCATTCAAGAGAGTGGAAGCTTTTTCCATGTCTAGTGTCATTACATATGAGTGATACACCAATCTACAAGTCTCATGCTTCATGAATATCATCTATTGATTATCATCTACTTGCTTGTTTATTTATTGTTCATCTCTTCTTATCCCATTTTTTTTTATTTTCTTTATTTACTTACTAGTTCATCATCATCTAAGTGATGACATGAAGTTTGGGGTGAGTGAATCCTTATGGATAGTAGCTCTTGACCTCAAAAACATGTTTGATAGATGATGATCATAACCTCAATACTTCCAAGGTATTCTTGGAATGTATTGAAGTTATGTTCAAAAATAAAATAAATCTCTCCAACAATCTTGGAGGTTCTTAAATGATAAGTTTGATGTAGGTATTCTAAGTGGCTATGATCCTTATTGAGTGTTGAAAATATGTTTTCAAAACATCTATTTCAAAACCCCTCTCAATCCCTCTCATTTGGTTTCAAGAAACAAAACTTTGTTTTCTCCAAAATCTTCAAAACAATGAGTCAAAACAGTGAGTGAGTTGAGTTCAATGATTTTTCTAGAACTCAATACTCAACATATGGATACAAGGCCACTTAGAAAGTCTTCCTAACTCATTGGAGAACACCCATGATTTTTGGTTTGACTTGGAAGTACTTGGAAATGGTCCATTTGGGTCCCAACATTCCTTCCAAACATTCTATTTTTGCTGTCACAGCAGCTAGGTCAACTTACGACCTCTTTTCCAGAAAACTTTTCCAAAAGGGTGGTCCTAGCTTATTTTTCCCTTAACATTCAATGTCTTAGGGAACTTTCTGTATAAAATGGGCCTCTAGATCATTCTTTTTCATTTTCTAAGATTTTCTAACATTTCAGTCGACAGTACGAACTCTGTTTCTGAGTGACCTCTATTGTTTATATAATTTCTCTCAATATGTGATAGCTATTCAAGATTGGCCTTTTGAGTTGTGTTCTAGAAACAATAAGGAACATCTCCATAAAAAATCATGCATTGAAAACATTCCTAACCCCTCTTTTCAAATTCCAAAAATCATGTTACTGTTCTGTCCACTATTCACAGCAAGTACATTTCAACTTTCATTCTTTGATTTGATGCTCATATGCATTCCAAATTAGTTCATATCTTAGGAAGTAGTCCATACTACATTTGTACACATCCCATGTTAATTTCATTCATTAATTCATGCACATTTTAGACTTCTAAGTCATTCTAGAAATCCATGTACACAAAAAACACACTACAACCTTTGCACATTTTAGATACATACATTGCATTCATGCAAGATTTGGGTTTTTGTAACTCTTAATCTAAGGAGATTATAAGGAATGAACCCGATCACCCGTTCATGCTTCCCCTTGATCTAATCATTCTTTCTCATCCGTCCCGGGAATTGAGAGGTCTTCTCTTATCAAAGAATAACATGCACCATACTAGCTTGCTAAGCATATTTTGGTTTCTTTGTTTATTCGTTTCAATAACGATTCATGTCCCCTTTAGATTAAGGAAACTTAATTACTTGATGCGTGATTAGACGATTTTTCCTAGGTTTATTTGTGTGATCTTTCACTTTACATTGCATGATATTTGATTTAGATCTTATGAATGATATTTTATCTTTAGATCTTCTATTTTCAAGTTTCTTATGTAATGTAATATACTATCATAGTATTAATTGCCGAACCATACATAGTATAAGATGATTATTTGGATGCTAATTGAGGCCCGTCGAAAGATGGGGCGAGTTGAGGGTGTT
Source organism: Hydrangea macrophylla (assembly GCA_033977485.1). NCBI lineage: Eukaryota > Viridiplantae > Streptophyta > Magnoliopsida > Cornales > Hydrangeaceae > Hydrangea > Hydrangea macrophylla. Next base: position 8,151,982 of record CM066986.1, read on the forward strand.
TTAGTCGCGACAAAGGCTCCTTCCTCTCTCGTACCAAAACCCCGAACCAAGTTCTTTGGTTATGAAGGGCCAGTGCCCTTTATCCATTTGGGTGAGTCAAATTAGGTTTCTTGGTTCCTTAAAGACCAAGTGGCGACTCTGTATCTGTTTTCAACAGACCTTTTCTCTTTCCTTGATTCAAAATCAAACGAGTTTCGAAAACATAACGAAGCGGTGGAAGCCCGGTATCCACAATCTGGCGACTCTGCTGGTGATTTTTATTTTAAAAACAAAATAATACAGAGGTTTGACTCATAAGAAGCACCCTTAAAATCATCTTTTTACTGTGTTTGGTTCACCGCATTGCACTCTTGCATTTCCCCCCTCCGACTGTGTCTGAAACGCGGCGCTGACATTATTCAGGTCTTGTTGTGCCAGGGCACAAGTCACCGTTGACACTGTACCTTCCAAGGTATATCAAAAAGAGTAAAAACCTCCGTACTGTCTCCCTGACGGTATATTGGAACTCTCGTCAACGGACCCTCTTTGACTAAACCCAGCCTTTGCATATAGATTCCTGTAGAACCTTTCATAGGACTGTTCATTTATCTTTTCAGATAGGACAATGCGATATAACTGCTGTATGCCCTGATGGGATTACCTGCGCGGTGTAGACGCTTATGTGGCATAGAACAGAACCTCTTTCTTATGATTCCCAAGGCAATCACTCACATTTAGTCACATTGAGTTGACCTGCCTAAGCATCATGATAAGGACGTCTGCTCCATGCTCGCAAAGATATACACCGCAAACCTTGTTTGTCGGTCTTGAGACATAGGAGTATGAAAACCTGCTAGAAAGTATGATCACTATAACCGTACTTACCAGTTTCCCCAGAAACTCTATCCAAATATCCCAGATATAACCACATTAACCAGTTTCTCCCAGAAACTCTGTCCAAATATCCCAGATATAACTACATTAACCAGTTTCTCCCAGAAACTCTGTCCAAATATCCCAGATATAACCACATTAACCAGTTTCTCCCAGAAACTCTGTCCAAATATCCCAGATATAACCACATTAACCAGTTCCCCCAGAAACTCTGTCCAGATATCCCAGATATGACCATATTGACCAGTTTCCCCCAGAAACTCTGTCCAAATATCCCAGATATAACCACATTAACCAGTTTCTCCCAGAAACTCTGTCCAAATATCCCAGATATAACCACATTAACCAGTTCCCCCAGAAACTCTGTCCAGATATCCCAGATATGACCATATTGACCAGTTTCCCCCAAAAACTCTGTCCAAAATTCCCGAAGTATCTTGGAAATCCATGTCATCCCTTGGTGATCATACTAGAAAGTAAGGTTAGCACACTCTGTATGGCTAGGACCTTATTTGTTTAGCTGCTATCTGTTAGAAATAGGAGCATCATATAGATTAGGGCTTACATCCGCATGTTTGTCCCATTTGCATGCACCATTCCCCATCAATCTGCACGCACTGTTTCGAGTCGGTCCACATCACTATCTTTGTCTGCCTAAAGTCACCACTGTCAAAGATCTAATCTAGTCCTTTCAAAATCTGTCAGGTCAGTATAGATTCCCAAGGTCAGCAGTCAGGGTCTTATTCGTGGGTCAGGTTTTCGGATAACCGTTTGATCAGAATCAGTCCGACAGCTTGCTTCAGCATGAATAGGGAAGAGTTGGAAAACAAGGTTACTGAATTGGGAGTGACCATAAGCCAGCAGTCCGACAGCCTGGCCCAGGTTTTGAAGTTCATGGAAGAACTGAAGCAGCGGCGGCCGCAACCTCCGCCCGGGTTTCCACCACCGGAATTTGAACTACCCCCACCTGAGAATAATGGGGAAGAAGACTGGTTTCAGGGGGTCCCACCGTCCGCATACGAAAAGAAGCTCCAAGAAAAGATGGACAAGGTTGACAAACTGGAAAGCGTACTCAGGAAAAGCAAGGGTATCAATTATTACATGCTAGATCTGGAAGGCCTCTTCGAGCCTGTCAAGCTGAAACTGCCAGAGAATTTCAAAATGCCTACCATCGATCGTTTTGATGGAACTAGAAACCCGAAAAGCCACGTGAAGCTATGTATGAGTATCTTCCAGTCCATGGGTTGCACCCACGAGCACATTGCAATGCTATTCCCGCAAACTCTGGCAAAATCTGCACTATCATGGTTCCTAACCTTGGAAGCCTCCTAGACCCGGGCCTGGGAAGATATCGTTCGAGTTTTTGTCGATCATTACTCTTACAACCAGGAGCTGGATGTTACTATCAGGGATTTGGAAATAACCCAGCAAAGCAACAATGAATCCTTCGCTGCATTTCTGAGCAGATGGAGGAACAAGGTAGCCCAAATGACCCACCGGCCAATCAAGAAGGAACAAGTAAGGATGCTCATCCGGAATCTGCAGCCGCTTTATCATGAGAAATTATTCTACCAGTCCATCTCCACCTTTGAGGAGTTGTTTGAAGTCAGAACCCGAATCAAAGATGCTATCAGGGAGGGGAAGATCAAAAAGGAAGACCATCCGAGTCAGCCCAGAAGGCCCAACTACTCCCGGAATCCCCCGGATGTCAATGCCCTTAGCGGCCAACCCATGGCATACCCTCCAAGACCATACCAATCCTCCAACCAGGCAAATCCCTCCAACCGCCCTTTTCTAAAAAAGCCCCCTCGCAATTTTGCCAAGCTAGAAATCTCTCTCTCCTCAGCCCTAGATCGCCTCCTCAAAAAGGGCCATCTCCAATTACTCCAGCCTCGAAATACCCCGCTCCCGCCTAACTGCGATATGTCCAAGCGATGTACTTACCACCAAGCCCCCGACCATAACACTGATGATTGCATGCGCCTCCGCCATGACATCCAAGACCTCATCGACCAGAATATCATCGAGCCACCACCAAAGCAGCCTCATATCACCCAAAATCCCCTACCAAACCACCAAAATGTCAACATCATTGAGTCCAGCCCCGTACCCTTCAACCCTGCTACTTATATCACCCCCCTAGGACAACCCTTACCTTGCATTGACATCCCGGATTCTGAGGGAATTCATCTGATCGGAGGGGAGAATGACGAGTGGCAGCAGCAGCTTGACGACGAGCAAGACTTGTTCTTCCTGGAAGAGCATGACCTAGGGGCGGTAGACCTCAAATGGTATGATCCCAACAACGAGAGTGATGCTTCCATCTGGAACGAGCTGGAAAAGCCATTTGTGGGAATGGATTGTGATTGGTTTAAGAAGGATGGGACTGTAGAAGGACCTACTCCTGCCGAGATTGATCATCTAACCAGGTCAGGCCGTCATTATCAGCCTCCACAGCCTGCCACCGAAGCCATCGAGAAAGATCCAGTTAAAGACAAGGGGAAGGGTAAGATGGATGAGGTCATCGAAGAAGACAATGAGCTGATCAAGCAGCTAAAGAAAACCCAAGCACATCTCTCAATGTGGGACATCATGGTAACATCCTATAAGCACAGGCAAGCCGTGTTGAATGCCTTGGCTGGGATTGAAGTCCCCATCGACGCCGCGCCGGAGGACATGGTAGCTTTCTTGGGTGCGCTTACCCCCGACCCCATCATTACATTCTCCGATAAGGACCTGCCACCAGAGGGATCCGCACATAACAAGGCATTATACATCACCGTGGGATGTAAGGAACAACAGGTGCCATTTTGTCTAGTCGACACAGGCTCGGCCTTAAATGTCTGTGCCCTGAGGACTGCCACCGCCTTGGGGGTCAATATCCTTGACATCACGCCATCTGTGCAATCCGTGAGAGCCTATGACAACACTAGAAGAAATGTGATGGGAACCGTTTCTCTCCAAATCCGGGTAGGATCTTTGGTGAGCACTGAGATCTTTCAAGTCATGGACATACCTGCCTCGTTCAATCTGCTGATTGGAAGGCCCTGGCTTCATGCCAACAAAGCTGTATCATCCACTGTGCATCAAATGATCAAGTACATTCATGAGAAGGAGGTAAAGATCATCCTCGATAATAGTTGGGGAAATGAAGCTTTCCCAAATTACGCTCCCATTTTTGAAGTCCTAATACCTGAGCTAGAAGAAGGAGAAATCGGAGGATTTTTCATGGAAGAAGTTCATATGATCAAGGATGAAGACCGATTCCCTGAGGTCCACTCCGCAGTCGTCAACATTGTCCGCAAGATGAACTACTTCCCCGGAATGGGGTTGGGTCGACGCCAGCAAGGAATTCGGGAATTCTCGCAGATCAAAGGGCAACAAGGCACTTTCGGGTTGGGGTACAAGCCCACTGATGAAGACGCCGAGCTACAGAGGCCATGGAAGAAAAGGGTGAAGGGTCTCCCACCATACCGCAAGACTTTGAATGGACAATTCGTCAAAGAAGGGGATGATTTCCCTTACTTTGGGTTCCCTGAACCCTGGATCCATCGAACCACTGGGAGAAGGCACCCCGGGCTTGAAATCTTTGCTGACTGCGAGAGGCCCCCATATCAAGACGCGTTCTATCCCGAAGAAGTTGAGAAGACCCCAGAGGAAGACTGGTTGAAATACCTGGACACTGAAGCAATCAAGAAAATGTGGGAGGAATCCGCTGAGAAGGAGGAAGAAAAGAGGGCCAAGAGCCAAGATGATCAGATCAAGCCAACTGAGGAGGGTCTGAGCAACCAGGCTGTAGAGTCATCTGTCTGTGTCTCCCAATCCCCTATTGCCCCGAAGTCTGTACTACTAATTATCGAGTCTGTACTGGAGTCGGCTGCTGTAAGCCCACCACTATCCAATGTAATCACTTCACCTATCATGAATGAAATGAAAGACGATTCTGCTTACTCCTCTGTGTCTGACACTTGTGAATGCACAGATCCCTTCGAGGATCTCCCAATCGAACTAAAGCAACTAATTGAAAAACCACCTGCTTATGAAATAATCGAAGATACTTTATCAGTTAACCTGGGTGAAATAGATAATCCACAGATTGTGCAAATTGGCTCAACCCTTAATAAAGAAGAAAAAGAAAAATTAACCCTCTTGCTAAAAGAATTCAAAGATGTTTTTGCTTGGTCTTACGAAGACATGCCTGGGGTCGATCCCGACATCGTCCAACATCATATTCCTCTCCTCCCTAATTCTAAACCTGTCAAGCAGAAACTGAGGCGCATGAGACCGGAATGGGCACTCAAGGTTAAAGAAGAGGTGGAGAAGCAGTTCAAGGCAGGGTTCATCATTGTCACCGAATACCCGGAATGGGTTGCCAATATCGTGCCAGTCCCGAAGAAGGATGGAAAAGTTCGTGTGTGCGTCGACTTTCGTGATCTGAACAAGGCCAGTCCCAAGGATGACTTCCCGCTTCCCCACATTGACGTCTTGGTAGATAACACCGCAGGACATGAGCTACTGTCTTTCATGGATGGTTTCTCAGGGTATAATCAGATTCTAATGGCGCCAGAAGATCGGGAAAAGACGACATTCACCACCCCTTGGGGAACCTACTGTTATAGAGTAATGCCCTTTGGACTCAAGAACGCGGGGGCGACTTACCAAAGAGCTGCCACCACTCTGCTGCATGATATGATTCACAAGGAGGTAGAAGTATACGTAGACGACATGATTGTGAAATCCAAGGATAGAGAAGGGCACCTGGTAGCGCTGGAAAAGTTCTTCGAAAGGTTGCGCAAATACAAGATGAGGCTGAATCCAAAGAAATGCACTTTCGGCGTAACCTCCGGTAAACTCCTGGGTTTTCTCATCACACAAAGGGGAATAGAGGTGGACCCCTCTAAGATCAAGGCAATCCTCGAAATGACGCCACCATGGAATGAAAAAGAAGTAAGGGGTTTCCTCGGAAGAATCCAATTCATCAGCCGCTTCATTTCCAAGCTCACAGCTACATGTGATCCTCGGTTCCGATTGTTAAGAAAAGGGGAGAAGTTCCAATGGGATGGCCAATGCCAAGCCGCTTTCGACAAAATAAAAGCTTACCTTCAAAATCCGCCTGTCCTTTCACCACCACTGCCTCATAAGCCCTTATTCCTTTACCTATCCGTCTCTGAAAATGCCATGGGTTGCATGCTAGCCCAAGAAGGAGAAGAAAGCCACTCCGAAAAAGCCATATATTACCTCAGCAAAAGGATGACTGGGTATGAGCTCAACTATTCTACCCTCGAAAAAACATGCTGGGCCTTGGTTTGGTGCACTCGCCGACTAAGGCACTACATGCTGGCCTTTCCGGTTGTGCTTATATCCCGCATGGATCCTCTAAAATACCTTCTCGAAAAACCCGCCCTGACCGGTTGTATATCCCGTTGGTTACTTCTATTATCCGAATTCGATATCAAGTATGTTACGAGCAAGTCAGTAAAAGGGAGAGCCGTAGCTGAGCATCTCGTAGAACATGCCGTTGACTCCGAAGAAAGTGGGGACTTTCCGTTTCCGGACGAGAGCATCGTGGAAATCAAGGAAGAACAGTGGAAGTTGTACTTCGATGGAGCAGCCAACATGAAGGGATACGGAGTAGGGATGATCCTAGTATCGCCGAGTGGGGGACCACACTCCGTTAGCAGTCAAGCTCAATTATAACTCCACCAACAACACTGCTGAGTATGAAACATGCATTCTGGGAATGGAGGCAGCCTTAGAGCTGAAAGTTCAGAGGTTGGATGTCTTCGGGGATTCAAACCTCATCATATCACAAGCCAGAGGAGAATGAAAAGTAAAAGAAGAAAGGTTGAAGCCCTATCATGATCGTCTCGACCAACTCAAGAGGCAGTTCGAAAATATCACATTCCTCTACTTGCCCAAGGAAGAGAAACAGCTGGCAGATTCTTTGGCCACTCTAGCTTCGATGATCAAAATTCCTGTGGGAGTCAGGATGATGCCCTTGGTAATTGAGCAGAGGTACGAGCCTTCGTTCAACATAATCGCCACAGTCAAAGAAGAAGAGAATGAAGCACCGTGGTATCAGGATGTCTGGGATTTCATAGAAAAAGGGACATACCCCCAAGAATCTACGGAGAAAGACAAAAGGGCAATTCGAAGATTCGCAGCGCAATTCATCATTTGCGGCGGGAAACTGCTGAAGAAAGGATACAACGGTCACAACCTGACCTGCTTGTTCGGAAAGAGCTCCAAAAGAATGATGGAGGAAATACACGAAGGGGTCTGTGGCCCTCACATGAACGGTCACATGTTGGCCAAGAAGATTATAAGGCAAGGGTACTACTGGACAACATTGGAGAAAGATTGTTGTGAGTACGTAAGAAGGTGTCACAAGTGCCAGATCCATGCAAACATGATGCATGTGCCACCATCTCTTCTATACAGCATGACCTCGCCTTGGCCATTCTCCACCTGGGGAATCGATATTATCGGTGAAATCATTCCAAAGGCCTCAAATGGAAATCGGTACATCCTGGTGGCCATAGACTACTTCACGAAATGGGTAGAAGCTGCATCCTACACCAAGTTGAGGGCCAAGGAAGTGGCCAAATTCATCAAGAGAAATCTCATCTGCCGTTATGGAGTTCCCCATGAGATTATTTCGGACAACGGAAGTCATTTCAAGGCAGAAGTCAGGGATCTGTTCGAGGAATACAAAATCACCTATCACAAGTCGTCGCCATACCGACCACAAACCAATGGGGCAGTCGAAGCTGCAAATAAGAATGTCAAGGCCATACTGCAAAAATCAGCTGATACCTACAAAGACTGGCATGAAAAGCTACCATTTGCACTTTGGGGATACAGAACATCGATAAGGACGTCCACAGGAGCGACTCCTTACTCACTAGTGTATGGGATGGAAGCGGTACTTCCGGTGGAGATAGAATTACCATCCCTACGCGTGATGGCAGAGTGTGAAATTCCGGAATCAGATTGGTTGAGAGAAAGGTATGAAGAATTGGCCCTCATAGATGAAAAGCGTCTAGCGGCGGTCGACCATGTCCGAATCTATCAGAAGAGGATAGCCCGTGCTTTCAACAAAAGGGTTCGTCCAAGGAAGATTGTCAAGGGCGACCTTGTCCTTAAGGAGTTGCGAGCTCCGATCTTTGATCCCCGTGGGAAGTTTAAACCTAAATGGGTCGGCCCTTATATCGTCAAAACTGTTCTTTCCGGAGGAGCAACTTATCTCATGGACCTCGATGGTGTCGAATTCAAAGAACCAATCAACATGGATCGTCTCAAAAAGTACTATGCTTGACTATCCAACAACCTTTTCTTTCAAACCTTGCCTTGAACTACGCTCGACCTGATTCCCGCTCGGGGATACGTAGGCAACCACATCGGTTCGGTCGCTCCACCAACAAAAAAATAACCTTTCCTTTCAAAACCTTGCCTTGAACTACGCTCGACCTGATTCCCGCTCGGGGATACGTAGGCAACCACATCGGTTCGGTCGCTCCACCAACAAAAAAATAACCTTTCCTTTCAAAACCTTGCCTTGAACTACGCTCGACCTGATTCCCACTCGGGGATACGTAGGCAACCGTATCGGTTCGGTCACCCCACCTACCCAAAAATCAACCCGCTTCTTCCCAACCATGCCCAAACTACGTTGGACCTGATCCCCACTTGGGGGTACGTAGGCAGACTTTCAAAAAAAAAAAAAAAAAAAAAAAGATGGCTCGCTAGGTCGAAAATCCGAAAGGACGCCTAGGCAAAAATTAGAGCTAAATCCAAAGTGAGTAATAACAAAAGAGAGAAAATAGCTCGCTAGGTCACCTCCTTGGTGCCTAGACAAAAATTATGAGCACGTGAGAAAAATAAGTCGCGGCCCTTACCATAACCCAAAAACCACCCTCCACACTAGGGGAAAACTTCGGCCACTCGCCTCGTTTGCCTGAACCTCTTCTAAATTAGGGGCAAACGTCGGTCATCTACCTCGTTTGCCTCACAACCATATATATCCCAAACTAGGGGCAAACTTCGGCTACCCGCCTCGTTTGCCTCTAACAACCCCAGCATGCTCAAGCAAGTACCAAAAGCAACAACTAATTGAAATCTCAAGTTACAAAATATTTTTAAAGCTAAAATGCATAAAATGAGATTCCAAAGTAACCAAGGTTCACCGATAAACAAACTTTGAATATTACATAGGCAGGAATAATCAAAGAAATAAAAGTCTTTCAAACAGCAACCACATGTTCAAAGACACTTGGAGGAATGAGCGGAATCAATCAGGTCTAGTGTCTTTTATTTTCTCAAAGGTCTTTAGAAGTAGGCCTTTGCTCGGTCAGTCCAACCATCAATAAAAGCAGCGATAGTGGCAGCCCTGATCCTGGAAGCAAAGATCCTCTCATTAAACCCCCGGGGAACCTCCTGAACCTGTCCATACTGTCTGGCCAAACGGCGAGGATGATAGAAAGAAGTCTCTCTCAGACCCATCAACCACACTCTCTGGTGACCCCTGAGGCTCGTAGTGATAGCGTAGAGGCCCCAACGCCTCACGATCCAGCAAATGTCAGCCTCAGATAAGGCGCTCATCATGCCCACCCAATCAGCAAAGGTATAGTGAGAATGAAGCACGGCTCGACGAAAGTAAACCGGTGGTATACGGCCCGTCCACAGCTGAAGGCGCTCGTAAAGCCAAGCCTGTAACACCAAAGGCGCCCTAGAAAGAAGAGGAGTCCCTTGGTTGAAGGCATTATCCAAACCATTCAAAGTTTCAGCTAGAACCATGGCCATGGGATTCCTGCTAAGCTTCAGTCCGAGACACACATGCACTAAGTCGACGGAAGTACTCGAGAATAGGAAGTGTGAAGTCATGCACAGTATCAAAGCGGCCCCGCGGGTAGCATCATACACGCTGGGATCCCCAGGACTGGCGTACCGGGCAATAATAGAAGCAATGTTGAGAACCTCACCTTGAATCAGGCGGCGGGAAATAGTGACGAAGCAATTCAGATATTCAGCCAAGCCTCGCGTAGGAATGAGGGTACCAGCAGAAGGGAAAATCAGATCAGAGTCAGAATCATAGCCGAGAATAGCGCAGAACTCCTCAAACACAGGGCATATCTCCAGGCCATTGAAGTTGAAGACATGATTCACCGGGTCCCAGTGACCAATGGCAGCACGCAAGAACTCAGTGTTCAGGGTCATCTGGCAAAGAGAGAATAGCTCGGTCAAGCCGTAGCTAAAGAGGTTGATCCGCTCCACGCCATCCGTAATGTTCAGCCAAGCTGTGAGTTGGGCGGGATCATACAAAGCCATGTTTTCGGTCGCAGCTCTAGGAAAATTCGAAATTTCGGCAGCACCTCCCCGTTTCACGGACTATCCCACCTGCAAGGCAAAAGCACTCACTATCACAAAACTGCCCATCGCAGTAACATCTAGCAATCACAATGCACATATATCAACAAGCACACAACTGCGCCTCTAAACCGGAAGATATCCGGCCTAGGAGGCAAAACATCATAATACTCTGTCAAAAGGTCACAAATTGTTCTACACATCGTCCTACATTGTCCGAATAATCATATCCCCAAGTACAACCCAACCGAAAACAGAAAAAGAAAATAAAATAAATAATTCCCGCTTGGGAAGCCTCAGTCCTCCTCTTCTTCGTCCCCCGTCGGACCGCCCGGAGTGTACGTCGGCGACGGCCTCCTCCTACCACCTCTACATCTTGGACCAGTCCTCGATGAGCCAGCCCCGCCTCCACGGTACTGCGCACACAAATAAAAATGAAGGCAATCAGTAAGAGAACAACAAAAAAAAAAAGTACAAAAACAGAGTCTAGTCAGAGACTTACCAAGGACGCCATCTGATTAGCGGCAAATTGCCGCATACCGTCCATCTGTAAAAGGTAAAAACCAGGGTTAGAACCTCATAACCTTAAGAAAGTGCAAAATTAGAGACATACCCGGTGGTCTCGAGTGAGGACCAGGGACCGGAAGCTAGCTGCCAAGGCGTGACCCTCCTCAGCGTAATTCCAAGGAACATTGAGGACGCCCGCTGGTTGAGTAGGGTACCCACATGTGATTCGCGGCACCTCCATCATTTGGGGAGTGCCATCAGCGCCTAGAACGTTGACGGTCCAATCCCAAGGAGGGATAGGGTCAGGAGCCTGAGGAGCCTGTCTCCTGTACATCTCGCGAAGCTGTAGGCACAGGAAAAGTTAGGAAGAGATGAGTCCAAAACATAAACAACTAATAAAGGCAAAAATGTAAAAAGGGAACTCACCTCCAGGAGTGGGAAGTTAGGCATCAAGGAGCGGCCGCGGTAAGCCTCGTAACCGGTCTCGGAGAGGAAATGATCCCAAACATCGGTGCCGGCTAAGGCCGCCAGCAGAGCATCACCAGAGAGGTCACTAGCATCCATCACGGGAGGATTATGAGGAACGCGATACCTGGGACCACCAACCACCTGCCGAGAGACCCGCTCCCCAAGGAACCACTGCCTGCACTCGGTACTCTCCAGCAGAAGGTGGCAAGAGGTAAGAGATTTAACCGCTTGTATCTCCTCTGGGGCGGCGTAAGCGACGCCCTCCCAAGGCGCCCAATCAACACTAGAGGCCGTCAGCTCAGTTAAGAAGTTTCTGAGCAAAACAATCCGGTGGGCCCCGCTCTTCACCCCAACAACGTCCCTCCGCCATCTCAAACCTCGTGGGAATAGAGGCACAGGAGTCATGCCATCCTCATCCTCGCCTGATTCATCCGCTGGGGAAGGAGCCAACATCTTCAAGTATTCAAAACTCCAAAGCTACACAGACAAAGGAGAAATCAAAACAAGTATGGAAATCAAAAGATGGAAAAATAAAAGAAGAAACAGTGCGTACTTCCCAAGCTCGCCAGAATCCCCCAGTAGATTTAACATCGCCCCGAGAGACCTCCCCCATATGCTTGTAGAGATGGGCCAAGGCAGCACCGCCCCAGTTGTAGGAGGGGATCTCATCAATGGTCGCCAGGCAAGAAAGGAGCCTCAAGCTCACCCGGTCGTTCCTTGTCGCAAAGATTGAGCACCCGAGGACATACATAAGATAAACCCTCAAAAGCTGGGAATTGTTCAGATTGTGATTACCTCTGCCATAGGCCCGGTAAAGCCAGCCGCAGGGGAACCAATGTCTCTCCAGGTTAGGGGGAACAGCCCCAATCAACATCTCCACCGCCTCCGGGTCGAGCTCATAAAAGTAATCCAGAATCAAGCGCTTCCCGCCGACCCTCAAGCCCGTAATAATGGAGAAGTCGAAGGGCGTCATGGTCATCTCTCCAAACGGCAGGTGGAAAGTGTTGGTAGTGTCCCACCACCTCTCAGCTAGTGCATAGAAGTGAGCCAAATCATTGCTACTTTTCGAAACCAAGCGGACGAAGCCTCCGAACCCGGCATCATCAACCATCCTCTTGACGGTAGGCGAGAGTTGGGTATACCACAAAAAAGCATGGGCGAGGCTACCGTGGCCTTTCAATGCCACTTTCGGCACCTGCACACAACAAAGACGACAAAAGATGCACAAAATCACTATTCACAACCCGAGAGCCGAATTCACAAAATCCACATTCGAGCACAAATCGAACTTCTAACGATCTCTAGGTGCACGCTACGACTCACAAAACTAGCATAATACATGAAAGCAGTCCTAAAATGTCGAAAGTTTCACATACCACGCTCGCTAGAGCCGCGGTCGAAAGATGGCGTTGAGGGTCCTGTAAAATCAAGTCCGGAGCTTGCACCTCGACCTTCATCCGTCCCTTGGCCTTCTTAGACGGTCTCCTTGAGCTCGAAGCCATGGATCTACAAGAAAAATGGAAGTCACACTTAAACTTCCTTCTTGAAAATTTGGGCTAACCAAAACACCAATCAAAAATCCAACTACGGGGAAAGATTACTCACCTGAGCTCGCACAAGCTGCGTTTTGATGAATTTTGGCTCCAAAAACACCCCAAAATGGCCAAGAATGAGTTTCAAAAGCTCAAAAACCCGAGATATAGGAAGATGAAGTCCGGTCACCCAGTGCCGCCGCGGCACTGGCCAACTGCCGCCGCGGCAGTGGCCCAGTGCTGCCGCGGCACTGCTCCCCATGGGCCCCGCTTCGCTTTGCTCCGTTTCGCCCCGTTCTGGCCCGTTTTGGCCTTTTTCAGCCCGTTTTTGGCCCCGATCAGCCCTGGTGGCCCATTCCAGTCGAGATTTATGAGGTTTTACCCCAAGCAGACTAAAAGTTGTCAGAACTACCTCCAGCAGGCAAAAACTGGGAAAAATCAGCTCCCGAAGACCCGAATCGGTCGTTTCAGGACAACCGTCGCGAATTTCGATCAAACACGAGAATTCTGGTAACGGATCCTGGTTCCCGATCAAGAAAAGAGATTCTTCGAGAACCCTGCATCATCCCCCGAGGACAAAAGCAGAAAGATACCAGCTCCCGGAGACCCCGACAGGCTCTCTTGGATTGAGCACCGAAAGAGATTCCCCGAGAACCCTGCATCATCCCCCGAGGACAAAAGCAGAAAGATACCAGCTCCCGGAGGCCCCGACAGGCTCTCTTGGATTGAGCACCGAAAGAGATTTCCCGAGAACCCTGCATCATCCCCCGAGGACAAAAGCAGAAAGATACCAGCTCCCGGAGGCCCCGACAGGCTCTCTTGGATTGAGCACCGAAAGAGATTCCCCGAGAACCCTGCATCATCCCCCGAGGACAAAAGTAAAAATATACCAGCTCCCGGAGGCCCCGACAGGCTCTCTTGGATTGAGCACCGAAAGAGATTCCCCGAGAACCCTGCATCATCCCCCGAGGACAAAAGCAGAAAGATACCAGCTCCCGGAGGCCCCGACAGGCTGTCTTGGATTGAGCACCGAAAGAGATTCCCCGAGAACCCTGCATCATCCCCCGAGGACAAAAGCAGAAAGATATCAGCTCCCGGAGGCCCCGACAGGCTCTCTTGGATTGAGCACTGAAAGAGATTCCCCGAGAACCCTGCATCCTCCCCCGAGGACAAAAGCAGACAGATACCAGCTCCCAGAGGCCCTGACCGGCTCTCTTGGATTGAGCATTGAAAGATTTGATCAACCGTGAGATGTTCGGAGATGGATCCTGGTTCCCGATCAAGAAAATAAAGATTCTCCCACCAGCCGGAACCGATTCCCGAAAGTCGGCCGTCAGGAACAACCAGAGCATCTCCCACATCCAGATCTCCTGATTATCAAGAATTTTCTCACTGCTTTACCACAAGATCCCTCGGTCATTTTTGGCTGTCATCTGCTAAACGAAGCACATAGGATCTATCTCACTCGTTTGCAAAGCGCACTTCTCAAGTTTCAGAAGTTTTGCCCCTAGACCTAGAGTCTTCTAAACCTTGCTGTCCTTATCCGAGTCATCCACCACATCACAGTCACAAACACTAGCACAACACCAGCCCACTCGGAGTGGCACACCCCACAGCACCTGCTCATACTAGGATCATAACACTGGACATGATAGGACTCATGACACAATTCATATCACATCCATGCATTGCATATCATCCTCATAGCATAACATCCGTATGTCTTGTTGTGCATGTGTGATTTGTCCCTTTGCGCCCTGAACTACGTCCTGGTCTGATTCCCCTTGGGATACGTAGGCAGGTCACGCAGAGCACGACCAGCACTAAGCTTATCATCCTTTCATCTTTTGCAACGCTGTTTATCCTAAATCTATAGCCTCCAAAAAGTCTTGTCTCTTTAAAGCTTTGGCACTCGCTTGCGACATGCGTTGCTTCGCAAGTTCATGCCAAAGAGGGGCAAACTGTAGACACCCCATTTTGTCGGCGATCAGATTTAGGAGACCCATAGCTTGGTGGTTCACAATGATCGTAAAAGACTCAAAAGGACTCTCGGAAGTCAGCTCTATCTCTCAGAATGCTCAGAATGACCAAAATGCCCCTGAAAGCCCGAAAACTCCTAGATTTGGTCCCAAAGTTCTGAAAACATGCTACGTCATAAGAAAAGTGTTAAAATGAGTTTTTAAGAAAAATCGGATGAAATCGTCAGCTCCCAGAGACCCCCGGAAGTCTCGGAAGTTCCCCGAAAGTCCCCATTGACTGGTTTTGACCAAGGTTTGACCAGGTTTGACCGGAGTTTGACCAAGTTTGACCGAAATTGTCCGAATTCATCGGAATCATTAGAAAAGTATTAAAATAAGTTTTAAAAGAGAATCGAGCGAAAACGTCGGCTCCTGGGAGCTCCCGGAGGTTCCCAGAACTTCCCGGGAATCCCAGGTTTGACCAGTTTGACCAAGATTTGACTTTGGAATCGGGGCACCAAAACAATTTTCAAATATTTTTCATGGATACTAGAGGTCAATAGCTTTCCAACGGTATATCGCACATAATTTCTGGATTTAAAACGAATTTATTATGAATTTCCAAAGGCGAAAAAGGGGATCAAATCGGCTTTTATCACGAATACCGCAAAACTTTTCAAAGTGACCTATCCCCGAACTATTTTTTATGTAAAGTAGACTCCATTACCTTTCCAACGGTATATCACAACCTCGATTTGGAGTTCGTATGCATTTTCTGTGAATTTCGGACAAAATAGGGCCTTTTCGCGAATACCGGAACTTCGGGGGGCCTAAACAGCATTATCCAGACGAAGGGAGGAGCACTGCCGCCGCGGCACTGGCCCAGTGCCGCCGCGGCACTCCCCCCCAGAGCAGTGTATTTTTGTAATAACTTTTGTGGCCCCATTTTGATTAATTAAAAGCCAAAACGACATAGTTTTATGATTTCAGATGTTTGGAGCCAATGGGAGTACTTTCTAAATCCCCAAAACACCCCAAGTTGGCCTATATAAACACCCCATTACTCCTCATTTTAGAGGAGTCAAATGTGAGTTTTGGAAAAGTTTGGGAGAGAAAGTTGTAGAGATAAGGCTAGAGTAGAGAGAAAAGAAGCTTTCTTCTTTGATTTTCAAAAACAAAAGTGAGTTCTAACTTTGTTTTTACTTCATTACTTCCATTTACTTCAACATTTAATACTCCCAACCACCATTTTAGTGAGCATTCAAGAGAGTGGAAGCTTTTTCCATGTTTAGTGTCATTACATATGAGTGATACACCAATCTACAAGTCTCATGCTTCATGAATATCATCTATTGATTATCATCTACTTGCTTGTTTATTTATTGTTCATCTCTTCTTATCCCATTTCTTTTTATTTTCTTTATTTACTTACTAGTTCATCATCATCTAAGTGATGACATGAAGTTTGAGGTGAGTGAATCCTTATGGATAGTAGCTCTTGACCTCAAAAACATGTTTGATAGATGATGATCATAACCTCAATACTTCCAAGGTATTCTTGGAATGTATTGAAGTTATGTTCAAAAATAAAATAAATCTCTCCAACAATCTTGGAGGTTCTTAAATGATAAGTTTGATGTAGGTATTCTAAGTGGCTATGATCCTTATTGAGTGTTGAAAATATGTTTTCAAAACATCTATTTCAAAACCCCTCTCAATCCCTCTCATTTGGTTTCAAGAAATAAAACTTTGTTTTCTCCAAAATCTTCAAAACAATGAGTCAAAACAGTGAGTGAGTTGAGTTCAAAGATTTTTCTAGAACTCAATACTCAACATATGGATACAAGGCCACTTAGAAAGTCTTCCTAACTCATTGGAGAACACCCATGATTTTTGGTTTGACTTGGAAGTACTTGGAAATGGTCCATTTGGGTCCCAACATTCCTTCCAAACATTCTATTTTTGCTGTCACAGCAGCTAGGTCAACTTACGACCTCTTTTCCAGAAAACTTTTCCAAAAGGGGTGGTCCTAACTTATTTTTTCCTTAACAATCAATGTCTTAGGGAACTTTTTGTATAAAATGGGCCTCTAGATCATTCTTTTTCATTTTCTAAGATTTTCTAACATTTCAGTCGACAGTGCGAACTCTGTTTCTTAGTGACCTCTATTGTTTATATAATTTATCTCAATCTGTGATAGCTATTCAAGATTGGCCTTTTGGGTTGTGTTCTAGACACAATAATGAACATCTCCATAAAAAATCATGCATTGAAAACATTCCTAACCCCTCTTTTCAAATTCCAAAAGATCATGCTACTGTTCTGTCCACTATTCATAGCAAGTACATTTCAACTTTCATTCTTTGATTTGATGCTCATATGCATTCCAAATTAGTTCATATCTTAGGAAGTAGTCCATACTACATTTGTACACATCCCATGTTAATTCATTAATTCATTCATGCACATTTTAGACTTCTAAGTCATTCTAGAAATCCATGTACACAAAAACACACAACAACCTTTGCACATTTTAGATACATACATTGCATTCATGCAAGATTTGGGTTTTTGTAACTCTTAATCTAAGGAGATTATAAGAAATGAACCCGATCACCCGTTCATGCTTCCCCTTGATCTAATCATCCTTTCTCATTCGTCCCGGGGATTGAGAGGTCTTCTCTTATCAAAGAATAACATGCACCATACTAGCTTGCTAAGCATATTTTGGTTTCTTTGTTTATTCGTTTCAATAACGATTCATGTCCCCTTTAGATTAAGGAAACTTAATTACTTGATGCGTGATTAGACGATTTTTCCTTGGTTTATTTGTGTGATCTTTCACTTTACATTGCATGATATTTGATTTAGATCTTATGAATGATATTTTATCTTTAGATCTTCCATTTTCAAGTTTCTTATGTAATGTAATATACTATCATAGTATTAATTGCCGAACCATACATAGTATAAGATGATTATTTGGATGCTAATTGAGGCCCGTCGAAAGATGGGGCGAGTTGAGGGTGTTTTAGTCGCGACAAAGGCTCCTTCCTCTCTCGTACCAAAACCCCGAACCAAGTTCTTTGGTTATGAAGGGCCGGTGCCCTTTATCCATTTGGGTGAGTCAAATTAGGTTTCTTGGTTTCTTAAAGACCAAGTGGCGACTCTGTATCTGTTTTCAACAGACCTTTTCTCTTTCCTTGATTCAAAATCAAACGAGTTTCGAAAACATAACGAAGCGGTGGAAGCCTGGTATCCACACGTTGATACTCATTTTGGGAATATAACGGATTTGTATTCTCGATCCTCATAACGGATTTGCGTTGATCCTCGTTTTGGGAATATAACGGATTTGTATTCTCGATCCTCATAATAGATTTACGTTGATCCTTTTGTTGGGGAGTATAACGGATTTACATTCTCGGTTCTCGCAACAGATTTGCATTAACCATCAATTTTCAAAACTAAGAATGCATTCCCTCGACCCGTGCAACGAATCTTTACATCGGTCAACATTTGGTAATCTTCTTTGGCTAACACATCACGAAATATGCGTCACATATAGGGAAGATATGATATAGAGAAAGCATGAGGTTGCTTGGTTGAGTTTATTTAAAGAATGCCATTGCATGAGCACGTGCATCACGACAGGATAGATGCATCCATCCGTATGACTACTTGCGCTTGTATGTGTTTGCCCTGTGCTTGAACTAGGCTTTGGTCTGATTCTTGATGGGATACGTAGGCAGCTCATCATGGGGCACGACCAATTAGAATTTTGCTGCGCGCTTGCTTCCTTTTGCAACGCATTTTATTTTTTCCTAAATCCGACAGTTTGGTCAAAGGCTTGTCTTCACACAGGCTTCAACGTTCGCTTGTGATTCGCGTTGCTCCACGAGCTCCGTCGAAGAGGGGCAAACGGTAGACACCCAGATTTTGACCAAACATCAAATTAAGAAGAGTGTTACCTCCAAATCCGATGATGACAATGTTCGAACAAACCTAGGACTTCCAAAGATGATTCAAGCTCTTCGAAAGACTCTATAACCTAAAAAAGGCAAAAAGGGAAAAGAAAAGGAAGATGGAGGCAGAACAACACTCGATCCCTTTTGCGGCAGTCACGGGCTGCCACTGCGGCCGTCAGAGACTGCCGCTGGACTGCCGGACGGCATTCCGTAAATGCCGCGAATTTCAGCGAGTGCCGCAAAAAATGAATTTTTATAAATAAAAAAAAAAGGCAGTCCCTGGAGTTGTCCGCGGCATTCATTGAGTGTCGCATCGGCATTCAGTGAATGCCGCAACGACAATCAGTGAGTGCCGTTCTGGCATTCAGTGAGTGCCGCTTCCATCTCCATTGAGTGCCGCATTTTTGTAACAGACAACTGTAAGACAGCACGTTTTGTACTATAAAAAGGACGCCTGAATTAGGGTTTTCAGTCTTGAAATGACTAAAATACCCCTCTAAAATTATCTATAAATAGAGGATGAATATTCACTTGTAGAGAGGGGAGATTTTCTTTGAATCTAGAGGTTATATAAGTGTTCTTATTGCCTTAATCTTCATAATTAGGAGTGAGTTTAGAATAGTTTAAAGAAAGAGTTGTGTGAATTAGTGTAGAAGAGCTTGATTAGTCTTTGGAAGTCCTCTAAAATCACCAAGTTGAGGATACTTTGGAGGTAAACTCTAGCATAATTAGCCTTTGTCCAAATTTAATTATAGTATGCATTGAGTTTCTTTAGTTTCCTTTTTCTTATTTTTTTTTGTGTTCATCCCTTGGTTTCATAAGACTTTCAAGATCTTACTTGAATCTCTAGGTTTGAAATCTCTTAATCTCCTTGTAATCCTTTGATTCATAAGGGGACTAAGGCTGATACTAGGATGTTTAGCATAATGGACTTAAACCTACCTTCATGGTTTGAGGTTTGTTATGACTAAGTTTCATGAAGTTCTTCCATACCTCTTTGAAACTTACAAATATGAATATATTTAGTCTCCAATGACCACCAAATGGTAGGAGAATTAGCTTTAGACAAGCCCAATTCCATGGCTTACTTGTCTAAATTGATAGGAATGAAGTAAATTAACCCAATGAGCAGTGAGTTCACAATCTGTTTTTGATCATAGATTTTTAGCCGAACATCGACCCATTGGAATGGAATGAAACCAATGGGAAAGTGTTTATAACTCAAAGTCCTACCACTGTAATTTTTTTAAGGTAGTTTTATGCTTTAGGTGGTTTGATCAAGGGTTTTGTGGAACAACCATAATCTGTCCAGAGTTTCAGAACAGTAATACTCTTTTGAAATAAGCAAATTAGAACCTTAATCAAGCACTAGTGACCCAAAATAAATTTTTCTAAGTAGATTAATGTGTTAGGAAGCTACCCTAAAAAGAACAAATCATTTTTTATTTTTTTGCTATTTTTAGAAAATCGTGCAAGAACTTTGGACAGAAGGTTGTAGAATCCTGAGTGATGTCTAATTTTTGTCCAATTCCCGGAGATTTAACGGTTGAAATTTTGATTTCGTTTTTAGGTTAAAAACTAGACACACAGAGGCATATTGTGTCCAAAATTCACCAAGATCAAACCAAGGGAACCATGATTTTTATTTCTTTGAAGTTCTGATCTGCTCTCATCGAATTCTGTAATAATTTTGATCAATCTTATAAACAATGGCTTAGATGATATTTTCATGAGTTAAGGTTCAAACCATGTTTTAATAACGATTAGTTAAGCTTGAATTTAAAGTTTAAAGTGACCTAGATCAATAAGTATTTCATGACTTCTTCTTGCTTATGTTTACATTCACCCATGTGACTCGACATTTATAGTTAGGATTCGTTTGCTTTAGGTTAATTACATTTGATAGATTTAGGTTAGAGGCTTAGGATCACAATTCAAATTTTACGTGCTATATATCATGTGGACTAACCCTTGTTTTGTAGCGCTGATGAGGTATGACTTTTCGACTTTACCTTAGCTTAACTTTTCTTTGATTTTGTCGATTTTATGACTTCATGCGCGACACAATAGAATTAGGATCTTGCCTTATATGAATACATGTGATTAGAGACTCTTTTCTAGGATTTTATTTCATTTGTATGCATTGCACGTTTAATATCGCGGCTGGATCCCGGGTAAGTTTCCTAGTTCCCTATTTGTACATCATCTTGCTTGCTATTTGAATTACATGGCTTATGAATGATATTTTGTCGTTAGCAATTTTGCACCCTTTTTAACACGCTTGTGTAATGTATTATTTATATATATATATATGTATTAGTTGAGAGCATGCTTAGATTATTAATCCCATTAAATAGGATGATGAGTAGAGGCCTATCACGAGATAGGATGAAAGGGGGTGTTTTAGTCCGTCGGGCTCCTTCCCCTTTCATTCCATAATCCCCGGACCCAGATTATCTTTGGTTTCGCAAAAGATCGGTTGCTTTTAAAAATGGTTTCTTAATTTCCCTTTAAAACTTAAGTGGCGACTCGTATTTGAATTTGAATTTGAAAATTATTTAAAAAAAACAAAAGTGGGCCCAAATGCCGGCATCCACACTCACAGGTACGTCAATTTATACTGATAAATCATCAGAAAGTCCTGGACTTCGAGATCAAATCGACTGTGGCATTTTCAGTCTAGGTTAAAACACCTTTAACATCGAGACGGAGAAATCCCTATAAACTTCGTCTCAATCCGATACCAGATTCTGAAAAAAGTACATTTTAATTAACGGATTTATCAAGACATGTACTTAATACTAGTCAGATAGCATTTCAAAAATTCCATTTTTGCACTAAAATTCCGCGTTTGTCAAGAGGACCACAAAGGTCCAAGTTTTCGTCATACTGCTTTCCAGAAAATTCGAAAGTGCGGCGCTTGTACAGATATCTAGATATTTTCTTTGCTTAGCGACTAAGTAATCCAGATTTGGGCCAATCGCGCCATAGGAGTCACTTTCTGATTGGAGGAAAATACTCCTCTCATTAAAATAAAGGGATCCATGTAATTTCGTCTTATTCCGACACTGAATTTCGGAAAGTGCACCTCGATTGGCGCATTTTTCCATAACTGGTGCTAAATGTGGGCCAAACAACGTTTTAAAAATCCAATTCCGACTTCAAAATTCTGTGTTAGTCGAGAGAACCCAGCGGTCCAGTTTTCAACCGCTTAGTTTTTCGAAAAATCCCAGAGGACGCGGTGCACACACACAATATCTAGATTTTTTAGTACTTTATTATTATTTTTATTTTAATTAATTTTTTTAAATCAAATTTTTTCCTATAAAAAAAAGGTCCCCCCTTCCAATTTCTTTTTGGCCAATTTACTCTCTCCCTTAGGCTTTGTTTGGGAATCCCTAGCCTTTCTCCTCTCCTAAGCCCTGTTTGGCTACATTAACCAAATAAAATCCAAACTCCATCATAAGCACCTCTAATGTCATACATACAGTATACAAACGTGTACTATTCATATGTATAGTACTATTCATACATATGGGTACTATTCATACATATGATACTATTCATACATACGGATACTATTCATACACACACTATACGTACGGGTACTATTCAAACATACGGTATACATCTTGACTATTCCGGCACTTCCGGACCTAACCATGACGTCCATTTAAGTCGATTTTGTGTCAAAATACGACTTAGGCCTTCTCGGATTATTTCTGCTATGTTTCTCGAATTTCTTTCATTCTTTCTCAACAAACATCGACTGAACTTCAATAGTCGCATATGCATAGGTAACATCCTCAACTCTTGCTCTTAGTGGTGTGGCCTCCCTATAAACCCACTGATCAGTCCATCCGCTTTTATTGCTTTATCTACATACTGTTGTACATACTTATTAATATAACAAATCTATGAACTTATCAATTACTTCACGACTACTTTTAAATCACTTTCACTGGCACCGACCCGTACTTCCGGCACTTTTTCAAAAGCACTGGTCACCGACCCATACTTCTGGTACACTTTTTCATTACATGGGCACTGACCTTACTTCGGGGACATAAAACAAAAAGACAAAAAAAATCATAAAAACAAAAAATGCAAAAAAAAAAAAACTTATTGCACGGTCGATCTACTTCGACTTTTACTCGAAATACTATCTCATAACTCACTACTTTCTCAAGGTTAAAGTCTTGGACTACACCATACAGGTTAAAGTTCTTACCTACACCAACTTACTCAAAACACTATTTTTCACACTCACGGTCTAGATCGACCAAAACACTCACACACATACACAGTACATAACTACGTACGGCTTGATTCTCGAGTCGAGATACGTATGGAACCCTTACTAAGGTGCGGCCATAACCATTCACTACTTATACTTTCTCACATTCTAAATATCTTTTACTTATCTCGAGTCGAGATATATATATATATATGTATCGGTGACCGCGCATCCTGGAAGCTCGATTCAATTTTTTGTATATATATTCTACTACTTCTTACCTATGCCCCACTACTATGAAAACCACTAAAATCGGCAACCGTGTGTCACGGATGCTCGAGGATGCCTAATACCTTCCCTCGACATAACAGAGTCCCCGAACCCACTTCAAGAACTTTGGTTTTGCACGAGTATCAAGATTCACACTTTTAAAAGGGCCCACTTTTCTCAAACTAATTCTCAAAAGTCAAAGATGATTACTCTAATCGTCTTTGCAGGGATCCTAACTCCCGATAACGTTAGGTGGTGATTCTAATCTTTTACTTGGCCTGACTCCCACTTTTACGTATTTTTACGCACTTTTTTAACTCTCTTACACGTCTCTCGACGTAAATGGTCGCGACCCTCGAGGGGACCTCCCCCCATCTTCGGGGCGGGCGCGACATATATATATGTATTTTTTTTTTGTCTTTTTGTATTTTAAGATATTTTGTGATTAGGCATATATACTATAATAGTTTGGCAAAAAATCATGGTAGGTGTTTAGAATATATATATATATCTATAATATTTTCTCTAATTATAAGCATTATGATATCGCATAATTTTTGTTACTAAAATTCTATGAATTGCTTTTACAATTTGGATTGTATAAAATTTTTAAAAATTATTTGTGAGTATAAGTAGAAATTCACAAAAAAAAAAAAAAAAATGACATGTGGATAAGTTAAGGATGTCTAATTTTAAATGGATGAGAACTTATTTATAGAATTTTAAAAATTTATCTAGAATATATATATATATATATATTATATTCGATTAGATATGGGACCGTGCAAATGTAAGGGATATTCAAGAAACAAAAACACGGTGAAGGTTTAAGTGATTATTGTACAGATATAATACAAATCGTGTGGAGAAGAAAATATTACAAATTAATAAATAGAATTCTACTTCATAGAATTCTTTATTGATTTTAATCAATAGAGGCATTTATTATGAATTAAATATTTAGCTTTTAGGTTAGGAGAAAACTAAATCCCAAAGATGATGGATGAAGGGGTTAAAATTTTTTGAATCATTCGAATAACTTGTTTGTACATATTGGTCTAATTGATACAATATGGTATTAAGAAAATGAAATGAGGCAATCCATATTTCATAAAACTTAAATGTTAACAAAAGATAACCAAACATTCTTTATTTCTATCAAGTCCTCCACAAACAGTTGGATGCAAAATTAGCGAACTCTAACTTATGCAAACTACTAAAAACATTAAAGTTCATTGTTCTAATCCATAAACATAATTATATAGCAACCAATCAAAGTAGAAAACTTAAATTGTTCCATCTATTATATGTTCTTGATAATCTTCTTGAGTGAATAAAAGATCATCCTACACACAGACATAATTACTATATGACAGTAGAATGCGATTAAAAAAAAAATACATGACAGTAGAATAAAGTAAAACTAAAATTAACGCATATGAAATAGATCTTACTATCTTGTGCAAATTCTTTTTCTTGGTGATTCCTCAACGAAAAGCTCATCTCGAGCGATATTGCTTCAATTGTATTCATTTTGATTTCTTCATGTGCTCTTCTTGATGATTTATCACTTGATGGTGTTACGAGATTTACAGTGAACTCTTCAACTGAGTAAATCTATAACTCTTTTGGAGGCATTGTTGATTTTTCCTCCACCTAAATGTGATGTTAACTTAGAGATATCATATAATGCGCGCGTAAAAAATTTAGCGAAAAAAATGAAGAAGAATAATACTAAATCGATCGAAAACAACATAGAACCTCTCGAATGCTTTGAAGGAGATGATTACTCTCCAGGCAAAAATTGCAACTGTACACCTTCTGAACAGTGAATTTCTGACTTCCTTTTAATATGTTAAAATCATTTACTTAATCTGGAATTGAGACGAACATCCTCCCCCTAATTGTTTCCAATGCACAACATACCATAATTGGGCAATCTTCATTTGCCTATAATCATTTTACATAGAGAATATGGTTGTTTAAAATGAAATAAGAACGTCAAACAATAACATTTGTGTTTTATAATTTCTTTAGAGTTAGTTACCTTCTCTGAAATTTGGATGAGATATAAGTGATCTAGAAATCTACATATTTTTTTTACTCTAGTATAGACCAAAAATAGATGATACATCTAATATACTAAATTGGATCACAAAATTAGGATACATCATCATAGTATTAATTAACATTGCATAATCCATGCATATAAAAATTAAAAACTACTTACTTGGTGATGCAAGATGGAGATGGAGAGTTCCAAAAGTGAGGTGAAGAGAAGGCCTGAAAATACGAAGTTGTTTTAATAATTTTTTAAACCTTGAAAAAAAATTTCTCAAAAATTAAAATCCGCACGAGATTGAACTCTATGTTGCTTTTATAGCCTAAATAGTAAGTTGTTTTAATATTTTTTTAAACCTTTAAAAAAAAATTCTCGAAAATTAAAATCCGCACGAGATTGAACTCTATGTTGCTTTTATAGCCTAAATAGTAAGAGTAATGCAAGGTACACCCGTTTGGCGGAATTAAAATCTTCCGTTTTCATATATATATATATTAGATATAACAGTTTTTTTTTTAATTAGAACTTACTTTCAAACAAAGAATGTAAAAGTTTCACAAGCTTTTGTTTGTATGACGTGGCACCTCTTATGAATTTTTAATATTTTTAATTTTCACTTTACAGATTTAGTGGATAAGAAACAGAGCAAATATGATATAGTATGCTATCAAAAATATTTGATATACTATATCTCTGAATTATGTCATCTAATTTTATTTTATTTTATTTATTTATTTTATTTATTTTTACAGATTTGTTGGAACTAATATCATATGATTAAATAAGTTTACATATTCAAATTTTAATTTAGTTTCATCTACATTCAATTTTACATTTTGATTAGATAAAATATACTACTTTTTTTTAGAGAATTTTATTCGTGTACTAAGAATCATATATAAGTTGACAAATCATGTATCTTAAATTTTATCAATATATTAAACTATTTTAAAAATTCGCCAATAATTTTTATACAACAATTTTATCTATATTGATTTATGTGCAAATGCACACGTTTCCATCGTGGTGTGTTTTTTTTTTTTTTTTTATAAACAAAAATTCAAGGGTTAAGTGATACTTATATCGAGTGGATCTGTAAAAATGAATGGGATCATACTGGGAAAGTTAATTCTGAAGGAATGTAAGAAAAACATGATGAACACTAAGTTATAAGAAGATTTTGTTTTGTTTTGTTTTTTGCTTTTTGTTTTGTTTTGTTTTTGTTTTTGTTTTTTTGTTTTTTGTTTTTGTTTTTTTGTTTTTTTTGTTTTTTTTGTTTTTTTTTTTTGTGTTATTACATTTATAACAAAATATTAATCTTAATTATGACCTATTTTTCCATTGTAGTAGGCGGATACAGAAGTATTTGTAAAACGATTTTAAAAACTTAAGCACTTCCAGAATGAAAAGAATGTACTTTTGTGTGCAGTATACGCGGTCAGTAAGGATTAACTATGTCTACAATTCTAAATTTTTTTTTAACTACATTATTTTATCTAATTGAATTTATGACTTTTAGGCGAAAAAAATATTATATAAGCAAGAAAAAGATACATATAGTATGATGTCTTTGGTAAAAACCACGAACACATATAATTATACACACAAATGTATATATATATGTGTAAGTACATATTGATTTTATATTTTAACTACTATATCAACAAATTAAACTATTGCGGTTGATAGTTTTACAGGCACTGCAATCGAAAAATTATTAAAATATTTAATTCACGAATTCAGGTAAGGCTAATTTGTTTTTAATAATGCCTGAATAAGCAACATCAATACATAATTATATATTGATATGTTTTTACAGGAATCTACAAATAATTGGGATCAAGGAGTTGTAATTAATGAACTACGTGAATTCAAGGTGAATAAAAAAGATATCTAAATTAAATTACACGTTCTTAAATATATGTAATTTTCTATGTTTCAAAATGTAAGTTTTGTTCCAATTGTAGGTAAAAAAAAAAAAAAGAATTGATAGACTGTAACATTTGCAATTAGATTTTTTTATGTTCCTCTCAATTAGTTTCATTTGGTTCGACTAGATAAATAAATTTATATTATACTTTTTTGTACTCCATATAACTATCATTTAACCCTTGAATTTCTGTTTATACTTTGTTGTGGGACTCATTGCACACTATAAATTACAGACTTTCAGCCAAGAGTGATTTTTTTATTATTGAAATATAAGCTATTTAGTTCTACTAATTTCAAAGTGAATACTACTAATTTTTTTGGTTTCGACTAACCTATGCATTAATTTTACATTTGTACATATCAAGTTGATGCATCAAAATGTTGTTGGCATATGTTATAGTATGTTGAGTTATGTCATGAAAATATGGTTCATATTATTCCTATCAACTAATTTCGTTATTCAGGCAAAATAAATGAGGTTCAACCAAAAAAAGAAAAAAGAAAAGGCACTAGGAACTTTACCTCTTTTGTATCAATTATCTCCAATCATGTGTTTTTTTTTCAATCGTTTTCTCACAATATATGGTGCATTTGCATTTTGACCCCAAAAAAAAAACACAAACCCATGCTTTGCATGGGGTTACAACTAGTGAATATAAGAAAGGTTAGCACTAATGCCAAAGTAGCGCACAATTTTAATTTCTAACAGATTTTTGATATTTTTAACAGATTTTTTCCGTCACAAATTAAAAAAAAATATTTAGAATATTCTCTTGCATTATCCAAAGCTACTCTGGCATAATTACTAGCCTATAAGATATAATGTTTACGTATAGCATGTATAATAAATTATGAACCTTTGATGTTAGGGTGTCAAAATATCAACAAATCGACCGACCACGTTATTTTTTACATGTTAAAAACCGATCAAACATGGTCGGTTTTTAACATGTAAAAAATAAATAAATTTTGACCCAACCAAAAGGGGCTGCGGAGAAAATGACATCACAACAGAGAGATAGGCACATTTTTTAAAGTTGTGCACAAAAGGTTATGCACCAAGTTTTATCCTCTTCAATACTAGCATTTGGACCTGTGTAGTATATCCATGATTTAATTTATTTTGTAAAGTAAAATGAATAATTTAGCATACAAAATATAGAATTGTTAGAAAACAAATATGATTAAGTATAATTAACTTGGATTTGAATTTTTAGTGAGATTCCAATTTTTATAATTAAAAAATTTTGATAAATAATATACATAATGAATGATCATTCATACTTAATGTTAAACCGATTTTTGTTAATACTTTTTTTTTTCCTCTTTTTTTCAACATATAGTTTTGGTATGAAGTCACAAATAATCATAAGCAAGCTACCAATGATCATGTGCAACATGAATGATCATAAGCAATTTCTTTGAGTCTTAAATCACAATTTAAAAATACCCAATGTGCGTAAATTCGAAGAAAATGTCAAAATTTGCTAAATCAATCAAATAAGCACATCAATTAATATGAATTTTCTGCAAGAGATATACCCTTAGATCATAGCTTCATAAAATACGGACATCAAAATGTTTTCCCACATCATTATCAATTTTCGAAATATAACAATCTTAACAATAATTAATAATCATCAAATACATTGGATTAATTGTCAATTAAATTCTACAATTTTTGCATACAAAGAGAAAGCTATTAATCTTGAACATAAATAGGTGATAATCAAAATGGTGAAGATATGTTAAAGTAGGCTTTGCTCACCATTGTTGTTTTCTCCTATTTTGGAACCAACAATTCATGTTTTGTGTCAATTAGCTGGTATGTGAGATTTCCATAAATAGAGACCTGAGTAGATCTAGATAAGGGTTGGCTAACCAAATTGTATACTACTCATCTTTAAATACAAATCAAATATAAAGATTTGTTTAAAAAAATTGACTTTCTCATATGTGATATAATCTTATCCAGCAAATATCTTTATTTCAAATTTGAATTCATCAAATTTGATATTATCTTGTCCATAGAGCTCGTATATCGGTTACGTGTTGAATCATTTAATTGAAACAATTATAATTTAAAGCAATATATGTGTTACATGTTGGAACATTTAATTGAAAATTTATAGTCTTATATTTATCTTTTATACTCCCTCCGTCCCATTTTGTGAGTCCATCTTTAGGAACTCAACTTATTAAGGGGACAAAAAGAATCTACATCTACTTTCCACAATTGCCCCTAATCATTACAACAGCTTTTTTAGTTTTGTCTTGGTGTAGATTTCAAGGAGTGATAACTTTGGAAAGTAAGTAAAAATTGTACATCAATTTAAGAAAAGTGGACACTATTTTGGGACATCCCAAAATGGAATAATGGACTCTCAAAATGGGACGGAGGGAGTAGTAGTTATTAAATTTAAAATATTAAAAATTCTTAGGAATGCCACATGGTAGAAGCGATAGCTTCTGCTCTCATATATTAGATATATTAGATTAGTTATATATATATTTGTAATATGTTAGATATGTTTTGAAAATTTATATCCCAAATGTGGTTTCTAATATATATGGCAGTGATTTCACTATTACATATATTGGAATTACATTTGGGATACAAAATTTGAGAAGCATAGTTTTATTGTTTTTTACATGTCAATCAAATTTTTTTAACTCGGAAGAATAAAAATTGCTATTTTGTTTTTTCAATTCTTTTTTAGTAGGCGCAAATTACAAAGCGCGATGCAGATTTTTTTATGCTAAAATGATGCTCAATAAAAGGCTTTAGAGTGAAACCAAAGGAGCACTCCCAATCATCGGCAAAATGAAGCTAAATTTTCCTAAAAATATCAAAATAATGTTAGCTAAAACATAGCTAAATAAACACCAAAGACGCATATAATTATAAAAATTATACACAGATAATTTCTCACACCCTTCTATGGATACCTACATAATTTAAATTCAACATTATAAATCAAAGACACTTATTATTTATATATCTAATAAGTGAAATCGTGATTGGTGGAGAATGAATAAGATAATTAATTAGTTAATATTAGATTTAATTAGCATTAATTTCTATTTTCAATCAAATTTTTTTAACTTGGAAGAATAAAAATTGCTATTTTGTTTTTTCAATTCTTTTTTAGTAGGTGCAAATTACAAAGCGCGATACAGATTTTTTTATGCTAAAATGATACTCAATAAAAGGCTTTAGAGTGAAACCAAAGGAGCACTCCCAATTATCGGTAAAATGAAGCTAAATTTTACTAAAAATATCAAAATAATGTTAGCTAAAACATAGTTACATAAAACCAAAGACACATATAATTATAAAAATTATACATAGATAATTTCTCATACCCTTCTATGGATACCTACATAATTTAAATGCAACATTATAAATCAAAGACACTTATTATTTATATATCTAATAAGTGAAATCGTGATTGGTGGAGAATGAATAAGATAATTAATTAGTTAATATTAGATTTAATTAGCATTAATTTCTATTTTCAATCAAAAATTTTTAACTTGGAAGAATAAAAATTGTTATTTTGTTTTTTTAATTCTTTTTTAGTAGGTGCAAATTACAAAGCGCGATACAGATTTTTTTATGCTAAAATGATACTCAATAAAAGGCTTTAGAGTGAAACCAAAGGAGCACTCCCAATTATCGGCAAAATGAAGCTAAATTTTCCTATAAACATCAAAATAATGTTAGCTAAAACATAGCTACATAAAACCAAAGACACATATAATTATAAAAATTGTACATAGATAATTTCTCATACCCTTCTATGGATACCTACATAATTTAAATTCAACATTATAAATCAAAGACACTTATTATTTATATATCTAATAAGTGAAATCGTGATTGGTGGAGAATGAATAGTATAATTAATTAGTTAATATTATATTTAATTAGCATTAATTTCTATTTATTCAATTTCAAATATTGATTGAAAAAAAGAAGAAGAAGATGAAACAGATGAAGATATTTTACAGAAAAATTACATGTGGTGCTGAGGTGGCAAAACCAAAATCCTTTGTTTTCATATATATATATATATACACATGTTAGATTAGATGGGGTAATGCTATGTATACATAAAGTGTGCACATCAAGATCTGGGCATTCATTTCAGTGTAATCCGTACCTGAATACATGAGACCTACCGAAATTAATGGCCAAAAATCTTTATTTACACACTTTATGTGCACATTTTATGTCCACTAATCCTTACTCTTCAATATATCCTCTTCCATGTATAAAAAGCTATTATGAGATGCATGTATATACCCTAGGCGAATGGGAACGTCTTGCACGTGCCTACCGAAAAAGAATTTGTAATACTCCAATAACTAGTCGACAACCCGCGCAATGCGCGGGTAAGTTAGTTGTCATAATTTCTACGTGTTTCAGAAATTTGTATATGCCTGTTGACAATAAATATGCAGTAACAAGCTAAACATGCAAAACACCCTTGTAAAAGCCTACTGTAGATTTTACGAAAGATAATTAACATTAGGAAAAAGGAAATCCACATTCTCATGGTTTGACAATGCCATTAAAAAGAAAGAGAACAAACGCCAACATTTTAACATAACATTTCTTCGGCATTCTAAAGCCCTCAATCCACAAGTTTTCTCATGTCTTTTTCCGGCTAGAGCATCAGCAGCACTTCTAAAGCATTAGATGTTGCAAAAGGTGAGTTCAACTGGATTGACTAACTGACTCAGGCAAAGTAGAACAAAACTTTCAAGGGCTGCCTATGGTTAGATGATAATATCAAAGCTTGCATGATCATACCGTCACACTGATCTTCATCAGTCCGAAATCAAACCACCAAATGCCAAGTTAATACCAAATTCCCCATTGTTACTACAAAGAAAACACATTAGAAAAGTTACTGTGCAGTGAAAGTTTCAACAAATGGTACCTTGTTGGACCTAATAATTGAATGTATCATAATAAAAAAACGTCGTATTGTTCAATTGTCTAGTTAAACCAAATACAACAACAGTCTAAAATAAAAAATGATTTAATGTAAGCTAAATGATACAAATTAGTTTGGGTCCTTTACAATGCATTTATCTCTTCCGTTAACTATGAAATACGATAATTAGATTAACTTACTATTAAAACTGTATGAGTTAGGTACCAATGTTTCTAGTATATGTTAAATGTGAACAAAAAGCAAAATTTACGTACCAACTAACTTACCCTGCCACCTCCCGGGCAATTCAATGTTTCCTTTCAATATAGCTTTTAGAAGTGTGAAATTTGTGGTCAATAGTGAGCCTGTTTGTCTGTGCTTATGCAATCTTGATCGTGATTCGTAGAACTGCTTAAAAGTAAAACTGCTTATTATGGTTTGGGTGTTTGGTCAATATGCTGTTAATTGATCAAATATAGAGATAATCTTGAAAAGCACCCCCCTACCTGCTTATTGTCAAACTGCTTTTTGGACCCAATCTGCTTATGTTTTTTGTTGAAACAAACAGATCAATAAGCAGTTTGGGCCACCAGAACTACTTAAAATGGTCAAATAATCAATAACAAACAGGGTCAGTATCTAATTCCAAAAGCAAACGCACATCTCAATTTAACCAAAGGAAGGGGGGTGGGGGCGGAAGTAAATTATGGTCCCTTTGGCACCCTGTAGAGCTAGAGAGGCTTCTACTTAATTGATGAACATTAATGTTGATTTTGTCTGGGTGTGCTTCTGTGAGTAGAGCAGATATCTACCCTTGTACAAACTGTGAGAGAAGATCCCCTGAATACAGGGATGTGTTTTGAAACACCAACGTAGTCCACTCACATGTGAATTGCATGGTTTCCTTATATATTACTAAGGTACATCCTTTATTTGACGAGTAATGATTAGTGCACATAAAATGTGTACATAAAGTGTGCACATAAAGATCTAAGTCATTTATTTTGGTGGGTCTTATGTGTGCAGAGATGGATCCCACCAAAATCAATGGCTCAGATCTTTATATGCACACTTTATGTGCACAATTTTATGTGCACATAGCATTACCCTTAGTGGGTAAAATAAATATTAATGTCAAAAGAGATTTGTCTCCTTATTTTTGTGAGTCTAGCAAATTCTCAACCAAAAAAAATAAAACATGCGCCTTACAAATTTGACTTCAAAAGTTTATAAGAAAGTGCTCACTGGCTTAGTATTTCTTTCTTAATGTATCTAGAAAGAGTAATATTTGGGACACAACCTTCATACAACTTTCATACAACCTCTCCAAAAGATGTGTCTATCTCTCTCCTGTGATGTCACTGGATCCCACAGTGACACAAGAAAGAGATAGACACATCTTTTAGGGAGGTTGTATGAAAGTTGTATGAAGGTTGTGCCCCAAGTATTACCCATCTAGAAATAGACCACTTAATTGAGAGACATTTAGAGAGTACCTAATTGCTCTAATATTTTGATATGGATAGATACAAAATATAAACAGTAGTTATAGATATAGCATTTATAGCAATACGAATTAATAGTATAAGAATATTACAAAGGGAGAGAAAGTGGGAACTTGCAAAGGAAGGGCATCCATGTCACCATAGAGAGATAGAGGGAACCTGCAAAGGAAGGGCATCCATTTTTAGCCTCACCAATAGCAAGATGGTCCTATTTCATAA
This sequence comes from Hydrangea macrophylla, assembly GCA_033977485.1. Classification (NCBI taxonomy): domain Eukaryota; kingdom Viridiplantae; phylum Streptophyta; class Magnoliopsida; order Cornales; family Hydrangeaceae; genus Hydrangea; species Hydrangea macrophylla. The sequence continues at coordinate 8,185,825 of CM066986.1, forward strand.
TAGAAGCATAAAAAATAATTAAATAAAAACCTTTATCAATTTGGAATTATGCAAAAATAAAGTTATTACGATGATTAAGAATGAGAGCAACAGCAAGACATACAAAACTAAATGGAAATCTTAATAAAATATTATTTCTATCACAAGGAGAAGATTAAGAATCTACCGAAAATAGTCCAGAATGCTTTAACAATGTTAATTCGTCAATTGACTAAAAGATACAGCCCAAAGCACTCAATTTCAGTAGTATTAACTCCATATTTCAGTTAAAATATTTTTTTTTCAATACATCTAAGATGTTTCAATTTCCTTTTTCATTCCAGCATTTTTTTGTCTGGAAGTTTCCTTCTCCATCCTTATGAACTCAATATCACACCAATTTGTTATTCAGTTGGGATTATGGAGTAGGTGCAGTTGATTGCGCCAAGGGGAACAAAAGGGATGGTGAACAAATTCATGATAATCTTTATGACAAAGCATAAGATATGAGTTTGCTTCAGTTTGCTTCAAAATCAAGGGAAACAAATAGGGAATAAAAGTAAATTTAATGGGCAAATTTGCATTGCAGCAGGTAATAGTCACTAATGGATGCTCAAAGATATAGCACAAATAAGGCTTAGTTTGGCCCCCTTTTGGTGCTTCTTATTTTTTAAAGCACAATTTCATGTTAATTCATTTAGAAACTAGTTAATGAGCTTTGCAAAAATTGAACTTAGGGCTTTTTTGGGGGAGCTTTTAAAAGCTCTAGAATGGAGCTTTTAGAAGCTCAAGGTGGCTTTTTGATTTCATGATATCTTTTTAAAGAGTAGTGTGTCACTTGTATAAAACTATCAAACAACTTATTAGTAAATTTCATAAGCTCCTTTTAAAAAGCCACGTGGAGGCCAAACTAAGCCTAAGAATGATCCTATGTTCATCTCCTCACCAAATGTATCATCTCACCCTGTCACCAAAAAAAAAATTGACTTCACCTCAAGTCAACTCTAAATAAAGATCCTCCCCTTTTCTAGAAATTTTCTTTCCTTTTACTTCCATAAGAAGAAGCAAACCAAGGGCATTGGGAGTTCCAATTCAATGTAGGTATTCAATTATGAAATTCTAGTTCATTCATCACCTTACTTTCTTTTGCTTACTATTTTCTCCACTATTTTCCTTATTAACCAAATTGGGTTGTTGCTTCTAATCTAAACAAAATCCAAATGCCAATTATAGCAATAACCACAATTCCCAGCTTATCCTAATGAGAAGCCATGCTGATTGTTCCATGAATTCTGAATTTGAGTATGATGATAATTTAATATTCCATAATCCACCCACAAAATATTGCAATTATGAGATCCAAAGTTGTAACTCAGAACATATATCAGATGAGAAAACCAACCTTCCGGCTTGAACAGGTTGACGTTGTCCTTTTGGCAATGTCTGATCGATGAAGTCCATGAATTCCTTCACGCACCACCTCTACAAGTACCGAAATAGAAGAGAGCACAAATGGGTCAACATAAATTAGGGGTAAAAAAACACGAACACCTACCAATGTCCACAGCTCAACCGATCGGCTAAAGCACTAGTTTCCATTGTTTCAAAAGGGAAAACCAAAAAATGTGTCAAACTGTATAAAGAAGAACAACTCCTAGAAATCCCAAAATCACAAAGTGTATTTACATGTGAATCCTATGATTTAGAGAGAGAAAAGAAAGACATGAAATGTGAGCTGACCTCACAAATAACAGCCACAAAGTTGCTTCTCCAACACAAAACCCATTTTTCCAGAGTTTGCACCAACATATAAGTAAAAGAAATCCAAAATAGATGATTTCAAATATGGAAGCAGACAAATACTACCAACATCAAGAACTACATTTGTACATGATATGTCCAAGATTATCCAGCCATGAAGTCAGTCTACCACGTCACCGGGAGGTACAGGTTACTTCAGTAACGGTGCCAATAGCCGAGCAATCCCGAGGTGTTCGTCAGGACCGCCCGGTTCGTGCCAACAGACCGGGCACGAAAGGCCGCGGCATCCCGTGGACCTGGTCTAACCAGCAGTTTCCTAAACCAGCCACAAGACTGCAAGAGGGAATGTGGCAGTTTCCTAAACCGCTTAGGAAACTCTCCCCAAGTCATGCAAATCAATTGTAATCAGATTAGGCTTCCTAATCTAACTCGCTTACCATGTATGGGTGGACTCTTGCACCTATAAAAGAGCCCACCTACCCTGTCTACAGGGATCCGAAGAACTCTCTAGCTAACAAGCATAGAACACAGATTTCACCATTGTACGCATATACCTGGCCGGTATTACTGGTAGTGCCGCCACTCTTTGTTGGCTCACCAGGCCTGCCGGTGATCTGCTAGTGAACACGCACAGACGCAATCGTAGACGTAGGTCACCTTGTTAATGGGGATGAACCACATATAACTTGCTTGTGTCTTTTCTCTCTCTTTAGATCCTTCTTACCAATTTTTGGCATCATCAGTTTGGTGCCGTCTGTGGGAACGGACTGTTTCCTCTCGAAAACAAATACTGACTGATCAACACGCCGCCTAGAAGGGGTAAGAAGGCTATTACCCAGCCCGGTCAGGAGGATTCACAGCTCGGGCGACCGACTGCCTCTATGACCACAGAACAGGTAACGGCAATGCTAGCGCAACTCTTGGAGGGCCAGCGGCGAATGCAGGAACAAACTGAGATGCTTTTGGCCCAGCAGGAAAAGCATCTTGCATCAGAAGATCAGCCCGAGAAAAGTGCCCATGTTCAGGAGACCGCTCGGGTACGAAGGCGAGCCCGTTTCGCCCCAGTGTCCCCACCGGACTGGGAACACCTCGGTGACGACGAGCGCAGCCAGGCAACCAGGCGCTCGCGGAGGCGAGCTCGGCCCAATCCTCGCCTGGTGGAGGATGCTAGAACTATCATCAACCGACGGCGTACGGCCAGAGGGGAGGAGGCATGACAGAAGGCCCGGGAATCAGCAAAGGACCCTCCGACCCGGAGCCAGGGGACCTTCGGCACACGATTACTCGGACCCAAAGCCGGGTTCAATCCCCAAGGTTGACGCACTTTGAGGAAGAGGCCTTGTCATCCGATCCGACCTACCGCTCGGATATAGAGAAAAGAACCGGGCGGGATGACGTGAAGGCCCAGTTCGAGGACTGCAACAGCAGATTGAGAGGTTGAGCCGCAAGTCTGGCCACGACCTCACCAACACGGAGATGGAATCACCCTATACCGCTCGGGTGACGCAGTTCCCTATCCCGTGGAAGTTCAAACCCCCTCACCTCAGCTCCTATGACGGCACAGGGAGTCCGGTGGACCACATCTTTACCTACAAGGCTCAGATGACACTGGTCACCACGGTGGATGAGCTACTGTGCCTGGCCTTTCCTAGTACCCTCAAAAGGCCAGCAGCACAGTGGTTGCATGCTCTAAAGCCCTGGACGGTCGATGACTTCAAAGCCCTCAGCAAGCTGTTCATTAACCAGTTTATCGGGATGCTCGATCTGTCACAACCGGACACTCAGCTATTGACCGTGAAGAAGCACAAGGGAAAGTCCCTAAGGGAGTATGTGAACTGTTTCAACCAGCAAAGGCTTCAGATCCACAATCTCAATGAAATTGCCGCAATTATGGCCTTCTGTTCGAGAGTTCAACACACCAAAGTTGCCACGTCGTTTCATCGTGACCGACCGGCAACCCTAGTGGAGCTCTCGGAGAGGGTCGGTAAGTACATAGACACCGAGGAGTTCCTAAAAGCGAAGCACACCGGCAAGGCGGGAGACGAATCCCCGAAGGCTAAGTGCAAGCGTGAAGGATTTGAGAAAGGCCCGGGAAAGAAGCCGAAGCAGGATCAGAAGGATGTCCGGGGTCAGCCCCCGTTTGCTTTTATACCCCTTTCGCGGCCCATACAAGAAGTCATGGCCGCAGCCGAGGCGCAAAGGTTGCTTCAGCAGCCAGCAAAGCTTAAAGCCCCGCCAGGGAAGAGGAATTAGGACAAGTTTTGCCGTTTCCATAGAGACCACAGCCACAACATAGAGGACTGCTTCAAGTTAAAGATAGCAATTGAAAAATTGATCGAGCAAGGTCATCTTGCAGAGTACGTCGCAACAGATGGACGGCCTGCGCAAGGAGCCCGAGCTCCCGGTCAAATACAGCCTCTCGGTCAAATTAATGTGATCTCTGGAGGAACGTCAGGCGGCGGGGACTCACAGTCGGTGAGGAAGAGGCATGCTCGGGCGTCCACGATGACCGACATATTGACGTTTTCCTCCGACGACGTGAAAGATATCCACTGCCCCCATGATGACCCGCTAGTTGTGACGCTTTCTATAGCCAACTACATGGTCAAGAGGGTACTGGTGGACACGGATAGCTCATCCGACATCATGTTCACATCGGTGTTTGATCATCTCGGGATATCCGGTGATCGGCTCCGGTCGGTTGCTACACCCCTGGTAGGATTCAATGGCTCCAGCACATAATCGCTCGGAACAATCGAGCTCCCAGTTCTCATGGGGACCTACCCTCAGCAGGCTTCCGTGCTGACAAATTTTGTGATCGTGGAAGCCCCATCGGCCTACAATATCATTCTTGGGAGGCCGACCCTCAATAAGGTCAGGGCGGTCGTCTCCACTTACAGCTTAACGGTGAAGTTCCCAACTCCTCAGGGACCTGGAAGCTTACGTGGAGATCAGACTACCGCTCGAAGTTGCTATGTTAGCTCGTTGCGCCGGGGGGCTATCACCGAAATGTTAAACGTCCAGGAGATGGACCCCTGGGACCAGAGTAACACGATAGGTTCGATGGAAGAATTAGAAAGATTGATGTTGAATCCCGATTACCCAGACCGTACGGTCAGCATCGGTACCCTACTGGAGCCCGGCCTGAAGGAAAAACTGACTCAGTTCCTGCGGCAAAATCAGGACGTTTTCTCTTGGAGTCATGAGGATATGCCCAGGATTGACCCTCGGATAATGTCCCATCGCCTTAATGTCAGCCCAGATTGCCGGCCGGTGAAGCAGAAGAGAAGGGGCATGGCCCCCGAGAGGCGGACAACGGTATTCGAAGAGGTGGAAAAGCTCCTGAAGGCAAAGTCCATCTGAGAGGTCCACTATCCCGACTGGTTAGCTAATGTCGTTCTGGTCAAGAAAAGCAACGGAAAGTGGAGGATGTGTGTGGACTTCACCGACCTCAACAAGGCCTGCCCCAAGGATTGCTATCCGCTGCCCAGGATAGACCTACTTGTGGATTCTACGGCCGATCACTCATTCCTCTCGTTCATGGATGCCTACTCGGAGTACAATCAGATCCGCATGTACCCCAGGGACAAAGAGAAGACTGCATTCATCACTGACTAGGGGACGTATTGTTACAAGGTCATGCCATTCGGTCTCAAGAATGCCAGGGCCACCTACCAACGCCTGGTCAACTACATGTTCAAGGACCTAATCGAGAAGTCTATGGAAGTGTACGTGGATGATTTGCTGGTCAAGACCCGGGACGAGTCCGACCACCCTGAGCATCTGGCCGGGGCCTTTAGCATTTTTAGAAAAATTCAGGATGAGGTTGAACCCGGCCAAATGCACCTTCGGCGTCTCGTCCGGGAAATTTCTGGGCCATCTAGTCAGTAGACGGGGGATTGAGGCAAACCCCAAAAAGATCCAAGCCATCATCAACAGGCGGTCGCCCAAATCGACGAATGAGGTTCAGAGCTTAGTCGGACGGGTGGCCGCATTGAACAGATTTGTCTCCTGAGCTATCGACCGGTGCTTGCCATTCTTTAAAATCCTCTGTAAGGCGTTTCAGTGGTCAGAAGAATGCGAAGAGTCGTTCCAGGAACTCAAGAAGTACTTGGCGTCCCCTCCTCTACTCTCAACACCCGTGCCGGGGGAAGAATTGTTCTAATACTTGGCAGTGTCATCCTCAGCGGTTAGATCGGCACTCATTCAGGAAGAGCACGGGATACAATTCCCAGTGTACTATACCAGCAGGGCGCTCCAAGGGGCAGAGAGTAGATACTCTCGTAACGAAAAACTGGCGTTCGCCCTCATTACCTCGGCCCAAAGGCTCCGTCCATACTTTCAGGCCCATGTCATTGTGGTCCTCACAGACCAACCTCTTCACAGGATCCTAAGTCGGCCTGACACGTCTGGGAGGCTCGTCAAGTGTGCCTTGGAGTTGGAAGAATTTGAAGTGGTCTACCGACTCCGGACGACCATCAAGAGACAAGTTGTAGCAGACTTTCTGGTTAAGTTTACGTATCCAGAAGACCCGGTTGAAGAGTTTGAGTCGCCGGCCCTACCGCCCGGGTTACAGGCTGACATCCCTACCTAGGTACTGCACGTGGACGGTTCATCGAATTAGCAAGGCAGTGGGGCAGGAATCATCCTAACTATCCCCAATGGCATCCAGCTCGAGTACGCGCTAAGGTTTGGGTTCCGTGCCTCCAACAACGAGGCTGAATACGAAGCCCTATTGGTTGGATTGCAATTGGCCACTTTAATGAGTGCCCAACAAGTCCAGGGATACAGCGATTCCCAGCTCGTGGTCAATCAGGTCAAACAAGAGTACGAAGTGCGGGAAGACAACATGGTAGCCTACTTGGCCCTTGTCCGAGCGGTTTTCAAGAAGCTCTGGGGATTTTCCATCATACAGATACCCAGAGAGGAAAACACCAGGGCCGATCGGTTGGCCCGCCTTGCCTCATCTTCTGAGTCAGACTTGCCCGGGATAAGGATAGAATATCTACCCGAGCCAAGTATGATGAACTCAGAAGGCATGGAAGTAGATCCGGTCACCCTGGGACCCAGCTGGATAGACCCGATCGTAGCATTCTTGACAACAGGTGCACTACCAGATGAGAAAGAAGAGGCCCGCCGGGTTAAGTACCGGGCGGCCCGATACCATCTTGTTGACGGCATCCTCTACAAGAGGGGATTCTCAATCCCGTACCTCCGTTGTGTCCACCCCGCACAGGTCCAAGCGGTATTGTTTGAAACCCATGAAGGAGTGTACGGGAATCACATCGGAGGCCGGGCACTCTCCAGGAAGGCCCTATTGCAAGGTTACTACTAGCCAACCATGGCCCGGGATTTTCAAGAGTACGTCAGAAGATGCGATAAGTGTCAAAGATACTCCCTTATGATCAACCAACCGGGAGAGCTCCAGACACCAATCCATAGCCCTGGCCGTTCTCCCAATGGGGTATCGACATTGTTGGTCCCATGCCGATGAGAAAATGACAGGTCAAGTTCGCCGTTATCGCTATTGATTACTTTACCAAATGGGCAGGGGTCGAGCCCTTGGCAACAATAACCGAACAAAAAATGGAAAGTTTCGTGGAAAGGAATATCCTCAGTAGGCTCGGCATCCCCTAGGTCTTGGTCAGCGATAACGACAGGCAATTCGACACCCCTATCTTCAGGCAGTTCTGCTTGGGCTACGGGATACTCAATCACTATTCATCCCCCGAGCACCCTCAAGCCAATGGTCAAGCCAAGGTGACAAACCGAACAATCTTGCAGTCAATCAAAACAAGGCTTGAAGGCGCCAAGTGGCTGTGGGCTGAAGAACTGCCAACCCTCCTGTGGGCCTACCGTACTACACCCCGAGCGACAACAGGTGAAACGCCGTTCTCTTTAACCTACAGATTCGAGGCGGTGGTCCCCACAGAGCTCGGGTTGCCTACGTATCGGGTGGCAAATTTTAGTGCGCCAGACAACGAAGACGCTCTCAGATCAGAACTGGATCTGGTGGAGGAAAAAAGAGACCGAGCTTTCCTAAAGGTGGCAGCGTACAAGCAATGGGTCTCGCGATATTACAATAGTAAGGTGAAGCATCGCAGTTTTCAAGTGGGAGACCTCGTCCTTAAGGCAGTGAACCAGTCCACCCGAATCCCGAGCCATGGGAAATTGGGGCCAAATTGGGAAGGCCCATATAAAGTAACCCGGGTCAATCGACCGGGAACTTACTGGCTACAGAGCATGGACGGGCACGATCTCTCTCATCCTTGGAATGTGCAACACCTCCGCAAGTACTATCAGTAACACTTGGCTACGGGCAATTTAGTATTGGTAGGGAAATTTGTTTCTGTAGCTCTAATTGATCAACCGCTATAAATTTTTGTTTTGAAGCAAAATTGAATAGTTTACTTTGCAAATTTACTCCTATCAATATCCCGTGCAACGCAGAAAAGTCCTCGGGCCCAACCCCGAGACATGAAAGACCTTGGCTAATAACCAAGTCAGAAAAGACCTCGGGCTCCGAACCCAGGCACAAAAGACCTCGGGGTCACCCCAAGGCACCAGCTTCGCTTAGGTCCAATCGATGATGGGGGCAAACCCCTAGGTGGCTGATGATGGCAAGCTTCAAAGGACCCTGCAACCACCCATGTTCCAGGTCAGTTTCTTACGGTCACTACTCACCACGCCCCCGCCTTCGCAGGACGCTCGGGGAGTAAGGGGATACCAGACCCAAACAGGAAATTACGCAAGCTTCGCTTAGGTCCAACCGACGACGGGGACAAACCTCTAGGTGGCCGATGATGGCAAGCTTCAAAGGACCCTGCAACCACCCATGTTCCAGGTCGGATTCCTACGGCCCTCACTCCTGCACTCCCGCCTTAGCAAAATGCTTGGGGGGCAGGGGAAGGAACATTAGACCAGACCAGGAAATCACACCGGTCACAAAAAGAACTTGGAATCCTGACATTCCTAAATACTTATGGCGATCAGAGATAGACATCCCGGACGGTAAAACAGGATACTCCTATAATACACCGGGACCTCCCGGACGGTAAAACAGGATGCTCCTATAATACACCGGGATTTATTTAATTGCTAAAGTCATCATTTACTAATTCAATTACTAATTTAATAAAAATAATAGTAATTCTAAAATTTTCTTTTTTGTAATTGAATTTTCTGTTCAATGATTACTTTGAACAATAACTCTAAAATTGTATATTCTCTATCACTATTATTATAGTTATTATTTAATTGCTAAATTGTCATTTATTTACTAAATCACTCTCATAATAAAATAGTAAATTTTATTTTTCTTTTATGTGATTAAAATCTTTTCAATGACAAAGAAACTAGCAATAACTCTAATCTTTAAGTAAAAACTAAATAGAGAAAAATCTTTAATATACTGCCATTATGCAGTAAAGAAATAAAATGGGATTTGATAAAAAAAAAATCTACTTTTATTAGAGATGTAATGCCTTGGAACAGTTTCCAAGCATATTTACAATCCCAATTTTTTTTAATCAAATTGGATATCAACATTCAAACAGTTCCAGCCCATGATATAGGTTCATTACAAAGCAAAAGTATAAACCTATGCATTATATACTGTGCTTACGTATGCTAATTCATGTAAGACAAAATCTAAAAAAAATAAATATTTTATTTATACATGTTTCCCATAGTATTCCATAACTCTCGTCATGACAATAACTTGTACAAGTTATCAGCATACATATACATGACAAAACCGTTCACGGATGCATTTGTATATATGAGATTTGCTTTGGTAAATATGTAACTCTTTTTTTTTTTTGCTGGAAGGTGGATATGTAACTCGTTGAATTGTGAACATCTTGGCTCACGACTTAAACATAAAAATAATGTCTTTAGCCATTTATTCTAAGATGTACGTATATTAAAAAATATTGCTCTGATACCAATTATTAATGATAAAAACTATCATATCGAAAATAATTTAAATTGTCAAGATCTTGAATACAACACACCCTAAGAATTTACATATAAATTTACATACTGTTATTGGCCATTAAAATTGGTAAAGACGAAATTGGAATCCCTTATATTGAATTTTATTATAAGCTTCTCCTTTTTCTGTCTGCCTCTCAAATATGCACCCTTTTTTTTTTTTGTCTGTAATTGATTGAAAGTTAACTTTTAAGGGAAAATGTGTACCTTTTATAGAGGGGAGAAGAGAGCTTTTTAATGACTGTTATAATGACAGTCTTGGAATATACAATGACTTTCATAATTACTGTCTTGAAAAATAAAAAGTAACTTATTTAATAACTGTTGAAAGATGAACCACTCAATCATTAGTTCTCTCAAAAATCAATTATGTATATCTTATATATATACATATATATACACATTAACTCTGATAATTTTCTATTGGTTAAATAGTTGGTGGAGTCTAACTACATTAATATAGAAGGCTGGTAGACCACATTTTATAGAACTTTTAAAAATCACACAAAAACTTACAAAAACAACTTGCAGTGACAGAATCTGGATAGTTATTAGGTGAGTCATACGGACTTAAACCCACATTTTAGTTCAAGATAATGTTATTGTCCACGAAAGTTGTATTTATTTCAAGGTTTTGGTTATGGAAATTAATTTCTCTGTTTATTTAGGATCACAAAAGACTCCAATGTTTAATTGATTAATTTCTCAAACTTTCAAATAGCAACAAATGGGAACTATTATTCATAGTAGCCACACAGAGGTACAAATAGAAAATGGATTTCACGACTTTATTGATGTGTGTGGTTTGCCGGCGATTGTTTTTATTCTGAGTTTACTCGACACGCCAGTGTTTGATGGGACCAGGGTTTCTCCCTTTGAAATAAAATAGCAAGCTACTAATAATCATGATAATCAAGTTGGAATCATACAACTTAATTTGGCAAATAGTTGTATATTAGTCTTTGCCCAGGGCCAGACTCCAACAAGTGCTATCTACCAATCAATTGTTGATTTTCTTCTCCAAAATTCCAATCAAGACCATCAGCAAATTGTCACCCACCATGTATTAGTATTACAACACCTCTATTTGACGAAAGGAAAATCAGGGTGATGAAGCTATTAGTCTCTCCATGAAGCAAGGGAAGCTTAGACGCTCCTCAAGATTACGGGGACCACCCAAAGATCCCTACGCGGATGATTTTGTTGGGGATCTGTGGAAGAAAACACGATGTTCCCCCAATGTTCACAACAATAGCGATATGGATGAGTCTAATGATCCACGACATCAACACAATGAAGAAGGAGAAATGAAGAATAAAAGAGAGCTCGAAACTAGATCTGAAGCTGAAAACTCAGTAATGAAGCTCCAGCTTGATGGTTTAATGGCACAGATTGATGAGCTTGAATTAAGAAAGAAGAGAGAACTTAAAGAAACATTTATAGAACAATCTAGAGTGATTGGGACTAGGCTTGAATCCAGTGCATCTCGAAATATTACGGTGTCCTCTGCAAGGTTTAAGGATGTTGGTCTCTCTACCTCAAATCTGTCTTCTAACCATGATTCTGAGGGTTTGATAGCCCATACCGATATGATTGAAAGATCCGAGGTTAATGATACTGCTAGGGCTGGTTGCTCTCTTGCCCTGACTGCTCTCAGTGAGGAACATGAAGTGCGATGTGAGCAACACGCGCCCACCCACGCGATGGAGAAAGGAGAGGTAAGGCACCATGTCGTGTCAGCACCTTCATCCCACATTGGTGTCCTGCCAGCTAAGGTCCCTCCTAAAGCTGCTACCTCTGCCAACAAGCAACACCCCTTAGCTGCCCAAGATTTTTCTTTTTTTAAGAATAGCTTGATTGGAGGTCATGTTAGGTCAACTTCTCAAAGTTGTATTTCCAATGTTGCCCTTGATGTAGCATGTGCGCCCAATGTTGGTTTAGACACATCTCCGTGTCTGCTTGGAACGCCCCCAGCTGTGGGGCCCATGGTTACTGAATCTGGTGGCATCCAACTTTCTTCTCCTGAAGTTCTATTGGGCCCGCTAGCGGGTTCTGTTATTGGGCCAACCATTAATGAGGAATGTCTTTCAGTTCCTCTTAGTGGGTTGCACGTTGATCATAATTCGGTCGAAGTCACCGAGCCTATTACCAAACCCACATGGTCTTCTCTGTTAAAGCCTACTGTCTGTGACTCGCATGGCTTGCTGAATAATTCATGTTTCAAGACCACTTCCATTATTCAAAGCGTTCCTGAGGGTAACAGCTTGTTCCATGAACAATTTGTGCCGGTAGCTGGTGCTCAATGCAATAATCAAAAACAGCAGAAGGATAAGGTCTCCCAGCAAGTTAGTGTGGACCCTACGGACTGTGTTGTTACTCCCAAAGATGTGAGCTCCCGTGCTATAGAGCGAAGTTGGGCCCAGGTCCTTCGAGATGGGGATGGTGTAGGAGATGTTTCGGATTGTCAACATGGAAATGACATCATGCAAACTGCGCAAGTGGATGGCAATCCTAAGGATTCTTTCCAAGATTCAAATGGTGTTGATTTCCCACTTGGATTTGTGGCCCATGGACCCAGAACTGAGAATTTACACCTCAAAGTTCCCTCTGAGCTTATCAAGGAAGGTAAACAGAATGGGAGGCCACCCTAGTTGGCCATTTTGTGGGTAAGCATAGAAATCCTCCATTCTCTCTAGTCACTTCAATCACTGAGAAGTTGTGGGGCCAAAAAGGCCTAGTTGATACTTTGGCTAATGATTCAGGATTTTACTTCTTTACATTCTCTTGTGTAGAGGAGAGGGATGCTGTTTTAGTTGGTGGTCCATGGTACATTATTGGTCAACCTCTTATTTTGAGACCGTGGAAACCAAACTTGACATTGAATAAGGAAGAGGTTCATTCCATTCCAATTTGGGTCAACTTGTATGGTATCCCCTTGGAGCTCTGGAATCCTAAGGGAATTAGCTTCATTGCTAGCTATCTTGGGAAGCCTCTACGAGTGGACCGAGTTACTGCGTGCCGCAGACGAATTTCCTATGCCAGAGTTTGTGTGGAAATGAGTGGTGCTCATGACCTCCTTTCGAAATTTGCACTTGAAATTGACGATGATTCAGGCGAGACCACCCTAATGGATATTATAGTGGAGTATCAATGGACTCCTCTCAGGTGTGCCAAATGCTCTGCCTTTGGTCATAATTGTGCAAATGTTGCTAAACCAAAACCGGCTCCTATCCGCCACAGTTCTCGTCATTACCATCCCCGTCGCTCAGTTCCTACTAACTCCTATAACAAGAATCCAGAGGTTGGGGTTTGGAAAGTAGTGGAAGGCAAGAATAAGAGTAAAATTTCCGCCTGTGATTCTGTGGATGCCCATCATACTATGGGTAATATGTTCTCTGTTCTTTCCCATGATTTGGATAAGGTTGAACTTATCTCTGCTCAGACTGAAGTTGAGAATTCTCTCCCCGTTAGGGAGTCTTCTGAGGCTGGTCCCTCTCTTCACTTGGTTGATGTGGGCTGTGAGGATCCTAGCTCCCGACCTACAGAAGAGGATAAACTTTGTGAGGTTTTTGAGGAAGGTTCCCTGGCTAATGAAGTTAGTGAGTATGATTCTGAAGAAGGTTCCCGGTTGTCAAGAACATTGCTTCCAAAAGACAGATGAAACGGGAGGCGAAGATTAAATTTAATGGGAGCCGTCCTAAGGGTCGGCATAGAAACTGATTGTGTTTAGCTTCTGATGTTTGAGTTTGTTGTGTCTTGCTTTGTTGCATTGGCCTTGTTTAGCCTTTTTAGGCTTTGTTTGCTAGTTTTGAGGTTGACTCTGTCTTCTTTCTTTACTTAGCTTGTTTTTAATCTTATTGTAATATCCTAGGGTATGGCCCTTTTTTCGTAAATTAACCATTTTTCCGAAAAAAAAAATAATCATGATAATCATTGAAGTAGTTTTTTTTTTTTGTTTTACTTCTATTTTAAAAGCAAGCTTTAGTTAGAGTTTGAGGGCATAATATCACATTTACACAAACTATAAATTTAGTTAGAGTTTTGTGGGTGATAAGCGAGGTCTGTGTAATTGTTTAAAATACAAGAGAGATCTGTGTAAATAGACAATACTTCAAGAGAGGTGTGTGTACTTTTAATGTTGGGACAGTTTAGTACTTTTATTTATTCCATCATGGACATTACCCAACCGTTACCAAAAATAGGAGGTTTGTGTAATTCTTCAAAATACGAGAGAGGTCTATGTAATTAAGGCAAACCTTAGGAGAGGTCCGTGTAGTTTATCCTAAATTTTATTATTTTAAAATCATTTTCTCACTTTCTTAATTACTTAAAGTTTATATTCACGTTTTTTTTTTCAAATTTCCTTTTCTATCGAGGTCATCGCTAATTTATTTAGTCTCTACTGCGACATGGTTGTTTTTAAGTAAAATCTTATGAGTTTTAGTTTTGGAATTTTTTTTTATTTTTTATTTTATAGAAATGGCTGTTATAAACATTGTTAATATGATTCTATAAGCAATCAATGCATATATAATAGAATCTAGGTTTTTTAATAAAAATTAAATATTTCCATCAGTGTGTTTATTGTTTCTTGTAAACTTTCTCATAAGATTTTTTTCTTAGATAAAAATTCATGTATTTTTTTTCTTTTGTTCTGATAGGCTTGAAAATTAGAAGTTAAAGAGGTAGTGCGACGTTGAGAGCCTTTATGTTAAGAATAGATGTATTGTAGTTGGTTACAATTAATAGGGGCTTTTTTGTAAAGGAATACTATTTTTTTCTGATTTATTTTTGGATAATTCTATTAACATCCACCTAATTTATTGATCACTATACCCACTTAATCTTTACACCCACCAATCTATTTTAAATATTTAAAACAAACTTCTCTCAAAACCCACCTTTCATCCCCAAAATAACCCTAACTTAAAAACTTCAATCATTTTTTGTTACTCTCTGCACCCATCATCCTCTTTCACTCTCAATTTCTTCTAAAGAACTATTGAATTCTCATAGGTAAAAATCTACGCCTATATACGAATACAACATGGACGAAAATGAAGTTCTCGTTCTTTGTAATTCTATGTACTTATGCCTGTTTTTTTACCATGAATTCTAAAGGTTTGGGCCAAACTAAATGCGATTTAATGAGCCCCTAAGCTTTGCTAGGTTCTAACATCTCTTCTATTCAATGAATTTTTAGAAGAAATAACACAAGTTAATAGACAGCAAGGGAATTCCCTTGGTTATGAATTGACCCCTATATTACGGTTTAACTAGAATGGGGGAAGTTAAGAACTAGAATTGTTCCATGTCCAAAGAATAAAAGAGTTTAACGTACGATAGAATTTCGCTATTCTCTTGCATATTTAGATGTTGTAGATGTTGATGATTAGGGTTTGTTAGGATAGGTGGGTTTAAAGACTTAATCATTTAAAATAAATTTATTAACTTGTTCTAAATATGTCATTTTGATTAGGGTTTTAATTATAATGAAGAAAATTTATTAAAGTACATGTAAAAAGTAAACTAGCTAGGCGGGTGTTAATAGAATTACCCTTTATTTTTTTTTGATAAGAAGATAAAATTACATGATAAATATATATATCAACAAATGGGGAAAAAATTTTTGGGGCCTTCAGCGGTCGCCTAACTTGCCTTATGGTTGAGTCATTCCTGAATGATGTATCAATGACAAATTTGAAATAAAATGCAATTTAAATGCTATTATTTTGTAATTAAAAGAGAGGTTTAATTATTTATATCAATAGATATGAGATAAATTCTCCTTATTTAGGTGTCTTTTTTTAAAATGTATCTACTGTCTAGCATTATTGCTAGCATTTTTTTTTTTTTTTGATAACCGTGAGTGTCCGAATCAACTTGTCCGCACCTAAAAAAAGAAAATTATTACTAGCATTATACACGCAACATTATATACGTAACTCACGTGTGTGTCTAGAGTTGTACTAGTTGCTAAGTACATTGAATATATGCCAAGTCAAGCAATACAAATTTTACAAATTTAGTTTTTTTTAATACATAGCTGGATCTAAATTAGATACACACATGACAGAGCCCAGCTCCAATCAATTCAATCCCAAACTTTTTTATTGGCCCACGGTAAAGCCCAACAAGGTCACTCATTCCGACTGAAGAAGCAACTAGAATTCCCTACGGGAATTAATACCCTCTCCCTCCTTAATGAAAAAAGAGAGATTATACCAATTGTACTAAACAGTCCACTCGGCAGCAACACAAATTTTTAGTTTTAAGCAGTTTAACAACTTTACCAATTGACCAATGTGATGTATATATAATATAGGCCTTAACTCCTTCCTAACATTCTAACCAACCATTCTGATTATTTCATTGTCTGTTAGCTTTGGCATATATATATATAGATAGATAGATTTGATTGGTAGGACCACTGAAGAGAATAATCAGGTGGCCCTGGCTAAGAGCCTTATACAACAACATGACTGTCAGATTTTGTGTTATATGGGAAACTCTAAACGCATCCACCAGCTTTCTCTCGACACCACATGTTGCATTGGAGAGGTGTACATTCAACAGTCTCCTTTGTACATGTGAATGTAGGGAGAAAAATTGTGGGTGTTTGTAGAATTTCTCTTTCGCTACCACACTTGGATACCCGTGAGTATTGTGACTTCTATTGTGATTTGAGCATTTTGTGGGTCTTACGTTAGTCTTACAATAAGTAATAAAGAGATCACAATGATCGTCGCATAGTATGATAGTCACGTAGAATAATTTCACTATTAGATGTACTTGGTCCAATGGATATAACCAGTACTGGGCCAACAAATGTGGACTGAACCATGGGAGTTGATGAGCTGGAGCTATATGTTTTGATATGATCCAACAGCCTACTATACAATCTTAGCCTCCATTGACAATTAATTTATATTAAGGGCCAGTTTGGAATCAATTCTAAAAACATAAGTTTGGTCCAAATGAGCTTGTCGGGCTTTAGACGCATATATTAGATTGTTTATGAAGTACTTTTTTTTTTATTGATGTCACAAGCCCTTGTGATTGGAGGTTAGTAGAGAAATACTCATTTTCGCATTAACAGTTAGTAAACACACACACACAAACGGGGCGAAAAAATACAGGGGGAGCCAAAGCCCTCAATAAAAAAAACACTCCCTAATACGGTCCCAAGATTCGAACCCACAACCATACAATTGGGTGTATGAGTCCTGACCATCTCACCTAGGTGAGATGGTTTGTTTACGAAGTACTTAAGATCTTCAAACAAGGCGTTAATAGATTGGGATCTTAATAAATTATTTTAATTTTTTTTATATTCTTGTGATTAAGAGCTTAGGACTTCTGCTTCTGCCTAGATATCGAAGTCACGGCCAATTTAACCATTACTATGGTGGGCTTGGTGACTTGTTAGAACAACAACTTTTTAGGTCTATCTAGGGGTCATAAATGTACGAATAATGCTATGTTCTCAAATATAGATAAACTCACACATATGCATAGGGTCAGGTTTTAGGATATTATCTAGCAGAATTGAACCCGACGGATCTTAGATCATTGATTGTTACGAGCCCTCAATCTTGTTCTTCCAATCCGAGAATATTAGCCTCTGTGTACGCCTTATACTTTGCAACGGTCACGAGAACGGCTACTAGAGCAATCCCCTTGATCTTCATACGTTAAATCTCAAGCTTCCTTAGTGATTAAGCTAGAGAGAGTGAGTTAATCTAGAGAGAGAGAGATAGAGAGAGAGAGAGAGATGGCCGAGAGGGAGAGGGAGAGAGAGAGAGATAGATGTGTGTATATGATTTGTGGTCATCTCTTTTAGTTGTAACATATACAACTTCCATATATACACACTCTTCTAATAGGGTTTGAATTAGACTCCTTATGGGCTTGCTTAGCAACCAGACAAGGCCCATTGGACCCCGTGTCCAATGTGGGTATCCCAACCCAGATAATATTTGTTATATCTCCCACTCCACATAGGGCTTTGTGTCAGACAAAATCTCTCAGATTTTTACTTTCATCGTCTCTTCATATGGGAAATAGAGCATGCGACCTCACAAAAAGAACGTTTAGCAACAAGAATAGAGATGCTATGTCAATCACTAAACTAGCAAAACACATCTCTTGGAAGCTTCTCATGTATTTACCCAGACTTATCCAACCACACCGGATGTAGCACTCTTAATCCCTCGAAAAGTAGGGTTATACCCCACATATAATGTACCCATGACGATCGGTACATATACGATCGTCGCTGGCCAACTAATGAGTAAAAGTACATGGTGTGTTATTGAATTAATTAGTCTTCCCCACCTACTAATGTCAATTCAACTAACTTGGCCGCTTTCTTAGACATACCCCATGGAATGGAATTTTCCGCTTTACCCCTGGGAGGTATGCTAAAGTAGCGTCATAAAATGTCTTCTTCTTGACACAGTCTCAGGTCAAAAGGTAAATGGTGTAGAATCCCCGATAAAAGGAGACTACGCGGCTCACACAATAATGAAATAGGGATCAATCCATTACTCCACAAAAAATGATCGCAAAATAGTACATACAACATCATATGTATGCTATGGCGTTCTTCCATAAAAATGGGTGTATTACTACGTGGTAATAGTAAAGCTATACGAATCTTAGTCTAGACGTTACACAAACATCTAACCTGAGTTTTTCAGCACAGTTGCACCTCCTGGAACCCATCTGAAATCTCATATTCGGCTACGAACAGGCAACATAGAGGCGTGGGCAATCTCCATGTTCGACTCAGTATAGAGGTACTGGTTTCATCTTAGAACTTATCTAAGGCGACATATAAGTAAAAAAATATCTGTATCTTGCTTGATGTTCTTACACCGCACAGATATAGGTGTTCTAGATCGCCCTCTCAGCGCCATAAACACAAATGTCTCATCATACTCGTCGTCTAAGTGCTATGAATACATTTGTTCAAAGTCAGCTATCCAGGCACCAAGGTTAATCACCTGTGTGAGCAGGTCGATTCAAGCCTGAAGACACTTACAAGGAAAAAAGTGAACATATCCAATTAACAACTAATGAATTTGGATAACCATCAATTTCATCATTAAAATAATAAACATCTGCAAACAATAATAATAATGTCAAGAATGGCACTGTCTAAGTACATCAGAATCTACTGAGTCCCATACTACTAATGTAGGACAAGAACGAATCCCAAGCAATTGGCTTGGTCAAAGGATCAACCATCATTTTGCTAGTAGAGACGTGCTTTAAGACAACCTCCCCTTGTGCAACCATATCTCGAATGTAGTGGTGGCAAATATTTATGTGCTTAGACTTCCTGTGGTACTTAGGGTCTTTTGCACACGCTAAAGCCGACGTACTGTCACAATAGACCAACACTGCTTCATCGCCCTGAGGAAAGAAGCTTACACTATGCAAAAACCTCCTTAACTATACAGCCTCCTGAACGGCTGCAGAACAAGCAACATGATCAGCTTCCATAGTAGATAATGCGATGAACGTCTGCTTCTTGCTACACCTCAAAATTGCTCCACCTCCCAATGTGAATGCATACCCAGACGTGGACTTGTGTTTATCCTTATTGCTAGCCCAATCAGTATCTCTATATCCTCTCAGATTCAAATCTCCACCACCATAACATATAGATAGGTCCATAGTCCCCCGAAGATATAAATCTTCACTGCCTTTCAGTGGTATGGACCTGGGTTACTCTGGCAACGATTCACTAGACCTGCTGCATAGCATATATCCAATCGTGTCCACAATATAGCGTACATCAGGCTTCCTACAGCTGATACATATGGTACTTTGGACATCTGGTTCTTTTCTTCTTCATTGTTAGGACAGCGACTCAAGATCAACGAGAATCTCTTCTCAATAAGAGTGTCAATAGGCTTTGCATTATTTATGCAAAAACGTTCCAGAACCTTTGCTATGTAAGTCTGCTGTGACAAATAGAGGAATTTCTTAGAACGATCTCTCACAATCTTAACGCACAACACATAGTTGGCCTCACCCATGTCCTTTAACTCAAATTAAGAGGACAGCCACTCTTGAATGGTGACAATGGAACTCATCTCATTTTCAGCTAAAAGATTATCATCGACATACAATGATAGGATTAAGATACCCTTTTTGGATCATTTCACGTACATGGAATGGTCCTCCTCAATCATCTCAAAACCAAAAGGAGGTGATTGAGTCATGGAACTGCAAGTACCACGGCCTTGACGATTGCTTGAGAGTATAAATGGATCGCCTGAGACTACACATTTTGTGCTCATTCCCTTTGGTAACAAAACCAATGTGTTGATCCATATAGATCTCCTCGTTTAATTCTTCATTGAGAAACATAGTCTTAACATCCATCTGAAAGAGTTCTAAATCCAAGTGTGCTCCAATTGCAAGTATGAGGCGTATAGAGGCAAATCTCACCACAGGGGAGAATGTGTCTCTATGGTCTATACCCCCTTTTTGGGTATATCCGTTCGCTGCCAAACACGCCTTGTACTTGTCAATTAAACTATCCACCTTGCGTTTGACTTTTAAAACCCTATTTCCAATGGTCTTATGGCCAGGCAGAATATCATCTAATTCCCATACCTTATTTTTGTCCATTGAGCTCATTTTTTCCTGCATAGCAACTGTGCATTCAGATTTAGCAAGAGAATCAAGTGCTTCCACATAGAAAGCAGGCTCATCATAATCTACTACACACGAAAGAGCTTCCCCCTCAATATCGAAATGCTTCCGTGGAACTCTTCCGCGCCTACTGCTTTGGTGTGCTAATTGAGAATATTGATTACCTTTTGGTGTACTCCCACTGTCTGGTACACTCCCACTAGCATCTAGCGGTGTACTCCCACTTGGTTGTAGACTACAACCATTTTCAGAAGCGATTATTGGATGTGGAATCCTTATCTCCCCACCCTCGCTTAAAGATGGTACGTTATCTATAATGTCCTCTAACTTATAAAGGTCAAGATCTCCTTTAGCATCACTAATACTGTGGAAGTCTGTCTCAATAAAGTCGACATCTTTGGACTCAATCTCCGCCATCCCTCCATCCTGGTGTTCACCGTACATAACATAGCCTTTGGAACTATCAGAGTATCTCAAAAAGATATACTCTCTAGCCTTCGGGCCTAGTTTCCCATACTTATGGGATGTACAATGAACATATCCCGCTAAGCCCAAAGGGTGAAAATGCTCCAAACTAGCCTTTTCGCCTTTCTAATGCGCATAGGGAGTGGAGGAGACAGATTGTAAAGACACTCTGTTTAAAATGTAGGTAGCAGTCAAAAGGGCATCCCCTCATAATGATATTGCGAGGTTTGCCTGTACCATCATGCATCTAAACATATCTAGAATTGTTCTATTCCTTCATTCTACAACACCATTTTGTTGCAGAGTTTCGGGAATAGTCAACTGTCTGCGTATCCCCTTTTCCTTACATAGTTCCTTGAACTGATCAGATAAATACTCGCGTGCTCTATCTGTGCTAAAAACCTTAAGGGGTTTTTCAAGCTAGTTCTCAACCTCTGCTATAAAGCATTTGAAATAATCCAAAGCTTCGTAGTAGTGAGAAATCAGATAGACATACCCAAATCGCGTGTAATCATCGATAAAAGTGAGAAAATAGGACGCACCATGTCGTGCTTTCATATTCATGGGTCCATAAATATCTGAATGAACTAATTCTAATGCAGTTGTGG
Organism: Hydrangea macrophylla; assembly: GCA_033977485.1. NCBI lineage: Eukaryota > Viridiplantae > Streptophyta > Magnoliopsida > Cornales > Hydrangeaceae > Hydrangea > Hydrangea macrophylla. Next base: position 8,207,304 of record CM066986.1, read on the forward strand.
CTCTAGCAACCTTACCAAAAGGCTTTTGGCATGCTTTTCCCACTAAGCAAGGCTCGCACATAGGTAGGTCAACATTAGCGAGTTGACCTAAAAGGCCATCTCGAGCAAATCTGGTCATCCTATCTCATCCTATGCCCGAGCCTAGCATGCCAAGTCACTGAGTCAATACTCTTATTGGAATTCGCAACTAAGTAGTAAGAATGATCAGAAGAAACAGAATCTACTAAATCCATTCTAAATAGATTACTAGATAAAAAAACTATGTCCAATCAAACTATCATTATTAAAAACATCCATTCTGTGACTACTGAAATGAAAAATGTATCCCAATTCCAAAAGTGATAAGACTGATAAAAGATTATGTTGAATCCCGAGAACATAAAGCACGTCACGCAGAAGTAAGGTGCACCCGGTGCGTAACTTGAGCTGGTACAAACCGACTCCAGTAGCTTTCTCACTTGTACCATTCCCATGTATACTCTACTATTACCACTTGGAATTCTTCTATAATCTTTAAACCCTCATCTATCCCTTGCTCTATGTCTGGTTGCTCTCGTATTTGCAATCCAATCATGGAGCGAATGAGCAATTAGAATATGTGAGCTTACATAAGCATGAACATAGATAGAGCTAGTAGAGAAGTTACCTTTTTCGGCTTAGTGCAATCACTAGTGAAATGTCCCTTCTCTTTGCAATTGAAGCACTTTAGGGTGGGCACATCCTTCTTGCCGGCACGCTTGCCTCCGCGCTTCTTAGCTCTATCAGCCTTTGAGGCCAACTTATTGTCCCTTTCTTGCTTCTCGGCTTGCTTATAATGAAATCTTCACTTGACCCTACTAGCCTTACGGTGATCCTCACTAATGGAAGTTTTTTCCATGAGCGCAGTGATACGCTTCGCCGCCTGGCGCTCTGCTTCCAACTCCACATGGCGTGAGATATCAAAAAAATTCTTGACATATTCGTTATGTATTAAGATTTTTTTCATGTGAGCCCACGATTCAGGTAGTGAACGGATCACCGCTTGAATATGTTGTTCATCCGTAAGGACATGACCAGCAATGTTGAGCTCACGAATCATTCCCGACATCACCCTTGGGTGCTTGGTCATCGTTTGCTTTCGGTCGTGCCTATAGACCTTAAATTTTAACACCAGGCTCCTTAGCCTAGTCGTTGAAGTCCCACCAAAAGCAAAAATCAACTGGTCCCAACCTTCCTTAGCAGTAGGGTATTGTTGGTACTCAACCATCAAATTGTCGTTCATGCTGCTCGACATAATGATGTGTACACGACTATCCTTCTTGTGCCAAGCTTTATAGGCATTCGATGACCAGCGGTGTTGAGCATCAGTCATACCTTCATCCATGACATGTTGGACCATTGAATTTTTAATGTGCTCCATGAGCTCCTGATCATTCAATATGAAGGTCACTTTGATCTTCCATAGGTCATAGTTTTTCCCATTTAGTTTGTTGTCTTTGTTAAGTTCAGCAATGAGTTGGTTGGTTGCCATTTCTATATTTGAGAACATGCACAAGTGGTTGACATTATTATAATGCACATTATTCCAAAAATTGTTTGTTTTTAAAATCCAATTAAAAAGAAATTTTCTTTTATTACAATTTCAAGATCGAAAATCTGCACTGCTCGTAGTCATCACTTTATTTTTATAACTTAAGAAAAATATTTTCTAATTGATTTTTCTAAAACAAACACATATAGATGGTAAAAAACCTATCTATTGTCATCCACATGTATTAAAGTGTGCCGTACAAAAATTGCGCATGGATCCTACGTGGATCCCAATTAACAATTTTGGAACTCAAGCTAAAATAATTCAAATGTATAATTTATGATCAAAGAAAATTCATCCCTTTACAAAATCGCTTTCTCAAAACATAAAAATAAAATCTCTCATCCTCACTTTACAATTATAGCCATGAAAAAATAGGGATGCTTTACTCATAGTATACATGAGAACAATTTTAAACATACATCGTGACAACACAAGCTCTCCTAATTGCCAATTTTATAGTCTTTTCACATTTAACTAGATTAATGCAATAACATTCAACAAGCACTCATGTGGTAAAAATTAGAAGTGAATGGACTTGCCCTCCATTCCACTTAATGAAGAGGACAAAATGGTCTAAGGTCATACAATAATCTACCAATAAATAATTACTACATGACCAATAATTCATAGAGTCTCCAAACAGAACATTTGAAATATTTAAATTTTATTGAAAACCAAATTTTCCATAATCAATAAAAAAAAATTCAAAATAGATTAAAGGCCCATTAAACATCAAGTTGTTCTAACTAATTAAATCAACTTAGCTTAAATAATAAATGTATATATTCCCAAAAATCTATTTAAAACAATTCATAAAAAGTTTAAAATTTGCCAAAAATCACTTAGGAAATTTTGAAATGTTCAAAAAATTGATTTTTAACACAAATAGAAAATTTCCAAAATTTATGAGAGTCTTAAACATTAATTTAATCAATTAAACAAGTTAAATTGATTTATTGTCAAACAAATCAACAATAAGGCATAAATTCCTAAAAATACAAAATTTGAAGGAATCAACCATTCCTTAAACTTTTACATGGCCAAATATAGTGTACTAAATACATCTTATTAATTACAAAAATTAATATTCATATTTGGATATTTTAAGCAATTAAAATAGTATCCAAAAACATGTTTTAATGCTCTAAAATACCACAAATATGCACGACAATCCCTATACTTTTTCTCAACAGTCCAAATAGTATACTTTCTTTCACATATTAATTACAAAAATTAATATAGTGTTTTGGATATTTTTAGCAATTAAAAACACATACTTTTAGATATTTTATATGCTAAAAAATATAAAAAATAATGGAATAATTTCCACTAAACTTATTTTGGGTCCCACACGATGCCTCTAACATAGAAAAAAAATACAAACATAATTTTCCTAAATTTTTCAGAATTTTAAACCAATTAAAAAATTTTTAGCAAATTAAAAACTAATTTTTAAATAACAGAAACTATTTTAATTACTAAATAATAAAGTAATTTTCTGAAACAAATATTTAAAAATTACATTAGCGACCTGGACCCAATGTGGGACCCCCACTCGCCAAACCCATGCCCCCCGGACCACCGTCGGCCGGCGAGTGGGCCCCACTCTCCATTGTGAGAGTGGGCGTGGGCTAAAAGGGGTCTTCTTGTCACACCCCGATGTAGCATAAATAAGGAAAGCGTTTCATTTTCTTTATGGACCCGTAGGTCATGACAGTTTGAAGGATCGATTCCGTCCTAAACGTCAACAACAAAAACATAATAATCAGAGCAGAGCAATCAAGGCTTACAAAAAGGCACAAACCGCCTTAAATCAAAATAATAACTTAACATCTATTACAGTCATCCTTCTTACAAAATAGTTCATAAATTAAAGCATAGGATACTGATAACAATTCTATCTTCCAAAAGCAGCCGTTCTCAGTTAGCGTAGTCATAATGTTCCGCTTGATCAAAACCTGAAAAGCCTGAACACGAATGTCCAGGGCGCATCAACGCCGTCAGTTTCAAGAAGCTAGTGAGTATTAAAAACATAACTTTGAATGTAACACATACTCATTTACCATTTTCAAATTCCCATTTAATTCAAGAAGTTTACATTAAAGTAAATAGTCCATTTTAGAAAACAACCACGATATTATTGGAAAGCTATAATTCACATATATGAGACCGTGTATGAAAACAATGCACCATCTCATCTTACCGACTCTTTTCTCTCGACAAACACAACAACCCACCATCTTACACCAGTATCTATGAAATACTCCGATAGCCGCACTTTAGCACAGGGGTGCCAGGGAATGTCTAGGTTGCCTTACACTTTAGCACGGGGTTCCAGTGAATGTCCAATGCCTCACACTTTAGTACCTAATTTGCCTCGCAAATACATCACACAGTATCCAGACTCGTGTACCAGGGAGTGTCCGTAGGCCACACTTTAGCACTACCATGGGTGCTAGGGAATGTCCAAGTTCGGCGTCACACACTTTGACGCTACCATGGTCGTCAGGGAGTGTCCAGTTTTGCCACCATCGCATTTCAAAGACACCCTAGCCGCAATCTCAACCACAACACACTTTGGTACTCACTTACCAGGGAGTGTCCACAACACAATCTCAACCACACACTCTATACTATACTAACCATTACTCTTTTCCACACTGAATACTACCCCCATACAGGTACAACAAACTCCATATGAATGTCATGAATCTTTAAACATAAAGTAAATCACTTAAATATAGAAACAGTATGCGTACAGGGATCGATAAGTCGTAAAACATCGTTCTAATCGTTCAGACATAACCAAATTGGATTCTGTTTTAGTAAATTTCCGAAACAGAGCTTTGAAAGTTCATAAAACATCACCCAAACAGTTCCTTAACACAAGACAAGCAAAAACTAGAAACTGTCAGAAGTCGCGGGCGCGGACCGCTCGCGCGACGGGTTGCTCGCGCAATATGACCATTTTCATTTTCTTTTAAAATCTTTTGTCTTCCTGAAACCAGCATCCTCGCTCGCGCGAAGGCTCGCTCGTGCGGTATGCCCAATTTTCGTTTTCTTTTTAAACCTTTCTTGTCTGTCTGAAAACACACAGCTCGCGCGCGCGGGCCGCTCGTGCGATAGGTCGCTCGCGCGATCGCGCGCGCGAGTTTTAGCAGTGTCTGCGCCTTGCTCGCTGGTTTTCCCCTGTTTCAGAAATTAAGCAGTCTTTTGACCCATTTTCGAAAATTGAAGTATATATAACATATCATATATGGATTTCTTCGATTTTTCACAAGGATTAAGAATCTACAACCAATTTAACACGAATCATTCCGCAACTCACAAATTTTACGAAGAATAAAAAGATGTCAAAATTTGATTTCTAATATACTTTCTCATGTGAACAAATTGAGCTTTAATACTTTAACCATAGTCTATATATACTATAATCTGTCATTATTATCTACAAAAACAGATTTTGGTTGAGTTTGAAAAGTTTTGATTTTCAAGCTATGAAACTTCCAACGTGAACTCAAAAATGGTGATCACAATTTAACTACACAAAACAGTTAATCAATGGTGAATTAAGAGTGCAGAGATTGTTGAGAAAGAGAAGCAATATAGGAAATTCAAACCCAAGCTTTGGCTATGGGGATTAAGAGCTCTCTCTCTCTCTAAAATTTTCTGAAATTAAACTCTCCAGCTCTCTCTTTTCTCTCTGTATCAGTTTGTGAGAATGAGTGTGTGAGAGTGTATAAGAGTATATGTAGAGATTACTTAACTTGGTCACCAAGTAGATTCTCCACGGCTCAACAAAAGAATTTTGTTTTTGAAATTATACACACTGTGAATTATACATATATAGGTATATACGTATATACACATTCACAATTTGAAAGGTCAATTTAGGTGTATAGGGGTCATGAGGTGTTTGGGTAAATCAGCTTATGGCACAACAATAACTCACACAAGTTAGGCATTGGCAAACAAGGCATGCACAACTAGCCTAGGAAGCACTTCTCATGTTTGGCAAAACAACTTATAGTACTAAATTAACACACCAAATAGGAGCATACCCAAATAAAGCTTACCCAATCATGACTTGCCTTAAATGGAAATAAAACATCACTCACATCTTGCTTTGCGTCACTTCCAAAATCTGTGGAAGTCCCAAGCGGCGCGGACAGTTTTAAACATAAACTGGTATTTTCGCGGCGCGGTGTTCACCACAAAAATACAGAAAATTCTTTTTAACGTAAGAAATGGTTTTCTGATTTTATAAAAATACTGATTGAGTCAAAAGCAAAGATTTCCACCGTTTTGAAATACAGTTTTAAAATCCAACACAGGTATTGGTAAAATTTATAAAATAGCAGTTTGACCCCAATAATAATTTTAATTATGAAATAAAGCAAGTCACAAGATTTTAACATATGAGAATTGAAATTAAATAAAAGCAGACATTACAAATTGAATTTAAATATGCAATGAAATTATAAGAAATTAAATGGAAATGCAGGTTGTTACATCCTTCCTCCCTTAAACAGGATTTCGTCTCCGAAATCAAGACTAACTAGTCATGAAACAACTCCGGGTACTTCTTCCTCATATCGGCTTCAACTTCCCACGAGACTTCATTCTCGTCATGGTGATTCTACTGAACCTTCACCAACGGAATATCCTTATTTCTCAGCTTCTTGATACTCTGATTTAGAATCTTCACAGGTCTCTCCTTGTAAGAAACATTATGACTCGTCTCAATATCATCATAACTAATCACGTGCGAGGGGTCTCGTATGTACTTTTTTAGCATACTCACATGAAATACATTGTGAACCCCATACATCTTCAGTGGTAGCGCCAGTCAATATGCCACTTTCCAGACACGTTCCAAAATCTCGAACGGTCCGATGAAACACGGAGCCAATTTTTCTCTCTTGAGATCGAAGTGTACCACTCCTCGGGTCGGTGAAACCTTCAGAAGTACATGATCTCCAACCCTAAACTCCAAATCTTTCTGGCGTCGATCGGCATAACTTTTATACTTGCTCTGCGCGGTTTTCATCCTTTTCTTGACCAAAGAAATCTTTTCGTTGGTTTCTCTAACCAAAATTTGTCCCAACAATTCGGTATCCAACTTCTGCCCAACACAACGGGGAATGACATGGTCGTCCGTATAATGCTTCGAACCGAGCCATCCCGATACTCATGTGGTAGGTGTTGTAGGCGAATTCAACCAAATGTAAGTGCGTCTCCCAAGATTCTTCAAAATAAATAACACAAGCCCGAAGCATATCCTCCATGATCTGATTGACGCGCTTAGTCTGCCCATCTGTCTGAGGGTGAAATGCAGTACTCATCTTGAGCGAGGTTCCCATAGCTTCTTGCAAACTTTCCTAAAATCCAAAAGTGAAACGTGCGTCACGGTCTGACACAATCGACACAGGTACGCCGTGAAGGCGCACAACTTGTTGTATGTACATCCGGCTCATCTTTTCTACCGAGTATGTCATACTGTAAGCGATGAAATGTGCCGACTTAGTCAGGCGATCTTGTCACAGCCCAATCCCACAATAGCGGAACCGGAGTCCGTGGCACGCCACCAAGGCTAAACTAATTCATTAACATTCCTGAAAATTTAGTTTGAAGAACACACGCAGCGAAAAAATAAAACACATTTTAAAACTAGAGGTCCAGTCGACTGGGTAGGGACCTCAGTCGACTGAAGAGAGCAGAGATTTTTCAAAACGGTTTAACAGACCATCCAGTCGACTGAGACTGGGGTCCAGTTGACTGGGGCCTCCACTTTCAGTCGACTAAATTCCCCCTTCGGTCGACTAAAGCAAGCAGAACCAAAATGAACACAAAACCTACAGAGGTCCAGTCGACTAAGGAAGGGCCCAGTCGACTGCTTTTGCCATATTAAAAAGCAGTAGCTAGCAGGCACAAGGGTCCAGTCGACTGCTCCCCTGACAGCAGCCCAATTCTGCAGAAAACAAGTTTCAAAAAGCATTTTAATCAACCAAGTGTTAACCACACACTCCAATCTCACATCAAAGTAATCCTAGCTGTATTAAAACATTACCAAAGTATAATTACAAGGAGTTACTAACTATTACAACATTTTAGATTCGTTCTAACATACCAAGTTAAACATAACTAAAAACCATAAGAATTCTTATTACAACATTCCTATAGTCCCAAAACTACAAGATTAACGTTCAAGTTGCCTTCCAAAAGAACTCCCAATCCACGTGCTCACTTCTGCGATTCCTCGCCAGCATTTATACCTGCAATGGTTATTTGAATAACCACACATATTCGATTTGTTTAAGCTATTGCTTAGTGAATAAAACAACATATGCACATGAATGATAAACATGTCCGCATTCACATCTCTAAAATTTATACTAGTCACGGGAGACTCACGTGCCCGTCCATATTCCCAATCCGCGACTCCTCGCCAATAAGTCCACGCGAAAGGGTAAGACCCACGATTCTTCTCTTCAATCGTGCTACCTTACTACCTATATCGGCTCCACAAAATGGCACGGTGACCACGTGCTCCTTCTGACCCACATAAGCAGCTTAACATGCTCAAATACATATTACCATGCTCGCGGAAATCAAAACATTTCATCATACTATTGGGCCTACTTATCAATATAAATGCCCAACATGAACTACACAAGATATCTTTAAGTATTAATACATGCTATTCAAACATAACATGAATACATGTCAAGAAACCATTCCAAAAACATAGTTGAATCACTCACCTCCGATTTACGCTCTTAAACTTCGATCCAAAGAAAACCCGTGTACAAAGAACGTGTTGAAGTCCGTCTAGTACAATTCCTATGGATCAAAATTCCATTTATCAACTTTTATGAAAAATTCTAGAAAATAATTTTTCGAAAAACTTGGCCAAACAAGCCCTAACATATATCAAAACGAAGCTCTTACCTCGAGGAGATCGAATATGAAATATGGGAGAAAACAAACTGACGAAAGGTCGTCGTTTGGCGTCGCAAAGCTCTAAGCTCCAAAATCTCCCTATGCCCCCGTTTTTGGAAACTAGGTTAAGACTTGTGAAAATATCCAAAGTCATCACTTCCTATATATAGGCAAAACTATCGGGAATTACGTTTACCTCCCCTCGAGTTTTCAAAACTCCTAATCAATCTCTGAAACTTTCTATACAGCTTATTCAAAGCTTTATAAGTGAAACCTCAAAATTATAAAAGTTTTCGACTAAGTTTCGTTTGGTCGCTAAAACGCGAATTTCTACATGACGTTTCCGAAGTTGCTAATTGACCTACCAAATTAATAGCGTGTTAATTCGTTCTCACCAGGATACTAAAACTAACAACAGATATAAATTCTAAAACAGAAAATAATACAGATATTGAAATACACAGGTAAATATTTATTTTTAGATAAATATTTAAAGTATTCCACAGTGACCATCTCACATTCGGAGACACGCCGCAACAACAAATCCTCAATCACCACAGTTTCAAAGGGTTCTCTAATACAGACACCCAAATCAACTCGTGAGTCAAAACTCACCCAAACATGTGTCATAAGACACGGCACATCACATTATCATGCATGACAATGTAATGTAATGCAATAACACAAATGCGGGTGTTATAGATCTACTATTACCCAAATGGCGTCATGATTTTGTTGTAATCGAGGCAATCCCACTACAAAATCCATCGTGATGTGCTCCCACTTCCAACGAGGAATAGGTAGTGGTTGCAACAATCTCGAGGGTCTATGATGTTCAGCCTTGACTTGTTGACACATCAAACACTTGGATACAAATTCGGCCACATCCTTCTTCATACCTTCCTACCAGAAATTTCTTTTCAAATCCTTGTACATTTTCGTTCCTCCTGGGTGAGCTGTATATCTTGACTTATGTGCTTCTACCAGAATATCATTTCTCAAATCCCCACAGTCTGGTACACATAATCTGTCTCTGCATCAATATCCTCCATCGATTCCCACCTTCCATTCTATCGGATCTTTCTCTAACATCTTCGCAAACCATGCTTGAAACTTCTCATCTTCTTTCTGAGCTCCAATAATGCGGTCGATAAGAACAGGCTGTAGGATAAGACATCTGAAATGTTGTCCTTCTCCTTCTTCAGCACTCTGTACATCGAACTCTACCAACGTCTCCAAAGCTCGCCATTCTCTAACCATTAAGGAGGCGATCGTCTCACAAGTCTGTCAACTCAGAGCATCAGCGACCATATTAGTTTTACAGGGGTGGTACTCTAACGTGAAGTCATAATCTTTGATCAGCTCCATCCATCTGCGTTGTCTCATGTTCAACTCTTTCTGTGTGAACAAATGTTTCAGACTTTTGTGATCGGAGAATAAATCAAACTTCTCATAGTAGAATTGTAATTAAATAAAAGCAGACATTACAAATTGAATTTAAATATGCAATGTAATTATAAGAAATTAAATAGAAATGCAGGTTGTTACACTTCTTCCTCAAGAAGAAACCCAGAATTGGCTGCACAGCGGCTGCGCATAATGCCCACTTCGCGGCCTCGTCACGGCTTCATTTCTCAATGAAAAGTTCCATATAATATACGGTTGGAAAGCCTTCATGGAGTAGATGAGGTTTGTGCCAAAAAATAAACCACTTGGACTTCGAAATCTTCCAAAAAATGGGCTCAAAATTGAGAAAAAAATGTCAGATTAATCAGATCCATATCAAAGAATTGAAAGAATATTAAAGTTTACATGTAAACCCAATCACGAGATTTGTTTTTGATAAAAACGGTCCAAAAAATAAATCTTGAATACGATGGATCCTTATATAGGCGAACAAACCAACCTATAGGCTCAGATACCAATGTAGATAAACTCACACACATGCATAAGGTCGGGTTTTGGACATTACCTTGCGGAATTGAACCCGGAGGATCGTAGATCATTGATTGTTACGAGCCCACAACCTTGTTCTTCCAATCTGAGAATACTAGCCTCCGTGTACGCCTTATACTTCGCTATGGTCACGAGAATGGCTACAAGAGCAATCCCCTTGATCTTCATGGGCTAAATCCCAAGCTTCCTTAGTGATTAAGCTAGAGATAGAGAGAGTGAAATCTAGAGAGAAAGAGAGAGAGATGGCAAAGAGGGAGGAGAGAGAGTGCCGAGAGGGACAGAGAGAGAGAGAGAGAGAGAGAGATGTGTTTGTATAATTATGATCATCTCTTTTAGTTGTAATATATACAACTTTTATATATAAGCACTCTCCTGATAGGGTTTGAATATGACTCCTTATGGCCTTGCTTAGCAACTAAGCAATGCTAGTTGGACCCCGGGTCCAATGTGGGTGTCCCAACACAGATAATATTTGTTACAAAAAAAAGTAATAATATTTAATTTGTGGGTTAAATACATTTTACACCCCTTGTAGTTTGTCATTAGTGTTAGTTTGGTCTTTGTAATTTACAAAGTGTCACTTTAGTCCTTGTAGTTTCATAAGTCTGTCAAATAACTCTTATAAGTCCTTTAGTAACAAATAGTTTTGTCACTGAAAGTAAAAAAATTGTCACAAAAATTGTTTAAGTGATTAAAATGACACACTTATGAAACTACATGGACTAAAATGACACTTTCTAAACTACAGAGACCAAATTGACACAAAGGGCAAACTATGAGGGTGTAAAATGTAGTTAACCCTTAATTTGTTCTTAATAATGTGGCAGTTGATCACATAAATCAATTCCTGACAAAAATTAAGTGGTCCTACTAAATTTGAATGTGGGAACCAAAATATTATGCTAAACATGTCCACAAAATTTATGAACAACTGATATATAGTAATGTTATGGTTATCAAATCTTTATTCCAAATTTGGATCCCAATACATGTGGTTGGGGAACCACCTAAAACAATTTCCAATGACATCAAGCAATCTCACAGTAATTATATGTGGGACTACGTAAAAAAAACTTCCTATAAAAATTAATTGGTCTCACAGTTATTAAATATGACTCTATTGCCACATATGTTAGGATTCAAATTTTGTACTCCCTCTGTCCCATATTGTTTGACTATCTTCATATAGGAGTGCTAAAAAAACTGACAAACCTCACCGGCCGATCAAATCCGACTGACCTTTAGCATTTTGGTCGGTGTTATAAAGCAATGGTCGACTCACGGTTTCCACTTTATTGAAATACCGAATATCTAGTTCGGCGAACGATTTTAGCCTTCAAGACACCGAACATGCATCAATCGACCGATTTTCACACTTATATACATACATGTGTTATACTTCTGCTGTTACTTTCTCTTTAACCAATACTATCTCATCAACCAAGATATAAAAAGTAATGCTCTAATCAAAGAGAAAAAAACAGACTTTAACACTGATCAAGGCAAAAAGTAAAACCTATTTCCTAGGCAAACTTATCTAGACCACTCTCATATTTATGATACACTCTATCTTCTCTTTGTACTCTAACTAAAATGACATCTCTTTCTCTCTCTAGTTCTCTTACTCCCCTCTATAAAGATCTGCATTTTTAAATTTTTTTAAAATTTGTTTCTCTCTCCCCTAATGTTGGGACTTTCCATCCCTCAACAAACCTAGCCCCCTCTGCCGCCATCCTCATCACTAGTCCACTACATAGATTTTCCTCTGCCACCACCGTGAATGTGAGTCACCACCGTCGCACTTGGCCTTTGATGAGGGCTGATATTTGTAAAATATTGGCCCGATAAAGAGAAAAATTGGTTAAACTTAGCCCCATATCTCTTGTTTTACCTACACTTGTATAGTAACCTATCTTTTTACACAATGATGTGTTTTCGTGGTATGTTGTTGTATTTCGTTCTTCAGATGCAGGTCCTGAAGCTGAGATGAATAATAAGTGGAAAAGGATAGCTCAAGAAACAAAGAAAACAACCTAAAGATGAAATACAAGTACCAATTGATTGCCATTATAGCAATCAATTGCCATTCATAGATCCAAACCAATCGATTGTCAGTTCAACTAATCGATTGGTATTATTACCAATCGATTAGACATAGTTACCAATCGATTGGTGAAAGATGGAAGTTAAATCTCTTTCATGGAGCATAATCTCAGCAAATCATGGTCAATGCGTCAACCAACCGTTACAGAATGCACCTAGACACTCCTTGCTCACACAGAAACCAGTATTCATAGGGAAGAGCTGGAGGAGTCAAGTGTTGGCTCACTTTTTATTGTTTTGTAGGATTTTTCCATTTTTTTTTATTTTGATTAAGGAAGTTCAAGTTGAAGGACTCTGCAATTTTTGGATTCAAATTTGTAATTCAGGTTACTTTTCTTATTCTGTCAGTTGGGTTTTGTAGAGTCTTAGTTCTTTTTGAGTTTTAAGTTTTGAACTCTTCATTGTAGTTTCACAGTTTATGATTTAATCCATGTATATATTCAATCACAATAGTGAGTTTCAATTTAGTTTTATTTCTACATCCTTTAACATGCTAGAATAGAATCCTAGTTGGGAATAATGTGAAGAAACATTGTTCCCCAGCCACTGCCATGATTCTGTTTGAGAATCAGTGGAAATTGATTGGGAACATAACCCAATCAATTATCATAGATTCCAAGCCAATCGATTGGTACCTATGCCAATCGATTGGGAATAATTTCAAACCAATCGATTGCCATTAACAGCAATCGATTGGTATGCTAATGTCTGGGACAGAATCCTTAGAGCATTCCAGTAACTTCTATTTCAGAAAGTAAACCCAAATTGATCTTTTAATGTTCAAATTGCTAATAGATTTTGAAATATAAGCTCTTTTGGCCAATTAACTCAATGAACAAGCATGATAAACACATCGAATATCTTATACTTGATTTGTTTGTTATAGTTCATGGTTTTAATTGGTCCTTATTTCAGTTCTTCATGGTAAGTAAGGTAATTCAACCTCTAGTTATGTGAAACTCACATAACTAGTGTCTAGGTTACTTCACTTAATCATTTTCAAAATAAAGTTGAAGGATAAGACCGCTGTTGTACGTTAATGTTAGGTCATGGCAGTGGTTCGTTCAATGCGGACTCACATGTTCCCAACACCTTTGTCATACATAATTTAGAAATCACATCACTTAATTCTTTTTAATTTAATTATTGCTTTACTTCAACTTATGTTGTTTTTATCTTGAATTCAGTAGGATTGCTAGAACCTCCATTCCAAAAGAAACTATCTTTTATTTCTTTTCTTTGGGATTCAATTTAGGATTTTCTGTCCCTAATTTCCCGTCCCTTGGGATACGATCCGGTCTTACCGGTTGTCACTTGATGCGACCGTCTGTACTTGGACGTATTCTTAGGAGAATACATTTTTTGTCATGTCAAGCTTTTGGCGCCATTGCCGGGGACGGTAACGAAGGCCAAATTTTTAGATTGATCCGATCCTTTCTGATCCCATTTCTTTCTTTGTTTTTCCTTTCTTATTCTTCAGAACACAAACTGTGAAGTTTATGTTCTTCTTCGTCCTTCGACTCCACCAAAGATTTCATTACAGATTTATTCGAAGAATCAAGATAGTGCTAATAATCCCATTTGTACTCCTTCAACCTCTGATACAATGGTTGATACAGAAAGCCAACAAGGAGAAAATAGGGCTAATCTCATTGATGGTGGTCAATGCCCTTTGTGTGAACTTCTAGCTCCTGATCGGATAGCCACACCTTCTTATATCCGCATCTCGCCACACCTAGGAACATTCCATTTTCGTAATAGGATTATCCAATTGTTGCCTACCTTCCACGGGATGGAAAGAGAGAAGGGATATCTGCACATTCGAGATTTTGAAGATGCTTGTGGAACCTTCACCGATCAAACTTGCCCGGGTGATATAATTCAGCTAAAGCTTTTCCCCTTCACCTTGAAGGATAAAGCAAAGTCATGGTTACTATCACTTAAGCCTAATTCTATTTTGACTTGGTCAGCAATCCATGAAGCCTTCCTTAAAAAGTTTTTCCCTAATCAGTTAATGACCGATGTCTTGAGACAAATCAAGACATACAATCAAAAAGAGGGAGAAACTTTTGCTGAAGCGTGGGAGTAATTTAAGGATCTATTGTTGCTCTACCCAAATCATGGCGAACAATAAGCTTCTTCTATGATGGCCTCAGTTCAAAATCAAAGAAAATTGTAGAAAACAAAAGTGATGGTGGGTTTATGAGCAAGAATGTGGACCAGGCTGAAGCCCATTTTGAATGGCTAGCCGAGCATGTGCCTGAATGGGAGACGCAAGTGACAAGAACTCAAAAAATCTCGAGTTCAAGTCAAAAGTGTATTTACCAGTTGAGAGCCGAGGATGGTTTAATGGAGAACTACGAGCAACTGACTCGTAAGTTGGAGGCATTAGAAGCAAACAAAAGACCATGTCAAACAGTTTGCTTCAGAAGAATCGTGTTCGAGTTGTCTTCAAATGGGGCATACCTCTCAACACTGCCAAATTTATCCTGTTTATCAAGAACAGAACCCTATAGAGGTAAATGCTGTAAATGCCCCTAATCGTTTCAACCCCAATAGCAGATGGAGTCATCCTGGGTTTGATTATAGAAATAGTGCTGCTACATCAAACCCATATCAATAGTGGTAGCCGAACCAAACAAATCAATACCGACCCCAAAATCAAGGGTACCAACATAATTACCAACCCATATCTACCTATCAACAAGAACAAGGGTACCAACAAAATCATTATCAACAAAATCATCCACCTCAATCCAACTACAATCAAGGGAACAACAACCAATCTGCATCCAACACTCATGTGCCACCACATAAGAAGGCACAAGAGGATCCCAATACAATCATGATGCAGCTGATGAGTAAATTCAATACAAGTGTGGAAATATTGGCTGCTCAGCAAGGGGATAGAGAGAGAATGATGTTCCTAGCACAACCAGAGCTGAATCCTAGAGGCCAACATTCGGGTACAGGCCCTTCGGGGTCGAGACCGCATAAAGAGACTAAGGCCATAACTGTGTTAAGGAACAAAAAAATGATTGAGAAAGTTTTTACTCCCCCACAACCCGTGGTTGAGATGGAAGATGAGGTCGAGAATGAGGAGGAAATGGTGGAAGAAGAGAAGGAGGGCAAAATAGTTAAGCCCAAAATAATAGTTCCCGAGGATGCCGAGATAAAGAGAATGCCTAGAAAAGAACCTCTTCTCGAGGAGGTACCCAAATGCCCTTTTCCGGCACCATATCCTCAGAGGTTAAAGATACCTCAACCAGAAACTAAAAGTCAGGAGTTTCTAGAATTATTCAAATAAGTGAAAATCAACCTCCCACTCCTAGATGCGATCAAACAAATGCCTTCTTATGCCAAGTTCATAAAAGACTTGTGCACTATTAAGAGGAAGCAAAGTGTTAAGAAGAGTGCTTACCTGGCCTGCCAAGTAAGTGCAACTCTCAAACACGATTTGCCTCCCAAATACAAGGATCCAGGCACACCAATGGTTTCTTGCATAATCGCTCAGAAGAAAGTGAACAATGCTCTTCTCGATTTAGGATCGAGTGTAAATCTCTTACCATACACTGTCTACCAATAGCTAGGGTTGGGGGAGCTTAAACTCACTCGAATTACTCTCCAACTGGTAGATCGATCAATTACATATCCGCGAGGAGTTTTGGAGGATTTCTTAGTCCAGATTGACACTTTTGTCTTTCCTGTTGACTTTATCATTTTAGACACCGAACCGGTATACAATGCCAAATCCCAGATTCCGGTGATCTTTGGACGTCATTTCCTTGCTACAATTGATGCAACAATCTAGGTAAGGAGTGGAGTGATAACCGTGGTTTTTGGGAACATGACATTAAATATCAAGATCTTCTCAAATCCCAAAATTGAAGATTTTGATGATGATGAAGAGGAAATAAATTAGGTGGAGTCGGTAATCCAGGAATATTTTTACTCGACTGCTCCCTCTGATCTTGTAGAGTCCATTATTACTAACTCATGTTATGAATTGGATAGATACACTCTGCAAGATGAGTAGATAAGTCAAATGTATGAAATATTAGAGGTAGTGGAAGAGAAAGTTGCAAGGACAATGTGGACGACCCAATATGAACAATTACCGCCAAAGACAAAGCTGGCAGTGACGTCGAGCCTGCAATTTTCAAAATCAGAATTGAAAGAGCTCCCAGAGGAATTGAAATATGTATTTTTGGGAGAAGAATAGACCTTTCTTGTAATAAATTCATCCGCTTTGAATCAAGAACAGGAAGGTAAATTGATTAAGTTGCTTAAGCAGCATAGAAGTGTATTGGGATGGACCATCACAGACTTAAGAGGAATAAGCCCATCCATATGTACCCACATGATTTATCTAGAGGAAGACGCAAAACCATGTCGGCAAATGCAAAGGCATCTAAACCCAAACATGCAAGATGTAGTGAAGAAAGAAGTTTTGAAATTGCTTGATGTTGTGGTAATCTATCCGATCTCGGATAGTCCTTAGGTAAGTCTGACTCAAGTAGTACTGAAGAAAGCTGGCATTACAGTGGTGGAGAATAAAGAAGAAGAGTTGGTGCCTACACGTGTGACCACGAACTGGCGCATACGTATTGATTATAGAAGATTGAATGCGGTGACTCGAAAGGAACACTTCTCATTACCTTTCATGGACCAAATGCTTGAAAGAGTAGCGGGTCACCAGTTTTACTGCTTCTTGGATGGTTATAGTGGTTATAACCAGATTGAAATTGATCATGTTGATCAAGAAAAAACCACTTTCACCTGTCCGTTTGGGACATTCATATATCGCCGGATGCCATTTGGCTTATGTAATGCACCTACTACATTTTAGAGGTGTATGCTAAGCATTTTTAGTGATATGGTTGAAAAGATCATGGAAGTTTTATGGATGATTTATCCATAGTTAGAAGTAGTTTTGATGATTGTTTGGGAAATCTCCAGAGAGTTTTACAGAGATGTGAGGAGAAGAACTTGGTCCTCAACTGGGAAAAATGTCACTTTATAGTGACAAAAGGAATCATCTTGGGCATATTGTTTCTGCTGAGGGAATACAAGTAGACAAGGTGAAGATTGACATAATCTCTAACCTCCCTGTATCTACCACGGTAAAAGACATACGATCGTTTCTAGGTCATGCCGGGTTTTACTGGAGGTTTATTAAGGATTTCAGTGCTGTATCTAGGCCGCTGTGTCAACTTCTTACAAAGGACATGCCATTTGAATGGACTAGTGAATGCCAAGAATCCTTTGATAAACTAAAGCATCATCTCACTACAGCTCTGATAATGCAATCTTCGGATTGGTGTCTCCCATTTGAGCTGATGTGATGCTAGTGACACTGCGATCAGGTTGTGCTAGGGCAAAGGAGGGACAAGAAACCTTTTGTGATCTAATATGCTAGCAGAACTCTTGATGGAGAACGAAATTACTCCACTACCAAAAAAGAGTTGCTGGCTATTGTATTCGCATTGGAGAAATTCAGGCAATATATTATTGGCTCACAGATCATTTGTTTTACCAATCACTCAGCGTTGAAGTATCTTCTATCAAAGAAAGATACAAAGCAGCAATTAATACACTAGATTCTGCTACTCCAAGAATTTGATTTGCTTATCAAGGATAAAAAGGGAGTAGAGAATGTAGTGGCTGATCATCTCTCCCGGTTGACCTTCAAGGACAACTCTTCACAATTGACCCCAATCCGTGAATCTTTTCAAGATGAACAATTATTTGTTGCAGCCACTTTACCTTGGTATGCAGATATTGTCAACTACTTGGCAGTAGGGGAGACCCCATCTCATTAGACTACCACTGATAGAAAAAGTTTTCTATCCATAACCCGATGGTTCTATTTTGATGATCTGTACTTGTTCAAGTACTATGTGGATTAGGTGATAAGGCGATGTGTCCCCGAGGAGGACATCTCTCATATCCTTTCCTCATGTCACTCTGAAGCGTGCGGAGGTCATTTTTCAGCCCAAAAGACTTCCCAAAAGGTGTTTAGTAGTGGTTTTTACTGGCCAACAATTTTCAAAGATTCTTATGCTTTTTGTAGAGCATGTGCTAGGTGCCAAATGCTAGGAAACCTGTCAAAGAGAAATAAAATGCCAAAGACCCTGATCATCACTATTAAAATTTTTAATTGTTGGGGCATTGACTTCATGGGACCATTCCCGCCATCCTCTCACTACGAGTATATTCTTTTGGCAGTCGAGTATGCGTCCAACTGGGTTGAAGCTATTCTGATAAGGAAAAATGATCACAGAACTATGATCTCATTTTGAAAAGAGAACATTCTTTCAAGATTCAGAACACCAAAGGCCATGATTAGCGATCGTGGAACCCATTTTGCAATTGGCCTTTCGAAGCATTAATGAAAAAGTATGGGGTAAACCACAAGGTTGCTTTGTCATATCACCCACAATCAAATGGTCAGGTAGAGCTAGCCAATAGGGAAATTAAATAAATCCTAGAGAAGACTGTTAATATCAACAGAAAGGATTGGTCATCACGTCTAACTGATGCTTTATGGGCATATAGGATGGCATACAAAATGAACCTTGGAGTGTCTTCCTATAGGCTGATTTATGGAAGGATTGCCATTTGTCTGTGGAATTGGAGCATAAGGCATACTAGGCCATACGACTGCTGAACTTTGATATTCATGAGAGTGGTACACTAAGGAAACTCCATCTCAATGAATTGGAAGAGATCAGGAATGACGCATACGATCGTGCTCGAACATATAAATCAAAGTTAAAAGCAAATCATGATCGATCGATTGATCCTAAGAAAGAAGATTGAACCGAGACAAAAAGTATTACTTTACGATTCAAAGCTTCATCTTTTTCCTAAGAAACTAAGGTTGAGGTGGATAGGACCATTCATTGTTAAGGAGGTGTTTCCTCACGGGGTGGTGGAAGTCGTAAACCCCAAGAATGGGAATACATTCAAGGTTAATGGGAAATGATTAAAACCATTCTTGGAGGGGTTCGAACCGGAGTCAGAGACCATCCAACTGGATGATCCTGACTATTATTCTTAAAAATTTGAGAATCTTGTTTGTTGTACAATAGTTTTCTCTTTCTTAGTATGTTTCTTTCTTTCTATTCTTCCTTCATTTCTTTATCTATCTATTCACTGACTGCAGAATGAATCCATTGCAATTTCTACCACATTTGCTTTACCCAAGAACCCCAGAATAGGTGGAACAGGAAAGGCCAATTTTCATTCCTCTGTCCAGTTCGTGCCCAGATTCTCCTAATAAAGTAATCGCTGATATGAAAGGCCAATTCGCTTTACCTAGGATCTGTTGTGCGCAGTTAGAGAGATTCTAGACGATCTCCAAATTAACTCAAACATAGAGGTGGTAGAATACTTCATGGACTTTGCTGAAGGGGAAGACTTTTCTTCTCTAGAACCGGAGCTTAATTGAGCTATCTAATTCCTGTAACCACTGAATAAGACGGAACTTTGTTTTGGTTTTCTTTCTGTTTGTTTGTTTTCTTTCTAGTCAAGATCATGTAGTCTCGGATACTGAGAATCCACTTATGAGCAATAAAATTGATGATTTCTGAATTTATTTTTCCCAAATCTTGTGTTTGGTGGGTATTCTTACTATGTGGATGATGGTATTCATGATTTATTTCATCAAAGGGCATCTAGGAATAGTTGGGGGTATTTACATGAACCATTACCATAACCCTATGATCTTTTTGTAACAATCGATTGGTATCCCTTATCAATCGATTGCATTTCAGTCCCAATCGATAGGCATTTAATACCAATCAATTGCCATTCTCCCCAGACGTAAAGTTTGTTTTGCTCCCTCTCCCTCACAAGTTTCAAAATTCACAGAGAGAGAGAGAGAGGCGATTTTTAAGAAGGGATAGAAACCCCCCCCCCATTTTCTTTCATCATCACAACCATTATTCTCATCATCATATTCATCACCACCACTGCCCACATCATCATCACCATATCCACCACTGCCGCAGTGTGCACAGGAGGAGGAAGGGGGTGTTTGTAGTCTACCTATCACTACCATTTTCATCAGCATCTTTCATCAACATCATCTTGAGCATCTCAGATTGTTCAAAAGGGGGGATTTCATCTCCATTTTCCTAGTTGCTTAAACCACTGATGTAACTCCCAAACCCACTTCCATTTTTTGGCCCTAAAATTGATCTAAATATTAGAGGGAGCCCCTTTTGGTTATAAGACCACCAAAATGTTGATTGGGGGACGTGAGACCTTGTTATGGCCAGCCCCCTTTCATTCGCTGATGGCAATCGATTTCCATTAGGGCCTAATTGATTGGAATTGGATGGTAATCAATTGCCAAATTATTCCAATCGATTAGCATTAACAATGAGGCAGTGTCTTCCTTTTCTTCATCTAAACTCTTTGTTTCTCTTCTTTTTCAATTCTTATGGCTCCAAAGTCTAAAGACAGTGGTCCCCACCCAAAAAAGTTCACCTCTCTCGTTATTCCTGATCCATCACTCGCCCACGGGTTTAGAAATGATAAGGAAAATACTTGGTTCACAAAATATTTCTGTAACCAAGATATCATGGTCGAAAGGCAATTCGAGAATCTGTGGAGCGACGATAAGGTCCCATTCTACCTATCTCGACTTCAAGCCTATCCTGATTGGCTCCCAATTCTCACAACGGCTTAGAAAGTTCAAGATTCATGGATTAGAGCTGCATGTGCCAGTATGGTAAAGAGCCCGAATGTCCCTTATACATATTTCTAGTGTGTGCATGGACGGGCAATTGAGTTTAGCCTAGCTTTCATAGCTCAGGTCCTGGGTATCCTTGAAGTCCCGGACCATATATACTCAGTTCATCTAGACCATCCCTTCCCATCATATGATCTTATAGCCACAGAGATCTCAGGTAGTAAAGTCAAGAAATACATGGGGACCACAGCCTTTGACGATCATAACCTGAAGATGGACTGCCACCTATTTCATCTAGCTCTTTATAGCTGCATTCTTCTAACTGCCTATAAGTTAGAGCTCGCTGGGTGGTATACAAGGGTCCTATATGCTATCGAGATTGGTTTACGAGTTTGCCTTGCACGGTTGTTTATTATGTTCTTTATTGAGCCCACGAGTCATCCGGGCAAATCCCAACACCTGAAGGGTGCTTGACCAATCCATCGCATGTGTGAGGTTATTGGTTAGTAGTACCTATTGGTAAGGCCCTGCAAAAGGCTAAGTTGGGGGTGTTTGGAGAGTCCGTAGCCAAAAAATCATTGTCTCAATTCAAGAAAGAATCAAAAGGGAAATAAAATTTGGGAGAACGCAGTGGGAAGATGAAAGAAAAAGGAAAGAAGAGAAAAAGAGGGGAATAATTTGAAAAAGAAGAAGATGAGGACCCAGGGATGCCAGAGGTAGAGGGTCAGGGTACAATTGTAGTTGATGAGGAGGAGGAAGACCTAGGGACACTGACAGCTACTGAGGGTCAGTATGAGTTACGGAGGCATAAGCCCCCTGCCGCTTCTGCAACCCCCGCGACTCTCTAAATGATTTACGATCTTCTTATTGAGGAGAGAGAGGCACGATTACGGCTACATGGGATGGTTCGAGAGTTGACTGCTCAGTAGGAGTTGATGGCTACTCAGCTGGCCTCCGATTGCGACTTTGTTCATGCACGACTCGAGCAGTTCGTCAGTCAGCTTGAGCAGATATTGATAATGTTGGGGATTAAGCAGTCCTTGAGCTCTTCACCTAAACCACCTACTCAGACATCTCCACCTTCTGATCCGGCATCCACCTCAGTGCCTCCAGAGGTCATCTTATTAGAGACGCCACCTCCACTGCCACCACCTCTAGCTGCTACTCCCACACCGGCTAAGAGTGACCCGACATCTATTGTCTAGATTGAGACAGCTGTTAAGGGTGGTAGTGAGGCTACGGATCCTGTTCCTGACAGTGCTCCTATGACCTTGTTTACACCCTAAATTAGGGTTTTCCAAGGCACGTGACGGTCATGTAGACTGAGGACGTCATCACAGGACCATGTAGGCAGGTGAACAGGTGATGAGGCCGATGACGTAGGAAAGACCGATATCTGATCTTGCTGCTGGTAAGGATGGTACATTCAATATGAGGATATCGGTGGCAAGACCGAGGACAGGATGATACAAGGTTCTCAAAGAAATACCCCAATTTTAACAAGTATGGCTAGTGGCAAAGTAGCATCAACAATAGCCCTAACATCGGTCATACTTGACCGACCCCAACCTATTTATGACTATTGAACCCTAATATCGGCAAGAGGAATGCAGCTCTAATAAAGATATCGGCCCCAATAAGCAAGGCCTATATCAGAAAGGATCAGGGACATACACCTCGGCATCAGCAGATAAGGTCGATGACCTCCTCTACAGATCCTGTAGTGGTAAGACCATAGGATGATAGCTAACAGCAGCCATGCAAAAAAATGTAATATCGGGCTTAGGAAGTGGTAAAAGCAGTCCATGGAATCAATAAAAGTCAAAGGCAACATCGGTGAAAAGAAACCGAGAGACGCAAGTAGGCTTCCTACTAAGTAGAAGGCCGACTTCTATCACCAGCAAGGATTAAGCTGCTTAAGGAAGGACGCAATCGGTCCTGGATCTACTCACAGGTGGTAGGCAGTTGAGCATGGATGAGAACGTGGTCTTCAGAATATGCTGAGCTGGAAGGGAAGCGGTTATATGAAAGAGGAACATGGCAGAAGTGGGATCATCATACAAGTCATGGAAGTTGATCGTGGGACATAGTGAGAGCAGAAACTGGTACACGCCTAGAAACCAGGGGCCACGTACCCCACTAATCCCACTATCCCCACTAACATGAATGGTTACGCATACAAGTCTATAAATAGGGCAGGTGGTGCAACATTTGAAAGGGGGCTAACACACACGGCACTTCTGCTCTCAGCAGACTTTAGTTTCTTCTCATAACAATTCTGTTTTTGTTCTTGAGTGATCTCGAGTGATTTGTGAGTTCTCGATGTTCCTGAGTGCTCATTTTTGTTACTTTGAACGTTTGTAATCACTACTCTTCAATCAATGAAGATGACAATGTCTATGGAGGTATTCTGAATTGTTGTATTTAGTTCGCACTTTTTCAGATTCCATTTGTAATAACTTGCTTGCATCAGAGTAGAGTAAAAGCCCACATTTTGTTGTTTTGAATATTGTTAATAACAAATCGCTTAATTAGAAGTCAAATTAGGTAATCACCACCACTTTGAGTCCACGCGGACTCTGGCACGCCCGACGCACACCACACTAGAAATTATTGTAAACAATTTTTGGCATGCCCAGTGGGACCCCGTGTCAAATGCCTGGAAAGGGAACACGATCTAAAGGAATTTCCCAAGAGGTAGGCTCACGTGAACCTCTCTTAGACCCTATCATAGAGCCTGTCATTGAACCTGTCATAGACTCGGTCATTAGCTCAATAGCCAGTCAGGCCAACTTATCTAACATGAGTAATCACTTAATGGGAATGTTCAACCAACGATTGGCTGAGACGTCTATTAGGCAAGACCAAACCTTTACCCAAGTGAGTGAAATGCTCCGAGAAATGAGGGAGTGGAAGGAGCATCAAGCGGGTGATCTTCCACAGCCCTCTATTCTACCAACTTCCCTATCTCAGGTTGGATTGGGGGCAAGCCAGAATGCCCCTTCTTCTTCCCAGACTGAAAAATACGTTACACCGCCAAAGAGGGATGGCAAGGAGATCTTAGGGGAGACTGTGAACCCACCCAAGGTTTTAGCCCGACCAGGCATCACCATCAAGGGATCCACTGATTTGTTTAAATGGATAAAGTTCAGACCAATACTGGGGAAGGATTAACCCGTTATTCAACGACAATTTAGTCATCGAAGATGAACACATGGAAAGCGAGAGAATCGGCCTAGAACACGAGATTGGTATTAGAAGGTGTGTCCCTGCCCAGACAGCTAGGGTAGACCGAGAACAGATCGCCGATATCATTCGCCAAGACTTTGGTGGTCTACTCCGTAGGACCCAGAGACCTATCTATAGGAGGCCGCATAGTGATGCCATTGAAAGAGTACCTCTTCCCAGAGGGTATAAGGTTCCCAATTTCACAACATTCTCTGGTGAGGGAGACCAATCGACCGTGGAGCATATCGGTCATTTCCTGCTTCAGAGCGGGGAGGTAAGTCACCGAGGAGATATGCTACTAAAGTTGTTCCCTAATTCCTTGACTGGGGTAGCATTCAGTTGGTACATCAACTTACCTTCAAACTCATTCCACACTTGGAATCAAATGGAGGAAGAATTTCATGCCCAATTTTATCGGACCGAGCCCGAAGTCTCAATGGCCGATCTAACTAGGCTGAGTCAGCTTCCAAATGAATCCGCAGAAGCCTATATTGCCCGGTTCAAACGAGCAAAACACCACTGTAAAGTGATTTTGCCCGAAGAAGAGTTTGTTAATATAGCTATAGGGGGCTCACCTTTGAGCTACGAAAAATGTTTGAAGGCATGGGTTTTCGCGACCTATTTGAATTGGCAACCCGGGCTTCCCGATATGAGCGTATGCTCGAGGAGGAACAGGAAAGAAAAATTCATCCAAGGGAACCTATTACAGGAATCCCAATTATGATATTCATGTCGCCGACTGCGAAATCAACACCAAGGTTGATGTGGCCGAGATAATTTTGAAACGGCCTTATTTGTGTCAGCCGTTGCCAAATTCGACCGAAACACAGCAGTCATCGGTCAAGAAATAGCCTTTTGAGGCCGACAAACAATACTCATTTAACATAGCGATGGCTGATCAAATTTTTGACTTCATGTTTACCGATAAGAAGATTCGGTTACCTCACGACGTTAAGTTACCTTCGGCCAACGAGCTGAAAGGTAAAGAGTATTGCAAATGGCATAACTCATGGCGTCATACCACTAATAATTGCATGGTATTCCAAAATGTGTTGCAGGATATGATCGATAAGGGGAATCTAAAGTTTGCCGAGAAAGAAAAAGACGTGATGGGAGTTGACAGTAATCCATTTCTAGAGATAGTGGGGGCAAACATGGTGGCGCTCGATTTCACCATCCTACGCAGACCAAGGGAGAAAGTTGATCTCAGAGGAGCTGACGCCGCAGAAACAAGCGTGAGAGAAAACCCACAAGCAAAAGAAAGATTGGCTTCTAGAATTACGTCAGACAGACCCAAGGCTGAGACGGATAGGGTCCCGACGCTGCAATGGATGGTCGAGTTGATCGAGCAAGGGCTATGTCCTAAATGCAAGGTTGAGGTAATCGAGCACACCGAGGAAAAGAAGGAGAAGGCGTCTCGACCACCAAGTCCGAGGAGGCCGATTCACACTCGCCTCACATATCCTAACCAGGAGTACCGCAGGAAGCCCGATTCCCAGAAGCGTGAACATTATCACAATGAACCAAGGTAAGAAAACAGGGACGTGAGACGGAAAATGCACCAATGCCAAGACCGAGCCCCACGGATGATCGTTCCACCACGAACTGAAGTAAACCAATGGAAAAGAGTGGAGCAGCCCAAATTCCCAGAACATGCATACTTCAACAAAACCTAGAAGAGAAGGATGCAAAGGCTAAGGCAATCGGCTAGGGATTGGGAAGCCAAATACCATTTGGAGAAAAAGTGAGCAGGCCAACAAAAGAATATGGCACCGAGAACGATCCTAAGCCGTAAAAGAAAGGAAAAGATCAAGGCTGATGACCGAGATATAAAGCCTCAGAAGCTTGAAACAACATCAATTTTGGAAGCGAATGAGTCAGACTTGGAAATGGCCGATATCGCTTCAGATTACGAGGAATCACTGGACAAATCCATCCAATTTGGAAGTATTCTAAAAGATTTCTTGGTAAATATTGTGTACACGCTGCCGATGTCTTTCAGAGCAATGCCCGACCAGGGAAGCAAGAGTGGGGTTGATGTGCAGGAGGACGAGGGTCCGTCAACTCCAGTAATCGTCAACCAAGAAGTAAAGACAGATAAGCCAAAGGTCTCGATAATAAGACCGAACACCGAAGATGAAAAAGGAAAAAAGCCCGCTAAAGTAGTCTTTGAAAAGCCAGCAAAAGGAATGTCACAACATCTGAAGCCGTTATACATTAACGCGGCTATTGATGGAGTGACGTATTCAAGAGTATTGATCGATAACGGAGCAGCAGTGAACATCCTGCCATCAATAATGTTGTTAAAACTGCAGCGTGATGAGAAAGAGTTGATCCCGATCGAGCTCACAGTCTGTGGGTTCACAGGAACACCAGCAAAGATGAAGGGGATTCTCCCAGTAGAGCTCACAGTAGGAAAGAAAACCACCATGACAGCCTTCTTCGTGGTGGACTCTGGAGCTTCATACAATGCCTTGCTTGGTAGGGATTGGATTCACACCAGTTGGTGTATTCCATCGACTTTACATCAGTTCCTAATTTTTTGGAATGGAGATGAAGTAGAGGTTGTGTGGGCTGATCATAAGCCTTTTGTTGCCCGGGTTCACTGCTCGGAGGCCGTTTTGTATGAAGACGATATCGACCCCATCAAATTCATTGGAACAGATAACAACGGTAGGCCAAGATTAGTTACCATGGTAAAGGACCAGAAGAACCAGTTGATTCAAGTATACAAACAACTCGATCGACCATCAATCGTGATTACGCCGATCGACGACGATGGAGAACTTAACACCTTCAATGGATCAGAGCCCATCATCAGCGAAGTATAGAAGAGCACTGGCCGTGCAGGGCAGTGTAGCCAGAGTACAAGCTTTTTAGGCAGACAAACAAGCACAGATATCGTCAGCAGACATGGCTGATATCCTAGAAAACCAAGAAATTTCGGAGGATTGCATAAACCTCGAAGAATTGGCATCGGCCCCTGCAAAACTTGACGATTTAAAGGGCGAGGTACAAGATCCTCTCCTTGAGGTTGATTTGGGGGCAAGCGGGGAATACCAGCCCACTTTCGTAAATCAATTACTAGAGGCCGATTTCCAAGCATCATTGATTTCCCTACTTAAAGAATTCAAAGATTGTTTCGCTTGGGATTACCATCAGATGTCGGGCCTGGCAAGGGGACTTGTGGAACATCGGTTACCTATTAAAGAAGGGTATAGGCCATTCAAGCAATTACCCAGGAGAATGTCACTTGAGGTCATTTTAAAAGTCAAAGAGGAGATCGAGCGGCTGCTGAAGGCTGGTTTTATAATAATAACCAGGTATGTCGATTGGATTTCCAATATCGTACCGGTAGTCAAGAAAAAGGGCAAAATAAGGGTCTATATAGATTTTAGAAATCTGAACATGGCAACTCCAAAGGATGAATACCCTATGCCGATAGTCGATCAACTTATTGACACCGCGGCCAAACATAAAATTTTATCCTTTATGGATGGGCACTCGGGCTATAATCAGATATATATATATAGCTGTAGAGGACGTCCCAAAAACTGGCTTCAGATGTCCGGGAGCGATTGGAACATTTGAATGGGTGGTGATGCCGTTTGGATTGAAGAACGCTGGAGCAACGTATCAGCGGGCTATGAATGCAATCTTTCATGATATGATAGGAAAAATCATGGAAGTATACATCGATGATGATGTTGTTGTAAAATTGACCATATAGGCGAAGCATTTGGCCGATTTGAGGCGATCC
Organism: Hydrangea macrophylla; assembly: GCA_033977485.1. Taxonomy (NCBI): domain Eukaryota; kingdom Viridiplantae; phylum Streptophyta; class Magnoliopsida; order Cornales; family Hydrangeaceae; genus Hydrangea; species Hydrangea macrophylla. The sequence continues at coordinate 8,235,567 of CM066986.1, forward strand.
TTTGAAAGAATGAGAATCCATGGGCAGAAGATGAATCCCTTGAAGTGTGCCTTTGGAGTATCGGCAGGAAACTTTCTCGGTTTCCTAGTACACCAAAGGGGGATTGAGATAGACAAAAACAAAGTTCGATCTATTCAATCAGTGGAGGCCCCACAGAACAAAAAGGAGCTACAGAGGCTCCTCGGGCAGATTAACTTCTTGCAGAGGTTCATCTCGAACTGCGCGGGACGGACACATATATGGTCCCCATTGCTTAAACTGAAGGCCGAGGAGGAATTCCGGTGGGAGAATCAGCATCAAAAAGCCTTTGAAGCCATCAAGCAATATTTATCTGAACCTCCAGTTATTATGCCTCCTAAGAAGAAAAGGTCGTTGAAGCTATATTTATCTGCCTCAGATGAATCAATAGCTTGTATGCTTGCATAGGGTAACGAGTGGGGAAAGGAACAGGCAGTGTACTATCTAAGTAGAGTTGTTACTCATGTCGAGCATAGATATACGCCGATAGAAAAATTGTGTTTAGCCTTGTACTTTGCTTCACAAAAGTTAAGAGTATATATGCTCCCTGTGTTAGTTTACTTGATCTGTCAAACTGACATCATCAAATACATGCTGTCAAGACAGATAATGCGTGGGCATGTAGGAAAATGGACTCTGGCTATGATGGAGTTCACATTTCAATACGTTCCACAGAGATCGGTAAAAGGCCAAGCCCTTGCCGATTTCTAGGCCGATCATCCTTGTTTGGATGTCGGCCCGAAATTAAATGAAGCTATTGATTCTACTCTGTTGTCAACAATTTCGTTGACCCCATGGACGTTAATATTTGACGGATCCAGAAATGCCGACGGAGCTGGGGTGGGGATAATTGTGATATCGCCGAGAAAGAGAAAGATCGTCTTCTCATTCAAATTAGAATTTGAATGTTCTAGTAATCAAGCTGAGTATGAAGCGTTAATCATCGGTCTTGAGATAATGGCTGAGTTAGATATATCGGCAATTCATATTATCAGTGGCTCAAACCTTGTTATAAATCAGCTCAGTGGTAAGTATTGGTGCAAGAGTTGGGAATTGTTACCTTTCAACTCAATCGCTCTCCAATTATTGCATGAGTTTGACGATGTCAGGGTGCAACATGTTGCTCGAGCTTATAATTCCGAGGCCGATAATTTGGCACAGGTTGCGTCAGGAACTAAATTGGAAGTCACTGATAGTGAAAAGTTGATTAGAGTGCAAAGGAGAATATTACCATCGGTAAGACAACGAGAGATGGCAACAGAAGCATTCGCGGTAGTCATGGACGATCAGGACTGGAGAGTCCCAATAATCAGATGCCTCTTGTATCTAAGCGGATAGACCGAGAGGAAAACAAAGTTGTCCTCGATTAATTATGTCCTACTTGATGGAGAGTTGTTTAAGAAAAGCTTCAAGGACGAAGTCTTATTGAGATGCTTAGACAAACTCGAGGCCATGAAAGTAATGGCTGAGATACATGAAGGAATCTGTGGAGCACACCAGGCTGGTACGAAAATGAAATGGCTTCTTAGAAGATATAATTACTATTAGCCGAGCATGCTAAAAGATTGCATTAACTACGCCAGAGGATGCCAAGCATGCCAAAAACACGGGCCAATACAGCGAGTACCAGCCACCGAGATACAGGTGATCGTAAGGCCGTGGCCATTTTATGGCTGGGCGATGGACCTAATTGGGAAAATTTACCCACTATCATCGGGCCAACACTGTTTCATTGTGGTGGCTACTGATTACTTAACAAAATGGGTAGAGGTAGTGCCAGCCAAATCGGTGAATCAAGCATAGGTGATCAAATTCATTAACGAACATATAATTCATCGATTTGGACTTCCAGAAACTATCACAACAGATCAGGGATCGGTCTTCACGGGAGATGAAGTTAAGGCATATGCTGAAAGCCGAGGTATCAAAATCCTTAATTCGACTCCGTATTTTGCTCAAGGAAACGGACAGGCCGAATCGTCAAACAAAACGATCAAGGGGATAATAGAGAAGACGGTGGAAGGCAAACCTAGGGTATGGCATGATTTGTTATCAGAGGCGTTATGGGCATACCGTACTTCTAAAAGACATCCACAAACATCACTCCATTCATGCTTACCTATGGTCATGACGCAATGCTGCCAATGAAAGTAATCGTCCGGTCAGTAAGACGAGCATTCCAACTAGGCCTTAAATCAGCTGATTACACTGAGGCAATGATAGCCGAGTTGGAAGAACTCGATGACGTTCATCTTAAAGCACTGGATTGTATTAAGGCATAGAAGAACAGAGTTACTCGGGTGTACAACAAGAGGGTTAAACACAAGTCGTTTGGCGAAGGAGACCTAGTTTGGAAAGCTGTACTGTCGTTGGGCGAAAAAGATGGCCGATACGGAAAATGGTCAGCTAAATGGGAAGGACCATTCCAGGTGGTATCGGTCATTACGGGGGGTGTGCATATCGGTTAATGGATTTAGATGGTGAGATGCATGCAAGGCCGACAAATGGAAAATATTTAAAACAATATGTACCATCCCTTTGGGAATCAGTAAGAATAGATGAATGATGGAAATTTTCATTTTCATTAATTTTAAAAAAGTTTACATGGCATTAGCCGTACGTTCCTAAAACGGCTACAAAAAAAACATTATTTTTTCGCAAATATCAACCTAAGCTCTTCCTAAGCCCGGTCCAAGTAATCTAGCTCCTTTTCAGTAGTAGCTTTGTCGGCCTCCCACCTGCTTGCAGCCGCTGTAGTGTCAGTCAAGGCATCACGTGTTCCTGCGCTGTGCGCCCAACATCGAGAATGGCCTTCTCAGATAGTGCAAGGCCTGCATTAGTATTGTTCAACTCGGCCTGGAGCTTGGCCATCTCGACCTCGATCCTAGCCTTCTCCTGAAGGAGGCGCTCCTTCATGGCCTTGGACGCCTCAAACTGCTGCTTGCAAGCACCCAGATTCTCGACGCGGGCTTTGCGTCCCCTGGACTTCTCTTCGATCTCGGAGATAAGTTTGGTGGCAGACCAATGTTGGTTCAAATAGTCTGGAAGCCTCACTTGCAGATCCCGGAGATCGGCCTTCATTTCTTCAGATATATCCAGCCAGGAAAGCAAGAGGCCCATGGCTGAGTGAAACTCATCAAAATCCGGGAGATGGGAGAGTTTGTATTGGACCGTAGTCCGAAACCACTCCTCAGCCCATTGGTACTCAGCATCAGAAGGACCAGCGGTAGCCTGAGCAATGTTGGGCTCGGCCTGAAGGAGCTGCTCAGGATTGAGGAGAGTGAAGAAGGCCTCAACAGATGAGACTGAGCTAAAGTCAGGGATGGAAAGAGAGCTGGAAACCTGCAAGAAGAGATACTTTAAGTATAAGAGTACAATGAAGCAGTAGAAGGAAAAGGAAAGGAGCAAGCAAGGTTACCGGGACCGATGGAGAGCTGGAAGAAGGAACAGATGATGGAGGCAAGACGGTAGGCTCCTTTGTTTGAAGTTGAGGTGAGGCCGATGTCTCGGTATAGCTACCACCGGTGGATGGAGGCTCCTCGGTGATGTCCTTAGCCAGGATCCCTACGGGACTCACAGAATTGCCAAAGTCAGTAGGATCATTTGGATCTAATCCCAAAGGCCTTTCGGCCTCAGTTGACCCTGGCGTCTCACCGATGGCAGCTTCTTCAGCACTGGGTGCCAAAATGTCGGCCGCACCCTTTAGAATGGCCTGCCTGGCCGCGTCAAGACCCCTGAGCTGTTGGAGCTCGATTATCAATTCATCATAGGTCATCGGTGCGGTGACCTTGATTAGAGCAGTTTAAGGAACAACCTCGATTGAAGCTGCTGGGGGAGGAGGTTGAAGTTGGAGGTTTGAGAAGAGATGTTTGAGGGGGTGACACCATTGGCCGAGAAGAGGGAGGCTTCATCGCCGCTTGCCCAGTCTTCTTGAAAGAAGCACCTCCAGCTCCCTTTTATCAAACAAGTAAAGGTTAGCCTCAAAAAAGTTTAATATATTTTAAAAAGAAAAAAAATATACACAAGGGAAATCAGATACCTTGCCCGATTTGACGGTGGCAGAGGCTACATTACGACGTTGACGAGTTGAGAGAGGGACATCTTCGTCCGACTCAATATCGGTCACGCCGGAAGGATTCTCTCGTGGAAGAGTCTCTGAACAAGAATGGGAAATAGAATCAGTTAGAGAAGTAGAAGGCATAATGAAACATAAAAAAGGAAATACCTAAAACTGGTGCTCTAGTTTCTACAACCCATATGGTCGATGAATGATCGACCGCGCCGAGATCATGCAGCCCAGTATAAGTAACTCTTTCCCAGGGTTCCATAATGGACGATGCCTGCTTATCCATCATCGGAATGGCAATCGCAAAATCGGCGTATGGTAAGGGATGGGGCCGACATTCAAAGGGCTTGAGAAACTGCTCATAGGACATGACAGACGAATAATCAGCCCTCTGCAAGTACTTTATATATGCTCTTGCTATTTTATCTCTGTGTTTCTGCTCAAGCGCCCTCAAATGCATCTTCATATCGGACCGCATGATCTCAGAATGCCTGGGATCAAATTTGAATTTGAAGAACTTTTCAAAAGCAAGAACAGCTTGATAGGCAGATTTCCCTTTAGACGCTTGGGTTTTTCTCTTCTGCCCTACAGCCTGAATCAGAGAAGGGTTAGTGGAACGAGAGGGTTTTTCAGAAACAAGAGGAGAAATGCATTTTAGGACTGCAAATACGGGCTCGGATCGCAAGCCCGATATTATTTTGGACCACCAAGTATCAAACTCGGTGGATGTTGAAGGCAGCTCTAAAAATGGAACAAACTTGAGGCCGGCCCGAGCATCTTCATTGTTTGACGCACATTTCTCAATCCTGGCTAGGTCAGAGAAAAGAGATCGTCCGGCCATGGCTCGGTTAAAAGTTCTGAAGGGGGGAAGAGGGATTAATTGCTGCAGCCCGAATTGTCAGGCAAAGGCTGGAGCATTACAATACTCCACCCCGCATTTTTTATTATGTTGAGGGATGGTAGGGCTATACAAAAGACCTTGGCCAACTAAAAAGCTGGCCCAAATTGCTTCATGTTCTTCACGTTCGGTCTCAGGAGCCTGGCCGGGGCTTTGAAGAAGCCAGCTCGGACATCGGAGACGGGGGTGAAAAGGAAGAAATTGTTGGGGCGACCGATTGCCCATATGCTCATAAAATAAATAAAGAAAAAAGGTGATCAAAAGAAAGACCCTTCGGGCCAAAACTAGTGAAGTGAAAAGCAAATGCGGAAGAATACTCAGGAAGAGTAGCGGGATCGAAATTATCGACCAGGCACTTCTCAGGGAAGTAAGATTGAAGCCAGCATTGGAGGAGCCAGAGGGCTCCTCCTGAATTTTTAAAACCTGAAAAAATGAAATCAAGAATGCCTCGGTAAAGATGGGAAAGGATGAGAGGGGCAAGGGCCAGTTTTTTTTCCTCAGTCAACGCAAGGGCGATATGATGATATTCCTTTGTTATGCCATACGAGGCCAAGAAAAAGATAAAGCGGTTCAGCCAGTAGATCAAAAAGGCAAAGTGTTCTTGATCAGTGACCTCCCCTTGTCCCATACTGGCCGAAATAAAAGGGCCAAAGCCAGTAATGATCCGAGAACTCTTGCCCGTTGTGGTCCTAGGATGTTCAAATTGCAGAGATGAAGAAAGGTTGGGAGTGATTTCCTCACCATGAGCAGGCAAACCGGTGAGAAAACAGACGTCCTGAATGGTTGGGCTTATAAGGCCGCAACGGAAGAAGAAAGCATTGGCCGAGGTCGACCAGGAAAAAAGGGAGGAAAAGAAAAGAAGCTTATCAAGGTAGAACTTCTCTCGGCTAAGCATAATGGCATGCATCATAGATGTCAAGGGCCCTCCATAGGTCCTTTTTCACCTCCGCCAATCGGTCTACCCAAGAGACCCAGTCAGGAGAAGGAATATGCCAATTTCGTAAAGGGTTAGAAGGAGCGTATTGGGAACCCCAATCAAAGGAGGGAAATTGGTAGAGTAGTTCGTTATCTTCTACAACTAAAGGGAAATAAGGATCCAAAGAGGATGGAGGAAAGGAATTTAGGGAAGGACCAAGCCCCATGGAAGAATTAAAAGGCAGAGAAGTCAATGCCTGAGGGTTAATCAACCCCGGAGTGGCATCAATGGCATGTTTTACAGCTGTGGCATTGGTTTTAGCCACCGGCGTACTAGTAGCAGCAGGGGAAGAAGAAGTGGCGCCGGCTTCTTGGGAAGCACTGGTTGCAGAGGAGGAAGCCATGGAGATTTGAGAGAAGGAAAGAAAATTTTCCCGAGAAAGTAAGGCAAGAAAGTGAAAAGTGGAAAATAATAAGGATAGAAAGGTTTTTATAAAAGGAGAGGGGGGTCATGATGATTTGGGAACGGGTTCCCAAGAGGCACGCCTCGATTGTGGAAACAAGGCAGGAGGGACTACTGGGAAGATGCCACGTGAGAACGTACGCCGCTAGTTGCAGAGTGGCATTAAATTTGAATTTAAAATGTCTCATCAAACTGATGGCGCCACGTTTGACAAGATGTTTTGGGGGCATTGTTTACACCCTAAATTAGGGTTTCCCAAGGCACTTGACGGTCATGTAGACTGAGGACGTCATCACAGGACCATGTAGGCAGATGAATAGGTGATGAGGCCGATGACGTAGGAAAGACCGATATCTGATCTAGCTGTTGGTAAGGATGGTACATTCAATATGAGGATATCGGTGTCAAGACCGAGGACAGGATGATACAAGGTTCTCAAAGAAATACCCTAGTTTTAATAAGTTTGGCTAGTGGCAAAGTAGCATCAATAATAGCCCTAACATCGGTCATACTTGACCAACCCCAACCTATTTATGACTATTGAACCCTAATATTGGCAAGAAGAACGCGGCTCTAATAAAGATATCGGCCCCAATAAGCAAGGCCGATATCAGAAAGGATCAGGGACATACACCTCGACATCAGCAGATAAGGCCAATGACCTCCTCTATAGATCCATACCATAGGATGATAGCTAACATCAGCCATGCAAGAAAATGTAATATCGGGCTTAGGAAGTGGTAAAAGCAGTCCATGGAATTAGTGAAAGTCAAAGGCAACATCGGTTAAAAGAAACCGAGAGACGCGAGTAGGCTTCTTACTGAATAGAAGGCCGACTTCTATCACCAGCAAGGATTAAGCTGCTCGAGGAAGGACGCAATCAGTCCTGGATCTACTCACAGGTGGTAGGCAGTTAAGCATGGATGAGAACGTGGTCATCAGATTATGTTAAGCTAGAAGGGAAGCAGTTATGTGAAAGAGGAACATGGCAGAAGTGGGATCATCACACAAGTCATGGAAGTTGATCGTGGGACATAGTGGGAGCAAAAACTGGTACACGCCTAGAAACTAGGGGCCACGTACCCCACTAACCCCATTATCCCCACTAACATGAACGATTACGCATACAAATCTATAAATAGGGCAGGTGGTGCAACATTTGAAAGGGGGCTAACACACATGCCACTTCTGCTCTCAGCAGACTTTAGTTTCTCCTCATAACAATTCTGTTTTTGTTCTTGAGTGATCTCGAGTGATTTATGAGTTCTCGTTGTTCCTGAGTGCTCGTTTTTGTTAGTTTGAACGTTTGTAATCACTACTCTTCAATCAATGAAGATGACAATGTCTATGGAGGTATTCTGAATTGTTGTATTTAGTTCGCCCTTTTTTAGATTCCATTTGTAACTACTTGCTTGCATCAGAGTAGAGTAAAAGCCCACATTTTGTTGTTTTGAATATTGTTAATAACAAATCGCTTAATTAGAAGTCAAATTAGGTAATCACCACCACTTTGAGTCCACGCAGACTCTGGTACGGCCGACGCACACCACACCAGAAATTATTGTAAACAGACCTTTGGTGATCCTCCTTCTGTTGAGCCTTCTATTCAGCCCCAAGATCGAGCTTGAGGAGCGAGAGAGGGTTTTCGTTATTTCTTATCTCCTTACTATCTCTCTCTTGTGCTTTTATTTTTGGTTATGTGAATAATTCTAGTTGGTTGGATACTTTTTGGTTTCATCTATATTTGTACATAGACTTTATTCGATTTTTGGATGTTATGATACAGATAGTATTTTTGCTCATGGATTGTATTTTTAATTGTCCATATTTTTTGTTGTTATCCATGCTATCCTTGATCTTGGTTCTTTGTGGAGATTGTTGTATTTAAATAGGTGAATTCTTATGTGTGTACTGAAAAGCGTGTATCAGGTGATATATCTTTTTGTTGCTTGAAATACCTCCATTGGGGACTATGTCAATTTCAGTTGGGGGTAGGGAGTAGATTTTCACACCTATATATTTTTGAATTAAATTTGCACACCTGTTAAATATTACAATTTTCATGTTTTGTTGTTTGGTTTAGTTTGTTTTCTTTCTTGTTTTATTTGTTTTCCTTCTTGTTTAAAAAAAAGTTAAGTTTTCAAATTTTAGAAATCGCATATCTCCAAGCTAATATCACTATGCAATGACACATTCATATTCTTTTTTTTCGTGTTATCGATTTCGATTACATGTTACTACGTCACTAATATGGTTTTTATGTCCATAGCATGAATATATCCTGAAAACATTTGCACGAGTTGACAATTCGATAAAATCTTTAAATTAGAGTAAAACACGATTGTCACATGATTGGATTAAGAGTGAAAACTTTAAATGCTAGTGAATTTTTTGAGCCATTCTTTTATTCTGAGGGTTAATCACAAAAACTCGTGTTAATTCTTGTAACACTCTAATATCTCGTTGAAAGTCTCATTCTTGTTTCAACTGGCTAGTTGCTTCAGGAACTACCAATATTAAAATTCAGGAAATACTCGAGATAAGTTAAAGTGTTTAGAAGATGATTTAGGCCATTGATAGCTTACCTCACCACCCAGCAAGTTTAAATTCCCACTTACCTGTCACTAATCAATGCTTCTACCTGAAATCATATATTTATAGTTGAGTATGTGACTGTTTTGTGTGGATGGCTAAAAGAGGAAAAGAAGAAGTTAAAAAAAAAAAGAAGAAGAAAAAGCTACACTCAAAAGAAAAGAGCAAAAGAAAAGGGACAAAGAAAAAATTGGTGGGTTGAAGAATATGTATACAGATGTTGGAGGATTGGGTGAATGGAAAATGTAAAGTTGAAAATGAAGTTACCCAACCACATGCTTGAACTTGTAATCACATCTCACCATCCTGACTACTTTGCCTCTTTCTTTCACAAGCCCTAAAGATTCTAGATAACTTTAATAAATTTTGAGTACGAAATGAGTTTTCCACGGTAGATCGCTCCTATAGTAAATGGTATTCCGTTCATGAGATTCCTACACTTCAAAATAAGCATTTTTCAGTGTCTAGTATGAAAGCATATTTAATTGCCTCTACATTTACTCCTTGAGCTTCATACTATGAGTACACAACTTTTACACCGCTTTCAGAGTGATTCTATTTTGAGTGTAAACTGTGAAAATTGAGTTGAAACTATGAAATCTTGAACATGTCTAATCTAAATAACTTTGAGATGAAGATTTTGATGGTACTTGTCGACTCCACACATACACACAAGGATACATGAAGGCTATAGATGTAGTTTTGACTAGAATCGTTACTTTGTAACATGTTTTTTATTTCCATAATATGATAAAGGAATCTATGACCTTGTCGAGTATGATTTTTAGCATAACATTAAGGAGAGATTGAAATTCTTTGATAAGTTTAGCAAGCTTGACACATGAATTCTGTGGGTATATTCTCTAAAAACCCTCACGAGACACAACTCGTCTACTAGGGAAGACCTAGGGGTTCAAAGGCTTGTTGCAAACGCTAATTGTAACCGTGATTCCTGCGAAAGTGAGTTAGGATTTTCTTTTTTGCTTTAGTTCAATAAAAACTGTAACGTTGATTGTTGTTATCCTAGCTTGTTATAATTATGTTTCGTTGCTAGAGACTAACAATACGCTAGTTGGGGGTCGTGATGAGGGCTGATATTTGTAAAATATTGGCCCGATAAAGAGAAAATTTGGTTAACTTAGCCCCATATCTCTTGTTTTACCTGCACTTATATCTTAACATATCTTTTTACAGAATGATGTGCTTTTGTAGTTTGTTGTTGTGTTTAGTTCTTCAGATGCAGGTCCTGAAGCTGAGATGAATAATAAGTGGAAAAGGATAGCTCAAGAAACAAATAAAACAACCTAAAGATAAAATACAAATACCAATCGATTGCCATTATAGCAATCAATTGCCATTCATAGATCTAAACCAATTGATTGTCAGTTCAACCAATCGATTGATGTTATTACCAATCGATTGGACTCAGTTACCAATCGATTGGTGAAACCTGGAAGTTATATCTCTTTAATGGAGAAGAATCTCAGCAAATCAGGGTTAATGTGTCAACAAGTCATTACAAAATGCACCTGGACACTCCTTGCTCGTACAGAAACCAGTATTTATAAGGGAGAGCTGGAGGAGTCAAGTGTTGGCTCACTTTTTATTGTTTTGAAGAATTTTTCCATTTTTTTATTTTGATTAAGAAAGTTCAAGTTGAAGGACTCTGTAATTTTCGGATTCAAATTTGTAACTCAGGCTACTTTTCTTATTCTGTCAGTTGGGTTTTGTAGAGTCTTAGTACTTTTTGAGTTTTAAGTTTTGAACTCTTCATTGTAGCTTCATAGTTTATGATTTAATCCATGTATAGATTCAATCACAACATTGAGTTTCAATTTAGTTTTATTTTTACATCCTTCAACATGCTAGAGTAGAAGCCTAGTCGGGAATAATGTGAAGAAACATTGTTCCCCAGCCACTGCCATGATTCTATTTGAGAATCAGTGGCAATCGATTGGGAACAGAGCATTCCAGTACCTATGCCAATCGATTGGGAGTCATTTCAAACCAATCAATTGCCATTAATAGCAATCGATTGGTATGCTAATGTCTTGGGTGGAATCCTTAGAGCATTCCAGTAACTTCTATTTCAGAAAGCAAACCCAAATTGATCTTTTAAAGTTCAAATTGCTAATAGATTTTGAAATATAAGCTCTTTAGGCCAATTAACTCAATGAACAAGCATGATAAACACATCGAATATCTCATACTTGATTTGTTTATTATATTCATTGTTTTAATTGGTCCTTATTTTAGTTCTTCATGGTAAATAAGGTAATTCAACCTCTAGTTATGTGAAATTCACATAACTAGTGTCTAGATTACTTAACTTAATCATTTTTGAAATAAGGAATACTTGAAGGATAAGACCCCGGTTGTTTATTAATGTTAGGTCATGGCAGTGGTTGGTTCAATGCAGACTCACATGTTCCAAATACCTTTTGTTAGGGATATATACTAAAAGCCATGCTTTATGTAGTTAATTTATTATTCATTTAATAAATTCAGTTATTCCATTTTTATGAGAATCTGTGTGGGCAATGTTTGTATTGCATTGTTTATTTAATATTATGCATGTGTGTCTCTCATTCTACATAGTAGGTGGCTTGGGGTGTAGAGTTCGGCTTACACACGAAAGATCAGACCAACGGATCTTGTAGAATGTAAGATTTTGGTTTACACTTTTAGATAGAATTGGACACACCATCGGTAGGACTACATTATGGTGTTGTAGTAGGTTTGTCATGACTACGGGAAACGGTATAGTTTCAACTCACTCTGCTGGTACACTTCGTGTATTAAACGGGACCGACTTGGGGTAATTATCTTTATACTGACTTGTAAGATAATTAATACATCATGGCTATTATGAGTGCCTATGCTCTAAATCCTAAGTTAATTTGTAGACACGTGCATTTGATATTTACACTTTCATCCCTAAAAGGGTGAGATCCTTAAATGGGTCAATATCTCATTGGATTGGGTGACAATATTAATTGTGTGGTGCATATAAATTAATGATGGAATCCATGTCTCAATTTTGGGATTGAGGATATTCCCTTGAGAAAGCTTATAAGTTTTGATTATGTCAAACCCTGCAGGTGGATTTTGTATCCGACATATCAGATAAGTTAAGAAGAGGATATCAAGAAATTTTAAGAGATTAATTAATTATGATTGTCAGTAATTATATTTAATTAATGGATATCTATAATCTTAACGTGGGAAGATAATAAGCATTTAATAACATGGAGCTCGAAATATATTTTTGAGATAAGGGTAGGGGTGCAATTATAATTCTTTAGTGGTATGAATTATAATTTATGGAAATAGGAATATGATTCAGTTCGAATTAGGCTTTCCTAACTCCATAAGGAAGCCTATTCCTTATTGACTTCGTATGGTCCCTATCGTAGCCTATATATATGTTGCTTGGGCTCTCCTCTTAGTTTTCGTTTTTCCATCTAGAGTATTATAACTCGAAATAGAAAAGAGATCGCAAAAGAGAGAGCAGAAAACTAAAAGGATTTCGAAAGAGCCCACACTCAGTTCGATATTCTGGCAGCAGAGGAATACGGTAGAAGATCGTGAGCTATTATCGAGCCCGTGTTCTCGATTCGTCTACTACAACAATCCATTTTTGCAATTCAAGGTAACCCTAGTTCCATCCTTATAGGGTTATTATAGATTTCACCAAATTTTGTTTTGCAGTACCAACTTATACGCACTGTCAACAGATTCTGGGAACGCTGTTTCCTAACACCTTTACCATGCATAATTTATAAATCACATCACTTAATTCTATTTAATTTAATTATTGCTTTAATTTAACTTACGTAGTTTATATCTCAAATTTAGTAGGATTGCTATAACCTTCATTAAAAAACAAATCATCTTTTATTTCTTTTCTTTAGGATTCAATTTAGAGTTTTCTGTCCCTAATTTCCCATCCCTTGGGATACGACCCCGTCTTACCGGTTATCACTCGACGCGATTGTCTGTGCTTGGACGTACTCCTAGGAGAACTCATTTTTTGTCGTGTCAGCCATCGGCAACCTATAGCCTGCCATATTTATGCCGCATCCACCACCACTTACTAGATTTGCGACACCACAGCCACCACCACTCAACAGTATGTGCCTTTCTTTTGTGATTTACTAGACCTGACGTCAAAAACCGACGTCGACCAAACATCGACCATCGAGTTGACAGTTTGTGTCTTTTTTATTTAGGGATGCTTCGGTTGACTTCGGGTTCATCTTTAAAGAATCGATTTAGTTCGATTCGGTGTGTATTTCTGGTCAAAATTGACCGATTATTACCCCTATCTTCGTATACCCAACTTTGTAAGCAAACATTATTTAATGCCTTGTATGGCATTAATTTTTTTTTAATATTATTCCAAATATACCCCTTTAGATAAACCTCACAACTAGGGGTGTAAAGAAAATCGATTAATTCGAATAAACAGATTGAACCGAATAAATCTACCCCTCAATCCCTATGAGCTGACCGAGCAGCTCGAACCCCATGAGCTGACCGGGCAGCTCGATCCCCGTGCGTAGTGGTGACATCGAGCTAATCGGGTTCAATGAAGATTTCTTCACAAGAGTTGCAGCTTGACCATAATAGTGGGATTCCTATTTTATTGTGGTTTCCTTATTTATGTGTGGTTGAATGATTATCATTGTTTCATGTTTAATGAATAGGACAACATGGATAATTGTTCCTAGGCCTATTTCAGATGTCTAGCTGCATGTCTAATTTATATTAATTTAAAATAATGGACAACTACATGTGTATTTAGAAATAAAACTAATTCTATATTTTGAAAACATAAGTACTTATTTTCTAAGATCATGAGAATAGAATAATTTTATTATTTACACATGCGAGTTTGACAGGTAAAGGATGAACTAATCCTTGTCAAGTATTCCATTATTTTTTATTAATTAAACTAAAAGTTTTTTCTAAAAATTATAACCCTGAAAGTTTTTTAAAATTCTAAGTGGGAGAGGAAATTTATCAAGTATAAATCTCATGGTCTTTGTCACTGGTTTGTAGATGATATGATTAATTTTATGTGATGGCTCTAGTGTCATCCTCTCCATCGGATGCAGTTGATCATGGAATCATTGGTACAAACTTCTGTAAAAGAATGTTTTGGGTGATTGTTAGTTTGGGTCACCTCTCCATCAGAGGTGTTCCTCATAGAACTCTTGACCTAGAATTAAGTGATGGTATACACTTAGCTATAAATAATAATATCCTCTCCATCTGAGTTATTGTTGTTATTTATAGGACCAAAGCAATTCAGCAGTTTGATTTTACTAGGCAAGGTACATCGCCTGGATAGTAAAATAAAAAAGGAAATTGCCTATCTGAACAAATGATGGATAGTATATGGCTTCCCATCGAGTCATACTATTCGCGGTGTATCAGGTTGCTAGCGGATTCTTTTCAAATATGGTAGAGGGAACCAATATTTTCAACTCGAATTCACAATAATTTTTTGCCCAAACGTAATTATTTATATTATGTGATTCTCAGGCTTTTAAATGGGTTCTTTCAATCCACTCGCTGTTATACTTAAAGAAAACAAACTTACTAGATCAAAATATATAGACTAAAAAAGGAATTTGGATATTGTGTTAATTGCTGAAGAGTACAAGTTTGTGCTTACTCAAGAATATCCTGAGCAACCTGGTGAGGTAGCAACTGCTGAGGAAACCCAGGCTCACAAGAAATGGGTCAAGGCTGATGAGATGGCGCGGTGTTACATTTTGGCTTCCATGTCGAATGTTCTGCAACATCAGCATCAGTCAATAGCCAGTGCCAATGACATTATGGAGAGCCTCCAAGAGATGTTCAGGGATTGAAGTCGTGCTGCTAGGCAGGTTGCCATGAAAGACTTGATGAACACAACCATGGCTGAGGGGACGCCTATAAGGGATCATGTTCTTAATATTATTTCTCTTCTTAATGAGCTAGAGATCATTGGAGTTGAAATTGATAGGGAAACCCAGGTCGTTATCCTACTCCAGTCACTGCCAGAGTCTTTTAAGCAATTCTGCCTCAATTACAACATGAATTAATTTAAATATACTTTGGCAGAGCTGCTTAAATAACTCCAGGCAGCTGAGGGTCTCAAAATAAAGTCAGGGAGTGCTCTTGTGTTTGAGAAAGGTTCTGCTTCAAATCCAAAAGGCAAGAAGGAAATGAAAAAGGCTCAAAAGAAGGCTGCGGGTCCTCCGCCAATCCAAAGGCCAAAAGGAAAACCGAGAAAGTCTAAAGGCAAATGTTTTGTTTACAAGCAATCAGGACACTGGAAGAAGCAACGTCCGGTTTATCTCGCCAGACAGAACAATCAAGGTAAATATCATTTACTAGTTGTTGAATCGTGTTTAGCAGTCCGATCTACCAGTACCTGGTGTGTAGACACGGGAGCCACTGATCATTTATGCAATTCTTTGCAGGGGTTCCAGGGAACCAGACAGCTCAATGATAGAAAGATTTATCTATATATGGGAAATGCTACGAGAGTAGCAGTAGTTGAAATAGGAGATCTACATCTTTGTTTTGGTAGAGATATGATTTTAATATTAAGAAATTGCCTTTTTGTACCTTCTATTAGAAGGAATTTAGTTTTAGTTTCTAGTTTAGTAAAGGATGGATATTCAGTTTCTTTTAATAAAATAGTAGTTATTGAAGAAGATAAATGTTTAATTTGTTCTGGTCAATTGATGGATGATCTTTATATTATAAATCTTGTCTCCCCTATACTGCAACTTAATGAATTAAATAACACAAATAGTTTTCCACTTAAGAGAAAAGAACCTTCAAGGATGAACCAAACGCATCTTTGGCACTTATGCCTTGGTCATATTAATTTGAAAATGATTCAAAGACTAGTTCAAAATGAGCCATTAGGTTCATTGGAAGTGGAGGCACTTCTAGTCTGTGAATCCTGCTCGAAGGGTAAAATGACTAAGAGGCCGTTCTCGGCCAAGGTCTATAGAGCAAAAGAGCCCTTGGAACTGGTTCACTCTGATTTGTGTGGTCTTGTAGTGACACAAAAATTTAAAACGTATTTTAAAAAAAATAAATATTTATTTTCATTAGAAAATATACCAGTTTGAGATTTTTAGCAGTGTAATTTTTACCTCTGTGTGTGCGATATCGTGTGAGCTCAACACATGGGATAATATCCCATATAAAACTTGGAGCCCAAATCAATAGTTTGGGCAGTATGTTTGTGCGTATGTTTTAGTGTGTGTTTTGGGCCCCAAGCAAAAGCTTCCTATATATGTTCTACCCCCAACACAAATCTAACACACAACTCTTAATAGCTCTCTGCTCTTTCAACTGCCCCTCTACTATCTCTCTCTCTCGGCATATATATATATATATTCATTTTACACACACACATAGAGTTACTTATATGCTCACACAACCATATATATCAAAGAGTGGAGAAATGAGTAAAACTTCAGGCACACCCATTTCCATAACCTCACCCTCCACAACTTGATGTGTCAACCATGTAATGGGATGGGACCCACTATTTAACAGAACGTCACATATGATACTCCCACTACATGGTTGCCACATCAGGTTGTGGGGGGTGAGGTTGTGGAAATGGGTGTGCTTGAAGTTTTACTCTGGAGAAATTGATCAACATTATTTTAAAGGTACGGGGTTGTGTACAATATGCTCTTAAATCTCCGGAGTATTGTCCTTGTCATCCCTATTTGTACTCTCTTTGATTTATGTTGTCTTTTTATTGGAATTCATGTCTTTTTGGTTAAATAATATTAATATATTATTTTGGTTAAGTGCTATGGGACTAAAGGGTACATGAGCAATGAGTACCTACCAAGATCCAACAGGCCTCAGGAACCGAGGAATGGTGACGGGTGAGGTGAGGTTGGTGTCTCTTATTGCTATATTACCAAAAAGAACCTAGTATGATGCTCTTGTTGGTGAGCGTGTAAATTGTGTGAACGGGTGAGTTGAGTGATTGGTCTATTTTATTTAATCCTAGCAATTCGATCTTATGTTATCGTGATTGTTCATTGTACTTTTAAGCATTTATTATTCCTGTCATATTATATACTTCCCCATGTGTTATTTTAGATGCAGGTACCATTGGTAGCAGTCAAATTAGAGCACATTAGAGTACCATGCGGATTTGAGTTCTTTGGGTCCTAGCTGTGTAAAAAAATTTATTTGTAATTTTGGGCACTCAAGTGTAATTATTTTTGTTTTTTTAAAATACATTTGACTATTTGCAATTTTAATGTAAATATTTCTTTTATTTTTGGTAGTGAGAATCAGGGCGTGACAGGTCCTATGACTGTCTAAGCAAGAGGGGGATTTGAGTACTTTGTCACTTTCATTTATGATTACTTAATGTATGGGTACATTTATTTGATGCCGCGTAAGTCTGAATGCCTTGAGAAATCCAAAGACTTTAAGGTTGAAACGGAAAAGCGTCTAGGTAAATCTATCAAGACACTACGATATGATCGTGGTGGAGAGTACATCTTGGGAGAGTTTAGGGAATACTTATTGGAGCAAGGGATTACATCCCAATTATCTGTACCCCGTATACCTCAGCAGAACGTTGTAGCAGAAAGAAGGAACAGGACCCTCATGGACATGGTAAGATCTATGATGAGTTATTCGAATTTACCAATTTCCTTTTAGCGACATGCATTAGAGACAGCTACATACATTCTAAACTTGGTACCATCTAAGTTAGTACCTACTACTCCCACGGAATTATAGACTAGGCGAAAGCCTAGTTTACGGCATGTTCAAATCTGGGGTAGTCTAGCATCTGTGCTGAAAGGGAACGCATAAAAGTTGGAATCGAGAACAGAAGTATGTTTCTTTGTTGGGTATCCAAGAGTAACTAAAGGTGGTCTATTTTATAGTCCTAACGATCAGAAGGTTATTGTTAGCACAAATGTCACATTCTTAGAAGAGGACTATGTTATAGACCACAAGCCCAGAAGCCGTATTGTTCTAAAGGAAATGAATGGAGAGACAGCGACACATACTTCTTCGATACCATCAGTACGAGAAGAAACACCACAAGAAAGAGTTATCGATATTCCATTACCACGTCCTAGTGGGAGGATTATCGAAACTCGTGTAGATCCCAACCCAACCATTAACACGCTAGTTCCTAAACTAGTACAGTGTGCAGATAATGGTAAATTAGGTTCAGAATCTTCACAATGAAATATCAGTGAAACAGAGACAAAGGTTGTGCCTCATCGTAGTGGGTGGGTTATTATTCAACCTGATCGGTATATGTTCTTGGGAGAGTCTTATGACCGGGTCCCTGATGAACAAGGTATTGATCCATGTAACTACAATGAGGCACTCCAAGATAAAGATGCAGATCTTTGGCAAAAGGCTATGAAGTCTAAAATGGAGTCTATGTACTCCAATCAAGTTTGGGATCTTGTAGAACCACCCAATGAAATAAAACCCATTGGATGCAAGTGGATCTATAAGAAAAAGAGTGGAGCAGACGGTAAGGTGGAAACCTTTAAAGCAAGGCTTGTTGCGAAAGGGTTCACTTAAAAAGAAGGAATCGATTGTGAGGAAACTTTTTCGCCGGTGGCCATGCTAAAGTCTATCCGAATTCTCTTCTCCATTGCTGTACATTTCGATTATGAAATTTGGCAGATGGATGTCAAGACACCATTTCTTAATGGGAATCTTGACGAGTGCATCTATATGGTGCAACCAGAAGGATTCATCGCGAAGGGCCAAGAACACATATTGTGCAAGCTTGAGAAGTCAATTTATGGACTTAAGCAGGCATCTGGATCTTGGAATATCTGCTTTTATCAAGCAATCAAGTCTTTTTGTTTTGATCAATGAGGATGAATCCTGTGTGTACAAGAAACATGATGGAAGTGTGATGGTGTTCTTAGTACTATATGTGGATGATATCTTGCTAATTGAAAATGATGTGGGAGTATTATCTTCTATATGGGTATGGTTGTCCAATTAATTCGATATGAAGGACTTGGGAGAAGCCGATCACATCCTAGGGATCAAGCTTATGCGAGATTGCAAGAATAGGATGTTGGGCTTATCATAAGGCACTTATATTGACAATATTCTTGCTAGGTTTAGCATGCAAGATTCCAAGAAGGGATTCCTTTCCTTCAGACGTGGAATTACTCTATCTAAGGATCAGTGTCCTTAGACAACTGATGAGATTGAGAAGATAAAGGCAATTCCTTCTACCTCGGAAGTAAGAAGCCTAATGTATGCTATGCTATGTACTAGACCTGACATCTGCTTTGCTGTTGGCATGATTAGTAGATATGAGTCTAATCCAAGTCAATAACATTGGACTGCGGTGAAAAATATTCTCAAGTACCTGAAAAAGAATCGAGACTATATATTAGTTTACCAAGCAGAAAGTCTTGTGCACATTGGGTACATAGATTCTAATTTCATATCAGATAGGGATTCCAGAAAAGTCTACCTCAGGATATGTGTTTACCCTAGGAGGTGGAGCCATTAGTTGGAGGAGGCCAAGCAGTGATGTATTACTGATTCTACCATGGAAGCTGAGTATGTGGCTGCTTCAAAAGCGGTTAAGGAGGCCATTTGGCTCAGAAACTTCCTTATGGATCTAAGAGTAGTACATGCGGTACAATCGGCTATTACCCTTTATTGCGATAATAGCAGAGCGGTTGTTAAATCAAAGGAACCTAGGGCCCATAAGAAGGGAAATCACATTGAGCGTAAGTATCACTTGTTACGAGAGATCGTGCAAAGAAGTAATGTTGAAGTGACCAAGATAGCATCAGCAAATAACCTGGCAGATCTTTTCACCAAGAGCTTACCAGCCAAGACTTTTAATAGTCTCGTAGAAGGGATAGGAGTGAGGTGTGTCGCATTATGGCTTTGAGTCTAAGTGGGAGATTGTTAGGGATATATACTAAAAGCCTTTATGTAGTTAATTTATTATACTAGATGGAATTGGACACACCATCAGTAAGACTGCAGCATGGTGTTGTAGTAGGATTGTCTTGACTGCGAGAAATGGTACAGTTTTAACTCACTATGCTGGTACACTTTGTGTATTAAACGGGACTAATTATCTTTATACTGACTTATAAAATAATTAATACCTCATGGCTATTATGAGTGCTTATGCTCTAAATCCTAAGCTAATTTGTAGACACGTGCATTTGATATTTACACTTTGATCCCTAAAAAGGTGAGATCCTTAAATGGGTCAATATTTCATTGAATTGGGTGACAATATTAATTGTGTGGTAGATATAAATTAATGATGGAATCCATGTCTCAATTTTGGGATTGAGGATATCCCCTTGAGAAAGCTTATAAGTTTTGATTATGTCAAACCCTGCAGATGGATTTTGTATCCGACATATCAGATAAGTTAAGAAGAGGATCTCAAGAAATTTTAAGAGATTAATTAAATATGATTGTCAATAATTATATTTAATTAATGAATATCTGTAATCTTAATGTGTGGAGATAATAAGCATTTAATAACATGGAGCTCAAAATATATTTTTGAGATAAGGGTAGGAGTGCAATTATAATTCTTTAATGGTATGAATTATAATTTATGAAAATAGGAATCTGATTCAGTTCGAATTAGGGTTTCCTAATTCTATAAGGAAGCCTATTCCTTATTGACTTCTTATGGTCCCTATCGTAGCCTATATATACTGCTTGGGCTTTCCTCTCAGTTTGCTTTTTTCTATCTAAAGTATTATAACTCGAAATAGAAAAGAGATCGTAAAAGAGATAGCAGAAAATTAAAAGGATTTTCAAAGAGTCCACACTCAGTTCGATATTCTGGTAGCAGAGGAATACGGTAGAAGATCGTGAGCTGTTATCTATCCCGTGTTCTCGATTCGTCTACCACAGCAATCCGTTTTTGTAGTTCAAGTAAACCCTAGTTCTGCCCTTGTAGGGTTATTATAGATTTCACGAAATTTTTTGCAGTACTAACTTATACGCACTGTCAACGGATTTTGGGAACGCTGTTTCCTAACACCTTTATCATACATAATTTAGAAATCAGATCACTTGAATCTGTTTAATTTAATTGGTGCTTTACATTAACTTATGTAGTTTTTATCACGAATTCAGTAGGATTGCTAGAACCTCCATTCAAAAAGAAATCATCTTTTATTTCTTTTCTTTAGGATTCAATTCAGATTTTCTGTCCCTAATTTCTCGACCCTTAGGATACGACCTGGTCTTACCAGTTATCACTCGACGCGACCGTCTGCGCTTGGACGTACTCTTAGGAGAACATTTTTTCTGTCGTGTCAGCTATTGGCAACCCATAGCTTGCCATATTTATGTCGCATCCACCACCACTTACTAGATTTGTGACGCTGCAGCCACCACCACTCATTGGTATGTGCCTTTGTTTTGTGATTACTAGATCTGACCTCAAACACCGACGCTGACCAAACATCAATCGTCCAGTTGACAGTCAGTGTCTTTTTGATTTAGGGATGCTTCGGTCGACTTTGGTTTCATCTTTGTGGAATCGATTTAGTTTGGCTCGGTGTGTATTTCTGGTCAAAATCGACTGATTATTACCCCTATCTTTGTATACCCAACTTTGTAAGCAAACATTATTCAATGCATTGTATGGCACTAATTTTATTATTATTATTCAAAATATGCCCCTTTAGATAAACCTCACAACTAGGGGTGTAAAGAAAATCAATTAAACCGAATAAACCGACCGAACCGAATTAATCTACCCCTCGACCCCTGCGAGCTGACCGGGTAGCTCAAACCCCGCGAGCTGACCGGGCAGCTCTACCCCCGTGTGTAGTGGCGATATAGAGCTAATCGGGTTCAATGAAGATTTCTTCACAAGAGTTACAGCTTCACCATAATAGTGGGATTTCTATTTTGTTGTGGTTTCCTTATTTATGTGTGATTGAATGATTATTATTGTTTCATGTTTAATGAATAGGACAACATGGATAATTGTTCCTAGACCTATTTTAAATGTCTAACTGCATGTTAAATTTATATTAATTTAAAATGATGGACAACTACATGTGTATTTAGAAATAAAACTAATTCTATATTTTGAAAACATAAGTACTTATTTTATAAAATCATGAGAATAAAATAATTTTATTATCTACACATGTGAGTTTGAAAGGTAAAGGATGAGCTAATCCTTGTCAAGTATTCCATCATTTTTTATTAATTAAATTAAGAGTATTTTTCTAAAAATTATGACCCTGAAAGTTTTTTTTAATTCTAAGTGGGAGAGAGAATTTATCAAGTATAAATCTCATGGTCTCCATCACTGATTTGTAGATGATATGATTAATTTTGTGTGATGGCTCTAGTGCCATTCTCCCCATCAGATGCGGTTGATCATGGAATCATAGGTACAAACTTCTTTAAAAGAATATTTTGAGTGATTATTAGTGTGGGTCACCTCTCCATCAGAGGTGTTCCTCACGGAACTCTTGACCTAGAATTAAGTGATGGTATACACTTAGCTATAAATAATAATATCATCTCCATCTGAGTCATAGTTGTTATTTATAGAACCAAAGCAAGTCAGCAGTTTAATTTTACAAGGCAAGGTACATCGCCTGGATAGTAAAATTAAAAGGAAATTGCCTATCTAAACAAATGATGGATAGTACATGGCTTCCCATCGAGTTATACTAATTGCGGTGTATCAGGTTTGCTAGCGGATTCTTTTCAAATATGGTAGGGGAAACCAATATTTTCAACTCGAATCCATATTCATTTTTTGCCCAAACGTAATTATTTATATTATGTGATTCTCAGGCTTTTAAATAGTTTATTTCAATCCACTCGCTATTATACTTACAGAAAACAAACTTACTGGACCAAACTATACAGACTGGAAAAGGAATTTGAATATTGTGCTAACTGCTGAAGATTACAAGTTTGTGCTTACTCAAGATTGTTCTGAGCAATATGGTGAAGGGGCAACCACTGAAGAAACCCAGGCTCACAAGAAATGGGTCAAGGTAGATGAGATGGCGCGGTGTTACATATTGACATCCATGTCGAATGTTCTGGTACATCAGCATCAACCAATGGCCAGTGCCTATGACATGATGGAAAGCCTCCGAGAGAAGTTCGGGGATCAAAGTTGTGTTGCTAGGCAAGTTGCCATGAAAGACTTGATGAACACAACCATGGCTAAGGGGACGCCTGGAAGGGATCATATTCTTAAGATGATATATCTTTTTAATGAACTAGAGATCCTTGTAGCTGAAATTGACGGGGAAACACATGTCGATATCGTAGTCCAGTCACTGCCAGAGTCTTTTAAGCAATTCTGCCTCAATTACAACATGAATTAATTTAAATATACTTTGGTGGAGCTGCTTAAAGAACTCCAGGTAGCTGAGGGTCTCAACAGAAAGTCAGAGAGTGCTCTTGTGTTTGAGATAGGTTCTACTTCAAAGCCAAAAGGCAAGAATAAAATGAAAAAGGCTCAAAAGAAGGTTGTGGGTCCTCCGCCAATCCAAAGGACAAGAGGACAATCGAAAAAGCCTAAAGGCAAATGTTTTGTTCGCAAGCAGCCAGGACACTGAAAGAAGCAATGTCCGGTTTATCTTGCCAGATAAAACAATCAAGGTAAATCTCATTTACTAGTTGTTGAGTCGTGTTTAGAGGTCCGATCCACGATACCTGGTGTGTAGATACGGGAGCCACTGATCATGTAAGTAATTCTTTGCAAGGGTTCTAAGGAACCAGGCAGTTCAGTGATGGAGAGATTTATCTATATATCGGAAATGCTACGAGAGTAGCAGTAGTTTCTGTAGGAGATCTACATCTTACTTTTGTACAGATAGGATTTTAATATTAAGAAATTGCCTTTTTGTACCTTCTATTAGAAGGAATTTAGTTTCAGTTTCTCATTTAGTAAAGGATGGATATTCAGGTCATTTTAATAAAATAATATTTATTAAAGAAAATAAATGTTTTATTTGTTCTGGTAAATTGATGGATGAACTTTAAATTATAAACCATGTCTCTCCTATACTGCAACTTAATTAATTGAATAACGCAAATAGTTTGCCATTTAAGAGAAAGGATCCTTCGAGAATGAACCAAACGCATCTTTGGCACTTACGTCTTGGTCATATTAATTTGAAAATGATTCAAAGACTGGTTCAAAATGGGCCATTAGGTTCATTGGAAATGGAGGAACTTCCAGTCTGTGAATCCTGCTTGGAAGGTAAAATGACCAAGAGGCCGTTCTCGGCCAAGGGTTATAGAGCAAAAGAGCCGTTGGAACTGGTTCACTTTGATTTGTGTGGTCCTATGACTGTCCAAGCAAGAAGGGGATTTGAGTACTTTGTCACTTTCATCGATGATTACATGGGTACATTTATTTGATGTGGCGTAAGTCTGAATGCCTTGAGAAATTCAAAGACTTCAAGGCTGAAACAAAGAAGCGTCTAGGTAAATTTACCATGACACTATGATCTGATCGCGGTGGAGAGTACCTCTTAGGAGAGTTTAAAAAATACTTATTGGAGCAAAGGATTACATCCCAATTGTCTGTACCCCGTATGCCTCAGTAGAATGGTGTAGTAGAAAGAAGGAACAGGACTCTCATGGACATGGTAAGATCTATGATGAGTTATTCGGATTTACCAATTTCCTTTTGGGGACACGCATTAGAGACAACTGCATACATTCTAAACTTTGTACCATCTAAGTCAGTACCTACTACTCCCATGGAATTGTAGACTGGGCGAAAGCCTAGTCTGCGGCATGTTCGGATCTGGGGTAGTCCAGCATATGTCCTGAAAGGGAACGTAGAAAAGTTGGAATCGAGAACAGAAGTATGTTTTTTTAATGGGTATCCAAGAGGAATTAAAAGTGGTCTGTTTTATAGTCCTAAGGATCAGAAGGTTATTGTTAGCACCAATGCCACATTCTTAGAAGAGGACTATGTTATGGATCACAAACCCAGAAGCCGTTTTATTCTAGAGAAAATGAGAGGAGCGACTCCGACACATACTTCTTCGATACCATCGGTACGAGAAGAAACACCACAAGAAAGAGATATCAATATTCTATTACCACGTCGTAGTGGGAGGATTACCAACTCTTGTGTAGATCCCGAACCAACCATTAACACACAGGTTCTTAAGCCAGTATAGCGTGCTAATAATGGTGTATTAGGTTCAGAATCTTTACAATAAAATATCAGTGATACACAGACATGGGTTGTGCCTCGTCGTAGTGGGAGGGTTATTATTCAACATGATTGGTATATGTTATTGGGAGAGTCTTATGACCGAGTCCCTGATGAACAAGGTACCGATCCCTATAACTACAATGAAGCACTCCAAGATAAAGATGCAGATCTTTGGCAAAAGGCTATGAAGTCTAAAATGGAGTTTATGTACTCCAATCAAGTCTGGGATCTTGTAGAACCATCCAATGAAATAAAATCCATTGGATGCAAGTGGATCTATAAGAAGAAGATTGGAGCAGATGGTAAGGTGGAAATCTTTAAAGCAAGGCTTGTTGTGAAAGGGTTCACTCAAAAAGATGGAATCGATTATGAGGAAACGTTTTCTCCGGTGACCATGCTAAAGTCTATCTGGATTTTCTTATCCATTGCTGCACATTTCGATTATGAAATTTGGCAGATGGATGTCAAGACAACATTTCTTAATGAGAATCTTGACGAGTGCATCTATATGGTACAACCAGACGGGTTCATCACGAAGGGCCAAGAGCACATGTTGTGCAAGCTTAAGAAGTCAATTTATGGACTTAAGTAGGCATATAGTTCTTGGAATATCCGCTTTAATCAAGCAATCAAGTCTTTTGGCTTTGATCAATGTGCGGATAAATCCTGTGTGTACAATAAACATGATGGAAGCATGGTGGTGTTCTAAGTACTATATGTGGATGATATCTTGCTAATCAGAAATGATGTGGGGGTATTAGCTTCTGTAAGGGTATGGTTGTCCAGTCAATTCAATATCAAGGACTTGGGAGAAGCTGGTCACATCCTAGGGATCAAGCTTATCCAAGATTGCAAGAATAAGATGTTAGGCTTGTCACAAGGCACTTATATCGACAATATTCTTTCTAGGTTTAGCATACAAGATTCCAAGAAGGGATTTCTTTCCTTCAAACATGGAATTACTCTATCTAAGGATCAGTGTCCTAAGAAACCTGATGAGATAGAAAAGATGAAGGCAGTTCTTCTGCCTCGGCAGTAGGAAGCCTAATGTATGTTATGCTATGCCATGTACTAGACCTAATATCTGCTTTGCTATTGGCATGGTTAGTAGATATTAGTCTAATCCAGGGTAAGAACATTAGACTGTGGTGAAAAATATTCTCAAGTACCTGAAAAGGACTCAAGACTATATGTTAGTTTACCAAGCAGACAGTCTTGTACCCATTGGGTACACAGATTCTGATTTCATGTCAGATAGAGATTCCAGAAAGTCTACCTCAGGATATGTGTTTACCCTATGAGGTGGATGTTGAAGTGACAAAGATAGCTTCAGCAAATAACCTAGTAGATCCTTTCACTAAGAGCTTACTAGCCAAAACTTTTGATAGTCTCTTATAAGGGATAGGAGTAAGGTGTGTCACATCATGGCTTTGAGTCTAAGTAGGAGATTGTTAGGGATATGTACTAAAAGCCATGTTTTATGTAGTTAATTTATTATTCATTTAATAAATTAAGTTATTCCATTTTTATGAGAATTTGTATGGGCAATTTTTGTATTGTATTGTTTATTTAATATTATGCATGTATGTCTCTCATTCTATATAGTAGGTGGTTTGGTGTGTAGAGTTCGGCTTACACACGGAAGATCAGACCACCGGATCTTGTAGAATGTAAGATTTTGTTTTACAATCTTAGATGGAATTGGACACACCATCGGTAGGACTGCAGCATGGTGTTGTAGTAGGATTGTCTTGACTGCGGAAAATGGTACAGTTTCAACTCACTATGCTGGTACACTTTGTGTATTAAACGGGACCGACTTAGGGTAATTATCTTTATACTGACTTATAAAATAATTAATACCTCATTGCTATTATTAGTGCTTATGCTCTAAATCCTAAGTTAATTTGTAGACACGTCCATTTGATATTTACACTTTGATCCCTAAATGGGTGAGATCGTTAAATGGGTCAATATCTCATTGGATTGGTGACAATATTAATTGTATGTCTCAATTTTGGGATTGAGGATATCCCCTTGAGAAAGCTTATAAGTTTTGATTATGTCAAACCCTGCAGGTGGATTTTGTATCCAACATATCAGATAAGTTAAGCAGAGGATCTAAAGGAATTTTAAGAGATTAATTAAATATGATTGTCAGTAATTATATTTAATTAATGGATATCTATAATCTTAATGTGGGGAGATAATAAGCATTTAATAACATGGAGCTCGAAATATATTTTTGAGATAAGGGTAGGAGTGCAATTATAATTCTTTAGTGGTATGAATTATAATTTATGGAAATAGGAATCTTATTCAATTCGAATTAGGATTTCCTAATTCCATAAGGAAGCATTGATCGGGAGAGAACTAATCCTAATTATACGCTTTAACGTGCATTTGTTAGTGCCTTTTTATCCTGTTTTTGTATATTTTTACTTCGTTTTCCAGTTTCTGACAGGTTTTGGAAGAAATCAACTAAACCAGGATAAACAGGGTGAAAAAGCATCAAGAAAGAAGCTGAAAAACCAATGTCGCGCGCGCGGTCCGCGCCCGCGAGAATCCAGAAGTCGCTCGCGCGATCCGCTCGCGCGAGACCCCCAATAACTCGCTCGCGCAATCCGCGCGCGCGAGATACAAAAAGTCGCGCTCGCGCGACCCGCTCGCGCGATATGCCCAAAAACCAAAGTTGCGTATTTCAGTATACTGAAGACTCCTGTGCAAACGAGACTGCTAAACGACGTCCAGACTGTAAATTACATGCGTTTCAGTTCGTTTCGGGTTAGGAAGCCTTCCAAAGCTTGTATAAACTCTATTTAAACTCTAAATTTACTCAATTAGAGGGTTGGCAACTATTATACACATTCATATACAGCCATATATACACACTTCCAGCCCTTGAAGAGGGAGAAGCAAGGAGAAGAAGAAGAAGACCAAGGATTTCCATGGCCTCCTCCATCGACCTCTTGCCGATCTCTACTCCTATGGCAGCTTAGATCATTGATCTAGGGTTTCAATGAAGCCCTAGATGAGTAATAGGGTTTTATTTATGCTTTTATTTTAGTTGTATTATGTATGGATGACAGTCACATGTTTAGAGGATTTTTATAAATAAATCGTACTTCTATTGATTAAATCGTTGCTTTCAGAATTTATTCTTGTCTTAGATCTATTTTGACTGTGATGTGCTCAACGATCTATTCTTGCTGTGCTTGTTTAGGTTGTTTACATGTGATGGTGCTTTATTGATTTGTGCTATCAAGTATCCGAATAGTCCATGCCTAGGTTAGACGGATTAGATCACAACCCTAGTTTAGTGTGAGATAATTCGTGCTAACTGAAGATGGATTATGTTGGTGCTTGAACCATGATTATCTTCTTGTCGGAGGAATTGGGCTTGTAGCTACAATTCCCCATATTCATCCAATGTAATAAGCTAAAGTAATTCATAAATATTCCTATTATGAAGCTAGTGGTGGATTTGCAATCCTAAGTTCCTTTAAATATTATTTTAAACAACTTTTAATTGCTTTCATAGTTTAGATTCATTTTTATTGTTCTTAGATTAATTCAAACCAAATCAAATCCGTTTTCCATAATTAATTAGACTTAGGTTTTAAAATTAAAAGCTGTAGTAATCAATCTCTGTGGGTTCGACCTTTACTTCCACACTGCAAATCTTTTGAAAAGTAAAGAATACTTTTATATCTTGATTCTGACAAGATCAATTTTTGGCGCCGTTGCCGGGGATTGCATTACTACTCTTAGTTTTATAATCCTAGTTTAGTTAATTCGTAAATATTAGATTAGTTTTTAGTTTTCTTATTTTTCGTTTTAATTTTAGTTACTAACTTTTTCTTTTATTTTGTAGTCAACGTTTCCGAGTGGAGCAGCTAATTACATCAAAGGAGCTTACGCAAAAATAAAATATAAATAAAATAAAATAAATTGCTTCCTTTGGAATTCTCTTTAAACCGCTGTAAGTCAGGGCGCTGTGACGCACTATTTGCATTAGTTTAAGGTTAATTGCACTGCATTAGCTAGGAAACCCGGGGCGCTGGGCTTGACGCGGTCATTGCATTACAGGATAATATATATGCATCACAGTAGTTGAGTGCTTGTTATCTTAGTTGCGTGAGTGCTATCTGTTTTTTTTTATTATTTATTCTTATTTTTGAGTTAGCTTTGTTTTAGCTTAGTCTTCTTTTTTAGTTTATGTTGGGTACACGTTCAAATAAACCAGATTTAAAATCTTTCGATCTTGAACTTGAACGTACCTTAAGAACTAGTAAGTCCACAACCCAAGCTTCTAAAGCTAGGTTGCAAGACGACGAATCAATTCCGATTCCGTCGTCGCTGTTTGAGGCCGAAATTCAGAGTACTCGTGAACGGTTAAGGAAAACTCGAACTTTTCAAATTAAACCGATTAAAATGGCTGACGGAGGAAATAACAATAACAATCAAAATGATGGAGCTAATATGAATAATCTTAATATACCGCCACCTCCTCCACTTATAAATTATTTTATTCCTACTACTTACACGCCACAAGCTGGTATCGAATTACCGGAGGCGACGGCATCTCACTTTGAGATAAAGTCGTCTACCATCTCGCTGCTTCCATCTTTCCATGGCCGTTTAAATGAAGACCCTTACCAACACTTAGGGGATTTTCAGGGTATATGCTCTACCTTGAAAATACAAGACCTAAATAATGATGAATTAAAATTGCGGCTCTTCCCATTCTCCTTAAGGGACAAAGCGAAGTATTGGCTTCAATCACTTGAGCCAAACACAATAAAAACATGGGAAGCCTTACACACCGCCTTTTTACAAAAGTTTTTCCCTATTATGCGTACAAATAAGATAAGAAAAGATATAACTAATTTTGTGATGCAAGATGGGGAGACTCTTTATGACACTTGGGAAAAATTTAAAGAATTATTACGCTCATGCCCACACCATCAGGTTCCCAAGTGGAAATTGGTTCAAGTCTTCTACGAGGGGCTTATTCCCTCTGTTAGGAATACCGTCGACGCCGTTTGTGCTGGAACTTTCCTACACAAAAGCGCCGATGAGGCCTGGAAAATTTTTGAAACTTTGAGCGAGAATTCGATGCACCAAACGGTGTCTGTTCGTTCTGGGGGATACCTTCAACCTAAGCGAGAGGTGACAGTTGAGTCAAGTCAGTCAATGCAAATATAAGAATTAAATAGAAAACTTGACCAACTTATGAGGATGGGGAATAGGCCAAATCCACCTTCTTCAGAAGTATGTGCATTATGTTCCGAACCGTCACATAATATCTTTGCATGTCCTTCTGCATCTCAATTCCCGGAATTTGTTGAGCAACACGTTAATTCTATGCAACAATTCCCGCGAAATAATTATAATTCTATGTCGAACAATTTTCCTAATAATTATCGACCCCAATACCAACAAGGTCAATACCAACCACCTCCTCCACCTCCACGCAATAATGCATTTGAGGAGAAGGTGCTGGCCTCACTTGAAAATTTTGGGTCGGTAATTCAGTTAGTGCACTCTCACACTCAGTCTATCGCAAAGCTAGAGTCCCAAATGGGACAAGTAGTTACTACATTAAACCGTTTAACTGAGAGTAAGTCGACGAGTCAACCTACTCAGCAACCTAAGGGGCAATACGCAGTGGGTAGTACGAGTGTTAGCGTAAACGCTGTTTCGACTAGGACGACTACTAGAGATGAGGAAGTTGTTGTAATTCCGGATGGGGTGAGAAAAATGAAAATTTAAATTCGAATAAGATGGGTGAGGACGTGAACCAAAATAAGAAAGAAAAAGAATCGGTCTCAACGAATTATATTCCGAGAATGCCATATCCACCGAGTGTTGAGAAGCCGTCTAATCTTACAAATAAAAAGTCTAAGGTTGAGGATATACTTGAGGTGTTTAAACAAGTTAAAATCAATATTCCTTTCCTCGATGCTATAAAGCAAATTCCCGCGTATGCTAAATGTTTAAAAGACCTTTGTACTCAAAAGCGTAAAATACGTAGTCATACTCCTAAAAAGGTCTTCCTCACGGAAAAAGTTAGTTCAATTTTTCAACACGCTCCTCCGAAGTATAAGGATCCCGGTACACCTACTATTTCATGTCTCATAGGTGACACTGTCATCCATAGGGCTCTTCTTGACTTAGGAGCTAGTGTTAATCTCATACCCTATCATGTCTATAAACAATTAGGTTTAGGTGAACTGAAACCTACGGTCGCTACTATTCAACTAGCGGATCGTTCGATTAAAATACCTAGAGGAATCGTCGAGGATGTATTGGTTAAAGTTGATAAATCCTATTATCCTGTTGACTTCATGGTCCTTGACACTGAACCCGTGCTAGATGCTAGGAAACACACTCCTGTCATTCTAGGCCGTCCATTCTTAGCAACTGCTAACGCACGTGTTAATTGTCGGACGGGGGTAATGAAAGTGTCGTTTGGGAACATGAACGTGAAATTAAACGTTTTTAATGCTATGGATCAACCTCCTAAAGACGACGATTCCCTATGTGAGGTGGAAGGTGAGGTTACACGGAATATTGAGCCTAAGAATGTAATAAATATAAGTGCGGGAAATAATGTAGAGGATGATGAGTGGATGAATCCTAATACTTCGGACCCTAATGCGGAATCTACTCGGAAGGTAAGAAATCGATTCGAACATAATGACAAACCGTCAATCGATTTAATTCAAAGCGATGTTATTTCTGCTTACCACCGAGCTCTACCTGACATCCTTAGGGGTACACAGTCCGATTTACGGCCTCCATAAAATCTTGAGCTAGAATGGTCTAGCTAAAGACATAAAAGTTAGCGCTTCTTGGGAGGCAACCCAAGCTTAATTTCGTCTGTTTTCTTTGTTCTTGGTCATTTTTAAGTAGTTTTTGTCAGTTTTGGAGTTTTTCTGGACAGGGTTGGGGTTGGAGTAAAATAATTTTTAATTTATATACATAAAATAAATGCTACAAGTGGAAAAATCCATTTTTGAGCGCGCGGCCCGCTCGCGCGAGACATCGCTCGCGTGGCCCGCTGGCGCGAGATTGCCCCTTAGATGTTTTTCTTTGCTTTTCTTTTTATGAAGCCTCAGTAGTTACTCGCGCCTGAATTCGCGGGCGCGAGGTACCTCGCTCGCGCGAGAAAGTGATTAAAAAAAAAAAATAAAATTCTGGGAATTCGCGCGCGCGACGGCCGCTCGCGCGGACCGCGCGCGCGATTCCCCCATTTCTGCATATTTTCTTTTGTTTTCTGTATCTTTCCCCCATACTTGTTCTGATAATGTTTTCGTTTCTGTTTTTGTTTTTTTAGCCATTATAGATCAAGTTAGTTGTTGTTTTCCTTATTACATTCATACTTTTTCGTTTATTTCTTTTCCATTTATTCGTTTAGTTAGTTTTGATTAGTTTATCGATTTATATTTTGTATTTAGATTTCATTTACTTTTAATATTTATGTTAGTTTCTTTTCGTCTATTTAGTATTAACAGGTAACATTGAACTTTATAACCATATTCCTTTGTGTTCACCTGTTTGTTATTGCCGAGATTGAGGTATTATCGTTCTTTCCTTATGTACTCTCCGGTCTTTCGTTTTATTGTTTCATTGGGGACAATGAAAGGTTTAGGTTTGGGGGTATGCACACACATGCACATTATTTTATGCAAAAAACTTTAAAAATTTCAATAAGTGTGTTTAAATAAACGATAGTACTGACGTTTTTGCAATTTTAATTTGATACTTCTTGTTCAATAACTTTGAATTGCTATAGAATGGTAAACAAGGGAATATATGATTAAATGGTTGCTGAAGTTATGATGTAACGTTTTAAGTTATGTATTGTTTGAATCGTAGTTTTATATCATAAATTTGCACACAAACCTATGCACTGCACGTAGTCGCTTGAATACATGTTGGTGGTGAACTATAATATGATTCGGATTTCTAGATAACACAAGGTGGAGACTAGACCCGGTGAGCTTTTGAGCCTATCTTTTCTTTTTAGAGGGTTATAAATACATCTTGTGTTTGTCGAATTTCATTGAAATAGCGCATCTACTTGTTGTTTAGTCTCATTATTCTTGTTTTGGTTAATAGTCAAGTTAAAATATTTGTTACCATGCTAAATAATCTTCCATTGTAAACATTGAAGAACCGTATTACCCTAGGAAATGATTTTAGGCCCTTCTTTGTTTACTGCCGGCCGATAAAAGATACAATTTCCTTAGTTCGCCCCTTCGAGCCGTTAAAATGCCTCTTTTTCTTTGTTCACCATTATCCTTTGTAAAAGCTCCAACTTGATCAACTTGGAGTATACTTCTGAAAGATTGATCACCTTTTAGTGGTGTTAAGGCGATGTGTGATTGAGAATAAGAAGAAAATAAGATGATGTTCGGGGTGGTTGCCTTGTTATTTATTGAATATTCGTTTCAAAAGCAACGAGGAGGAAAGGAATAAAGAAAAAATAAAGAAGAGGGAGGTTGAAAAAAATTGAAAGAAAAGAAGAAAAATGAATGAGAAAAAGTATGAAAAGATGAATGTGGTAGAAGAGACGAATGAAAGAAATTGAACATGCTTTACAATGCCATTCTGAAACTACTTGATATATCCCTTTCTATCCTCTTTCATTACCTGAGCCACATTACAACCTTTGAAAAGTCCTATTTGATCCTAGGAAACATGGTTCGGATATGAAAACGATGGAGGGGGATTAAAACATGGTAATGATTAATTTCTCTTGATGATTGGCATCCTATCCATGAGACTACTATTCTTTTGTGTCATGCGTCTTTTTCGTGTCATATGTGAGCGTTTTTCGTTTTGCAAACATATTTCCTTTACTCACATATTTTAGAAAAAATTACACCTGTTTCTGAGTGTTTTATTTTAGAGTGTAATTCATTGTGAGATTCGTAGTCAAAACATAGTTAGATGGTTATCCGAGTTATATTCCAAGTTTATGACAAGCGCGTGTTCATTTGACTACCATATCACACACGTGCAATTTTATGAGAAACTCTATTGATTTATACGATGCATGTGCTTGAGATTGTTTTTCATGATGTATGTAGACGTTTGATTCTATTTCTTTATGTTCGTTATTCTATTTCAAATCTTTGTTGTATAATAAGGAGTATTGAATTTTATGTTTTTCGTTTTTAAATAAAAGTTTTCAAATTTACAAGTTAATAAAGATGGTTGTGGGTAACTTGTTGACGAGAACCCTCACGAGACTTCACTCGTCCGACTAGGGACACCTAGGGGTTTAAAAGGCTTGTTGCATATGCTAAATGCAATCGTGATCCATACGAAAATGGAATAGATTTTTATTAGTAGTTTTTATTTTTAGTTTTGCTCGAGGACTAGCAAAATGTAGGTTTGGGGGTGTGATCGGGAGAGAACTAATCCTAATTATACGCTTTAACGTGCATTTGTTAGTGCCTTTTTATCCTGTTTTTGTATATTTTTACTTCGTTTTCCAGTTTCTGACAGGTTTTGGAAGAAATCAACTAAACCAGGATAAACAGGGTGAAAAAGCATCAAGAAAGAAGCTGAAAAACCAATGTCGCGCGCGCGGTCCGCGCCCGCGAGAATCCAGAAGTCGCTCGCGCGATCCGCTCGCGCGAGACCCCCAATAACTCGCTCGCGCGATCCGCGCGCGCGAGATACAAAAAGTCGCGCTCGCGCGATATGCCCAAAAACCAAAGTTGCGTATTTCAGTATACTGAAGACTCCTGTGCAAACGAGACTGCTAAACGACGTCCAGACTGTAAATTACATGCGTTTCAGTTCGTTTCGGGTTAGGAAGCCTTCCAAAGCTTGTATAAACTCTATTTAAACTCTAAATTTACTCAATTAGAGGGTTGGCAACTATTATACACATTCATATACAGCCATATATACACACTTCCAGCCCTTGAAGAGGGAGAAGCAAGGAGAAGAAGAAGAAGACCAAGGATTTCCATGGCCTCCTCCATCGACCTCTTGCCGATCTCTACTCCTATGGCAGCTTAGATCATTGATCTAGGGTTTCAATGAAGCCCTAGATGAGTAATAGGGTTTTATTTATGCTTTTATTTTAGTTGTATTATGTATGGATGACAGTCACATGTTTAGAGGATTTTTATAAATAAATCGTACTTCTATTGATTAAATCGTTGCTTTCAGAATTTATTCTTGTCTTAGATCTATTTTGACTGTGATGTGCTCAACGATCTATTCTTGCTGTGCTTGTTTAGGTTGTTTACATGTGATGGTGCTTTATTGATTTGTGCTATCAAGTATCCGAATAGTCCATGCCTAGGTTAGACGGATTAGATCACAACCCTAGTTTAGTGTGAGATAATTCGTGCTAACCGAAGATGGATTATGTTGGTGCTTGAACCATGATTATCTTCTTGTCGGAGGAATTGGGCTTGTAGCTACAATTCCCCATATTCATCCAATGTAATAAGCTAAAGTAATTCATAAATATTCCTATTATGAAGCTAGTGGTGGATTTGCAATCCTAGGTTCCTTTAAATATTATTTAAAACAACTTTTAATTGCTTTCATAGTTTAGATTCATTTTTATTGTTCTTAGATTAATTCAAACCAAATCAAATCCGTTTTCCATAATTAATTAGACTTAGGTTTTAAAATTAAAAGCTGTAGTAATCAATCTCTGTGGGTTCGACCTTTACTTCCACACTGCAAATCTTTTGAAAAGTAAAGAATACTTTTATATCTTGATTCTGACAAGATCAATTTTTGGCGCCGTTGCCGGGGATTGCATTACTACTCTTAGTTTTATAATCCTAGTTTAGTTAATTCGTAAATATTAGATTAGTTTTTATTTTTCTTATTTTTCGTTTTAATTTTAGTTACTAACTTTTTCTTTTATTTTGTAGTCAACGTTTCCGAGTGGAGCAGCTAATTACATCAAAGGAGCTTACGCAAAAATAAAATATAAATAAAATAAAATAAATTGCTTCCTTTGGAATTCTCTTTAAACCGCTGTAAGTCAGGGCGCTGTGACGCACTATTTGCATTAGTTTAAGGTTAATTGCACTGCATTAGCTAGGAAACCCGGGGCGCTGGGCTTGACGCGGTCATTGCATTACAGGATAATATATATGCATCACAGTAGTTGAGTGCTTGTTATCTTAGTTGCGTGAGTGCTATCTGTTTTTTTTTATTATTTATTCTTATTTTTGAGTTAGCTTTGTTTTAGCTTAGTCTTCTTTTTTAGTTTATGTTGGGTACACGTTCAAATAAACCAGATTTAAAATCTTTCGATCTTGAACTTGAACGTACCTTAAGAACTAGTAAGTCCACAACCCAAGCTTCTAAAGCTAGGTTGCAAGACAACGAATCAATTCCGATTCCGTCGTCGCTGTTTGAGGCCGAAATTCAGAGTACTCGTGAACGGTTAAGAAAAACTCGAACTTTTCAAATTAAACCGATTAAAATGGCTGACGGAGGAAATAACAATAACAATCAAAATGATGGAGCTAATATGAATAATCTTAATATACCGCCACCTCCTCCACTTATAAATTATTTTATTCCTACTACTTACACGCCACAAGCTGGTATCGAATTACCGGAGGCGACGGCATCTCACTTTGAGATAAAGTCGTCTACCATCTCGCTGCTTCCATCTTTCCATGGCCGTTTAAATGAAGACCCTTACCAACACTTAGGGGATTTTCAGGGTATATGCTCTACCTTGAAAATACAAGACCTAAATAATGATGAATTAAAATTGCGACTCTTCCCATTCTCCTTAAGGGACAAAGCGAAGTATTGGCTTCAATCACTTGAGCCAAACACAATAAAAACATGGGAAGCCT
Source organism: Hydrangea macrophylla (assembly GCA_033977485.1). Lineage (NCBI taxonomy): Eukaryota > Viridiplantae > Streptophyta > Magnoliopsida > Cornales > Hydrangeaceae > Hydrangea > Hydrangea macrophylla. The sequence goes on from CM066986.1 coordinate 8,272,635, forward strand.
TACACACCGCCTTTTTACAAAAGTTTTTCCCTATTATGCGTACAAATAAGATAAGAAAAGATATAACTAATTTTGTGATGCAAGATGGGGAGACTCTTTATGACACTTGGGAAAAATTTAAAGAATTATTACGCTCATGCCCACACCATCAGGTTCCCAAGTGGCAATTGGTTCAAGTCTTCTACGAGGGGCTTATTCCCTCTGTTAGGAATACCGTCGACGCCGTTTGTGCTGGAACTTTCCTACACAAAAGCGCCGATGAGGCCTGGAAAATTTTCGAAACTTTGAGCGAGAATTCGATGCACCAAACGGTGTCTGTTCGTTCTGGGGGATACCTTCAACCTAAGCGAGAGGTGACAGTTGAGTCAAGTCAGTCAATGCAAATATAAGAATTAAATAGAAAACTTGACCAACTTATGAGGATGGGGAATAGGCCAAATCCACCTTCTTCAGAAGTATGTGCATTATGTTCCGAACCGTCACATAATATCTTTGCATGTCCTTCTGCATCTCGATTCCCGGAATTTGTCGAGCAACACGTTAATTCTATGCAACAATTCCCGCGAAATAATTATAATTCTATGTCGAACAATTTTCCTAATAATTATCGACCCCAATACCAACAAGGTCAATACCAACCACCTCCTCCACCTCCACGCAATAATGCATTTGAGGAGAAGGTGCTGGCCTCACTTGAAAATTTTGGGTCGGTAATTCAGTTAGTGCACTCTCACACTCAGTCTATCGCAAAGCTAGAGTCCCAAATGGGACAAGTAGTTACTACATTAAACCGTTTAACTGAGAGTAAGTCGACGAGTCAACCTACTCAGCAACCTAAGGGGCAATACGCAGTGGGTAGTACGAGTGTTAGCGTAAACGCTGTTTCGACTAGGACGACTACTAGAGATGAGGAAGTTGTTGTAATTCCGGATGGGGTGAGAAAAATGAAAATTTAAATTCGAATAAGATGGGTGAGGACGTGAACCAAAATAAGAAAGAAAAAGAATCGGTCTCAACGAATTATATTCCGAGAATGCCATATCCACCGAGTGTTGAGAAGCCGTCTAATCTTACAAATAAAAAGTCTAAGGTTGAGGATATACTTGAGGTGTTTAAACAAGTTAAAATCAATATTCCTTTCCTCGATGCTATAAAGCAAATTCCCGCGTATGCTAAATGTTTAAAAGACCTTTGTACTCAAAAGCGTAAAATACGTAGTCATACTCCTAAAAAGGTCTTCCTCACGGAAAAAGTTAGTTCAATTTTTCAACACGCTCCTCCGAAGTATAAGGATCCCGGTACACCTACTATTTCATGTGTCATAGGTGACACTGTCAGCCATAGGGCTCTTCTTGACTTAGGAGCTAGTGTTAATCTCATACCCTATCATGTCTATAAACAATTAGGTTTAGGTGAACTGAAACCTACGGTCGCTACTATTCAACTAGCGGATCGTTCGATTAAAATACCTAGAGGAATCGTCGAGGATGTATTGGTTAAAGTTGATAAATCCTATTATCCTGTTGACTTCATGGTCCTTGACACTGAACCCGTGCTAGATGCTAGGAAACACACTCCTGTCATTCTAGGCCGTCCATTCTTAGCAACTGCTAACGCACGTGTTAATTGTCAGACGGGGGTAATGAAAGTGTCGTTTGGGAACATGAACGTGAAATTAAACGTTTTTAATGCTATGGATCAACCTCCTAAAGACGACGATTCCCTATGTGAGGTGGAAGGTGAGGTTACACGGAATATTGAGCCTAAGAATGTAATAAATATAAGTGCGGGAAATAATGTAGAGGATGATGAGTGGATGAATCCTAATACTTCGGACCCTAATGCGGAATCTACTCGGAAGGTAAGAAATCGATTCGAACATAATGACAAACCGTCAATCGATTTAATTCAAAGCGATGTTATTTCTGCTTACCACCGAGCTCTACCTGACATCCTTAGGGGTACACAGTCCGATTTACGGCCTCCATAAAATCTTGAGCTAGAATGGTCTAGCTAAAGACATAAAAGTTAGCGCTTCTTGGGAGGCAACCCAAGCTTAATTTCGTCTGTTTTCTTTGTTCTTGGTCATTTTTAAGTAGTTTTTGTCAGTTTTGGAGTTTTTCTGGACAGGGTTGGGGTTGGAGTAAAATAATTTTTAATTTATATACATAAAATAAATGCTACAAGTGGAAAAATCCATTTTTGAGCGCGCGGCCCGCTCGCGCGAGACATCGCTCGCGTGGCCCGCTGGCGCGAGATTGCCCCTTAGATGTTTTTCTTTGCTTTTCTTTTTATGAAGCCTCAGTAGTTACTCGCGCCTGAATTCGCGGGCGCGAGGTACCTCGCTCGCGCGAGAAAGTGATTAAAAAAAAAAAAAATAAATAAAATTCTGGGAATTCGCGCGCGCGACGGCCGCTCGCGCGGACCGCGCGCGCGATTCCCCCATTTCTGCATATTTTCTTTTGTTTTCTGTATCTTTCCCCCATACTTGTTCTGATAATGTTTTCGTTTCTGTTTTTGTTTTTTTAGCCATTATAGATCAAGTTAGTTGTTGTTTTCCTTATTACATTCATACTTTTTCGTTTATTTCTTTTCCATTTATTCGTTTAGTTAGTTTTGATTAGTTTATCGATTTATATTTTGTATTTAGATTTCATTTACTTTTAATATTTATGTTAGTTTCTTTTCGTCTATTTAGTATTAACAGGTAACATTGAACTTTATAACCATATTCCTTTGTGTTCACCTGTTTGTTATTGCCGAGATTGAGGTATTATCGTTCTTTCCTTATGTACTCTCCGGTCTTTCGTTTTATTGTTTCATTGGGGACAATGAAAGGTTTAGGTTTGGGGGTATGCACACACATGCACATTATTTTATGCAAAAAACTTTAAAAATTTCAATAAGTGTGTTTAAATAAACGATAGTACTGACGTTTTTGCAATTTTAATTTGATACTTCTTGTTCAATAACTTTGAATTGCTATAGAATGGTAAACAAGGGAATATATGATTAAATGGTTGCTGAAGTTATGATGTAACGTTTTAAGTTATGTATTGTTTGAATCGTAGTTTTATATCATAAATTTGCACACAAACCTATGCACTGCACGTAGTCGCTTGAATACATGTTGGTGGTGAACTATAATATGATTCGGATTTCTAGATAACACAAGGTGGAGACTAGACCCGGTGAGCTTTTGAGCCTATCTTTTCTTTTTAGAGGGTTATAAATACATCTTGTGTTTGTCGAATTTCATTGAAATAGCGCATCTACTTGTTGTTTAGTCTCATTATTCTTGTTTTGGTTAATAGTCAAGTTAAAATATTTGTTACCATGCTAAATAATCTTCCATTGTAAACATTGAAGAACCGTATTACCCTAGGAAATGATTTTAGGCCCTTCTTTGTTTACTGCCGGCCGATAAAAGATACAATTTCCTTAGTTCGCCCCTTCGAGCCGTTAAAATGCCTCTTTTTCTTTGTTCACCATTATCCTTTGTAAAAGCTCCAACTTGATCAACTTGGAGTATACTTCTGAAAGATTGATCACCTTTTAGTGGTGTTAAGGCGATGTGTGATTGAGAATAAAAAGAAAATAAGATGATGTTCGGGGTGGTTGCCTTGTTATTTATTGAATATTCGTTTCAAAAGCAACGAGGAGGAAAGGAATAAAGAAAAAATAAAGAAGAGGGAGGTTGAAAAAAATTGAAAGAAAAGAAGAAAAATGAATGAGAAAAAGTATGAAAAGATGAATGTGGTAGAAGAGACGAATGAAAGAAATTGAACATGCTTTACAATGCCATTCTGAAACTACTTGATATATCCCTTTCTATCCTCTTTCATTACCTGAGCCACATTACAACCTTTGAAAAGTCCTATTTGATCCTAGGAAACATGGTTCGGATATGAAAACGATGGAGGGGGATTAAAACATGGTAATGATTAATTTCTCTTGATGATTGGCATCCTATCCATGAGACTACTATTCTTTTGTGTCATGCGTCTTTTTCGTGTCATATGTGAGCGTTTTTCGTTTTGCAAACATATTTCCTTTACTCACATATTTTAGAAAAAATTACACCTGTTTCTGAGTGTTTTATTTTAGAGTGTAATTCATTGTGAGATTCGTAGTCAAGACATAGTTAGATGGTTATCCGAGTTATATTCCAAGTTTATGACAAGCGCGTGTTCATTTGACTACCATATCACACACGTGCAATTTTATGAGAAACTCTATTGATTTATACGATGCATGTGCTTGAGATTGTTTTTCATGATGTATGTAGACGTTTGATTCTATTTCTTTATGTTCGTTATTCTATTTCAAATCTTTGTTGTATAATAAGGAGTATTGAATTTTATGTTTTTCGTTTTTAAATAAAAGTTTTCAAATTTACAAGTTAATAAAGATGGTTGTGGGTAACTTGTTGACGAGAACCCTCACGAGACTTCACTCGTCCGACTAGGGACACCTAGGGGTTTAAAAGGCTTGTTGCATATGCTAAATGCAATCGTGATCCATACGAAAATGGAATAGATTTTTATTAGTAGTTTTTATTAGTAGTTTTTATTTTTAGTTTTGCTCGAGGACTAGCAAAATGTAGGTTTGGGGGTGTGATCGGGAGAGAACTAATCCTAATTATACGCTTTAACGTGCATTTGTTAGTGCCTTTTTATCCTGTTTTTGTATATTTTTACTTCGTTTTCCAGTTTCTGACAGGTTTTGGAAGAAATCAACTAAACCAGGATAAACAGGGTGAAAAAGCATCAAGAAAGAAGCTGAAAAACCAATGTCGCGCGCGCGGTCCGCGCCCGCGAGAATCCAGAAGTCGCTCGCGCGATCCGCTCGCGCGAGACCCCCAATAACTCGCTCGCGCGATCCGCGCGCGCGAGATACAAAAAGTCGCGCTCGCGCGATATGCCCAAAAACCAAAGTTGCGTATTTCAGTATACTGAAGACTCCTGTGCAAACGAGACTGCTAAACGACGTCCAGACTGTAAATTACATGCGTTTCAGTTCGTTTCGGGTTAGGAAGCCTTCCAAAGCTTGTATAAACTCTATTTAAACTCTAAATTTACTCAATTAGAGGGTTGGCAACTATTATACACATTCATATACAGCCATATATACACACTTCCAGCCCTTGAAGAGGGAGAAGCAAGGAGAAGAAGAAGAAGACCAAGGATTTCCATGGCCTCCTCCATCGACCTCTTGCCGATCTCTACTCCTATGGCAGCTTAGATCATTGATCTAGGGTTTCAATGAAGCCCTAGATGAGTAATAGGGTTTTATTTATGCTTTTATTTTAGTTGTATTATGTATGGATGACAGTCACATGTTTAGAGGATTTTTATAAATAAATCGTACTTCTATTGATTAAATCGTTGCTTTCAGAATTTATTCTTGTCTTAGATCTATTTTGACTGTGATGTGCTCAACGATCTATTCTTGCTGTGCTTGTTTAGGTTGTTTACATGTGATGGTGCTTTATTGATTTGTGCTATCAAGTATCCGAATAGTCCATGCCTAGGTTAGACGGATTAGATCACAACCCTAGTTTAGTGTGAGATAATTCGTGCTAACCGAAGATGGATTATGTTGGTGCTTGAACCATGATTATCTTCTTGTCGGAGGAATTGGGCTTGTAGCTACAATTCCCCATATTCATCCAATGTAATAAGCTAAAGTAATTCATAAATATTCCTATTATGAAGCTAGTGGTGGATTTGCAATCCTAGGTTCCTTTAAATATTATTTAAAACAACTTTTAATTGCTTTCATAGTTTAGATTCATTTTTATTGTTCTTAGATTAATTCAAACCAAATCAAATCCGTTTTCCATAATTAATTAGACTTAGGTTTTAAAATTAAAAGCTGTAGTAATCAATCTCTGTGGGTTCGACCTTTACTTCCACACTGCAAATCTTTTGAAAAGTAAAGAATACTTTTATATCTTGATTCTGACAAGATCAAGCATATTCCTTATTGACTTCTTTTGGTCCCTATCGTAGCCTATTTATATACTGCTTGGGCTCTCGTCTCAGTTTGCATTTTTCCATCTAGAGTATTATAACTTGAAATAGAAAAGAGATCGTAAAAGAGAGAGCAGAAAACTAAAAGGATTTCGAAAGAGCCCACACTCAGTTCGATATTCTGGCAGCAGAGGAATACGGTAGAAGATCGTGAGCTATCATCGAGCCCGTGTTCTCGATTCGTCTACTACAGCAATCCGTTTTTGCTGTTCAAGGTAACCCTAGTTCCTCCCTTGTAGGGTTATTATAGATTTCACGAAATATTTTGCAGTACTAACTTATACGCATTGTCAACGGATTCTGGGAACGCAATTTCCTAACATCTTTATGATACATAATTTAGAAATCACATCACTTAATTCTGTTTAATTTTATTGTTGCTTTACTTTAACTTATGTAGTTTATATCTCGAATTCAGTAGGATTGCTAGAACTTCCATTCAAAAAGAAATCATCTTTTATTTCTTTTCTTTAGGATTCAATTTAGATTTTTCTGTCCCTAATTTTCCGTCCCTTAGGATACGACCCGGTCTTACCGGTTATCACTCGACGTGACCGTTTGCGCTTGGACGTACTCTTAGGAGAACACATTTTCTGCTGTGTTAGCCATCAACAACCCATAGCTTGCCATATTTATACCGCATTCACCACCACTTACTAGAATTGCGACGCCGTAGCTACCACCACTGATCGTTATGTGCCTTTTTTTGTGATTTACTAGATCTGACCTCAAACACCGACGCCGACCAAACATCGACCGTCCAGTTGACAGTCAGTGTCTTTTTGATTTAGGGATGCTTCGGTCGACTTCGGTTTCATCTTTGTGGAACCGATTTAGTTCGGTTTGGTGTGTATTTCTGGTTAAAATCGATCGAGTATTACCCCTATCTTCGTATACCCAACTTTGCAAGCAAACAATATTTAATGCATTGTATGGCATTAATTTTTTTTTATTCTTCCAAATCTACCCCTTTAGATAAACCTCACAACTAGGGGTGTAAAGAAAACCAATTAAACCAAATAAACTGACCAAACCGAACCAAACCAAATATGCAACTTTCGATCAATTTAAATATACCTATGATCGGTTTCGGTTTCTAACTCTTCAAAATCTCGATTTTTGGTTCGGTGGCGGTTCCCATATTTTTTAGACCAAACCGAACCGAGACTTAAAAGATGACTGACTCTCACATATATTATTATACATATACTCCCATATACCAAGACCAAAGGATGACTGACTCTCACATATACCAAGATGACTGAAAGGCTGAAGATTTGATAGTCCAAGCATACATGAAACCCAACTACTGAAGACTCCCAAACCAAGACTGTACGTTATTAATATAATATACATATACATACATATATGATTAATGCCCCCAACAACTTACAGATTTCCCAACCCAAATGGTATGTACTATATGTTAGTATAACTTAATATAATATATATATATATATATGCATACAGTATATAAGACATATAAAATACATTAAGTACATAAAAGATATAGTAAAAAATTATAGAAAGGAAAGAATAGTCTAGAAATACTTAATAAGACTACAGCTTCACGTTTCACTAAAATCAAACTTGATCTTGTAAATATATATATATATATATCTACCTAATCAAAACCCTAGCTGCCACAATTGCAAAACTGATACCTTTATCTCCCTCTCTCCCTTTCTCTCTCTTTCTCTCTCTCACTCAAAGCTTTGAAACCCTAACTTCCCATCTCATCTCATCTCTTTCTCTTCCTCTCTTAGTCAGCCGCTGCCACCAAGAGCCGCCCTAGACCCTCTCTCTCTCTCTCACCAGCGACCAATCCTGAAGTTTAACCTCTCCACCGTTGGTGTCGCGGTCTCTGTCGCGACTAGTGAAGCCTCTCGATCAAACACGCAGCTTCTCTATCTTTTTCTAACCTTGAGCTTAGTGGATTTTCTCACTATTACTCTCTGGAAGACAGAAGCCATAGCCCTCTGAATCTTTTTTGATGTATGATTCGAGTATCTCATCCTTAGTTTTTCTTCATGATGTCAACGGTAACCTACACTGTAATCTTTACTTTTCCTGCCAATGTATGTAAACCATTTAATATTTGTGTTTGTTATTGATATGTTCTTCTTTGCTATCTTGTGTATTTGAGGTTTTTTTTGTTCTGATTTGAGCGTTTGTTCATACAATTTGGGTGTTTGCCATCTGATTTAGGTCTTTTTTTGGTCTTATTTGGGGGTGTGTTCATACGATTTGGGTCTATTTTGTTCTCCTCTTTATATCTCTTAAGCCGACCGAATTCGACTGAAACTGAACCGATTATAGTCGGTCGGTTTGGTTCGGTTCTCCACATCTGTTTTCCTCTTTTTCCCTTTACTAACTACCCCAGACTTCAAATTTAAGAAAGGCAATGTTGGAAAGTGAATGAAATATATGCATTTAAAATCAAAATGTGTAGCAACCTGCAAATTCTAATTCCTTTATTTAAAAAAAATTCAATTTTATTTTATTGTTGTGTATTATATCTATGATTATATTATAATAAATAAATTAGTACCTATGATACTATTTGTAAAAGCTAATATTTTAATTTTGTAATCACTAGTATTTTTATATGCGATATCATGTAAAGACTATGCCCTGAAAATACCTTACGATTTGGGATAAAGCCATTAATTAAATATAACTTCACATCATTTACATTAATTTTCCTAATGATAGTGTTTTGTGATATTTTCTTAAAGTTAACTTAACTAATATAATCAACCTAACTAATCAACTGAATCAACTAAACTACCTAATTGATCTATTGAACTAATTGAACTAATGTAAAATCACGATTGTAATTTTGTGGTTAATGAGTGTGTGATGTTTGTATGGACTGATGACCACAAACATGAACTTGGAGACCAAGTTCTCTAACTCTACATATATATGTACAACACACATACAAATTCTCAAACTCTCTGCACTCTCTATACAATACATACAACACACAATAGCAAACTGAAATGCAGCAGCAAGAAAAGAAATGAAATGCAGAGAGGGAGAAGAAGAACTCATAAGGAGAAAGAGCTTCAATAGTTTAAGCTCGGAGTTTATTACAGTGTTCTCGGGATTTCTCGGCAACCCAATCCTCTGTTAATATGAATCAGTGAGTCTTTTAAACTAACTCCTAGTATAATTTAAGTGTATAGGAATGATATTTGGGTGCTAAACATAGACACATATGTGCATATACGTATATATATATATATCAATGGTGGCCCAAAATTCAAGTCTTTAATGATAATTTGTAACACTTGCGATGAACGGCAATTTTAAGTTTTGATACCTCTCGGTTTTTCTCATATATCTAAAGGTACGGTACAGTTCGAATCACCAAACTTATATATTCATAATTTGCGCGAAAATATGGAGAGAATGGTACATTACAACCTTGTTTAGATTAGATTTGTAAAACTTGAAAACCTCACTGTAACTAATAGATTGGAGTTGAAGACGATGGAATGGATTGCTCGAGTAGAGTGAAAGTTTTCAGGGACGGGGCGCTCGAGCCAGTGTGAGCTTTCGAGTATGATAGTTTCAATAAAGAAATGTTTTGTGCTTTAAACAAATGTAACCTCTGCTACATATAATAAATGCACTGTTTTAAAAACCGGACCGAACCGGCTGGTCGAACCAGTTGAACCGTCGACCAGAACCACGAACGAACCGGTTTAAACCGAGAACTGGGAATAATGGTTAAATCGTTCGAATTTTTGAAAACTAGTAGAATTTACGGTTGAACCGACGGTTGAACCTGTAAAACCGGTAGTTGGACCGGGAACCAGTCCGTTTTTGTTTTTTTTTTGTTTGTTATATATATTTTTTATATTTTAAATTATTATTAATATTTATGACGTCATGGTTCAACTGTCCGGACCGGCCGGTTGAACCGGTCAACCCGTGAACCGGTCACCTTTCCGGTTCAAGGACCGGTCCGGTTTTAAAAACATTGAATAAACGTACCTCACTGCTTTACTGATTTAAATGAAAGTGAAAACAGTTTCTAAAAATGGATTGAGATGCTTCGATGTAGAATTGTTGTGTTCGCCATTATGGGCATAATTGGCCTTTATGGGCATAGTTATCTGAATTGATCGGCTTTTATGGGCGACGATACTATCTTGGTCAACAGAGTTTGACCAAGCAGCTTTTATAGGCGACGATAGTATATCAATCATGATAAATAGGTTATTGCAATCTTGAAAATCTTGATGGGTTTTACCAATACCATATCGGTACGGTAATTCTATCATGTAGCTTTTGTGGATGACGATGTTCTAAATTAACGGCCTTGTGCCGAATAGTTCTGGAAAACAACTGAGTTGAGAGATTATTGATGAGGTAGAGGATAGTAAGCTCTTATAGATATATTTATAAGGAATATGTAGTATATATCATATATATATATCACATTTCCTTCATAATAAAATCCTAGTCCATGCATAGGTTTCAAACTTTTTTTTTTGGGTTAAATTCAGTTTACCCGCTGTGACTAGGCTCATTTTCACTTTATTCCTCTATGGTTTAAAAGTTGACACACCCTCTATAGTTTTAGACTAAAGTGAAACTACTAATATTTCTCTCAAAAAGAGTCTTACATAGGGATTAAGTGTTAAAATTAGCCTCACATAGGAGAGTTAAGGGTCAAAATTAACCACATATAGTCAATTAACCCCAAAATTAGCCTCTCATAGCGGTTAAGTGTCAAAAATTAGCCCACACAACTGGGTTAAATGGAAGCTTTATCTCCACACAAGGGATTAACCCCACAATAAACCTCATAAAGGGGGTTAAATGTTAATATTTTTTGGCCAATTGTAGAATTTTCATAAGATTTGAGGAAAATCTTAACAGTTTCACTCTAGTCTGAAATCACAGGCTGTTAAATATCCACTTTTGAATCACAGGGAATAAAGCAAAAATAGGCATAACCACAGAGGGATAAAATATATTTAACCCTTTTAAAAAAGAAAAAAATAGTAAGGGCAACATTGCATTAAAAAGAATATGGAAGTACAATCTTATAGAAGAATGAAAAATAGCATAACCAACTTTTGAGCTGCTTTGCAAATCTCTCAAATCCTGCATCTGATTAACTGTGGCGTAGCTCGAGACTGAGCCATTGATATTGAAATTGGACAGAATTAAATTAATCTAAGATGCCCCCAAATCAATATTACCAAAACACAAATTTGGTGAATTTATACATTTTGTTTTTGCTACAAACTACTTGTTGCGTTTTATTATAGGCGCCTATATAAAATACCTTTTGAATCTGCGATTTTGACCCCCAAAAAGTAAAAACTGCTTTTGAACAAAAGCTAACTTTCCATAGAAGCTATTGGTCGGTTGCAAAACTCTACTATTGAGGCGCAGGAGCTGGTATTGTATTGTACCAAACATTTTTATTGTATATTTTTGAATTTCTAATCACTTATGAGCTACACTGAATGGCGACCAACTCCAAGATAAAGAAACATAAGCTTAATTTCAAACGCTCCACAGTTAGGTGTTTGGGAACAACAAAAACAAAGTGACAGACAGCGACCTAACTTAATTAGCCAATGAAAGGGACTATTGATACAAATATATACATATATATATATATATATGTGAAATGGTGAATGGACAACCATGACCAACTCTATCGATCCAAAAAAAAAATAATAATAATATGTTTATTGTGAGAAGTTTCTTATATGAGAAATGAGATTTTAACTGTTGGATGATAATATAATTATAAAATTTCTAAGAATCTAGAGATGTATTTAGTACTAAACTCTCATCTAAGGATTAAAACCCGCCTCTTATATGAGAATTCTTGTATAAAAAGTTGCTTATTATAGACTTACAAAAAAAAAAAAGTTATACCAATCGGTGGAGTCTCCACTTATCACTAGTCTCTCATTTGTTTCACTTTTAACCCTTCTTTTACTTTATTCCATAAAAACCGGAGGCCAATTATGACATGATGAGAGAGAGAAAAGGGGGTTCTCACCAGAAATTACCTTGCGTGACAATCACACCTGTTTGATTTTTATTGAGATTTGCGTATTTCATATATGAGCAATGCTAGATGCACTCTCAAATGTATAATCAAATGTACAAACCTGTTTAAAAATATTGGATTTTGTACTGAAAAGTCTGTACACAAAAAAAAGGGTGTGCAGGGTGTGCAAACTTTTCAGCACAAAGTCCAATATTTTTAAGCAAAATTGTGTATTTGATTGTGCATTTAAGAGTGCATATAGCATTACTCTTCATATATAACCCTTACGTGGGTCTCAGAATGATGAAAAGATTACAGTAACTTTTTTTTACTAAGCAACAAATAATATTAAAAACAAGAAAATACTTTTGCTCTCTCAAAATACTGTATATCAATGTTCATCTAAGTATTTTATTGGCCAATGTAGTGGGACTTAGGATTAAACAAATGTTGTTTAATGTTGTTTAATGCTTGGCCTATTGTATTGGCTAATGAGATACTTGAAAGAGCATTGATGTACTATTTTTTGGGTGAGAAAAAATGCTTTCTAAAATCAGTGGCACTAGGCTAAAACAGAACAACAAAAAACCCAAACATCTGCACATGCGCGCCAACACCCAATTTGGCAAAAATAAGAAAGAACCCACTCCAAAACAAAGTCAAGAACAAATAAACAACACAAAGCAGCCCCCCAAAAAGCAAATAAATTCTGCAGCACAATCCTAAGAACCAAAAATCTCAAAACAGCATCACCCTATATCGACTACTCCGATGAATAGCAGCAAAACTTAGTACAAAAAAACCCAAAACCCGCCTCATTCCCAGCAAAACAGAAAACCCAACAGTAAAACCACAGTTCCATTGTAAAGGGACAACTTGAAAACGTTATGGACAACCAAAAACAAAATCTGTGAGCAATTCTGCACTGTCACCTTCAGCTCAAAGTCGGTAACATGAAGCCCCAAAATAGACAAGAAAAAACAGCACAGCATCCATGAAACAAACAAAGAATAGCATCCAAACGGACCCAATTTGAAACACCGAGCAGCAGCCAATTGATTATGAACACCAATATGAACCACCGAGCATCAACCAATTCATCAGACAGCTTCAACAGGGTCAAAAAGTCATTCCATAACAAAAAATCGAAACACCATTCAGCGAAGAACATTGAGAACAACAAAAAACCAAATCCATAGTGTGATTGTCTAACTGTCACATAGTGTGATGGCCATATCGATTATGTATTTCTCGGCATCTAGAGTATTATTGTGTTTTTGTTACTATATACACATTCATACACATTTTGCGTTGAAGCATCACTAAAGTCGGGGACAGAGCTTGTAATACCCGTACCTGGAAAAGAAGGCTAATATGTCATTAAAATGTGTTGATTAATGATAATTAATACATAAGATGATTTAAGGTGGGTTTATGAACTCACAGGTAAAACGGTAATTAGATGCGAACACAGACGAAAGTCCCGTATTAGGTGAGACAGGTATAAAAGTGGGACCTGATGAGGGTCTAGATGATATAAGTTATATTTAATTGTATTTATTTGTTTAAACAAATTTTTGTTTTGTTGTTTAATGTTATGTTAATATTATAAGTCAGGTTATGGGGTACAGTTTAGTTAGATCATGTGAGAACGTTATGAATACGGTTCATAATTGGTAAGTTTAATAGCAATTTCAGATAATATGTGGGACTATGTTTAGAACCCAGCTGAGATATAGACCATTTAGAAATGTGGGTAGTTAGTATGGTTATATCTGAGGGTTATATAATAAACAACAAGAAAATGTTTGGGAGGTAAGTGAAATTTTGGAAAAAAAAAGATGTAAATCTCTTATTTGAGTTGATTATGACTCATTACTGGAGAAAAAGAAATATTTAGAGAGAGAGAGAGAGAGAGACGTGGAGACATATAGAAGAGAGATTCGACGCTTCAGACGCCTTCTCAACTCCGTTTCGTCACTGTTTAGTCTCTGATTTGCGAACCGAAGCTATATTCGAACTCATGGAGGTGAGATGAGCATTTCTATACCTTTCTTTTCTTTTTTAATCGTCAAAATTTGGTGACCCATTTTAGTCAGTACATGTGGTTTGTCAAATTCATGTAGTAATTGCTTTAATATAAGATTTGAGCTAGGAATCAGAAGAATTTGTGGTTTTCTAAGCTTAATGAACTAAGAATGAAAAAGGTGAGTGTTCTAATCTCAAAATTGGGTGTTTGTATGTGTTAATGTGATATATAATGTTTTAGCTAACTTAATTCATGTTCATGTATATGTATATATATATGTTGAAAATGGAACTAGTATGTCAAGAATATGATAATTGTTATGTTTATATGCTAAGTTATCAAAATACTTATGTGGGTCAAGGAAAGTCAAGTAATGACCGTCATTTATATAAGGGTAAATTACACAAACCTCCCTTGAGGTTTGCCTTAATTACACGGACCTCCCCTCTTGTTTCAAAAATTACACAGACCTTCCTCGAGGTTTGAATTAGGTAACAAAACGCCCCCTCCCCTAACGGTCCATTAGTTTTTTTTACATTAGCCTCCCCTGAAAATTACAATTAGCCCCCCTAATATTATAAAATTGTCATACTAAGCCCCCTTTCTCTTATATTTTTGTTCTAATTATAAAATCCCTCCTATCTCCTATGTTTTTGGGTTAATTTTTTTAGTATTAATTTATATCATCTACAAAAAATACATATAAATAGGTCCAAATTTTTTTTTCCCCAAACAAACATCTATCAAGCCCCCCATGTATTAATTTTCTAGATCCGCCCATGTCCCTATGCTTCAAAAGTGGACACTTAACCCCCTGTGATTGTGGACTAAAATGGAATTGTTATGATTTCACTCAAAACTGATGTTAATTTTGGGGTTAACGCTCTTTGAGTGAAATCATAACAGTTCTATTTTAGTCCACAATCACAGGGGGTTAAGTGTCCACTTTTGAAGCATAGGGACAGGGCCGGATCTAGAAAATTAATACAGGGGGCTTGATAGAGGTTTGTTTGGGGGAAAAAAAAATTTGGACCTATTTATATATGTTTTGTGTATATTTTGTGTAGATGATATAAATTAATGCTAAAAAAAATTAACCCAAAAACATAGGAGGGAGGAGGGATTTTATAATTAGCACAAAAATATAAGAGAAAGGGGGCTTTAGTATGACAATTTTATAATATTAGGGGGGCTAATTGTAATTTTCAGGGGAGGCTAATGTAAAAAAACTAACGGACCATTAGGGGAGGGGGCGTTTTGTTACCTAATTCAAACCTCGAGGGAGGTCTGTGTAATTTTTGAAACAAGAGGGGAGGTCTGTGTAATTAAGGCAAACCTCAGGGGAGGTTTGTGTAATTTACCCTTTATATAAAAAGTAGTAAGGGAATGGTAGCCCTCAAGAGTGAGGCGTGGTGACGAGCAGAATGAAACAACGGTGACGCCTTCAGGGTCACACGAGTAACGACGCTATATGCGGTAAAAGAGTGAGGAAGATCCGAGGTAGAATGATCCTGGGGTGGTGGCTTGATTCCTGGACGTTCCGGAGACTAGAATGGATGATGTATATTGAGTTGTTGCATTTCACGTTAAGCATTCGATAGCATGATTAATTCTCTTACTAAGCGAAAGCTTAGACAAATTTTACATTCTCTTATGTTTATTAAATAACCACCGTAAGTACAGACCGCGAAGAAGAGCATAAATGAATGGAACAATGAGTATGGGCTTGAGAGAGGGTTGTGGATATGTAGTTATGTTCATAGATGTTATGATGTAGTTTGATTTAGCCTTTTGTAGCTTATGTTTCATGTGCTTTTGTAAACCTTATGTATGGTTTAAAGTTCATTTTCAGCAGTTTTTAGCAGAGAATGTTGTGACATGTACCTAGGACCGGTCGGTGATACCTCTGACTTGGTTTTCACTTTTGAGTATTTTCAACTTCTAATTTGGTATAAAGGGTCCTTGAGGGTTCCTATTAAGTCCAAAAATAGTACTTTAAAATTTCAACCATTTTCGGGGTACTTTAATAGTGTTTTAGTCCGGTTTACTCTGTTAGCACTGGCGGACTGAAGTGTATGGCAGGGGTGGCATAGCAACCCCCCCCCCCCCCTGAACTTTTAAAAATTATAAAATTACATGTAATATTTTACAAATTTTACAAATAGGCCCTCCTAAAATTCACACAGGCCCCTCGTGAACTTTTAAAATTTTTTGATTTACATACAATATTTTGTAAGTTTTAGACATAGGCCCCCCTGAACTTTTGAAAATTCTAGATTTATATGTAATACATAACATGTTTTAGAAATAGGCCCCCTAAAATTACATGATTTACCCAAAATTAGTGGTATTAAACCAATTTTATAGTTTTACACATAATTGTATACAAGTAGACCTAAAAACAATTTCCTCCAAGGCGCTGCCCCCGAACCCCAATATAATTTAGACCCTCCATGACCAAAAATCCTAAGACCACCCCTGTCTATTAGTATACTTTCTAGTCAAGTGATACTTAACATGTTTGAGTTTTTATTTTTATTAACTTTAATAACCGGTTAATTGGATATTAATCTGCATTTCTATATGTCACAACCTGTATGGGCGGGGTGGGGTGTGATAAAGCTTAAGGAGGGCGAGCTTGATAATTTGTCAAGAAATTGAGTGTCACACCCCGATTTTTGGACAACCAAATATTCAATCCAGAGCCTGTATCCGGACTAATATTCAATTACCAAAAATCACGAGAGCGACACCCTCCCATATGCTAACAGAAAATTTATAGAAAACAGTATTTAATGCTCCTTAAATAAGGACATGTGATCTTGTGTTTAAAGAAAAACTCTTTATTATTAAACATGTATTCCCAAACATCCATTTCATTGTAAAAGAAATAAAGTTCCATTATAAATATTATATCACTTTTCAATTAAAAAAAAAACATCAATTTCATAAATAAAATGTCCACATACAGAGTTCAGCGGAAATAAAAATATAAGAATAAAATCTAAACATCCATTGGTCAGAGTAACTACAACGTTCCCAATACCCAATATACCATATTTATTATAATTATACATACTGGCCCACAATGCCAGAAAATAAAATACAATCAAGTACAACAAAAATAAGTACAATTCCAATAATAAACAACACAACGACCATCTCTTCACCCAAACAGAAGCTCCAACGAAAATCTCCAAAAAAAACTAAACCTGCACAAATACATTCGACTACGTTTCATATAGAAACGCCCCCGAATGTATAACACACTCGGGTCAGTCACATGACTGGTATGAGTTAAACAAAACAACAAGTCTTAGGGATCCAACTTGAACCCGTAGACAAATTACACTACAATACTCTTGGGTCAAGACAGGTAGTTCCACACACATATCTGGACAATAGAGTAGTTTCCATTTATGTGGTGGCAAGTAGTTTCTTGCCCAAAATCCAAAGCTACTACGAATTTCATACTTACCCATTACTTATGGTGAGCCAAACCTGTAATACGTTAGTGGGCCCACCATCCTGCAAATTGAATGATCATAAACCAAGCAAACAATTCTGTATACAAACCGTCCACATTCTAACTCAAACATCGCATTCATTTTTTCACGCTTATCAGTCTTATGAAATACTCCATTATCATTATTTATTAGCCTTTAATTTATCTTTGTGTTCCCTAGGTTCACCACTTGGCCACCCTCCATGGTACACCCACACATATATCCCATGTGTGCCCGGACATACTACTAACATCCACTCTGGTGCTAGTTTGGTTGGGGTATCAACCAAACTAGGTATACACACAGAAGGCCAGTCAATATGCCTAGACGTCTAACAAATAAGCCGAGCATAAGACTTAGGCCAGCTTGATCACGAAGCCACTGGCAAAAGGGTACACTCAGCAAGTCGAGCTACCAAAAAAAAACATATCACACAACGGGAGTGGTGAACACTAAAGAACTATGTTGCAATTATCACTTATCGTTCGTATTATCCCAATAATTGTGAATTTCACATTTATCACATAGTTCCGTCTTATCATCCAATCACATCTCTAACTTTTAGATGTATTCCAATTTCTTACAATAAAGGGTTTTATCAATTAACCCATAACAATTCTTCCCTCAATAATTTCCAATCAAATTACAACATCCCCAAAATACTATTCAACGTATCTAATTTACTCATTTTTCTCAAAATGACCACAAAATAAGATCAGTTATTTTAGGTACAATAATCTCAACCCAACATTCAATATTAGCATACATAAAGCACATAATAAGAAATCATATTCTCCAATTTGCAAGTTGAACTATATTGAAAACTGCTACTGTAATCTTAAATTTCTGCCCAAACGGTGCAGAATCAGAAAAAATACCATTAGACAAAAAACGTGCAGAATCACGTTTTACATGAGACACGCGGACAGAATGTTCAAATTCAAAGCCACGATTTTCTAATAATTTTCTAAAGTTTCTGCGACTGTGTGAATTACACATAAAACGAATTTCACATATATTTTCTAACAAACATGAATATTTCACCTATAGTTTTGATCAAACTAACGATTCACCTAACCCTTTCGAATACCCTAATGTCATGATCGCAAAGTCACACGAAGGGAAAGAATGTATCTAAATTACTTCAACAATAGCAACGTGTATCGATCCATTACAAAGATTTGACCCTAACCATTAAATTTAACATGCACTAATTTACTCCCATACACATACATATATATACATACGTGTATATATATACTCGGATACACAAAGTTTAACTCACCTAGTTGATAAAAAATGGCAATCGCGAATACCCCATGATCCACACGTGACCACGAACCCGGGACCGTTCTCCTTCTTCTCCCTTCTCCCTTCTCCTTCTTCTTCTTTTCTTCTTCTCTTCCTCTCTCTCTCTCTCTCTCTCTCTCTCTCTCTCTCTCTCTCTATTGCGGCTGCCCAAGGAAAAGGGTTACCTAAACCCTATTATTGTATTATATATCTATATACATGAAGCACCCTTAACATATTAGTATATACTATGGTACATACACTCAACATATAATTGTAACACTCACACAAACATTAATAATCCCGTTTTTATTTTTATGGGCTCACAAAAGAGACTCATGTGAGCCCAAAATGCAGTACAAAGTGTTAAAATGAGTAGCCCAATGGGTACCTATAACCCCGGTACTAAGTTTTAATGTTAATTACATTATTTAACACAATCGCGGGCCTGTAAACACTATATAACAAAAATACATATCAACCCTTCACTTTTCTTTTTTTTTTTAACAAATATAAATTAATAAAATATAACTCCCAAACTAAACGCGCTCAGTCATGATTTAATTTATATGTCCACCAAACACGTACTTAAAATTTTTCAAACACATGTCTTACATAGGCACACTCATATAATATTGCTAACTGAAAATAATAATTAAAATAATTATTTACATAGAAATTTTAGGGTTGTTACATTGAGGAGGCGAGACTGTATACTTAAAGCGTATTTATGAACACCACTAGTATATACTTTTTTTCAAATATAGGGGCACAGTCGCCCCTCTGAATCCATCCTTGATTAAAGTACTATTTATGTTTAGAGATCATGAAAAATAAAGTAATTAATCATTAATTCTTTCCAATATATTTTTGGTTTTCCCCATAGAGAGAAGAGCATACTAATTCCGTACAATATTTTTTCTTTTGATAAGCATATATGTCCCACATACTTTTGAAATATAGAAACATACTGTAATAAACAATTTTACAGTCAATATTTGTAATTTTTAAAGATTTTTGTAAATTAAATATATATCCTAATACATTATCAAAAAAGAAAGCTTTTCCTTTAGGCAAAACGGTTTAAAATTGGGTATGTATTTGTTTCTTTTTTTTCTTTTGTCTTTAATTCATTACGCAGTTATTCTATTCAATTCTACAGCACTACTTGTATAACTAGAGAATTGATTCAACTGGTTCAACAGTTGGGTCCGGTTCAGTTAATGTATCAAGTTTGAACTAGGAGATTAGCATATGAATTAATAATAAAAAAATTCCATCACTAATTATAAGAAAGGAAAGAGGGTAGAGGTCAAACACTTGACATATGTAATGAAGGGGTCCAAGACCCAACTCAATTGTAAACGGAACTATACACACTTTGCTCATAAAGCTAAGGTCCTTTTTTGTTGAATATAAAAATGCCATTTTTCAAGCAAATCATCAATATTATATGTAGTTGGATTAGCATTTTCGGAACACATGCTTATCAATTGCTAGGTTAAATATTTCATACTCAACTTATTTTCGTAAGTACACCTAAATATTCAAACCCAAAGATTACTTAGTTTCAGAAAAAAGCTCTCATCTCTCTCTAAAAATTCCCTCTGCTTACACCTCTTCGAGGGACTCCGCTCTATGGGAGAGCCATTGCTTTGTTAATTGTCCCGCTCTAGAAGAGTGTTTTCCTTCTTTAGGAGGGACTTGTCCATCATTAAGAGACTTTTGCCTCCCTCTTTGAGGATATTTTTGTTCTTTTGTTCTTTTTTCTTTTTCTTTTTTTAAGGCTGTATTTGGTTTGGGTTTCTACTCTAGATCTTTTTCATCTCCTCGTTCTGCAGTAGATCTGGCTACTCCTCTTTGTAGATGCAGCATTGTCCTTTCAAATCTGGTTATTTACTCATGCAGATCCAGAGCTGTCTCCATTAGATCTAACATTTTTTTTTTAATATTAAATCTGGTTTTAATTGGTGAGATCTTTGACAGCATAGTGGGCTTTGGGGCGATCTTTGTTCTGGGTCACTTAGGCAGCTTCCTCCCTCAGTTGGCTCAGTCTTAAACTATACCACAGATAGTTTTATCAATGATTGGGGAGGTTTGCAATATGACTAAGAAGTTTGTGTTGCTAAATTTTGAGGTCCCAAAGTATTGTAATTGAAAATATAGGGCCCAAAGTGAATTCCGTTATATGTACAGGGTACCAAAATGCATTTGACCCCTAAGCTTTTCATGTATTTTCTTTCTTTTGTATATTTGTACTGATTTCTTTTGGGATATGCTATTAAAAAAAACCCCCTTATTTTTGTAAACCACATTTAACTTATATTTGGTACATAGCGGTCTCTTTCTTTTGGGATATGCTATTTAAAAAAAAAAACCTTATTTTTGTAAACCACATTTAACTTATATTTGGTACATAGCGGTCTCTTTTCTAGCAGAATATCCATATTTTACGATGTGTATGGCATAAAAGTGATTGTATTTTGTGGTACATGTGCCAATACAAGTATTTTCATACAAAGAGAAAAAGATAACGAATGAAGTGTAAAGACGAAGATAAAAACATGATAAAGTAAAAGTTAAGGGTGGTGGTCTATTTTTTTATTTTTTTATTTTTTTTTGGTAAGAAGGAAAAGCACAAAACAAACTAATCTCCTCTGGGATAGGCAGTCCCAGAGGTATTATCACTACTATTAGCACCTAAGTTAGCAAGGAAGTCAGCGCATTTGTTTCCTTCCCTAAGAGTATGGGTTAGCTTGCCACCACATCTATCAAGCATAACACAGCAGTCCTCAATGATTGCACGAAGAGGATGACTCTAGAATTTCTCCTTGATTAGCTGCATAGCCACCTTAGCATCAGTTTCAACAACTATGTTATGGATGTCTCTGTCGAGAACCAGTTCCAGCCCCCTCCGAATAGTCAAGAGCTCCGCTTCCAAGCTCGTATAGGTAGAGATATGATCATAGCAGCCAAATATCTAATGACCAGCATCGTTCCTTAGAAGGCCTCTGAGCCCAACATAACCAGGGTTTCCTCTATCACTCCCACCCATGTTCAGCTTCATAGATCCTGCAGGAGGGAAAGACCAATTAATAGGGGGCTTGATAGAAATGGAGACTAACTAGCTTTCATCTTGAAAGCAAGACAGATTTCACTAGCAAAAGTACGAATCTTGTTAATGGTAATATGATGAGGAGTAATAATATTGTTGAAAATCTCATTATTTATCTCCTTCCAAATATGCCAAGCACCTGAAGCAAACGCCACAAACCAAGGAATATTAGTGATATTACACAGCAAAGTACACTGTAGATTAAGAGAAAGCCAGTCCTCAAGCCCAGGGGGGTCAGGACTCAAGGTGGGGTTACCAATCTGAATGGCATTCCAAATAGTTGTGGCTTTAGGGCAGTCACAAAGAACATGAATGGTACTTTCGGCCTTGTAGACACCCCATTTTATCGGCTATCAGATTTCGGAGATCCATAGCTTGGTGGTTCACAATGCTAAAAAAACACTAAAAAAGGACTCCTAAAAGTTAGTTTTATCTCTCAATATATTCAGAAAATGGTACAAATGAACAAAATGCCCTTGAAAGTCCAAACACCCCCAGCTTTGGACCAAAGGTTTTGGAAACACGCTACGTCATAGGAAAAGTAATAAAATGAGTTTTAAAGCAAAATCAAATGAAATCATCAGCTCCCAGAGACCTCCAGAAGACTTGGAAGTTCCCGGAAGCCCCCGTTGACCGGTTGGACGTAGATTTGACCAAGTTTGACCAGGGTTTGACCAAAATCATCCAAATATGCCAGAAAGTTTCGAGAATATTCTAGATCATGTGAAAAGTACTAAAATAAGTTTTGAAAGCAAATCGGACGAAAACGTCAGTTATTGGGCACAACTAGAGGTTCCCAGAACTTCCAAGAGGTCCTTGGTTTAATTTGACTAGTTTGACCTAAAAGTTGACTTTGAAACCAGAGCACCGTATTATTTTTCAAACATTTTCCATGGATACTAGAAGTCAATTTCTTTCTAATGGTATATCGCACATAATTTTTGGACTTAAAACGAATTTATTATGAATTTCTGAAGGTGAAAAATGCGATGAACTCGATTTTTATCACGAATACTACAAAACTTTTCAAAGTGACCTATCACCATACTATTTTTTTTTTATGGAAAGTAGACTCCATTATTCCAATGATATATCACAATCTCGGTTTGGAGTTTGTATGCATTTTTTGTGAATTTCGAATGAAATATGGCCTTTTCGCGAATAACGGAACCTCTAGGGGTCTAAATACCATTTTTTGGGTGTCTGAGGAGTAGTGCCGCAACATTACTGGGCCACTGTCATGGCGGCATAAGGCCAGTGCGGCAACGGCACTCAACCACTGACGAGTCCATTTTTGTAATTTATTTTTGCGGTCCAAATTGAATAATTAGAAGTCAAAACGATGTAGTTTCTAGTTCACAGATGTTTGGGACTAATGGGAGCACTTTCTAAATCCCAAAATCACTCCAAATTGGCCTATATAAACCCCCCTTTGCTCTTCATTTTGGGGGGGCCAAGTGCAATGTTAGAGAAAGTTGTAGAGAGAAAGAGAGATAGAGTTAGAATTAGAAATGAGAAAGGAGCTTCCTCTTGTTTTTTTTTTTTTTATTTATTTATAAGAAAGTGAGTTCTAATCTTGTTTTCTTCTATTACCTCTCTTATACTTCACATTAAAATCCTCCCCAATCACCATTTTTGAGCAATCTTCAGTTAGGAATCTACTTTCATGTCCAAATGTCACCACATATGAGTGAAATACCAAGCTACAAGTTCAATATCTCAATGATTATCAACTATTGATTGCCATTTACTTGCTTGTTTACATATGTTTATCTCTTCTTAGCTCATTTCTTTTTAATTTTCTTCGATTACTTACATGTTTGTCATCATCTAGTTAACATGTTGTTTGAGGAGAATGAATCCTTATGGATAGTGACTCTTGACCTCAAAGATATGTTTAATGGATGATGATTCTGTTAGGAAACTGTGTTCCCAGAGAATCCATTGACAGCGCGTATAAGTTGGTACTGCAAAAAAAAAATTACGTGAAAACTACAATAACCCTACAAGGGCGGAACTAGGGTTACCTTAAACTGCTAAAACGGATTGCTGTAGTAGACGAATCGAGAACACGGGCTCGATAACAGCTCACGATTTTCTACCGTATTCCTTTGCTGCCAGAATATCGAACTGAGTGTGGGCTCTTTCGAAATCCTTTCTGTTTTCTGCTCTCCCTCTTTTACGCTCTCTTTTCTATTCCGAGTTATAATTCTCTAAATAGAAAAATGCTAACTGAGGAGAGAGCCAAAGCAACATATATATAGGCTACGATAGGGACCATAAGAAGTCAATAAGGAATAGGCTTCCTTATGGAATTAGGAAACCCTAATTTGAACTGAATCAGATTCCTATTTTCATAAATTATAATTCATACCACTAAAGAATTATAATTGCACTCCTACCCTTATCTCAAAAATATATTTCGAGCCCCATGTTATTAAATGCTTATTATGTCCCCATGTTAAGATTACAAATATCCATTAATTAAATATAATTACTGACAATCATATTTAATTAATTTCTTAAAATTCCTTGAGATCCTCTGCTTAACTTATCTGATATGTCGGATACAAAATCCACCTGCAGGGTTTGACATAATCAAAACTTATAAGCTTTCTCAAGGGGATATCATCAATCCCAAAATTGAGACATGGATTCCATCATTAATTAATATCCACCACACAATTAATATTGCCACCCAATCCAATGAGATATTGACCCATTAAGGATCTCACCCTTTTAGGGATCAAAGTGTAAATATCAAATGTACGTGTCTACAAATTAACTTAGGATTTAGAGCATAAGCACTCATAATAACCATGAGGTATTAATTATCTTATAAGTCAGTATAAATATAATAACCCCA
The DNA here is from genome assembly GCA_033977485.1 of Hydrangea macrophylla. Classification (NCBI taxonomy): domain Eukaryota; kingdom Viridiplantae; phylum Streptophyta; class Magnoliopsida; order Cornales; family Hydrangeaceae; genus Hydrangea; species Hydrangea macrophylla. The sequence goes on from CM066986.1 coordinate 8,297,507, forward strand.
AGTCAGTCTCGTTTAATACACAAAGTGTACCAGCATAGTGAGTTGAAACTATATCGTTTTCCGTAGTCAAGACAAACCTACTACAACACCATGGTGCAGTCCTACCGATGGTGTGTCAAATCCCATCTAAGACTGTAAACCAAAATCTTACATTCTATAATATATGATGGCCTAATCTTCCGTGTGTAAGCCGAACTTTACACACCAAACCACCTACTATATAGAATGAGAGACACACATGCATAATATTAAATAAATAATATAATACAAACATTGCCCACACAGATTCTCATAAAAAAATGGATTAACTGATTTTATTAAATGAATAATAAATCAACTACAGAAAGCATGGCTTTTAGTATATATCCCTAACAGATTCTAACTTCAATACATTCTTATGTATTCTTGAAGTCATATTCTCAAACAAAACTATGTTTGTGCAAGTAATATTGGAAGTTCTTGATGATGAGTTTGATGTTGGTTTCCATGTGATTAAAATCTCCTTTTAGTGTTGTAAATATGCTTTCAAAACCTCAATTTGAAAACCCCTCTAAAACCCCAACATTTAGATTCCAAGAAAAATAATCTTTGTTTTCTCAAAATTCTCCAAAACAGTAAGTCATCCAACTTTAAAATAACATTCTGAGTTCAATACTCAATAGGTGATTAAAAGACCACTAGGAAATTCTTCCCAACTCATTAGAGAACACCCATGATTTTTGGTGTGATCTAAAAACACTTGGAAGGGTTCTATTTTGGTCCAAACATTTCTTCCAGATATTCTGTTTTTGCTGTCACAGTAGCTAGGTTAAATTTTAACATGTTTTTCAGGAAACTTTTTCTAAAAGAGTGGTCCTAACTCATTTTTCCCTTGAACTTCAGGGTCTTAGGGAACTTTCTGTATAATATGGGCCTCCAAATGTTTCGTTTTCAGTTTCTAAAATATTTCTACATTTCAGTTGACAGTACGGACTCTGTTTCTGATCAACCTCTCTTGTTTATATGATTTCTCTCAATCTGTAATAGATATTTCAGTTTGGATTTTTTATATGGATTCTAGACACAATAATGATTGTCTCCATAAAAAAAATCATGAATTAAAAGCGTTTCTAACCCCACTATTCCATTTTTACAAAATCAGTTTACTGTTCTGTCCACTATTCACAGCAAGCATGTTTTAACTTTGACTCTTTGATTATATGTTTACATGCATTCCAAATTAGCTCATTTCCTAGGAAGTAGTTCATACTACATATGTACATATCCTACAATAACATTCTTCATTCATTCATGTATACTTTAGATTTATAAGTCACTTTAAAAATCCATTAACACAAACACACTACAACCTTTGCACATTATAGGTTCATACATTGCATCCATGCAAGATTTAGAGTTTTTGTGACTCTTAATCTAAGAAGATTATAAGGAATGAACATGATTATACGTTCATACTTCCTCTCGATCTAATCATCCTTTCTCATCTGTCCCGAAGATTGAGAGATCTTCTTTTCTCAAGAATCAACATGCATCATTCTAGTTTGCTAAGTATATTTTTTTGATTTATTTGTTTATTTGTTTCAAGAACAATTTATGTCTCCTTTAGATTAGGAAAACTTGATTACTTGATATGTGATTAGATTATTTTTCCTAGGTTTGTTTGTGTGATCTTTCACTTTACATTGTGTGATACTTGACTAAATCATATGAATGACATTTATCTTTTGATCTTCTATTTCAAGATTCTTGTGTGATGTAATATACTATCATAGTATTAATTGTCGAACCAAACATAGTATAAGATGATTATTTCGATGCTAATTGAGGCCCGTCGAAAGACGGGACGATTTGAGGGTGTTTTAGTTGTGGCAAAGGCTCCTTCCTCTCTCGTACCAAAAGCCCGAACCAAGTTCTTTGGTTATGAAGAGCCGGTGCCCATTATCCATTTGGGTGAGTCAAAATTAGGTTTCTTGGTTCCTTAAGACCAATAAGTGGTGACTCTGTATCTATTTTCAACAGACCAAACATTTTTCAAATCAATTTCAAAACAAAAAAGGAAAATAAATTCTGAAAACCCGAGAAAAAACACGGGGGGTGGGCTCCCGAGAAATTAGGTTTTAGCTTGTCCACAATCTAGCGACTCTGCTGAGGATTTTTATTTTCAAAACAAAATAATATAGAGGTTCGACTCATAAAAAGCATCCTTAAAATCATCTTTTTACTGTGTATGGTTCACCGCATTGCACTTTTGCATTTCCCCCTGCGACTGTGTCTGAAACGTGGCGCCGACATTGTTTAGGTCTTGTTGTGCCAGGACACAAGTCACCGTTGATACTATACCTTCCAAGGTATATCAAAAAGAGTAAAAACTTCCGTATTGTCTCTCTGACGGTATATTGGAACTCTCGTCAACAGACCCTCTTTGACTAAACCCAGCCTTTGCATATAGATTCTTGTAGAACCTTTCATAGGACTGTTAATTTATCTTTTCAAATAGGACAATATGACATAACTGTTGTATGCCCTGGTGGGGATTATTTGCGTGATGTAGACGCTTATGTGGCATAGAATAGAACCTCTTTCTTATGATTCCCAAGGCAATCACTCACATGTGATCACATTGAGTCGACCTGCCTAGGCACCATGATAAGGATGTCTGCTCCATGTTCACGAAGATATACACCACAAAACTTATTTGTTGGTCCAAAGACATAGGGGTATGAAAACTTGCTAGATAGCATGATCACCATCATCACATGCTCTTGTCATATACACCTATTTCTCCCAAAAACTCTGTCTAACTCATCCGGATATCCCTCTTTCTCCCAGAAACTCTATCCGAATCATCTAGATATTCTTGCTTCTCCCAAAAATTCTATTCAAAGTCCCCAGGTATCTTTGTTTCACTTAAAATTCCAGAAAATCCATGTTTCTCCTGAACCTCTACCCAAGTTTCCTAGAAATTCCCATTTCCCATAAACTCACCCAAATATACATGTTTTCCCAGAAGCTTTGTCCAAATCTCCCAGATTTTCCAAAAGTCCCAACAACTCCTTCCAAACTTCCAAAAAATGCCCAGATACACCAACTTCTCCTGATTTCCTAATTTCTCCCAGAAACTCTATCCAACTCACCCGAAAATACCTATTTCTTCCAAAAACTCTGCCCAAATCACCTAGATTTCTCAGAAATCCCTATTTCTCCCATAAACTCCTTCCGAATCTCTCAAATATTCCAAAAATTCCATATTTCTTTCGAAAAACTCCAATTCTCTCCTACTGGTGATCATACTAGAAAGAAAAGTTAGCGCACTCTATATGGCTAGGACCTTACTTGCTTAACTACTATATGTTAGAAGTAGGGGCATCGTATAGATTAGGGCTTGCATCCGTATGCTTGTCTCACGTGCATACACAATTCATGTCAGTTCACATGCACGCACATCTCGTCAGTCTCACATCAAATATATACATGTCATCATCCTCACTTATCTTAATCATTGTATAAAAGTAGTATACATACCGCAATCATCATCGGTTCACATCAATAAATCCTTCAAAATTATGATCATCTCTCCCCACTAAGAGTCCATAAGAAGTACTTCGCGCCTCTGCTAATTTGGGCTTTTACTTCTATTTGCAAAAAAATTGTAGCCCTGGGTAAGGACACTTTTGTACCTCCTCGGATTCATTGTCTCATTTGTGGGTCAGCCCAGACAGTCATGAACCCATCAAGGCCCAGGCCTTGACACCGACAGCTGCATACGCCTTAGCCATGATACCCAACACCTCATTGGTCGAAAAATCATCGAGCCATCACCTATCCAACACTATGTCAACCAAAAAGCCCATAGCTTCATCAAACCTAAAGCCCCTAGCTCATTCGTTCAAATGATCCCCTTCGCTGACGCCCATAAATGTTGAACCTATGCAAGTGAAGTTGCGGTGTTTGGTACTTTTCCTAGCAAAGCAAATGAGTATGCTCTTTCGAAAAGAAAAAAAGAGAAAAGAATAAGAGAGTCACCGTGAGACTCTATTTGAGACCAAGTCGAGTTTGGTCGAGTCTGTCCTATGTTTTGAGATTATTTCAAGTTTAGTCTTGTGGTCGAGTCTGTCTGCCATCGAGTTGTTGTGAGTCTATGCCGAGTATATAATCCTTCTCTTTTGATGGGATGAAATCTCATTTTGCTTAATCTGGTGTGTCTAGTTATAAATGCATGATTCATTGAATTGAAATGTCACTTTTCAAATTAGCATTGATATTACTCTGCTAATAAATTTTTGCATCAAACAAAAAAAAAAAAAAGAATCCTGAAAAGGTCATAGTCGATTTCGCATTGACGTCGATGAAGAGCCGAGAATTGAATAATCTTACTTTAAGAATTTAAAGATGCTTTTGCTCAAATCTCGAAAAGACATACTTGGATCTGACTTGGGGCTTGCCCAATACCCTTTTCCACCACTTCAAAGCCTTGAACCCAATCCAATTGAGAGCCATACAAATTTGTCCAATGCATACTTGGTCCTAGATGGTAGCTAAACAATTCAGTGAGTTTCTTCTCCCCTTCAAAAAAAAAGGAAAAGAAAATAAAAGCTCGCTAGGTTGAAAGCCAGAAAGGGCACCTAAGAAAAAGTTAGAGCTGAAAAGGTATTGATTTTTAAGATTTGACCCGAGCCAGTCAAAATGATGGAGAAAATGAAAGATATAAATTATACACTTTAAGGTACATCATGAGAATTTGTCTAGATCATATTTCAAAAGGCTCAGAAAGGTCACAAACAAATTTTGAGAGCTGACATACGCGTTATAAAATTGAGATCTCCAAAGATCTCACATGAATCAACTACATGAAAAGCAAAATTGATTGGCTAGGCAAAAGTGAATAGGATCAATCCTAAAAAAAATGAAAAAAAAACGGGGAGATCGAAACTGAACACTCTTATACATGGCTACTTCAAGTGACCCAAGTTTGAACTTCTCTGACGATTGGTTTAGAAAACCCTATCACATTTTCTTTCAAGGCCTTGTCTTAAACTACGCTTGACCTGATTCCCACTAGGGGACACTTAGGCAACTGCATAGGTTTGGTCGACACCATCAAAATCAAACCCTTTTTTTTCAAAACCTTGTCTTGAACTATGCTTGACCTGATTCCTATTTAGGGATACGTAGACAATCGCATCGGTTTGGTCGGCACCATCATTAACCCTCCTACTGTCAAGCCTTGCCTTGAACGATGCTCGACCTAACTCCTATTCAGGGATACATAGGCAACTACACTGGTCTGGTCCACACCATCATAATCAACCCCCCTTCTTTTAAAACCTTATCTTAAACTACACCTGATTCCCACTCGGGGATACGTAGGCAACCACATTGGTTCGGTCGCATCAAAATCAACCCACTTTTTTCCTACCATGGCCCGAACTACGTTGGACCTGATCCCCACTCGGAGGTACGTAGGTAGACTTTCCAAAAAGAAAAAAAGGATGGCTCGCTAGGAAAAAAATCCGAAAGGATGCCTAGGTAAAAATTAGAGCTAAATCCAAGGTGAGCAATAACAAAAGAGAGAAAGGAGCTCGCTAGGTCACCTCACTGGTGCCTAGGCAAAGTTATGAGCATTTGAGAGATTAGAGTCACGGTCCTTGCCTCAAGCCAGAGAATCACCTTCTACACTAAGGGTAAACTTTGGCTACCCATCTCGTTTACCTGAATTTTACTATCTACCCTTCATACAAGGGGCAAACTTCGGTCACCTACCTCGTTTGCCTAAAACCTTCAAATAACCACCGTCCAAACTAATGGCAAACTTCGGTCACCTACCTCATTTGCCTATTAATTCCACTTTCTACACCTCAAACTAGGGGTAAACTTCATTTGCCTAACACGATCCCTTCACACCAAGGGTGAGTTTTCAAGTCACCAAGTTGTTTTAAAAATTTTGAAATATAGCATCTTTTATTCTAAAAGCTAAGGCACTAATTCAAAGCACATCCTCGGAAAAAGCTGAGAATCAACTAGATCAATAGGGAGGAATTTTCAAAAATTAGATTTATCATAAAAGTGCTACCATGTTAAGATGAGGAGTAAAATGGTATCAACTATGATAAATGCACATCAAATCTTGGCAAGTCGAGCATCTTCCAATTTGGTGTCAAATGTGTCGCCTTGGTGCGTCGATGTCTGTTAGTTTTTTAGTTTGTCCTAGTCTCAAATGTGTAAGTCAACAGTAACTAATAATGAATTTTTTAAATGAAGTTATAAATTTTTAAGAGCATTCCAAGTGCAATACAAGCAGGAGAACCAAACACTATTACTGCACCAGTCGTCAGTATGAGAAGTGTCCAAACTTGGAGAAAATGCAAATTTTATTCCTTTCCAAACCGCTAAAAGTTAACCATCATCTCCTAGGAACATAAGTCCCTGAATGGCTATTGATCATCTTTCTTCATTTTAGCAACATAAGTCCATGAATGGCTGTTGATTATCTTCCTTCATCCATGCAACATAAGTCCATGAGTGGCTGTTGGTTTTCTTCCTTCATCCATGCAACATAAGTCCATAAGTGGCTGTTGATCATCTTTCTTCGTTTATGCAATATAAGTCCAAGAGTGGCGGTTGATGATCTTCCTTCGTCCTAGCAACATTAGTCCATGAGTAGATGTTGATCTTCCTTCTTCTATGCAACATAAGTCCATGAGTGGCTGTTGATTACCTTCCCTCATCCATGCAACATAAGTCCATGAATAGCTGTTGATCATCATCCTCTATTAATGTTAAATCCGTAGCCGCCACAGATCATCTTCGTATCCTTCATCCTGAATAGAATCATACATTTACCCCCATCAGTGGGCATATTTTTTTCTTCCCTAGCAGATTACATTTTATCCATTCCCCCTACTAGAAGCAATTTTATCCGTAGCAAAAGAGTTGAAAAACATTGTTGAAGAGTGGAGGAGCATCGAGGAACATCAGAATAGTTGAGAAGCATTGTTGAAGCATCGAGGAACATCAAAAGAGTTGAGATGTATTGTTGAAGCTTTGAGGAACATTAGATGTGTTGAGGAACATCGTTGAAGTGTTGAGGAGCATCGAATGTATTGAGGAACTTCGTTGAAGAGTGGAAGAGCATCAGATGTGTTGAGAAGCATTGTTGAAGCATTGAGCAACATCAAAAGAGTTGAGAAGCATTGTTGAAGAATCGAGGGGCATCAAATGCATTGAGGGGCATCATTAAGGAGTGGAGTAGTATCGAGGAAAATTAGAAGAGTTAAGAAGCACCGTCGAGAATTGAGGATCATCATTTGAGAAGCACTAATGAGAATTTGAGAGTCATCGAGTCCATAGTATCACGATTAAGGGGAGCCTGAATCAAGTCTAGAGGGTCACTTCACTCACCAAACACAATAAATTGGGCATAATATAACATATAGCCCATCGGTCGCGACACACACGAATCACAAAGCCCATTAGGAGTGGCAAATAAACCACAAGCACTATTTGAGCACCACAGTATCACTTTGAGCACCATGCTATTTCTTGGGTAAGACCTCTGTGTTGAGATCTTTTACCAATTTATTAGTCGTAGCGAAGCATAGATCACCAAGCCTATTGAGAGTGGCAAATACTCCACACTCGTACTAGGACTGTAAGCACTAGCACAACACAAGCCCACTCGGAGTGGTACACCCCACAACACCAGCTCATGCTAGGATCAGAAAGCTAGACATGATACAACTCAGTACACAATTCATATCACTTCCATGCATTGCATATCATCCTCATAGCATAGAATCCACCGGTCTTGTTGTGCATGTGTGATTTATTCCTTTATGCCCCGAACTACGTCCGGTCTGATTCCCCTTGGGATACGTAGGCAGCTCACGCAGAGTACGACCATAACTGACCTCAACATCATATTTTTCATCATTGCATCTTTATAACGCCTTTTTTTTTCCTAAATCTATAGCCACCAAAAAGACCTGTCCCTTCAAAGCTTTGGCACTCGCTTGCGACATGCATTGCCTCGCAAGTTCATGCCAAAGAGAGACAAACTATAGACACCCTATTTTGTCGGCTATCAGATTTAGGAGACCCAAAGATTGGTGGTTCACAATGATAAAAAAAAGACTTAAAAAGAACTTCTGAATGTTAGTTTTATCTCTCAAAATACTCAAAAAATGGTACAAATGACCAAAATGCCCCCGAAAGCCCAAATACTCCTAGATTTGGACCAAAAGTTCTGAAAACACGCTACGTCTTATGAATAGCAATAAAATAAGTTTTAAAGAAAAATCAGATGAAATCGTCAACTCTCAGAGACCCCCGGAAGTCCAGGAAGTTCCCAGAAAGCCCCCGTTGACCGGTTTGACCTAGATTTGACCAGGTTTAACCAGGGTTTGACCGAAATCATCCAAATTTGAAAAAAAGTTTCGAGATCATTCTATATCATGTAAAAAGTACTAAAATAAGTTTTGAAAGCAAATCGGACGAAAACATCAGCTCCTGGGAGCAACTAGAGGTTCCTAGAACTTTTAGGAGGTTCTTGATTTGACCAGTTTGACCTAAAAGTTGACTTTGAAACCGGAGCACCGTATCATTTTCAAACATTTTCCATGGATACTAGAGGTCAGTAGCTTTCCAACGGTATATCGAACATAATTTTTGGACTTAAAACGAATTTATTATGAATTTCTGAAGGTGAAAAAGGCGATTAACTCGATTCTTATCACGAATACTACAAAACTTTTCAAAGTGACCCATCTCCATACTATTTTTTATGGAAAGTATACTCCACTATTCCAACGATATATCACAACCTCGGTTTGGAGTTTGTATGCATTTTCTGTGAATTTCGGACGAAATAGGGCCTTTTCGCAAATAACGAAACCTCTGGGGGCCTAAATACCATTTTTTGGGCATCTGAGGAGTAGTGTCGCAACAGTACTGGGCCACTGTCATGGCGGCACAAGGCTAGTGCCTCGACGACACTCAACCCCTGACGAGTCCATTTTTGTAATTTATTTTGGCAGTCCAAATTGAATAATTAGAAGTCAAAACGACGTAGTTTCTAGTTCACATATGTTTCGGACCAATGGGAGCACTTTCTAAATCCCAAAACCACTCCAAATTGGCCTATATAAACCCCCCTTTGCTCTTCATTTTGGGGGGGCCAAGTGCAATGTTAGAGAAATTTGTAGAGAGAAAGAGAGATAGAGTTAGAATTAGAAGTGAGAAAGGAGCTTCCTCCTTTTGCTTTTCCATAAGAAAGTGAGTTCTAATCTTGTTTTCTTCTACTACCTCTCTTATACTTCACATTCAAATCCTCGCCAACCACCATTTATGAGCAATCTTTAGTTAGGAATCTACTTTCATGTCCAAATGTCACCACATATGAGTGAAACACCAAGCTACAAGTCCAATATCTCAATGATTATCAACTATTGATTGCTATTTACTTGCTTGTTTACATATGTTCTTCTCTTCTTACCTCTTTTCTTTTAATTTTTCTTTGATTGCTTACATGTTTGTCATCATCTAGTTGACATGTTGTTTAAGGATAGTGAATCCTTATGGATAGTGACTCTTGACCTCAAAGACATGTTTGATGGATGATGATTCTAACTTCAATACATTCTTATGTATTCTTGAAGTCATATTCTCAAACAAAACTATGTTTGTGCAAGTAATATTGGGAGTTCTTGATGATGAGTTTGATGTTGGTTTCCAAGTGGTTATATAATCCTTTTAGTGTTGGAAATACACTTTCAAAACCTCTATTTCAAAACTCCTTTAAAACCCCAACATTTAGATTCCAAGAAAAATAATCATTGTTTTATCAAAAGTCTCCAAAATAGTGAGTCATCCAACTTTAAAATAACATTCTGAGTTCAATACTCAAAGGATGATTATGAGACCACTTGGGAAGTATTCCTAACTAGGGTGGGCACACTTCGGGTCAACCCGAAGTTTCGACCCGAACCCGAAGTTTTATTACAATATGGGTCGGTTATTTTGGGTCACCCAAAATTTCGGGTCAAAACCGAACCGTTCTCACAATATCAAGTTTGGATTTTGAAAGGGGTTTCCAAACTTTGGTCAACCCGAATATCCGAACTTATGTAAAAGGAATACTTGTTATATACATATAATACATCACACCCTCTACTAAGCTAACTAATGTCCCACATATATATTATTATAAACATATATACATCATACCATACCCCCACTGTCCCAAATATATATTAATTAAATTTTCTCTCAGACACCCCAATGGCCCCATCACTTCACTGTCACACACTGCCCAAGGCCCCCAAAACCCACGTGAACTAACACCCACCCTTCACCCATTCTCAGATCAACTCTCTCTCTCTCTCCACCCACACCAGCACACCACTGCCTGCGGCTCTTTTCCTCACTCATTCTCAGATCAACTCTCTCTCTCTCTCTCTCTCTCTCTCTCACACACACACACACACACACACAGATCAACTTCTCCGGCAACGGCTCTCCGGCGACTCTCTATTCTCCAGTGACTCTCTGTTTTTATTTTTTTTGTAGAACAATGATCTATCTTTTGTTGAGGAAGGAGGAAAACAATTATAAAAATTCAAAACTTCGGTTGAAATTCAACTTAGCTTCGAACCGAGCACGGACTTCTATTTTAGAACCGAACTATAATTTCGATCGTTAGTACAGTTCAGTTCTTGTTACCATTTTTGCCAACCCGAACCCGATCAACCCGACCCGAACTTTACAGTTAGAACCCGAACCGACCGATTGCCCACCCCTATTCCTAACTCATTAGAGAACACCCATGATTTTTGGTTTGACTTGAAAACATTTGGAAGTGTCCTATTTTGACCCAAACATTCTTTCCAGACATTCTATTTTTCTGTCACAGCAGAGTTGGTTGACTTCCAACTTATTTTTTAGAAAACTTTTACAAAGAAAGTGGTCCCAACTAATTTTTTCCTTGAACTTAAGTATCTTAGGAAACGTTTTGTATAGTATGGGCCTCTAAATGTTTTGATTTCATTTTCTAAGATTTTTTTACATTTCAGTTGACAGTACGGACTCTGTTTCTGAGCAACCTCTCTTGTTTATATGATTTCTCTCAATCTGTAATAGATATTGCAGTTTGGCTTTTTGATATGGATTCTAGACATAATAAGGATAATATTCATACGAAAAAAATTTGAATTACAAACTTTCCTAACCACATTTTTCCATTTTTACAAAATTAGTTCACTATTCTGTCCACTATTCACAGCAAGCATGTTTTAACTTTGACTCTTTGATTAGATGTTTACATGCATTCCAAATTAGCTCATCTCTTAGGAAGTAGTTCATACTACATATGTACATATCCTAAAATAACATTCTTCATTCATTCATGCATACTTTAGATTTCTAAGTCACTTTAGAAAATCTATGAACACAAACACACTACAACCTTTGAACATTCTAGGTTCATACATTGCATCCATGCAAGATTTGGAGTTTTTGTGACTTTTAATCTAAGAAGATTATAAGGAATGACCTTGATCATACGTTCATGCTTTCCCTCGATCTAATTATCCTTTCTCATCTGTCCCGGGGATTGAAAGATCTTCTTTTCTTAAGAATCAACATGCATCATTCTAGTTTGCTAAGCATATTTTTTTGATTTCTTTGTTTATTTATTTCAAGAACAAGTCATGTCTCCTTTAGATTAGGAAAATTTGATTACTTGATATGTGATTAGACAATTTTTCCTAGGTTTGTTTGTGTGATCTTTCACTTGACATTGTGTGATACTTGACTAAATATTATGAATGATATCTTATCTTTTGATCTTCCATTTCAAGATTCTTGTGTGATGTAATATACTATCATAGTATTAGTTATTGAACCAAACATAGCATAAGATGATTATTTGGATGCTAATTGAGGCCCATCGAAAGACGAAGCAAATTGAGGGTGTTTTAGTCGTGGCAATGACTCCTCTCTCAAGATATTATATAAAGTTTGTAAGTAATGACAACTTCATCCACTACTATTTATAAACGAACTCTTCGGGAATCGCGTTTACTTCCCTGCGAGTTTCTCAAACACCTAGTTAACTCCTGAAACTTCGCACACGTCCAATTTATAACTTTACAAGTGAAAACTACCAATTACTAGTGTTTTCGATTAAGTCTTGCTTAGATCCAAAATTATGTCTGAAAACTAAGTTCTGTAAAATCTCTACACAACCTACCTTTTATATAACGTGGCACGCACGTTCTCACCACAGTTCTCCAAATGATCTATAACAATATCAAAATTACCAAAAAATTATACCTCACAGGTATAATTCACTATTCATAAAATACCAGATAAGTCAAATAACATTTAAATCACATACATGTCATTTACTCATGCCAATGAAATCTCGATTACCAATTACATGTGTCCTTACTGACACCTTACCGTTGACTCACAGTCAACCTCAAACCAATTATCAAATTACATTGATAAACTCACAAATTCAATTATGCAAGATAAAACTTATAAAATTTTGGTACGGGTGTGACATTCTTCTTCTTCTTCTTCTACTCTCTCTCTCTCTCTCTCTCTCTCTCGGCTGTGACAAAAGGGGTTCTTTTGTGTATTACCAACTAACCCTAATGTTTTATTATTTTTATATGTATGACACACACACACACACACACACACACACACACACACATACACACACAAAACATGTCAATAAAATATACACAAATATGTAAATCCTATTTTTCCTCTTATGGGCTCACAAAAAGGCTTCATACATTCCAAATTACTAAAATGAGTAGCCTAATGGGTGTATATGAATCAGGTACTTAATTTAAATGTTAAGAACATAATTTAACACATTCACGAGCCAATAAGCACTACTAAAAAAATAAACACATCAACTCTTCAATAACTTGTTCAACTTAAACTTTTACAACTTAAGTCCACCACTTTGCTTTGCAAAATTTCACACAGTAATTAATAACAATTAAAATAAATATATACAGATAAATAAATGACCATAAGAATCATTACCTAACCAAGCCCAAGAAGGAAAATCAGGAAAGGTAGTGCTAGAGGAAAGATGGGAGGACAAAATGGCATTTCCGGTATTAGCATCCAGGAAGTAGTCTATGGAATTAATATTCCACTTTCCATCCTCTCCAATAATGATATTCACTTTGAGAGGAGGGAGGAAAACAAGATTAAGGCTATCTTGGAGAGGTTCATTCCCACACCACCAATTATCCTAAAGAGAGATTCTGGCACCATTACCAACAACCCATTTGGTCCCCTTAACAAGGACCTATTTTGCTGCCAGATTTCCTCTCCAGGTGTTGGACATGCTATTATTTTTAATCCAGTACCTTATATTATCATCTTTGAGGTATGTAGCTTTGATAATATTAACCCAAATAGAGTTCTTGCCCGAGAGAATTAGACAGAATGACCAAATTCATATCTCTTCTTTTCCTTATACCAAGGCCTCCAGAATCTTTCTTACGGCAAATAGTGTCCCAGTAAACTAAATGAATCGTTTTAGAATTAGGATTATCACCCCCATAGGAAATCACGATTAAGTTTATCCAATCTATCATAAATGTTAAAAGGAACAAGCATAGTCTGCATCAAATGAGTGGAAATAGAAACCGTGGTAGATTTAATAAGCACGCACCTACCAACAATAGACAAAGTCTTAGACTTCCAAACTGAGGGCCTTTTTAAATTTTAGTGATCAGTTCACTAAAATGGTTTCGTCCAACCCTCAAGTGGAGGAATGGGACACCCAGGTACTTATAGCATGAATGACTTCGGGATCTTTCTCGATGAAGATCCAATCATCAAATTTGGGTTTGGAAATTATAGCATGAATGACTTGGGGATCTTCCTCGATAATGTTAACGTTGACTCTAGTGGGGTCCTAAAGAAGTCAGATCCCACCAGATCTACCAACTGGGTCAACAAGGGCTGAATCGAGGTTATGGAGATGAATAATGTCCCTCATAACTCTTTGGAAATTCAAGTTACCCGCACTTTGACAATTCCAAGTAACAACCTTCATAGAAAAATGCATGGGAATAATAGGAACAGGGAATAAGAGATTCATACCCATCACTTGTTGATTCTAACTTGACCGTCGAATGTAGAGGTTATTTCTCCCACTTGTACATTATAACGCCAAACTTCAGCTTCTCCTTGACACAGCGCCATAGCGATCAGGAGAATGCTTTTGATGGACCAATGAACCTTAATAGAGCTCATTATTTCCAGATCTACAGGCACTGTCAATAGTAGAGGTTGCTGAAAAATGTCATGTCGATGATTATCTAGTTCCTCTATACTCAAGATGTTTCTGGAATAGGATAGCTTATTTTGGGGTATTGTCTTAGAAAGGAAGGTCCCCAGATCGAGAAAGTGCAGCAAAAGGATCAGGGTTAAAGGGTATTTCACTATTGAGATGTGGCACAGTTAGAGACAACTAGAGGTAATGTGGGAGAATCCAAGGCCATGTGATCATGGGTATCTAGAGGCAATGGATGTGACTAGATAGGGGGTTAGCTGATGGGTGTGGGGAAGGGTGGAGTTGGAGATAGGCTCCAAATAGCTCGTAGAGGTTGAAGATGTATTATCAGCAGCTGGATTGGTCTTGGGCTCCTCTCTAGGGTGCCTCTAGGCCTAGATTGGAGTCTAGTATTTGGGTAGTGGGCCCTTGAGGGAGCATACATGGGCTTTGAAAGCTTTTTGGGCCTATGAGGTTGGACTAGCATCCAAGGCCCAAAGGATGAATTGGAAGAGCCTAGGGTCCGAACTTCATCTTTGTTGGAAATTTCTGACCATTGGTTACTGTCAGTTTTAGTTGAAATAGTAGCAGGGGGAATCCCGAACCATGGTATGAGGGCAAAACTTTGTCCTATGGCCAATGCACCCATACGTAAAAAAAATTGAGTATAGGTACTCATATTCCACTGAGAATGTTCTAGATTCAATCTTAAAATTGGGAATCAAAGGTTTTAGCAAATCAACTTCAATACAAATTCTAGCAAATTTGCCACGAACGGACAAAGCTGTGTTATGGTCAGTATTAATCGGTCTACCAAGAGCTTTCCTAATCATGAACAGGGCCTTATCATTATAATACTCGATAGCAAGTTGGGGAAGTCTATCCCAAACAGTGGTGGTTGATTCAACTGCGTCACAAGATTTGAAATTGAAGGACCACTTTCGAATGTAGGGTAGTGATTCAAAATCACCCATGAGCTACCCGAATAGACTTTCCAGTAATTGTTGATCATGTCAAATTTAATGAGATAAAAGCCAAATTCAAGATCCTCCATTTCTAGATCCCTTTGGAAATTCCATAGTTTTTTTACCCTTTCAAGGAGGGATTTGAAGCCTATGGATCGGCCCAGGAACTAGATAATGAGGCTGTTTTTCTAGGGGGGCCTATTTTTGTGAGAAATTTTTGGGGAAACGTGATTTTGGGGCAAAGTGGGTTAGGGTATTAGTCACATGCTTGGGAAGAAGTTCAGGGTCAGCAACATCATCTTCCTCAACAGATGAGAAGGATTCAACAGATTCATCAAAGTATATGTCTGTCCTAGCAAGTCCATTGAGAACTTCAGAGTAGGATCTTACCTTAGGAGGCTCAATTTCAAGTGCAGTCTTTTTCTCTTGGTTTCTTAGAATGGACAACAATTCAGATGAATCCATATCTTCCGTTGGAGATGGATGATCATTTTTACATGATCTTGTTAGAATCAAGATGAAAGGTATGATTTACTTTAAAATATTTATAGTGTGGAAGTAAAGGTTGAACCCATAGAGACTGTTTATTTTTATCCTTTAATTTATAAAACCCCGATCTAATTATTTATAGGAAATAGGAATTTGATTGAATTTTAATTGAAGTACTACTATAAACTAAACTATTGAAATATGAAAATACTGAAATTAAACTAAGTAAACAAGAATAATATTTAAAGTTGTTTTAATATATGTGAACGAGATCTAGAGTTACAAATCCACCACGAACCATGCATTGCGGCTCTACACTTTCTACTTTAAGATTTATGATTGGATAGTTAAGATCTACCATAGCTACAAGCCCGGTAGTATCGAGAAGAGGATATTACTAGTTTAATCTAAGCAAAACTCATCTTCGGTTGGCATGAATTGTCTACCTATAACTACGGTGTCGCACAACCCATCTTCCCTAGGCATGAATCATAAAAGATAAAAACATCACAATCCTGTAAGCATTATTGTATGTAAATACTCCAATCAATCACAGAAATCAAGGAATATTGAGTTCAATAAATACAAGGGAGAATCTAAGACAAGAATAAACCCTAAATATCATTGATTTTTAACATTAAAAACTGATTATATATTTATAATCCTCAAACATACAATTAGCTATCCAATACATAAAACCTAAAGAAGAAAAGCAAAAAAATTCCCTTTACATGGGTAGGGTTTCATTGAAACCCTAGACTAGAAGTTTAGTTGCACATAATGGATGAAAACATGGAGATGAAGCAGATTGTTGCCATCAGAAACCTTCAAACTAGATCCTCTTCTTCTCTTGCCTTGACCTCCTAAATTGCTTCCAAAGTTGTATGATATGATGTGTTACCCCCAAAATTGAATTGGAATTAAGTATACATAGATTTAGAGGGATTAGGAAAGTTTTCATAAAACTAATCCGACTAAAATAGCTATATTTTCTTTTCTGGACACATTCAGGCAATTTCGTTCATGTGGGAGTCTTTAGTACATCAAAATATGCAACTTTGATATTTTCCACTAGTAGTGCGATGTTGGTAAATCGCATGAACTGGCCGCTCGTGCGAGAAGGTCTTTTTTGCTTGTTTTTATCTATTTTCATACATCAAATAGCCTGGGATAACTGCTTTCTTCTAAAACCTGACAAAAAGTGAAAAACACAGTAAAAGCACGAGAAAATAGGGCACTAAGTACTAATAGATGCAAATAAAGGACTATGATCAGGAACTATTCGTCCCCGATCACACACCCAAAACTAAATTTTGCTAGTCCTCGAGCAAAAAGAAACATACAAATAGAACTAAACTACTCACAAAAATCCTACTTCATTGTCACATGGATCGCGATTGCATTTAGCACATGCAATAAGCCTTTTAAACCCCTAGGTATCCCCAGTAGGACGAGTGAAGTCTCGTGAGGGTTCTCGTCCACAAGACACCACAACCATTTTTATTAGAGTAAAAAGTAAAACTTTATTTAAACGACGACCCAACATCCAACATCCCTCATGATCAACAGAATTTCAAATAGAACATTTAGTCAACAAAGTATCATCACTAAGCATCCACCTAAATAATGAAAATAGCCTCAAGCACATGTATCAAAGGAATCAATAGAATGTATCAACAACTCGCACGTGCGTGACTGGTAGCCAAGTGAATGGGCACCTGTCATAAACTTAGAATATATATAGTTTGGATAACTTTCTAACAATGCTTCGACAACAAATATCACATATTAATTACACTCTAAAATGGAACACTCAAAAACAAGTGTAATTTCTCGGGTATATGCGAGCTAACGGAATAAAAAAACAAGCAATGCCCGTATATGACACGGAAAGACGCATGACACAAAAGAAACATAGTCTCATGAATAGGATATCAATCATCATATATATATAGTCATCACTATGTTTTTGTTCCCCTTTTTTATCGTTTCTACCTCCAAACCATGCTTCCCTAAGATCAGATAGGGCTTTAGCAAGGGATAAAATGTTGGTCCGAGGTTAAGGCTTAAGAAAAGAAAGATAGGGATAATCAGGGAGTCCAAGAATAGGCCTCAAATGGTCAAAACTTATCACCTGGGCATTTATTACTACAATGACTAATTAAATTCTCTTACATACGTCTATTTTTTTAAACTCTTCTCATTCGTCTTTTTTTACTTTTCTTTTTGACATCACGCTTCACTTTATTCAATTAGTCGCTATTAGCCCACTTTTCTTTGAGAGACCATTGTCAACCACTCGCGGACTTTGGTAACAGAATTTAGTTATCGGCGAACTCCATATCGGAGTGAGTAGGGAGATGGGAAATTAAAAGAAAAAGGCTTACATAAAGGGTCAAAGGGCTACTAGGGTTATAATTTTTATTTAGTGGGGGTAGGTCAAAGGCCAAAAAGTGAAAAACAACAAGGGCCTCATATCCTAAAGTTGCATGGTTTCTTCAATTCTTATGATATCAAGGAAAGAATTGTCTTTATGATTCGCTAAACATGGTGATCACAATACCAACCCGACTATCGATCAAAACAAGGATAATGAGACTATCATCAACAAATTAATGTGCTATATCAAGGAGATTCGACAAACATATTATGTTTATAACCCTAAAGTGCAATAAGAAAGTGTACAAGTTAAAGATACGAAAATACAATTCCAACAATACATGACTTTAAGAACATACTGTCACGACTATAGTAAACATTGAATTATGAACTCTCATAACCTCGGTTTCCAAAGAAATCTTGTGAATTAATCAAAATATTATATGTTGGAGCATTATTAGTATACTTCTAAATTTCTTCAACATACAAAAATTATCATTATTTTTTGTAACTATTTCTAAACAAGAAAGAAATAACTAACTAAAAGAAATAAGTACTGAAAACTAACTACTAAAAGAAACAGTAATAAAAATGAAAAAGGATAAAAGAATCCATAAAACTCCCCCAAACCATATCACTGCACGTCCTTATGCAGGTGGGAACATGACAACGATATGAATGAACTCCATGGAGAAGACCACAAGAACGTCCACTCCTTTGAAAACATTTGATGATGTTGGCAATGGGATATCGCATCTATCGCATATATAGGAATTGAACAATGCCCAGTCAGGATGCTCTGCAGCATCAAAGGGTGGTAGCTCTATCACCTCATCCTCAATGTCGCCCTCTGGTGCTAAGCTTACTTCATCATCCTCCGGTCCATCATATGGGGCAAAAATGGAAACTATATCCTCTGAGGACTAGTCAGGGTGCCCAGGACCCTGTCGCACGACATCTACGACATAAATCAAAAAAATTCTATATGGATATATGACCTCAAGAGAAGCAGCAACGGTCTCAGTAGGCTCACTAGAAGAGGCATCACCTAGACTCTGTATAACGTCCTCTTCATCCTCATCCTCATCGTCATTGGTCGAATGATCGGTCAAATCAAAAGAAGATGAGGACTCTGACTCTGAGGAAGTCAGGGGTGCACCATAGTGGCCATCTATAAGTGTGGGGTCCTCACCAAACTATCATCATCGTCAGAAGAATTAGAACAAATAGGAATAGAAACATGAAGACAGCGATGGCACCATGAACATGGATCACAATTGGCATGGTCGATTGGACCAAAGGGTTTAGCTTTTGGTACACTAGATTTAGGTGAGTGGTCATTTGCGGATACACCTTGATCAAAGTGGTGACTAGACTCGCTAGACTGTCTATCTGGAGAAGAGGGTGGAGAGATTGGGTGGTCCATAATAGTGGGATTTGGAATGATGATTCAAAGAATGAGGTAATGCTGTATGGATCTTGCGACTATAAACCTGAAAACAAAAATTAACCATAACTAATAATTTATTAGTTATTGTTAATAAAACATTAAACCCAAAGTAACAATATTGGTTAATGACGACACGCATTGAAATGTAGTTTGAAGTGATGCGAGTACGCAAATGGTGTCATGCTAGTTATTTTAAAAATTGTACAGCACCTCCCCCAAACTTGAACACTAATGGTTTCCTGGTTTAGTGCTATGGGAGTAAGAGAGGTACTTGTAATAACATGGCACTAATTACAATGATCGCATCAATTAGCAATAAGCATAACTACTTGAATAATGATGCAAGCCCAACTATCAACCAACAACGCTAAATGTAACAGGACTGAAATAAATAGTAGGAAGACAACTAAATAAAAAATAAAAATTGTGGAAATAGAAAAATAAACATAGACCCAAGAATCGCACTAAATTTGGGCTATCGTCAACGCCCTCAAGAACAATGGAGTCAATCTCATTCTTGATAATGATGATGACAATGCAGTTTGTGTCCTAAGGCTGGTGTTTTCTAGGATTGTGGCTATGTTTTGTCTTAGGATTTTCATTCAGGAGTGGTTTCTTTGTAGCTATGATCAATTCAAAAAAAATAAGTTTTATAGCTCATGGGTTGAATTCTGCTGAAAAATTGCAGCCCTTGCTGGTTGGATGCTGGAATTGATATGTATTTTATCAAATGGGGGTGTATGGAAGCCAGGGGCCAAATTTGAAGAATGCTTTCCATTCTAAGGATAACTTGAGTTGGTTGCTATGCTGGGTGTGCTAATAGAATGTTCAGATTGACAAGCATATGAAGCTACTGATCTTTTAATATGGGTTGCTTTGGTTCTCCTTATGTTGATTCATTTTCTTGTGGTAAATGGCGATGGATGCAGGCAGTGGTCATATTGATGGGGAATTGAGATCTCTTTTTGCTGCCATAAATGTTATGCTCATGCTTATGTTGAAGTGGGCTGGTGCATGTTCATTGTTAGTGTCTTTGGGGCTATAATTAGTTTGCTACTATGGGGTCTTGTTCATTTTGAGGTCTCTTGGTTTTTTGTTGTGTTTTAGCAATAAGTATGATTGGGGTAGTGAGTGCTTGAAGGGGTCTATTGCGAGGCTTTCACTTGTTGGGGTGTAATTTCCTTTCGGCATGTATGGCTTGATCAATATAATTTGCATTGCCATTCAAAAAAATCCAATGTCCTTTTTAAGTGAATATTTGAGGTGTCTGTAGACACCCCAATTTTAACCAACTGTCAAACTTAGGGGATTATTACCTCTGAAATCAATGATGATAACGTTCGACAAAGATTTGGGTTCCTCATGAATCATGCTCTTCAGAAAGCTCCCCCACCACTAAAAGTCTACAAAGTTCAAAAGAGAGAACGAAAGAATGCTTGGAAAGATTTTAGATGCGAAAGTACGTACTAAAAGAAACACTACCACGGAGGATCATTCAAATAAAAGGGGCTAAGATCCCATTTTCTTAGCACTACTATTAAAGAAAATTGGCTTTAAAATAACAATAAGTGTATACCTTAAATCATAAAATAGATAAAACCCTTTTCTAAAAGAACATTTTTATTAGAAAAATAGAATTTATTTGAGAATTTTGAAGATTCTTGAAAAGAAAGAAGCAAAAAAAAAATGCAAAAAAACTCACTAGGCGGCACGTGCCTAGTGCTGTAGTGCTGCATTGGCACTGGTACGGCACTCAGCAAGTGCCGCAGACACTTCAGTGAGTGCCGCCTCCTGAAGCGGTTTTTTTAGTTTCTATGAGCAAATTTGATCAAACGAGATTGTTTTTGTTAGTGCATATTAAGCACCCTTAATTCACACTTTGCATGCTAAAAACACCCTAAATTGACCTATCTACACTCACTCAATTGGTCTATAAAAGAAGAGCATGAAGAATTGTTGAAGATAATAAAAAATCCAAGCACATCAACTCAGAATCTGAGGAAATTCAGACACAATTCCCTTATCCCATGTCATATTGTATCACAATTCACAGAATCAACTAGGATTTTTACACATTTCAGTAAGTTTCTTCTCCATCCCCTTCTTCACATATAGAGGTGTCAAATGGGCCAGCTCAGGCTCGATCAAAGCAGGCCCAACTGGGCTAATGGGCCAAGCTTCACCTAACACTGAACCGAGTTTAGGATGGGATGGGAGGGGAGGGGAGGGGAGGGGAGGGGAGGGGAAGGGGGGACCGATGGCACGGGTCTTCGTCGGTTCGGGCCTATCTTTCACTCCATTTCTAGCTGGGCCAAGCTGTGGACACCATTGGGGGTGTCCGCCCCCGAACCAGATATAATGGTCAGGGCCTCGTAGGCAGGGTTGGGCCATGAACTGAACTGGGCTGGGCTTTTGGCCCAAAAAAATCAGGCCGAGCCGGGCCAACCTGACTCATTTGACACTTCTGTTCACATACCACCTTGAATTGTGATTGAATTCCATTAAATTATCATTGATCTATTCTTAGATCATCATCAATCCTCCATAAAACACGTTTTCTAAATAGACTTCATCTTAGATCATTCAAATTAGGATGGATTTCATCTCTTCCCTTTCATGCTCTTCTCTTGGATTTCATAGAACCTTCTATATTATATTTGGATTCCTTGAGATTAAATCCTCTAATTATCTATAATTTTATGATTATAAGAGAATTAGAGTTGATCTAAATCATATCTATGAATAATTGATGGATCTAAGCCTATGTCATGGCATTGATTCATTCGTTTAGAATTTATGAAACACTTCATGTTTCATTGAATTCTATAGAAAGTGGGTTCTTAATCCTCAAAGAAATTAATTTGGCAGAGGAATTAGACTTAGATCAAGTTTATTTCACGATTTGGTTATTAGACTCGAGTGAAGTCAAGTGTTCAAGTTCATTCATAGGATTAGGTAAGACCTTAGAGCGCATTTCTAGATTCTCTCATAAGGTCTATGTTGGGGTTCCTTCAAGGCTAAATCAATGAATCCCAATGATAAGTGGATGTTATTATGTTGATCATAACCATACTTGAGCTAGGTTTTCTCTAGAATTATAGATCAAGTTTGGTTTAAGCTATGAATATCAATTCATCAATGGTGCAGTGACTTCAATGACGATTTGTGATCAAGGATTTTTAATTAAATCACGATCCATTGGATTTAAATGAGACCAATTGGAATATGTTCATAATATATAGATCTACTACTGTGATGTTTGTCTTATCTCAGTTATGTGGTCTAGATGATTTGATTATGGATTTTGTAAACAAGTCACTTTCTATCCAGAATTCTAGAATAGTGAGTCTCTTTTAAAATGAGTAAATCAGAACCTTAATCAAGTTATTTAGGTTTCAAAATTTTTTTTCCATGAACTTTGATGAATTAGTGAAAATCTCTGAGAAATTTGAGTGTCTTACGGTTGATATGCTAGTTTAGATAAATCTTGGACAGAGAGGTGATAAAATCTAGATGACCTTTTCTCATGGCCTGTAATACCTGTAATTTCTCTACGTGCAATAATACGAGTTTTATGAATTTCTATATCTGGTCTATTATTACATTATTATTTTATTTGTGTGACTGTATCAGTGTAATGTAATTACTAATTAGACTATAATCACTGCACCGACTCGACCGTAATTAGAATTAACTTAGTCCCGTAACCGGACCCGGACGTTAGAAACATCACCCGTTTGGACGTAAATCGAGACTGACACGCATATCAAGAATATTTGCACGCAAATCGAGATAGTGGCAAAAAATCCTAGGTGGGGCCCACATGATTGGCCACTTGTTGCACATGCAACCCCCCTTAGACACTTGTCACTACCTCATTGACACTTGTCCATATGTTGGACATGTGTCCTAGCATGCAAGCATGCATGGTGACACATAATCCCTTCCTTTCTTTATATAAGGATGCCTACATCCATGCATTTCACCCTCTTAGTCACTTAAAAATCTGCATATAGAGTTAGAGAGAGCTAGGAGATGAACTCAGAGATAAGAGATACATGGAGATGGAGAAGAAGAACTAGGAAGAAGTCTCCACCATTGAGGTTGTGTTCAAGCTTCCTAAGCTCAAATCCAAAGCCCAAGCTCAATTTCAAGTTTAAGTGAGTATTCTAACTCACTTTAGAACCTATATAGTATGTAGTAATGTTTAGCAAGAGTTTGATGTTGTATTTTGAGGTTCTATGCAACATGCAAATCAAATCTTCAGATCTGGGAAGCTGAAATTTCCAGCAGAATGTTGTTTAGTAAAACGAACATTTTGAGCAGTTCAAAAATGGGAATGAGGCTAGGTGTTTTTGTGGATAACGCTAACTCATTTATCTACAAATAACTCTTCTATAGCTCAGTCTGAAAATCAATTCTTCATAGGTGAAATGTACATTCAACGAAGTACTTTAAATCTGAGAAACAGAAACATCCAGCAGAATGTAGTTTAGTAAAATGAGTGTTTCAAGCAGCTCCGAAATCTGAATTAAGATAGGTTTTTTTTGTGGAGAAAGCGAACTCATTTATCTACAAATAACTCTTTTATAGCCTGGTCTAAAAATGACTCCTTAATAGGTGAAATGCACATGTAACGCAGTACTATAAATCTGGGACAGAGCAGTCCAAAAATATAGAAATGTCTAAGTAAAATAAATATTTTGAGTAGCTCAAAAATGTAATTTAAGCTAAATTTTTTTGTACACGAAGCTAATCTAATTGTCTACAATGTTCTAGTTTTGAGTTTGATCTACAAATCAATTTATCATGCCCAAATAAATCATATCAATTCGGTCGATATAGTAAAATTAATTCTTGGCAGATTGTATAACTAGTTGTATGATGTGTTTATTATTGATGCTTGCTTTCCGGTACCTATGTGGTTATGGATATCTTGTGTTATGGTAGTGCTATTGCGTATATGAGTATATTAAGGGTTTCATCTATATGGTTATTGATATCAAATCCATGTTATAGATCCACGAGCTACACGCTAGGTTTCCGTTGTTATGAACATAATGTGATGACCATAGAGAGTTCATACCCAAGCTATAAGTATGTTGTACGGTATGATTATTGCGTTGATAGTGAATGAATAAGTTTCCATTGTAAGTACATTACGACATAAAACAGGATGACGGATGTATAAACGTAACTTTGAAAGTATATTCGGAAGTCCTTTAATGAACTACATTCCGAAAAGAGTGACGAATGCGCGGTCGGGAAAACGTAAGGGTCAGTTGTGCTTTGTTAGAAGCAGATTATGGTAAGGATAATTGTCGGATAGGTAATCAGGGCAGCGGAGATCAGGATAGTAAGAAAAAGGGATGTGTTGTTGAGTTGTGACGCGGTGATTCTTTGAGTGAAGACTCCTTTCGGTTCTTCGTGATGGAATGGATGTTCTTGCACTCCGTAAATGCTTCGGTTCTTCGTGATGGAGAAGCGGTGATTCTTTGAGTAAAGACTCCTTTCGGTTCTTCGTGACGAAATGGATGTTCTTGTACTCCGTAATGCTTTCGGTTCTTCGTGACGGAGCGGTGATTCTTTGAGTGAAGACTCCTTTCGGTTCTTCGTGATGGAATGGATGTTCTTGCACTCCGTAATCGCTTCAGTTCTTCGTGATGGAGAAGCGGTGATTCTTTGAGTAAAGACTCCTTTCGGTTCTTTGTGATGAAATGGATGTTCTTGTACTCCGTAACGCTTTCGGTTCTTCGTGACAAAGCGGTGATTCTTTGAGTGAAGACTCCTTTCGGTTCTTCGTGATGGAATGGGTGTTCTTGCACTCCGTAAACGCTTCGGTTCTTCGTGATGGAGAAGCGGTGATTCTTTGAGTAAAGACTCCTTTCGGTTCTTCGTGACGAAATGGATGTTCTTGTACTCCGTAATGCTTTCGGTTCTTTGTGACAAAGCGGTGATTCTTTGAGTGAAGACTCCTTTCGGTTCTTCGTGATGGAATGGATGTTCTTGCACTCCGTAAACACTTCAGTTCTTCGTGATGGAGAAGCGGTGATTCTTTGAGTAAAGACTCCTTCCGGTTCTTAGTGATGGGATAGATGTTCTTGCACTCCGTAAACGCTTCGGTTCTTCGTGATGGAGAAGCGGTAATTCTTTGACTAAAGACTCCTTTCGGTTCTTCGTGACGAAATGGATGTTCTTGTACTCCGTAATGCTTTCGGTTCTTTGTGACAAAGCGGTGATTCTTTGAGTGAAGACTCCTTTTGGTTCTTCGTGATGGAATGGATGTTCTTGCACTCCGTAAACGCTTCAGTTCTTCGTGATGGAGAAGCGGTGATTCTTTGAGTAAAGACTCCTTCCGGTTCTTAGTGATGGGATGGATGTTCTTGCACTCCATAAACGCTTCGGTTCTTCGTGATGGAGAAGCGGTAATTCTTTGACTAAAGACTCCTTTCGGTTCTTCGTGATGAAATGGATGTTCTTGTACTCCGTAACGCTTTCGGCTGTTCGTGACGAAGCGGTGATTCCTTGAGTGAAGACTCCTTTCGGTTCTTCGTGACGAAATGGATGTTCTTGCACTCCCTAACACTTCGGTTCTTCGTGACGAAGTGGTTGATGAAAGATGTTTTTGGTTGAAGAAAGATGTTTCGGTTGACGAAGGATGTTTTGGTTGATGAAAGATGGTTTGGTTAGCAAGAGATACTTTGGGTTTGTAAATGACGTCGGATGTTAGAAATGAATGATAGTGGCGTTAAGAATATCGAGACGAGTTTTCTCAGTTGGACGTTTTCTTTTCGAATACGTGGTTAGGTATATTGGTAGTTATGGCCCAATGGTGAGAACGCAAAGATCTTAAAAGATATGTTAAAAAAATAATAAGGGTATCTTTGTTGTGCTTTACTATATACGTTCCATTTGATTTAGCTTACTCACTCAGCTTTCATAAGCTGACAACGTTCATGTCGCTGGACATTCCCATGTCCAGCTTATCCAGGTAACGAGTACACGGGTTATGATGCTACTCAAGCGGAGAACGTGGTGGAAGAGTACACCGAAGATGGCTATGGATATACTTGCTAGAGAGAAGACTAGTGGCTGTCTTTTGTAAATGTCTTTGGTGGAAAGCTCTATCAGAAGACTTATTATAGCTTTTGTAAGGCCCTAGAGCCATAAGACTCTGATGTATCTACCATGATGTAATAGTTAACTAGTACTGTGGCCTTTCTTTGTAATATATCAATGTGAGCAGATGTTGGTTTTATCCTTTTGGTTACGTTGTTTAATATTATTATTTGGTCACGGACAAATCGGTACTGCAACCAGTCACGTGCCTCAGGGTCCAAGATGAAAATTTTAAATTTTTCCATATTTTGGCTACGCCGGGGCGTGACAGGGATTTTTGGTATCAGAGCTTTAGGTTAAGACGTGTACACCGATTGTCCTACACACTTAAGTTATGAACTGTTAAACCTTTTTCCATTCATAAATACATAAACCTTATGGTAGCTTTGTGATTAGCATGGATCCTTATTACATCCCGGATGGATATGGAGGATGGGGTTGATGAGGAGATTGACCCAGCAGTGGGTATTGACCTAGCAGAGGATGTTGATCCAACAGAGGGTGCTGGTGAGGGGGAAGCAATGATAGTCATGGAGGCTGGAGAGCCAGAGGTTGAGGATGACTTTGAGGATGACTTTGAGGATGACTCTAAGGATGCAGATATAGAGCCTTTGGATAAGGATGAAGATGAGATAGTTGATAAGTTTGACCCGTACTTGGACTGGGTTCCACCTATGGAGATTCCAATCTTGGATGATGTTATACCATATAAGTCAGTTATGAAGGACTTTTGGGATAGGACTCCCAGGATCTAGAGCTTTACTTGTATTAGGACTAGTAGCCCATCTTTTTGTGCATATAGTATGTACCCAGGCATATAACACAAACTAGTGGTAGCGTGTACGCCTTTCTATGTAAATATTTGAAGTTATCTATAAAGATTTGTTTCCTCTACTTGATGAAATGTATTGATGTGATATGTACTCATATTAGAATTGTTAACTATACCTTATATCGTTTACATATCTCGTAACCATAGTTAGGACTGGAGGGTAACCAGTAGTTATTCAGTTAGGTTCATAACACACAAACAGATGACAAGTCAGCCACCTCAGCTTAGGAATGGACCAAAGGGAAGACCTCCGACCCGTTTCCAAGGAAACAAACACCCGTGGTAAGAAACCAGGACACACCTTTCCCTGGAATAAGCATGCAAAACCAACTGCACCACAAGTACCAACCACTACTACCGGGAACAACAAGGATGGATGTTTCAATTTTGGGATCCCCGGACTACACATCCCCCAGAACCAACAACCGAGCTAATGTTATATGCTACAATTGACGCAAAAGAGGGCGCATGAGCATGGATTACAATGCACCAAGAGAAAAATATCATGGGCCTACTACTCAAGGTCAAACTAGCAAAGGTCGACTAAATCCTATCATACCCGAGGCGGCCAGCTATGATGAAAAGGAACAGCAGAACTTGGAAGGTACACTCTCATTATATGCTAGTCGAGTTAAAGTACTTTTTGATACAGGTGCTACGAATTCGTTTATTGCCTTTGAGATTGTACGACGATTGGGTTTAGTACCCCAAGCACTTGAGGTAGCCCTGAACACGGTATCACCTTTGGGAGTGACTGTGAAGCTAGGAAAGGTGTGCAAGGACTGCACTTTGACATTGGAGGATATGAACCTACATGCAGACTTAATTGTTCTGTCAATGAAGGAATTCGACGTAATCTTAGGATTTGACTGGCTTACTAAGTATCATGCAAAGTTAGATTGTGCTGGTAGGTCGATCACATTTTTAGTACCTAGAAGTGCACCCTTTAGTTTTCAATGCAACCCTACTAGTGTCACTTTTCTTACAAGTCGTTTAGCCGCTATGGAAACTACAGGCTCAGATTTGACGATCGCTCAGATTCCGATAGTCCAAGACTATGAGGATGTCTTTCAGGACATTTCTGGATTACCACCAAAGCGCGAGATCGACTTTTGTATTGAGTTAGTACCCGAAACAACACTGATATCCAAGGCTCCTTATCGTATGGCCCCAACAGAAATACTGGAGTTGAAGAAGCAAGTACAAGAGTTAGAAGATCTTGGATTTATTAGACCAAGCACGTCACCTTGGGGAGCCCCGGTTCTATTTGTTAGAAAGAAGGATGGAAATCTTCGACTCTGTATCGACTACAGAGAGTTGAATAAGGTTACTATTAAGAATAAGTACCCGCTTCCCAGGATAGATGATTTGTTCGATCAACTACAAGGAGCGGCAACCTCTTCGAAGATTGACTTACGATCTGGGTACCATCAGTTACTTGTCAGGCCGGAAGATATACCGAAAACAGCTTTCAGAACAAGATATGGGCACTACGAGTTCTTAGTTATGCCTTTTGGATTAACTAATGCCCCGTCGGTATTCATGGATTTGATGAATCGGGTTCAGACCCTTCTTGGATCAATTCATCATCGAGTTTATCGACGACATCCTTATTTATTCAAAGAGTGATGAAGAACACGAGAAGCATGTAAAGATTGCACTTCAGACACTTAGAGAAAATCGTCTCTATGCTAAGTTCAGTAAGTGTGAGTTTTGGCTGAAAGAGGTCAAATTCTTGGGACATGTAGTCTCACAGAATGGAATTTTAGTGGACTCAACCAAGACGGACGCAGTTTCTAGTTGGAATAGACCAACCAACGCATCAGAAGTACAAAGTTTCCTTGGATTGGCTGGATACTATAGGAGATTCGTGGAAGGTTTCTCAAGGATCGCGTCTCCTTTAACCGGACTAACAAAGAAGGATTCAAAGTTTGAGTGGAAGGACAAGCACGAACGCGCCTTTCAGGAATTAAAGGAGAGGTTGACCTCAGCGCCAGTGCTAGCCATACCCAAGAGTGGTGAACAATACACTATCTACAGTGACGCTTCATATCAAGGACTAGGATGTGTACTCATGCAGAATGGTCAGGTGATCGCTTACGAATCTAGGCAATTAAAGCCACATGAATTAAACTACCCTACGCACGATTTGGAATTGGTTGCAATTGTCTTTGCATTCAAAATTTGGAGGCACTATCTCTACGGAGAGAAGTTCGACTTGTTTAGCGATCACAAAAGCTTGAAATACATGTTCTCTCAAAAGGATTTAAACATGAGACAACGACGTTGGATGGAGCTACTTAAGGACTACGACTTTAATTTGCAATACCACCTCGGTAAGGCAAATGTAGTCGCAGATGCTTTAAGCAGAAAACCCCAAAGGTTAATCGCCTCATTTTTAATCAGGGAATGGAAAGCCTTAGAGGCTTTAATAGAATTTGACTTCCAGACTACAAGACCAAGTATTGGATGACCTTTTGGATGTCTTATGGTGCAGCCAACCCTCATTAATCGAATACTCGAAGCTCAAAAGAAGGACAAAGGATTGAGAAAATGGTTTGAGAAGGCGAAAGCAAAGGATCCAACTGAATGGAATATTGGAACAGACAGGGCATTCAGATGTAAGGACATGTTATGTGTACCCAACACGGATAATTTGAGGAAAGACATTCTGAATGAAGCCCACAAGTCAAGGATGACTATACACCCCGGCGGAACCAAGATGTACAAAGACTTAAAAAGGAACTTTTGGTGGGAAGGCATGAAGAGAGAAGTTGCGGAATATGTAGCAAAATGCCCTACTTGCCAGCAAGTCAAGGCGGAACATCAACGACCTCCAGGATTACTACAACCTCTACCAGTCCCAGAATGGAAATGGATGCATATCACCATGGATTTTGTTATGGGATTGCCAAGATCCCAGCAGAACCATGATGCCATTTGGGTAGTTGTTGATCGACTGACCAAATCAGCCCATTTTATTGCATATAATATGACCTATCCTGTTGAGAAGATGAGTCGACTTTATCTGTAACAGGTTGTGCGATTACATGGGGTACCGGTGTCAATAGTATCAGATCGAGATTCGAGATTCACCGCTGGATTTTGGGAGAGCCTTCAGAAAGCGATGGGAACATCTCTGAAGTTAAGTTCTGCATTTCATCCACAAACTGACGGACAAATAGAAAGGACGAATCAAGTAATAGAGGACATGCTTCGAGCCTGTGTAGTCGATTTCGAAAGTTCGTGGGAAACTCACTTACCATTGGTTGAGTTTGCTTATAACAACAGTTTTCATTCGAGCATAGGGATGGCACCATTTGAAGCACTATACGGGAGGCTGTGCCGATCACCTTTGTGTTGGGCTGAAATTGGGGATGGCAAACTATTGGGACCAGACTTAGTTCAGGAGACCAATAAAGGAATCAATACAGTAAAGGGAAGAATGAAGGCAGCACAAAGTAGATACAAGAGCTATGCGGATAAACGATGTCGAGACCTAGAATTTGAAGTGGGAGATCATGTTTACCTGAAAGTTTCCCCGGTTCGAGGCGTGGTAAGGTTTGGACAGAAGAAGGGAAAGCTATCGCCAAGCTACATTGGACCATTTGAAATTCTGGATCGCGTAGGAAAAGTCGCCTATAGATTGGCGTTACCACCCAAGATGTCGGGAGTTCATAACGTATTCCATGTAAGCATGCTAAGGAAATGTCTTCATAACCCGGCACACGAGATTGACTTCAAAGATATCGAAGTAAATGACAATGCTACATTCATTGAAGGACCTGTAAAGATTATGGATCATGGAATTAAGAAGTTGAGAAACAAAGAGATTTCGCTGGTAAAGATTCAGTGGAAACACCATGACGAAGGAGAAGCCTCTTGGGAGCTGGAATCGAAAATGAGAGAGAAATTTCATTTTCTTTTTAGTACCTAGATAGCTTAGATTTCGAGGACGAAATCCTATAATAGGTGGTAGAAGATGTAATACCTGTAATTTCTCTACGTGCAATAATACGAGTTTTATGAATTTATATATCTGGTCTATTATTACATTATTATTTTATTTGTGTGACTGTATCAGTGTAATGTAATTACTAATTAGACTATAATCACTGCACCGACTCGACCGTAATTAGAATTAACTTAGTCCCGTAACCGAACCCGGACGTTAGAAACAACTCCCGTTTGGACGTAAATCGAGACTGACACGCATATCAAGAAAATTTGCACGTAAACTGAGATAGTGGCAAAAAATCCTAGGTGGGGCCCACATGATTGGCCACTTGTTGCACATGCAACCCCCCTTAGACACTTGTCACTACCTCATTGACACTTGTCCATATGTTGGACATGTGTCCTAGCATGCAAGCATGCATGGTGACACATGATCCCTTCCTTTCTTCATATAAGGATGCCTACATCCATGCATTTCACCCTCTTAGTCACTTAAAAATCTGCATATAGAGTTAGAGAGAGCTATGAGATGAACTCCACGGAGAGATAAGAGATACATGGAGATGGAGACGAAGGACTAGGAAGAAGTCTCCACCATTGAGGTTGTGTTCAAGCTTCCTAAGCTCAAATCCAAAGCCCAAGCTCAATTTCAAGTTTAAGTGAGTATTCTAACTCACTTTAGAACCTATATAGTATGTAGTAATGTTTAGCAAGAGTTTGATGTTGTATTTTGAGGTTCTAAGCAACATGCAAATCAAATCTTCAAATCTGGGAAACTGAAATTTCTAGCAGAATGTTGTTTAGTAAAACGAACATTTTAAGCAGTTCAAAAATGGGAATGAGGCTAGGTTTTTTTGTGGATAAAGCTAACTCATTTATCTACAAATACCTCTTTTATAGCTCAGTCTAAAAATCAATGCTTCATAGGTGAAATGTACATGCAACGAAGTACTTTAAATCTGAGAGACAGAAACATCCAGCAGAATGTAGTTTAGTAAAATGAGTGTTTCAAGCAGCTCCGAAATCTGAATTAAGCTAGGTTTTTTTGTGGAGACAGCTAACTCATTTCTCTACAAATAACTCTTTTATAACCTGGTCTAAAAATGACTCCTTAATAGGTGAAATGCACATGTAACGTAGTACTATAAATCTGGGATAGAGCAGTCCGAAAATATAGAAATGTCTAAGTAAAATAAATATTTTGAGTAGCTCAAAAATGTAATTTAAGCTAAATTTTTTTGTACATGAAGCTAATCTAATTATCTACAATGTTCTAGTTTTGAGTTTGATCTACAAATCAATTTATCATGCACAAATAAATCATATCAATTCAGTCGATATAGTAAAATTAATTCCTGGCAGATTGTATAACTACTTGTATGATGGGTTTATTATTGATGCTTGCTTTCCGGTACTTATGTAATTATGGATATCTTGTGTTATGGTAGTACTATCGCGTATATGAGTACGTTAAGGGTTTCATCTATATGGTTATTGATATCAAATCCATGTTATAGATCCACGAGCTACACACTAGGTTTTCGTTGTTATGAACATAATGTGATGACCATAGAGAGTTCATACCCAAGTTATAAGTATGTTGTACGGCATGATTATTGCGTTGATAGTGATTGGATAAGTTTCCATTGTAAGTATATTACGACATAAAACAGGATGACGGATGTATAAACGTAACTTCGAAAGTATATTCGGAAGTCCTTTAATGAACTACATTCCGAAAAGAGTGACGAATGCGCGGTCGGGAAAACGTAAGGGTCGGTTGTGCTTTGTTAGAAGCAGATTATGGTAAGGATAATTGTCGGATAGGTAATCAGGGCAGCGGAGATCAGGATAGTAAGAAAAAGGGATGTGTTGTTGAGTTGTGACGCGGTGATTCTTTGAGTGAAGACTCCTTTCGGTTTTTCGTGATGGAATGGATGTTCTTGCACTCCGTAAACGCTTCGGTTCTTCGTGATGGAGAAGCGGTGATTCTTTGAGTAAAGACTCCTTTCGGTTCTTCGTGACGAAATGGATGTTCTTGTACTCCGTAACGCTTTCGGTTCTTCGTGACGAAGCGGTGATTCTTTGAGTGAAGACTCCTTTCGGTTCTTCGTGATGGAATGGATGTTCTTGCACTCCGTAATCGCTTCAGTTCTTCGTGATGGAGAAGCAGTGATTCTTTGAGTAAAAACTCCTTTCGGTTCTTCGTGATAAAATGGATGTTCTTGTACTCCGTAACGCTTTCGGTTCTTCGTGACAAAGCGGTGATTCTTTGAGTGAAGACTCCTTTCGGTTCTTCGTGATGGAATGGATGTTCTTGCACTCCGTAAACGCTTCAGTTCTTCGTGATGGAGAATCGGTGATTCTTTGAGTAAAGACTCCTTTCGGTTCTTCGTGACGAAATGGATGTTCTTGTACTCCGTAACGCTTTCGGTTCTTCGTGACGAAGCGGTGATTCTTTGAGTGAAGACTCCTTTCGGTTCTTCGTGATGGAATGGATGTTCTTGCACTCCGTAAACGCTTCAGTTCTTCATGATGGAGAAGCGGTGATTCTTTGAGTAAAGACTCCTTCCGGTTCTTAGTGATGGGATGGATGTTCTTGCACTCCGTAAACGCTTCGGTTCTTCGTGATGGAGAAGCTGTAATTCTTTGAGTAAAGACTCCTTTCGGTTCTTCGTGACGAAATTGATGTTCTTGTACTCCGTAACGCTTTCGGCTCTTCATGACGAAGCGGTGATTCCTTGAGTGAAGACTCCTTTCGGTTCTTCGTGACGAATTGGATGTTCTTGCACTCCTTAACACTTCGGTTCTTCGTGACGAAGTGGTTGATGAAAGATGTTTTTGGTTGATGAAAGATGTTTCGGTTGACGAAGGATGTTTTGGTTGATGAAAGATGGTTTGGTTAGCAATAGATACTTTGGGTTTGTAAATGACGTCGGATGTTAGAAATGAATGGTAGTGGCATTAAGAATATCGAGACGAGTTTTCTCAGTTGGACGTTTTCTTTTCGAATACGTGGTTAGGTATATTGGTAGTTATGGCCCAATGGTGAGAATGCAAAGATCTTAAAAGATATGTTAAAAAAATAATAAGGGTATCTTTGTTGTGCTTTACTATATACGTTCCATTTGATTTAGCTTACTCACTCAGCTTTCATAAGCTGACGATGTTCATGTCGCTGGACATTCCCATGTCCAGCTTATCCAGGTAACGAGTACACGGGTTATGATGCTACGCAAGCGGAGAACGTGGAGGAAGAGTACAGCGAAGATGGCTATGGATATACTTGTTAGAGAGAAGACTAGTGGCTGTCTTTTGTAAATGTCTTTGGTGGAAAGCTCTATCAGAAGACTTATTATAGCTTTTGTAAGGCCCTAGAGCCATAAGACTCTGATGTATCTACCATGATGTAATAGTTAACTAGTACTGTGGCCTTTCTTTGTAATATATCAATGTGAGCAGATGTTGGTTTTATCCTTTTGGTTACGTTGTTTAATATTATTATTTTGTCACGGACAAATCGGTACTGCAACCAGTCACGTGCCTCAGGGTCCAAGATGAAAATTTTAAATTTTTCCATATTTTGGCTACGCCGGGGCGTGACATGGCCAATTCCCTGAGATTGAACCATTTAATTTTCAATTTCATTTTTGATCTAGAACTATATGTGAAATCATCCAGATCAAACCATGGGAAGCACTATTTTCGACTTTTTGAAGTTTGTGTTTCTGTTTTGTAAATTTGAAATTCCAGAGACTGATTTGATGATTCTTGCTAATTTGAAACCAAATGATGTTTTAAAAGACCTAAGGCTCAAATTTTGTTTTATCTATAACTAATTGAACCTACATCCAGAGACTCAAAGATCCCATTCAAGTGATTCATGTTTAGTCCCCATGCTCCCTCATTATCGTGGTTTAAATTGATGCTTGTATCTTAGGAAGGATAGAATGTAGATTATAGTGGTGAATTGCAATTGATTTAACTTATTTGAGAATTCTTTCCAATCATGTTGAGATCATGACACTTCTATGTTGACATTACATTGGCTATAGGTTAAGGTCTCTTTGGACCTTCCCGTTGAGACTTGTTTATCCATAGAAACGGTGCGATTTCCTTGATATGAAAGGACTCGAGGCTTTGTTACTTTCCCCATCCGCTAGATCGAGGTGAAACTCAATTTTATCATATTCATCCATGTGGACTAACCTTTGTTTTGTAGCGCACCCAAGGTGAGTCGCTCACTCTTCTTTCGAATTCATTTGATTTTGATTTTTATTGAATTTACAACTTTCTATGCGCGACATGCACCTTGTAGATTAAGGTTATTCGTTGTGTGCTTATGTGAATAGAGACCTTTTTCTAGGCTTTCTTTTATGCATGCATTGCATGTTTCCTATTCACAGTTGGAACCCAGGTAAGTTCCCTAGTTCTCTCTTGCATATCATTCGCTTTGCTTCCTCTCTCATTCCATAGTCCTCGGACCTAGTAAATCTTTGGTTTCACTAAAGATTAGTTTTTGTTATGGTTTCTTAGCTTTTAAAATAAAATGTGGCATGCCCACATACCAGTATCCATAGTGTCTCTATAGTAAATTATCATGCCTTAATCAGATTAATCCAAATCAAAATTTCCAGAATTACATTTTCAAATACTAATTAGGTAAGTAAACAATGTTATACCTCAATTTGGAACACAATTTATTGCCTAAATCCTATCTGTATATAGAGCTTAGTAATACTTCTTCATATAGCTAGAATATGCTTCATAGAATTAGCCCGAAGATTTTACAAAGAAAAGTGTTTTCATTTCAGTTCTTTGAATGAACGTTTAAACAAAACAATGTCCAAACATTAACTTCTTAGTGATTGATTCGACAACTTTGAAAATTGAATCAACTATAGAAGTATGAATGCACCAAAAATTGCTCACCCAATGCTCACCCAACTCTCCCATTGGCCAATGCCGTGGGACTCAGGATTAAATGATAATTAATTAATGGTGTAAAATCCTGGATCCCACTGCATTGGCCAGTGACAGAGTTGGGTGAGCAATGGGTGAGCAAAAATGCTCTCTATAAGTATGCCCTTAATTTTACAATTAAAGAAGAGTTTTGCTTATCCACGTCAGTAGTTTTTCTGATAACTTTGTTTAACCCTACTTCAATTACAAACTATTTTTTTGGGGTAAACATTACCTACTTCCCCTGAGGATTGACCTTAATATACATGCCTCCCCTCACATTTCAGGAATCTCACTTACCCCCCTTATTTTTGAATTTTAGTATTAGATTCCCCTTCCCTTTAACATCTTCTAGAAATTTAACGAATTATGATACAAAAATTCAAAAATAAGGGAGGCAATTGAGATGCTTGAAACGTGAGGGAGGTATCTGTATTAAAGTCGCACCTTAGGGGAGGTAGGTGGTATTTACCTTAAAAAAACATTCATCTTAAAGAGCCCATCGCTTAGGTATCTCTTTCCTACATACATCTCATTCTTAGTAAGTACAAACTTATCATAAACAAAAGCCAATTTGAAATCATTCTTGCTAAGCAACGATCCAGAAACTAACTTCTTGCGAATGTCGGGCACATGAAGCACATTTTTTAGAGTAAGTTCTTTGCCCAATGTCATTTACAGTATAACATTTCCATGTCCTTTAACCTTGGAACTAGAAGAATTTCCCATGTAGAGTTATTTGTCATTATCCACAGGCTTGTAAGTAGAAAACATTCATTAATTTGTTTGAACAAATATGGTACGTAGCCCCAGTATCCACCCACCATTCCTTGGTGTTACCAACCAAATTGCATTAAGATACAACCGCAGAGAGGTTTATGTCAGAGACATTATCAGAAAGCTTCTCTAATTTTGTCACATTTGCTTGCGAACTTTGTTTCCTTTTTAGCTTACGACAGTCGTTTGCACGATGTCCAGGTTTGCCACAGTTGTACCACTTGCCTTTGAACCTTTTAGGACCAGTAGCTCCTTGACCTGGACCTTCACCATCATGATTCCTTTTGTTCTTGGAACCTTGTTCCACAACATTGATCTTTGCTCCCATAGAAGAATTTATACTCTTCTTTTTCAGAACCACGGTTATCTTCTTTAATCCTTAGTCTCACTATTAATTCGTCAAGATTTATCTCTTTCATGTTTGTGTTTGAGATAATTCTTGATGTCTTTCCAAGTTGGCGGTTTCAATAATTGTATCCACTTGGAAAGAATCACTTAGAGACATCCCTTCGCCATGAATATCATGTAAGATTACTTGTAAATCTTGAATTTGGCTAGTAACAGTTTTTGAATCCAACATCTTATAGTCAAGAAATTTGCCAACTATGAATTTTTTCATACCAGCATCCTTAGTTTTATATTTGTTGTTTAAAAATTCTCAAAGAGCCTTTGCCAATTCTATTTTACAATGCATATTATATAGATTATTGTTCAAACTATTCAGAATAAAATTTCTACACAAGAAATCTGAATGTTTCCATGCATCGACAGCGGTTCTATTGGTTTCTCCTTCAGTGAGTTCCAAAGACACTACAAAAATTGGGCCTTTTGTGACGAATTAATGTTTTTGCGACGGATAAAATTCCATCACAAATACTTTTTTTGTGATGGATTTTCGTGACAGAAATGTATCTGACACAAATAAAGTTTATTTGTTATGAAAATGTACCTATCCGACACAATCAAAGTTTTATATGTGACGGAAAAGTACCTATCTGACACAAATATATTTTATTCGTGACCGAAACGTACCTCTCTGTCAAAAAAAATCTTAGGCTGGGAAAAATTGGGGGCAAAATAAAAAAATAAGTTTAATAGTTAAACGTACAAAAATTATGTTTATAAATAAATTAAATTAGTTTAATACTAGTTAATTAATTAATCAACCCTTAATTAATTATGAAAAACACCCTCTGTAATTTATTTTTCCCTAAATTTTCCCTCCTCTCACTCCCGCTCGCAGCCGTGAAACACCCCTCTCTCTCTTTCTCTCTCTCTCTCTCTCTCTCTCTCTCTCTCTGACGCCCCGCCCCGCCACGAGTCTTGGCGACGGGGTGTTGACTGGCGGAAGTATAATAATAAACAATAACAGTTGTCTTT
Organism: Hydrangea macrophylla; assembly: GCA_033977485.1. Lineage (NCBI taxonomy): Eukaryota > Viridiplantae > Streptophyta > Magnoliopsida > Cornales > Hydrangeaceae > Hydrangea > Hydrangea macrophylla. The sequence goes on from CM066986.1 coordinate 8,336,122, forward strand.
GACACCAATAGGTAACTCCCCGAGTCCTAGACTCCGAGGGTTACATGTAGTATACGTTTCTTATTCGGAAAATATTTATAAAACAGAATCTGGTTTTCATTTAGAAAATATCATTTCTTGGAACAAAACGTTTTCAAGATAAACAGCGGAAAATCAAAGTTAAGCTATCATTCTATTTAAAATCGGGTGGACTAACATTTGCCCAAATAAACATAACATGTCCTTTGAAACAGAATTTATTACATCATTTAAATTTTTAAAAAATCCCATAAACAGGGCCTTCAAACAAAGCGAAAGTTCATCAAATCTCGGGCACCTTGCCCTTATCTATATCACCTGAAAAAGAAAGGTTTCATAGTCCATGAGCCATAAAGGCTCCTATAGTCATATAACCACATAATAACATCTATTATATAACATGCGCGAGTGCAATGAATGCCAATGTCATGCATGAAAATCATTTTCATGCCTTTTCAAACACTCACCCTCGATCGTCAATATCATTACCCGGACCATGCGCTTCCTGTCCACGGAGGCCTAGCCTTCAACGTGCGGGACTTTGGGCCTTAGGAATTACACAGAGTCCTAGCCTTCAACGTTACGGGGGTTTCTTGTAGCACACATCCCTCAATTCGAGTTCCTAGCGGTACCCATCTCACACGCCTACCCACAAATATAGGAATTCTATCTTTTCAAAATAAAATCCCTCCTAGAAAGTTTTATGCACAAAAGCCTCTAAGGTTTGCCCTTTTAAAAAGCCTGGAAGTCTCAAAGGTTTTCCTTTTTGTAAAAATCGAAAGCCTCTATGGTCTTCATCCCAAAATCATTTTCGTGATTTTTGTGTTCATGATTATGCTTATGAAATGATATAACATATGCAAGCTCTAAGCATCAAGACATATTCAACATTTCATAAACCACATATCAAAACATGCTATCTATTTAAAGCAATACAATAGACATGCTGAAATCATCCAAGTAAACACATAAAACATGTCAATTCATATAACATGTAAGTATACGTTATACAACTTTATTGAGGGTTATACAGAACTACCGTTCACCGAGAATAGACTTAATCACACAGAATAGAATTCGAAAAAGCCCAGTTTGTTACAATCTATTATGTACAGTGATATAAGCACATTAGTGAGGTACAATACTTCTAAGCACAAGTACAACTACTATTAAAGTGAGGTACAACTCCTACAGCTTAGGGTACAAGGCTCCTTAGCTCAATTCTGACTTAAGTACAAGAAAACAGAAGTTTTCACCAACCTGCCTCAGGTCGCTTGTGCGGGCCGCTCGCGTAGACCTTTGCTGCGCGCGAGTTGCGAACTAGACTGCCATTGTTGTCTTGTTTATTACTCTATAACATAAATTATTTTTGAAACTTAATAAAGCAGTACTTTCCAATATATGAAACTCTCCATTTTTCCGCGTAGATTTCAAATATAAAATCAAAATTTCACGAATCGAATAGTGATAAAACTTCGATTTAATCGTTTGTCGCGCGTAAAGAATTAGCTTTTGAAATTTGAAATAGAGCCTCGTGGATCGAGACCTTTCATTTGATATAAGGAAATCAAGTTTCAGTTACAGTTTTTCTGCTCGGTATTTTTGGACCCTTAACGATATATATATATATGTATATATAAATTACGTGAGTATATATATCTATAGAGCTTTAGCAAACTGAAATCAACATTAGAAGAGGTATAGAAACTTAATTACCAATTCCGATTACAAAAAGTTATACAGAGATTCCAATCAAAGCCTTTGAAATCAATTACTCTTATGTATCAACTTGAGTATGTATGTATGTATGTATATATATAACGTGACAATAGAGAGACAGTTCAGAGAGTTCAGAGAGTGAGGGTTGTGCGAATGAGTGTGGGGGTTGGGTTCATTTATATAGCAAGAAAATTACTTGCTCCCTACTCCTAAACACACACTATACAATCACACACACACACACACACACTACTATGCACGAAATTCCTTTGGCTCCAAGTTTTAGTGAGAAATACTTGTGTATGTTGAGCTCACGCGATGACACACAAACAGGTAAAAATTATACTGTACAAATCTCAAATCTAGTATTTTTTTGATTAAAAAGCAAAAATTAAATACGTGGTATTACATCCTACCCACCTTAAAAGAAATTTCATTCGCGAAATTTGCACCTAGATATCAATCAACATAGAAAAACAAGTAACTCAAGAAGAGAACAAATATGGATATCGATCGCGCATTTCCTTCTCATTCTCCCGAGTAGTCTCCATAGTACCATGGTGTCACCACAATACTCAAACCAAATGAATAGTTCTACCACAAAACACATGCTCCTTACCTTCCAGAATCTATAGTCGTTGCTCCTCATAGAACGCATCTTGCTCCAATGGTAAATCAGTCCAATCTAAAACATGAGATGGATCAGGTTCATACTTCTGAAGCATCGAAATATGAAATACGTAATGAACTTTTGCCAACTATGGAGGCAGAGCCAACTGATAGGCAACTTCACCCCCATGTTCCAAAATCTGGAAAGGTCCAATGAAGTAAGGTGAAATCTTCTTGTCCTGTCCAAAATGAAGCACACCACAACGAGGTGAAGCCTTGAGAAACACATGATTCCCAACTTCAAAGGACAACGGTCTCCTCTTCTTATCAGCATAACTTTTTTGTTAGCTCAGAGCCGTGAGTATCCTCATACGAAGCAGTTTTATCTTTTTAGTAGTTTCCCTTACTAGATCTAGTCCCAACAGAGATGCTTCTCCAACTTTGGTCCAACATACGGGAGAGTGACACGGTCGTCCATATAAGTCCTTGAATGGTTCCATCTGAACACTTGCTTGATAATATTGTTATACACAAACTCAACCAATGGTAGATGGTCTTCCCAACTACCTTTGAAATCCATAACACAAGCTTGTAACATATCTTCCAAGGTCTGTATAGTACGTTCTAACTGACCATCTGTCTGAGGATGAAAAGCTGTACTTAATCTCAATTCTGTCCCCAAAGCTTTCTGGAGACCTTTCCAAAACAAGGAAGTAAACCACAGATCTCAATCCGATATAATCGAAATAGGGACTCCATGTAATCGAATGATCTCTTAAATATACAAGCGACTAAGGACATCAACAGAATCTGTCAAATGCATTCCCAGAAAATGTACAGACTTTGTCAAACGATCCACACTGACCCAAACGACATCATGACCGCGTGGTGACCTAGGAAGTGCTGTCACAAAATCTATTATCACGTGCTCCCATTTCTACTCTAAAACTGGTAATGGTTGTAATAACCCTGTGTCGCCCTTCCTTACCATATTCACATACAAAAAGTAAATGCTACAAGATCAGATTGTTGCTCATCTTTTACTTGTTGAATGATTGATGGTTGAGCCATGACAGAATACAATGAAGCTTGATCATCAGAATTGTCAAGCTCTACCTCAAACTCCCAATCTGATCGAGCACATTCCATTCCTGAATGGCCAGACTAGCCATGGAACCTTGTGATTTGCAACTTAGCGCATCGGCCACTACATTTGCCTTCCCTGGATGATACTGTAGTCCGAAGTCATAATCTTCTAAGTACTCCATCCATCGCCATTGTTGAATATTCAGATCACGTTGAGTAAAGATATACTTCAAGCTCTAGTGGTCTGAAAAGACATCAAATCGTTCCCCATACAATTAATGACGCCATGACTTTAAAGCAAACATAATGGCAGTAAGCTCTAAATCATGAGTTGGATAATTCTATTCATGATGCTTCAATTGGCGAGAACCATATGCAAGAACTTTGCCTTCTTACATAAGTACACACCCCCAACCAAGAAGTAAAGTGTCATAATAAACTGTATAGTCAACACCATGCTCCAGAATAATCAAGACTGGTATTAAAGTCAATTGAGTCTTTAAAAGATGAAAAGCTTTCTCACACTCCTCAGTCTAAATGAATTTTACCCCTTTACGCGTAAGTTTAGTCAAAGGTGAAGCAATACGAGAAAAGTGAAGATAAAGCGACGGTAATAGCCGGCTAAACCCAAGAAACTACGTATCTCAAATACATTTTTAGGTGGCTGCCAATCCATAGCAGCATCAATCTTTGATGAATCAACTGATACTCCATCTCTCGAGAAGTCGTGTCCCAAAAATTTTACTTTTGTCAACCAGAAATCACATTTAGATAATTTATCGAACAGTCAGTGCATACACAATACTTGTAGGACAATCCTCAAGTGTTCCTCATGAAGTTCCTTAGAGAAAGAGTAGATAAGAATATCATCAATAAATACAATCACGAACTTGTCCAAATAATCATGAAATACTCGTTGCATAAGATCTATAAATGCTGCTAGAGTATTGGTCAATCCGAATGGCATAACCACAAACTCAAAATGTCCATATCAGGACCTAAAAGTTGTCTTCGAGATGTCTGACTGTCAAATACGGGGTGATAACCAGATCTCAGATCAATTTTGGAGAAATAAGTAGAACCTTTGAGTTGATCAAACAAATCATTAATTCTTGGAATTGGATACTTATTCTTGATCGTCACATGATTGATTTTTTGATAATCGATACACAATCTCAATGTTTCATCCTTCTTCTTAACAAAGAGGATCGGGGATCCCCACGGGGATACACTCGGGCAGATGAAACCCTTACTCTGGAGATCTTCTAACTGAAGTTCCAACTCCTTTAATTCTGCTGATGCCATACGATATGGTGGAATAGAAATAGGTAAAGTGCCTGGCACAAGATCGATTGCAAACTCGATAGCACGGACAGGTGGCAATCCCAATAAGTCTTTTGTAAAGACATCAGGAAATTCACAAATAATAGGTGGCAATTCCACTGATCCATGGCCAATAAACTAGCCAGAGTTCCAAGAGAAGAGCATAAACTACTCCGTGAAAACAATGAAGGTATCGGTAAATCCAATTGATCTCCCTTGAATCTACAACTGTCTCCATCAGGAGTGAAAAGAGCAACCCTACGCTTAACATAATCTATTAAAGCTCAGTACTTGACCAACCAGTCCATCCCAAGAATGACATCAAATCCTAGATTCAGCATAACAATCAAATCAACATTCAACTGCCAGTCTGCTATCAAAAGTATATAACCATGGCAAACCTTATTCAAATGAATAATACCTCCAACTGGAGTATCAATAGATAAGACATGCTCTAACCATTCTATCTCTAACCCCAATACTGATGCGAATATTGATGAGATGAATGAATGTGATGCACTAGTGTCAAACAATATAGATGCCCAAGAGTTAAACAATGGGATGATACCTCGGATCACAAAAGGTCTAGCATTTCTAGAAACATGATAAGCAGATGACATAGACAGAGCAAAACTCCGCCCTTGGGGTTCTTGGTGGTTTTGTGGCTGAATACTACCATGGTTATTTGTCCTCTGATAATTACTCTGATTCCTTTATTCTAGTAGGGTTTCACGCTCTGAACATATATTGCCTGAGATGGTGGTTAATATGGTGTCGAAACAATCGATTGAGTTTTCTTGGGTGGTGGTTGAGGACATAACTTGATGAAATGGTTTGGATTACCACATCGGAGACAAACTTTCTCCCCAGTGGTATTCATACCTCGCAGTAACCTAGATTGTTGAGAACTTTGATAAGAAGATCTCTATTGTGAATGGGATCGTTGTTGTTGCTGTTCAGGAGGTTAGGACTGAAATTGAGACCTATTCTCTGTCTTGGCTTTCTTAGACTGACCGGTGCTCTTGGCTGGAGTAATTATCTCCCTGGCCATTTTAGATCCAAATCCATACTTTCAACACCCAACGCTCTTGTCAAAATATCAGCATAAGTGGTGATAGGCGTGCTAGCCAGACTTTTCTGAATATAGGGTCGAAGACCAGAGGTAAAGCGTAAAGCCTTAAAATGATCACTGACCAACTATTCTTGCGCAAATTGAGCCAAGGTGGAAAACATAGTAGCATATTCTGTCAGTGACATATCCCCCTGCTAAAGGGTAAAGAACTCAGCCCTTTCTGCGTCCCTCTGTACTTCTGGGAAGTAGTTAGCGAGGAAAAGACGCTTAAATGATTCACAGGTCATGCCAGCAAGTGGATGAACACTCACAGCGCAATCCAACCAATGGGTAGCTTCTCCAAAAAATAAGCATGTAGCTAACTTGATGCAGAGAGCATCCTCATGAAGATCAATGAATTCAAATATCTTCGTGATATGCTGAAGCCAATCCTCTGCAGCTCTTGGGTCAGAGCTACCAGGGAACTGTGGTGGCTTCCTAGCATCAAAATCTTTGGTAATCAGCCGCTCCTGAGCTCTAGTAGGATTTGTCTCACCTCTAGGAGCATGAGGGGGAGGAGGCGGCATAGCATATCTGACTGCCCTTGCAATTACGTCGACTCCATTCTGTAACCCTTGCAGTCCATCAAGAATGTCAACCGGTCCTATAGAGGCTTCAGACCCAAATACGATTTCAGGTGCTTGACCTCGACCACAGCCACGACTTTGACCTTGACCTCAGCCACAGGTTTGACCTTGACCATGGCCTCTACTTGGACCACGTCCTCGAGCACAACCTCGACCTCGGCCTCTAACTGGGACCGAAGCAGCCGATATCTGCTCATTAGCCTCAACCTCAAAATTGCGATTTTCATGATGCAGTGGCATATCTATAACAAGATCAAATCGATTAAATGAATCACATAACATGATCAAATTTGAAGTGTATTAAATAGTACATGTATATGTCAAACATAATAAGTAAGCAGTTATCACCTCAAGTTAACAAATAACGTGTTAACAAATATCAAATCGTATGTCGTTTATCAACTAATATGTCTAACATGTCAACAAAACTATACAAGCGAGCACATAACCTGACGTTCCAAAGTATTCGACCAAGTTATGCTTTGATACCATTCTGTGATGCCCCACCCCGCCATGAGTCTTGGCAACGGGGTGTCGACTGGCGGAAGTATAATAATAAACAATAACAGTAGTCTTTGACACAAATCGGTAACTCTCTGAGTCCTAGACTCCGAGGGTTACATGTAGTATTTGTTTCTTATTTGGAAAACATTTATAGAATAGAATCTGGTTTTCATTTAGAAAATATTATTTCTTGGAACAAAACATTTTGAAGATAAGTAGTGAAAAATCATAGTTAAGCTAACATTCAATTTAAAAGTGGATGGATTAACATTTGTCCAATTAAACATAACATGCCCTTTAAAACAGAATTTATTACATCATTCAAATTTAAAAAATCCCATAAGCAGGGCCTTCAAACAAAGCGGAAGTTCATCAAATCTCGGGCGCCTTGTCCTTATCTATATCACCTGAAAAAAGAAAGGTTTTATAGTCCATAAGCCATAAAGGATTGTATAGTCATATAACCACATAATAACATCTGCTATATAAAATGCGGGAGTGCAATGAATGCCAATGTCATGCATTGAAAATTATTTTTCATCCTTTTCAAACACTCAGCCTCGATCGTCAATATCAATACTCGGGCCATGGGCTTCACGTCCACAGAGGCCTAGCCTTCAATGTGCGGGACTTTGGGCCTTACGAATTACACAGAGGCCTAGCCTTCAACGTTATGGGGGTTTCTTGCAGCACATCCCGCAATTCGAGTTCCTAGTGGTACCCATCTCGCACGCCTACCCACAAATCTGGGATTTCTATCTTTTTAAAATAAAATCCCTCCTAGAGGGTTTATGCACAAAAGCCTCTAAGGTTTTCCCTTTTAAAAACCTGGAAGTCTCAAAGGTTTTCCTTTTTCAAAAATCGAAAGCCTCTATGGTCTTCATCCCAAAATCATATTCGTGATTTTTGTGTTCATGATTATGCTTATGAAATGATATGACATATGCGAGCTCTAAGCATCAAGACATATTCAACATTTCATAAATTACATATCAAAATATGCTGTCAATTTAAAGCAACACAATAGACATGCTGAAATCATCCAAGTAAACACATAAAACATATCAATTCATTTAAACATGTAAGTACATGTTATACAACTTTATTAAGGGTTATACGAAACTACCGTTCACCAAGGATAGACTTAATTACACAAAATAGAATTCGGGAAAGCCCAGTATGTTACAATCTATTATGTACAGTGATATAAGCACATTAGTGAGGTACAATACTTCTAAGAACAAGTACAACTACTATTAAAGTGAAGTACAACTCTTATAGCTAAGGGTACAAGGCCCCTTAGCTCAATTATGACTTAAGTACAAGAAAATAGGAGTTTTCACCAAACTACCTCAGGTCGTTCTCTCAGGTCTCTTGGGCCAATTATGCTCAGTAAGACTACGTGGGCATTTTAAAACAATTTCAGAAAATTGCCAGTTTGCGTGTGCGGGCCGGTCGATCAGGAACCTCTCCTGAGGTTTGATGAAATTACACGGGCCTCTCCTCTATATTGCAAAATTACACAGACCTGCCCTCTAGCATATGAATTTATTTTACCCTTACTTTATTTACCATTTTACTTAACTACACCTCTCTCTCTCTCTCTCTCTCTCTCTCTCTCTCTCTACTATGTGTGTATATATACATATACAAGTACAAACATAATATATGGACAAACATATATATATATATATGAATGAATATGTATTTGTTCAAAAAACTAATAATTTAAACCCAAAATCAATTTGTTCAAAAAACTAATTTATTCCTAAGATTTAAGCTCAAAATGAATTTACTCCAAAAACTAATTTGTTCCTAAGATTTAAAGTCTAAATCAATTTGTTCAAGATCTAAACTCAAAATTCCAAACTCACATCAAAGATGTATACAAGTATCTATTTATATATGTATTCAATAGATATATGTATACAAATATGTATATATATGGTGTGTATGTATGTATGTATGCATGTATATATGTATATACCGTAGAGAGAGATGCATTTTTTATAACCAAGGGTATTTTCGACATTAACAAATTAAGAAGGGAGGTCTCTGTAAACTTTCCAATCTAGAGGGGAGATGTGTGTAATGCACATTCAAATCTCAAGGGAGGTTTGTATAAATTTGCAATATAGAGGGGAGGTCCGTGTAATTTCACCAAACCTCAAGGGAGGTTCGTGTAATTTACCCTAAATTTATTCACATGTTTATGAAAATTTTCGGATGTTATAGATATAGAGGAAACTCGGCCGATTTTTTTTTTTTAGCAATCTTTGCCTTTTTTTTTATAAATTTTTTAATTTTTTATTCTTGTGTTGCTTGTTTGGATAGTTTTTTATTTCTATTTTTAGTCTTGTTTTGCTCTTTGGGTTTCTAGGTGGTTGCATTATTATATTTTTAATTAAACTTTTGTATTATGTTTCAGGTTGTGGCGAGAGATTAGAGGGTTTAGATCATGATGAGAATCAATTATGAGCGTAAAGACTTTATTTAGATTATTTTTATTTCTACTAATGTCATCAGCTATGAAACAATTATGTATGAACATATTCTTTGTTGTATCTTATTTTATCTTTAATTAATATGCTTTTAAATTCTATGTGGTTTTTCTCATTAAAAATTAGTATGTTACAATTTATTGTGATGGAGAAATAATAATTTTTGGTTACAATATATAAATTTCCGTCACAAATATTATTTGTGATGGTTCTGGTAATATTGTGGCTGCAATTTTTAAAATTCCGTCACAAACACTATTTATTCCGTCACACAAATAGCATTTGTGACATTTTGGACAAATAGTATTTATGACGGTTTTAGGTTGACACAAATAAAGTATACAAATCCGTTATAAATAGAATTTGTGATGGTTTTGAGTCGACACAATTAATAAAGTGCCTAAAATCAAATGTGACACTACTATTTGCGTCGAACATAAATCCGTCACAAATACTATTTGTGAGGGTTACGAGTCAATGCAAATAAACTATCACAAATTATAAGCATATGTGACACTATTTTTTGTGTCACACGCAAATCCGATACAAAATCCATCACAAATGATTTTTTGAAGGAATTTGACCCGATATAGACTTTTTGTGATGCCCCTAACTTGTGTCGGGCACAAATCCTTTACAAGAGGTGCAATTCCGTCACAAATCCCTTACAAGAGGTGCAATTCCGTCACATAAAGTATTTGTGATGGAATTGCACTTTTTTGTGATGAATTTTTTCCGTCACCAAAGACATGTTTTCTTGTAGTTAAGGGTCTTCATGAAGAAATTTAGCCAAACTCAATGTGGTTAAATAAAAGAGCATTTTTTGTTGCCAACGTTTGAAATCTGTTCCATTATACTTTTCAGATTTTTCACCATGATTTATATTCACAGTCGAAACTGTAGTAGACTGAGTTGCCATTTTGAAAAATTAAATTTTACGAAACATGTTTGATTTTCGTTAATAAATAAGTAAAACAGATTTTGAAAGACAAACTAGATTTCAAAAGAAAACAACAAATAAAATTCGTCTTAAGATTGATATTCTCTAATGACAATATGTTATATTAAAGTAATATGTATAATCTGAAACAGAATCTTAATCTGGAATAGAAATATAAACAAGACACAGAAACTTGTGTGAATTAGATATGACTGTTGGTAATCAACAGTTTTCAGAGGGAAATAAACAGGTACGAATTATTCAAATTCTAGTTGGAAAAATTCAAATGAATTTTTTACAAAAAGAATATACATAATTCAAACCACACCCACACGCACTCCCACACCCCCACACACACACACGAGCCTAGCTCGACAAATAAACAGCGACGGCGGTGCGTGCATGTGTGGCGGACCATGGTTAGCCTAGGTCCTCCCCCCCTTAACAAAAGTGGGTACCCCAAAGGGGCATTCCCCTTGTAAGGAACCTAGCTTATATATACTCTCTACCTTCCTTGTAATTTTCATATGTATGACAAGATAATTCTATACCCACTTCAACACCTCTTCAATCAATGTTCACATGGGCACTTTGAATAATAATATCTCATTCATCCCTTAATGAATTTCCACATATAAATATATGATGATCATCTCCACACGGAGGAGAATGCGTTCCAATTTGGTCCCGCCCCAATAGATGAGTGAGTCCCACCTTAAACTTAGCCTAAAGTTTACAAATCCTTTAGTAGGGAAATCGTTTTTTCCAACAACTAAAGCATGTGTGTTTTATGGACTGTATAAAGTTCTGAAGTGGTGTTTGCAAAAGCTAGTAAGTCATTCTTTTGGAAGAAATATTTCTGGGGAAGAACTGCTATTTTGTGATACGATGTAACACTATATTGATGCCACATTACTCTTCTTGTTGCCTACTAAATTCCCATCTCCATATAAAGAACATATATAGCTAATGATTAGTGATTAACACATAACTAAGTATGAACAAGTCTTCAGCACAGTTCCTTAGGAACTGTGCGTCCTGTTCCTCTCATAGGAGGAACAATGAAAACAATAAAAATATAATTTTGCCCCTATTTTCACTATTCCTCCCGTGAGCATGGACGGTGCTATTAAGAGGCCAAGGGGGGCCTTGGTCCCCTCAAAGTTTGGGAAATTTCTATGTATATGTATAGTTCTCAAGTTCTAAACGAATTTACAAATTGACAATTGTTGTTGTTTAGTAGTCTGAAAATTAACTGAGTTTTGTTTTATCTATATAATTTGGTTTATCTCTGGTAAAGGAAAATGCTAATGGAAAGACAACAAGCATTATGGAAGTTAAGTAGGCAATGAGACAAATAATATCCCACTTATGAAGTCTTATACGTATATATACATATATATATTTTGTAGACACCCCATTTCGTCGGCTAACAGATTTAGGAGACCACAAGCATGTCAAACCTCAATGATTAGAAAGATCGGATTTTCAAACATTACCTCTAATCTTAAGAACACAAAGAATTTGTTGAAATGACCAAAATGTTCCTAAAATCCCAACACTCTCTGAATTGGCCCAGAAGCTCAGAAATCATTCGATGTTGTTCAAAATAAATAGAAAAGTATTTTAAAAGAGAAATGTTTGAAAACACCAACTCTTAGAAGTCCTGGAAGTTCCTATTTGACCGGTTTGACCAAAAAATTTTGAATTGCCCGAAAGCTCCAAAATCATTATAAATCATGTAAAAAGGCTTAAAATATGTTTTAAAAGAAAATAGGATGGAAACGTCAGTCTACGGAGGCCCCCAGAACTTCTTGGAATTTCCTAGAAATGCACTATTTGACTGATTTAACCTCAAGATTGACCAAAATTCAAACTTACCTTTGCAATATTGAAATATTTTTATCAAATACTAGAGGTCAATAGCTTTCCAATGGTATATCACACATAATTTTTAGACTTAAATTGAATTTCTGATGAATTTCTGAAGGTGAAAAAGGCGATCAAATCGGCTTTTACCGCGAATACCGCAACACTATCCAAAGTGACCCACCTTCAAATCGGCTCCTTACCCATTGTCTGATACCCAAGACTTTCGTATCCATCAGTTATCTCAAGCTCCTTACCCATCGTTTGATATCCAGGAATTTTATGTCCGTCGGTTATCTCGGGCTCCTTACCATTCCTTTGATATTCAGGACTTCCGCGTCTGTCGGTTATCTTGGGCTCCTTACCCTTCATTTGATATTTAGGACTTCTACGTGTGTTGGTTATCTCGGGCTCCTTACCTGTCATTTGATATCTTAGACTTTCGCGTCCATCGTTATCTCGAGCTCCTTACCCGTCGTCTGATATCCAGGGCTCTAAGTCCATCATTTATCTAGGCCTCCTTGTCCGTCACATGGTATCCAGGGTTCTAAGTTCGTCAGTTATCTTGGGCTTCTTGTCTGTTGCATGGTATCCAAGGCTCTAAGTTCGTCGGTTACCTTTGATCATTATCCTCAAAGGGCCCTGCATTCGAATGTTTTCGCTTGTAAAGATCGCAATCCAAAGTCCCGAAAATTCATAAGTGTGTTTAGAGACCCAGAGTCTCCAAAATGTTGGTGTCCCCATTTGAGTACACCACTACATTAGAGCCAATGCACAAGTACAATACAAGTCTGCTTGTAGAGGCACACCCACATAACCAGCTCATGCTAGGATAACAACACTAGACATAGCAGGACTCATTACATGATCCATATTATATCCATGCATTACACATCATCCTCCTAGCATAGCATCTGCCTGTTTTGTTGTGTGTTTGCATATTTGATTCATTCCTTCATACCCGAACTACGTCCGTAGGTAGCTCACACAAAGGACGACCAGCACCGACATCATCTTTCTCCTTGTATTTTACAACGGATTCATCCTAAATCTTTAGCCTCCAACAGACCTGTCTCTTCAAGGCTTTGGGACTCACTTGTGACATGCGTTGCCTCGCAAGTTCATGCCAAAGAGGGGCAAACTACAGACACCCCATTTTGTCAGCTAACAGATTTAGGATGCAAGTATATCAAACCTTAATGATTAGAAAGATTGGATTTTCAGAGATTGCCTCTAACTCTTATGAACTCAAAGAATTGGCAGAAACGACCAAAATGCCCCTGAAACCCAAGAACTCTCTGTATTGGTCTAGAAGCTCAGAAATCATTGATGTCATTCAAAATAAACAGAAAAGTATTTAGAAGAGAAAGGTTTGAAAACATTAGCTCCTATAGACTCCCAGAAGTCTTGGAAGTCCCAATTTGACCAAGGCTTGACCTCGGTTTGACCGAAAATTTTTGAAATAGCCTGAAAGCTTTGAAATCATTCTAAATTATGTTAAAAGACTTAAAACATTCTTTAAAAGAAAATTGAATGGAAATGTCAATTTCTAGAGGCTCCCAAAACTTCTTGGAAATTCCTAAAAATACACTATTTGACTAATTTGACCGCAAGTTTGACCAAAAGTCAAAATCACCTTTGTGATGTCAAACTAATTTTATCAAATACTAGAGGTTAATATCTTTCCAACGGTATATCGCATATAATTTTTGGACTTAAATTGAATTTATTATGAATTTCTAAATGTAAAAAAGGCGATCAAATCGGCTTTTATCGTGAATACCGCAAAACTTTCCAAAATGACCCAAATTCAAACTATTTTTTTTAATGAAAAGTATACGTCAATATCTTTCCAACGATATATCACTAGCTCAATTCGGTGTTCGTATGAATTTTATGTGAACTTTGGAAGAAATAGGGTCATTTCGCAAATTTTGGGAGTTTCGATGACATAAATGCAAAATCTGGTCAACTGGGGGGTTGACTACTACGGCGAGATTGGCCGAATGCCGTGGCGACAGTCTGAGTGATTTATTACTTTTTTTGTAATTTTTGGGTTCCAATTCAAATTTTCAATAAACAAAATGACATAGTTTTGATATTTTGAACATTTTGGATCAATTAGAGACTTTTCAAAACCAAAAATACCTCCCCAAACTGGCCTATAAATGAGACCCATTTTCTTCCATTTGGGGAGGAACATGGAAGTTCCATAGAGAGAGAGATAGAGAGTTTGGGAGAAATAGAGATTTTGTTCTTCCAAGTCCAATTCAAATGTAAGCTTCAATTAGTTTACTAAAAACTAAACTTGTATTTACAAGATTTCAATTCATTTTCTTCATCTTCTTTGATTTTCAATGAGTTAGAGAGCAATCTACAGCCACATACAAACATAAATGAGAGGTTGAATGCTTGTGGTTCCACCATTGATGATTCATTGATTACATACTTGTTCTTCTTTCCCAATCCAATTTCTATTATTATTTTTCTTTATCATACTTGCATTTTCCCTTCTCAACCCCATTTCTATTTTGATTTCTTTTTATTCTAGCATAATCTCTTCTTAACCCCCATTTCTATTTTGGTTTATTTTCATTTGCTATCCCTCATCTCATTTCTATTTTGATTTCTTTATCATTTGCATCATCTTTCCCTCAACCTCATTTCATCTTTTGATTTCTACCGTTTTCAAGTTCTTAGATGGTTACTTCATCTCCTCAAAAGTTTAAATTCATGATTTGAACATCTATTTCATGCCCCCATAAAAAACCCAATCTATTTTCCAAAAACTAAATGGATTTTCTTAACAATGATGCAAAACAGTGAGTTACTGAGGTTCAAACATTTATTTTGAATTAAATTCTTGATATTTGATGATGAAACACTTGTAGTCTGACTTCTTGCATTTATTTCGGATTTTTTTCTGATATAACATGGTCTTTTCTATTTTTTTTATTTGAACTTAAATGTGTTATTGAACTTTTGGTATGTTCTGAGAATCATAAGAGTTGGTTTCCTATTTATACAAAATAATAAAAAAATCAGTCAAAAGTGCAGCCTTTGTTTCTAAGTCATGTGTACACTCTGATTTGTTTCTTTTAATCTGTAATAGCTATTGTAGTTTGGCTTTTTCCATAATCTAATAGACACATTAAGGGTCATCCATGATTTGTTTCACTTTCACTCATGCATTTTAAGTATTTGTGAGGGAGTTTACAAAATCAGCTCATTGTTCTGGATACTATTCATAGATTGTTGATTTTGACTCTTGTGTCTTGATATGATACTTTCATGTATCCTCATTTGTCATACATACAAAGAACATCATTTTGCCATGTCTAGTAACATCCTATTCTCTTATATGTACCATGTGCACCATCCATCCTCTCATGTATCATACTTCCATGGATTATTGGGTTTGATTTTTCAATGAAAACCTTGATTTTGCAAACATTTTGAGGAGTTCTTGAAGTGAAATAGAAATTGACATTTTAAGTGATTATTATCTTCATGATGCTGAAGATACACTTTCAAAACATCAATTTCTAAAACCCCTCTTAAACCCCACATTGTAGGCTCTAAAAAATAAAAGCTTGTTTTCTAAATAAAAAACAAAAAACCCAAAATAGTGAATACTCAACTTGAAAATGCTATTCTGAGTCGAATACTCAATGGATGATCATGATACCACTTGAAAAATCTTCCTAACGCATTAGAGAAAGTCCATGATTTTTGGTTTAATTTTAAGACCCTTCCTTTTTGACCCAAACATTCTTCTAAAAAATTCTGTTGTTCTGTCACAGCAGCTTTGGTTAACTTTCAACCACTTTTCTAGAGAACTTTTCCACTAAGAGTGGTCCCAACTCATTTTTTCCTTAAATTTTAGTGTGTTAGGGAACTTTCTATATATTATGAGGCACCAAATGTTGTATTTTTCATTTTCAAAGATTTTGCTACATTTCAGTTGATAGTACGGATTCTATTTCTGAGTAACCTCTCTTATTTATATGGTTTCTCACAATCTATAACATCAATGGAAGTTTGGATTTTTCCAATGTGAATTAGACTCAGTAGGGATGATCTTCATAGAATTTCAAGAATTTAGAGTGCTTCTAACCTCACTTTTCCAGTTTTACAAGATGGTTCAAATATTCTGTCCACTATTCATAGTAAGCTTTTTTTTTTTTTTTAATTTTAGTCTTTGATTAGGTGTCTACATGCATTCTAAATTAGCTTATGTCTTAGGATTATTTTATACCATATTTACTTGTATCGTATAATGGTTCTCTCCATGCATTCATTCATATCTCATGCTTTCAAATCACTTTAGAAAATGCCACAAACACTTAAGCTTGCACACTACTATCTTTCCCATTCTAGGACCTTACATTGCATACATACAAGATTTGGAGTCTTTGTGACTCCTTATCCAAGAGGATTAAAAAGAATGAGATTGATCACACATTTCATGCTTCCCCGACATCAAATCATCATTTCTCGTCTATCCCGGGGATTGAGAGGTCCTTTTTTTCTCAAGAATCAACATGCATACATTCTAGTTTACTAAGCATATTTGATTTTCTTTGATTATTTGTTCAAGAACAATTCATGTCTCCTGGATTGAAAAAACTTGATTACTTGATATATGATTAGACGATTTTCCATAAGGTTGTTATGTGTGATCTTTCACCTTTGCATTGTGTGATACTTGGCTTAAATCGATCTAATGAATGATATCTTATCTTTTGATATTCCAATTCAAGATTCTTATGCAATGTAATATATATATATATATCAAAATAGAGAAATTATTGGAGCACCGAAAAAATGCACCGGTGCGCCGAATCATCGGTGCCGTCCATTTTAGTAGGACCCACACCCTGCACATGTGGGTCCCATTGAAATGGACGGCACCGATGATTTAGTGCACCATTTCGGTGTATTTTTTCGATGACTGTAGCAGGGTTGATCATAATATTAGTTATAGAACCAAATTTAGTACTAGATGGTTATTTGGATGCTAATTGAGATCCGTTGAAAGACGGGGCGAGTTGAGGGTGTATTAATCTTTGTGAAGGTTTCTTCCTCTCTCATACCAAAATCCCGAGCTGAGTTTTTTGGTTATGAATGGTCGGTAACTTTTATCCGTTTGGGTGAGTCAAATTAGATTTCTTCATTCCCTAAAGAACTAATGGTGACTCTGTATTCGTTTTCATAGTCCATTCAAGAATTTCAAAAAGAGAAAAGAAACACTCTATTTCTTTCCGAAGAGAGGGGAAAAGGCCCCGGGGTGGACCCGAGCTGCATGTCCACATATATATATATATATTAATATAAATATATAATGAGAGAGGGGGATAGGGAGGGAGATAACTTTTAGAGAACTCACCAATTCTAATAATATTCCCAGTAGCAGTACAAGACTTTAGTGTGTCGTCAATGAGAAAAAGAAAAAAAGAAAAAAAAAGTTGGTATCTCTAACAATGAATTCAATAACATTTAAGGAACATGATGTACCAAATGATTTTAAGAGCCCCCACCAATTTTACCTTCATTTTTCTTCGTTTTCTCTTCTTACATTGTCCCATAATTCTAATTTTTTTTTACTTCCTATAAATTAAGAAAATGCTAAGTTGACCACAATTTGTTCTTGAGACAGACCATGTATTGTATTAATCTTTACTCAACTCTTTGTATTAGTGAAGGTTGGCACCTGCCTGCTTGCGGATCCTATCAATCAATAGATGGGGAGATACGCTCACATGGGTTGTATGATATAGTTTGCTAAGTTGACCACATTACAGATCTGTCAAGGGTAATCTTAAAATAAAATAAAATATTTATGTCAGTTTGTTTTGCAATTTAAAAAAAAAAAAAAAAAAAAAGTGCACAATGCCACATCATCCATTGTCTTTTTTACATGTGTCTCTAAATCATCTGTATATAGAGCTTAGTAACACTTCTTCATATATAAGTGAATCTAGCTAGATGCTTCATAGAATCAGCCCGTAGTCTTTACAAAGAAAGGAGTTTTCGTTTTAGTTCTATGAATGAATCTGTAAACAAAATAAAGTCCACACATCAGCTTCTTAGTGGTTGATTCGCAACTTTGAAAATTGAATCAACTACAGAAGTATACCCTTAATTTTACACCTAAAAGAAGAGTTTTACTTATCCACATTAGTAGTTTTTCAAATAACTTTTGTTTAGCCCAATAGCCCTACTTGAATTACAAACTGTTTTTTGGGGTAAATATTACCTCTTGTCCCTGAAGTTTGACCTTGCTATACATGCCTCTCATCACATTTTAGAATTCTCATTTACCCCCTTATTTTTGAATTTTAGTATTAGATTCTCCCTCCCTTTAACAGATCATTAGAAAATTTAATGGTTTTTGATACAAAAATTCAAAAATAAGGGAGGTAATCGAGATTGCTGAAACGTAAAGGTATGTTTATATTTTAATGCCCCTTCTTAGGGGAGTTAGGTGACATTTACCTTTAAAAAAAAAAAGTAATGATGCAATGCGAAAACGGAAGACGAGCAGGACGAGTTGGGAAATGTTCTTGGGCATGGTGATTGTCGCAACAATACTATGAACAAGAGTCTAATCTCAATCACAAAAAGCTCCCCAATAGGAGGTTTACAACCTTATTTATAATAATGTCAAACTTGGTCCTACGAAAAAAAAAAAAAAAAAAGAAGCAAAAGGAAATACAACCTAAATAAACTAAGTAAAAGGAATGGAATTTTCGTTTTCCTTTTTGACATCCTAATTAATGACCCTTAAAAACTTGGAAATTAAGTCATAATCTTCTCAAAATACTCCGAACATATATCCTAACCTAGCTATTTAGACTTACTTTCAGCATTTAGAGGCCTAGAAATAGCTTAAAACATAGAAATAAAATCCCAGGAAATAAAAAAACAAAAAGACGAAAATCGCAATAAAATAAAAATACATCAAAATTTTGAAGTAATTTCTTGAATATGGTCCTGCATCAAGCAATTAATCATTTGCGGCTGTTTTTATTATATTGCATTCAATATATGTGTAAACATGTAAACACAACATCGATACAAACTAAAGCATGTGTTTTTATGTACTGTGTAAAGTTCTAAAGCGGTGTTTGGCAAGCTAGTAAGTCCATTCTTTTGGAAGAAATATTTCTGGGGAAGAACTGCGATTTTGTGATACGATGTAGCACTGCGTTGATGTCTCTTTGCTCTTCTTGTTGCCAATTAAATTCCCATCTGCATAGAAAGAACATATATAGATAATGATTAACACATAACCAATTAAGTATAGCGCAAGACTAGAGTTAAGAGGTTATTTGGGTAACACAAGAATCGATTATGTGGTTTACAGAATAACTAAATAAGTTAATGTTTGAGTAATCATTTTTAAGTTACTGTGAAGAATCAGAAACGAAAGCCATAAAAATATAGAAACTTCAACAAATGAAATTCATTCTCATTGAATTAAAACAGATTACAAAGATAAGATATATAGATACATAACATCTTATTAGTCACCGACTTAGGCTTAGTTTGGCCCCCATTTTGGTGCTTCTCCTTTTTTAAAGTACAATTTCATGTTGATTCATTTAGTAACTAGTTTATGAGCTTTGCAAAAATTGAACTTACGACTTTTTTGCGGGGAGTTTTTAAAAGCTCTAGAATGGAGTTTTCAAAAGCTCAAGGTTGCTTTTTGGTTTCATGATGTTTTTTTGAAGAGTAGTGTGTCACTTGTATAAAATTATCAAATAACTTAGTAATAAATTTCATAAGCTCCTTTTAAAAAGCCACGTTGGGGCCAAACTAAGCCTTAATCTATGCATGACAGCTGGGATTAACAACTTCTCATTGGGAACCACTTGTAACCGACTCTTGGACATGTCATCAATCACAACTGAATCAGATGCTCTAACACCCCCTGTCAAACTGATGAGGGTTTGAGGAGCAACAGTTTGTCACCAAATCTGATAAATTGTGAGGAAGACAACCCATTGGTGATCACATTAGCAACCAAATCTTCACTAGCAAAGTATTCAACAATAAGTATCTTTGCGGCGCACTCTCTCACGAACATAGTGAAAATCAATATTGATATGTTTAGTTCGCGTATGAAACACTGCTAGAGCAGAAATGTTGTCACAATAAATAAGGGGAGGCTGAAATAGTTGGATTTGAAGATCACAAAGTAACATTCTTATCTAGACCAATTTGGCTGCTGCACAGCAAGAGCTCCGTATTCAGCCTTGGTGGAAGAAGATGCCACCATGGATTATTTTTTAGCACCCCAACTAATTGTTGTGGAGCCAAGGCACTTAAATGAGGAAACCAGTGGTAGATCTCCTATCAGAAGAGTCACCAGCCCAATCTGTGTTGGTAAAAGTTGTAAGAGCTAAATTCAAGGATTTGGTAGAATGAAGGCCAAGATTGGGAGTGCCATTCAAATATCTTAAAATCCTTTTTACCGCAGCAAAATGTGTGTCAGTTGGATTATGCATATACTGGCAAACATGATTAACAACAAAAGAAATGTTAGGTCTGCTGAATGAAAAGTATTGGAGAGACCCAACGATGCTTCTGTAGCCAGTAGGGTCAAAAAGAGGGATACCATTAGTCTTTCCAAGTCTAATAGAGGTTGAACAAGGGGTTTTGCAAGGTGTGCAGCCTTGCATTTGAACCCGAATGAGAAGATCATTGAGATACTTGGTTTGATTAACAAAAAAAACCAATAGAAGTAGAGGAAATTTCCACACCAAAGAAGTAGTGTAAGGGACCCAGATCTTTCGTGTCAAAGGAGCAGTGAAGTTTATGAATGAGAGTTTGAATATAATATGTGGGATCATTACCAGTGACTATAAAATCATCAACATATAAGAGGGAGGAAGGTATAAGAAGTACCAAGGGGTGTCAAATGAAGAGTGAAGTGTCTTCCTGGGAGTAAGTAAATTGGAATTGAAGCAATTGAATTGTAAAAGTGTCAAACCATGGCCTTAGGGTTTGTTTAAGGCCATAAATGGCCTTGTTTAATTTCCAAACATAGGAAGGTGTGGAGAGGTCAATAAAGCCCAAGGTTTGCATCATGTATACTTCCTCATGTAAAGAGCCATGCAAAAATGCATTTTTTAACATCAAGCTGGCAAAGGGATCAACCAAACTGAGCAACCAACTGAAGAACAAGCCTAATAATGGTTTGCTTTACCACGGGACTAAAAGTTTCATCATAATCCAAACCAGATTCTTGATGGAACTCCTTAGCCACCAAGAGAGCTATATATCTAGAAAGGGTACCACTAGCATTATGCTTGAGTTTGTAAACCCACTTACAACCAAATAAATTTTTATGTGGAGGGGGTGTTAAAAAGAATAAGACTCTAAGTACCCTGTTTTATTAATGATGTAAACTCTTCATCCATAGCTTTCCTCCATTCCTAGAAGCTGTGGTGAAATAGGTAGGCTCATAGGAAGAAGCAGACTGAGTGAGAAAGACCTTTTTCATAGAAATGCCAGATTTGGATCTAGTCTGCATAGGATGAATGGGAGGGGCGGATGGATAAGAAAGAGTAGATGGAGGATGAGGAGAAGGGGCTGAGAAGCAACTGATTCAGATGCAAGTATTGAAGACTTAGAAGAAAGAGGTGGAGGGGAAGAGGAAATAGGATGGAAGTAAATAGATGGGATAAAAACAGAGGACCCAGGGAGAAGAATGGGTGGACAGAAATTTGGGGAAGGGGTAGATGTAGATGGAGACATAAACTTTGAGGTACAAGTGGGGGGATCAGTACAGGAAGCAAAGTAGAAGAAATCCATGGAAGAGGAGAAAAGGTGTAATATGAGGAGGTGGTAGTTGGAAAAGTGATGGCTAGGAAGATGGTTTCAGCAAAGACCACATTTCTGGAAATGTAAAACCTATATGTTTGAGGATGGACACACAAATGGCCCTTATAATCAGCAGGATAGCCAAGAAATATGCATTGGACAGACCTGGGTTCTATCTTATGTTTGTTATAAGGCCTACGTGAGGGATAACAAGCACAACCAATGGTTTTGATGTAGGTATAATTAGGAATTTTGTGAAAGAGAAGTTCAAAAGGAGATTTGTTTTGAGTGTTAGGATTGGGCATTTTATTAATGAGAAAGGTAGCAGTAGCAAATGCATGAGGCCAGTATTTGGGATACAAAGAGGCTGTGAACAAAAGACTAATCAGTCAAGTTTCAACATGTCGATCGGCATTCTCTCGGCAATACCATTTTGTTGAGAAGTATGAGGACGAGATTTTTTATTTTGAATACCATTATGAGATAAAAGAGTTAACAGCTTAATTTTTCTATATTCTCCTCATCCATCAGTTCTAAGGATTTTGATTTTGGTTTTGAAAGTGTTTTCAACATACGACTTAAACTGAGAAAATGTGGCATAAACTTGTGGCTTGTGTGTAAGTGGATAAATCTATGTAAATCTTGTCAAGTCATCAACAAATGACACAAATTATCTAAAACCATTGTAAGTAGTAATAGGAGCACCCCACAAATCACTATATATTATTTCAAGAGAAAAAGAAGTAAAAGAAGTAAAAGGAAGCTGAGACATTTTTCTATAGATGCATTGTTAACATACTGAATCTGCAGAATTCTTGACGGCCATATGGGAGGGAACATGAGCTAACATCTGATGCAGAATTGTATTGCCAACTAAATTTCATGTCCGACTTAAAATTGTCAAGAAATTTGAATTTGTGTACATGTCTTTTAAATGCATATGAGTTCGTGTCTGGCTTAAAAATGCCGCAACAAATGATTTATTAGTATATAAATATATATTCTATTTTTTAGAAGAACTAGCAAAAATGTAACTTGGTCTAAACTTGATCCATTGGCACAACTAGTGGGTAGGCCTGTAAACGGATCGGATCCAAACCGTGTCCACATGATCCAAATCTGATCTATTAAGTAATTCTATTATACAGACACTACACCATTCAGCCAATTTTCTAACACAATGGTTTTTGGTTTACTAACGGTAATTTACCGTTATATATTTGTAACGGTAAATCTCCGTTAGAAATATCAAAATCCGTTAGAAATAACCTTGAAAGTAAAAAGTTTTCAAACAAAATGAAAAAACGGTGGTAGTTTCGTAAATAAAAAAAGGGGTGAAAATGGCGGTGGCAATTTTGTAAATAAATTGCACAAAAATTTTGCCCCAAATTTTCCCACAAATATTTCCCTCTAAACATTTAACTCTCTCTCTTCCACTTCACAGACTCTCATATACCCTAGAAAACCAAAGACTTTCTATCTCTCTCTCTCATCTCCGCCTCCTGTTCCTTCCCCTCACCCTAAGATCTCACCCTCACCCTAAGATCTCACCCTCACGGCACTCACCCACACCCCATACCCTCCTGCTCTGTACCAGCCCACCACTGCGATCGCCGACAACATGCCGTCGACACCATCAGTAAGCAACTTGGACTCCTTCTTCTTCTTCTTCTTCTTCCCTTACCCCTTGCTCTGTAATGATTGATCTTTTTCTTTGTGTATTTAGGGTTTTGAGTTTATGAGGGTTTCTTTTTGTGTATATATTTAATTCTAATTGCTGTATTTTAAAGCTTTTTGAGACTATTCTTGGCAAGATCTGATCTCTCTCTCTCTCTCTCTCTCTAGGTCCCAATTAGAGTGGTCCCAACTTCTCATATTCCTTGTTGTTTGTGTAGATAGAGAAACAAACTTGAGGCAAAAAATCGAAGAGGAAGCTCCCACAGATCTAACTGCTGGCACCTCATTTGCAGGTACCTTTTTTTTTCATTATTTTCTCATATGTTTTCCTGAATACCGAACAGAACAGTTGCTTTTGGTATAAGTTGGTTTTTCTTAAAGTTTCTTCAATTTCATTATCCGGGTAATGTTTCACTTTCCCTGAATCTAGTCATTGTTGGCTTGACTATATGAAGTTGGGGTTGTTAATATTGTACTTTGTATGGTTGGTGGGAAAATGATGTCTCAATTTTTGCCTAATTTTTGGTGCAGTTACAGTATACTAAAATGTAGAGTAAAATTCTAGGAATAACTATAAGAAAATGGTCTTCCTTCTCCTTTTCCCTTTTCATGACTTTACTTTTTATAATGTGCAAATCAAATAGAGTCTTAAAATATTTAACACAATGGATTCAGTTTCATTTTTAATTGCTTTCCACTATGCAAAATTTGAATTTGGCTCCTTTGATGACATTTTAAAATTTTGCTCAATATTGTATTTGTTTATTGTTGATTAAAGATTATGTATTCAAATCAACAAAGCATTTGGGATTCAAAATTTGGGAAGTGTAGTATTACTCATATGTATATATATATATATGTCAATATAATTTCATTGACAAATTGTACATGTCAAATGTATGAAAGTTGTTGGAAATGGAATACTAGAAGCATTTTTATGTTTTTATTTATTTTTTGTTGGATACATTCGTATGTTTATCGTATTCACTTTTTATTATTGTGTGATCATCGTTAATCAAGTTATACACGGAAACAACTCTAACAAGGCAAATGTTGTTTATAATATTTTTCAAGATGTGGGTCCTTATCCTTAATAGTACTTTGATGTGGTTAAAGTTTGATTTCCCCTAGGAGTAATGTTAATGTTAGTTTACTTGATGCTATAGAAGTGCTTGGAATAGCACATAGGAAAAGTAGTGCATCCAGTCACACAAGGGATGTTTCAGTATTACTTGTTCCTTGTACGGATCTTGCAACATTATGATTTTCTTTTTCAAAAGAAAATAATTTCTTTATGACATTTATATGGTAACAATAATATTAGAAGTACACATGTATGTGAATTGCTTTTATTATGAATTGACAAAATTTTTTAATCCATACTCGTTCAAAAACGTTAGCATTGATTGTTTTTCCCTTAATTCTTGTAATGTACTTGTGCGAGTAATAATTCAATTGGGATCGCGGTTTCTCTAGCAAATAACACTCTGATTAGTTAACAGGGAAACTCTCATTTGATCACCAAGGCCCAAGTTTGATGGTGTATTCATGAAACTAGTTGCTTCCATGTATGAGCCTTTTTTTTGCTTTGCCTTTTTCATTAGCTTAAACTCTAGGATAGTTGCTGCCCTTAAACAGTGTGCTGAGGCTTGGTTCAAAATTTGGGGCCACAACTAACAAGTAAGTACTCCAAAATCTAAACTTTATAGGACTGCTTGAAATCTTGAGGCGTTTAACAGGTAAATCCCCATTGTTTAGATAAAATTAGCTTTGGTATGTATTCCTATGATCGAACAAGTGAAAGCACATCCATTTATTAGTTAATTCTGAGTTTGTACTTATTCAAATGGAAGAAAAAGAAAACAGTGTGATCAAATATCAAACAAAAACTTTATTTGTTTTTTATTCAATTCTCCTTCTTCATTTATTGAGTTTCTGCAATCTATTAAAATTTTTTGTTTCTAATGTTTTCTATGCATGTAGGAAAACTGCTTTCCAGATTTGGAGTTTAATTGCTGGAAAATTGATTGATTTGCTTGTGGAATAAAAAAGGTGTGAATTTGAAACAAAGTCAATATAGGATGATCCACCTTATTTTGAAACAATAACAATTTGGCCACCATGTCACAGATGCAAAAGAACTTCTTATACATTACTTAAATGCATTGAAGTTTAAAAACCCGAGGTTTATATATGCCTTTGTAACGGGGAGTTAAAAACAATTATTTTCTTTTTATTCTCATTGTTCCATCACAGGGACACTATTGAGCAATGGACATGTGTTTCAAGTTTCAACTTTCAATTGTATATTTGGGACTTGCAAGAGCCAACAATTTAACAATTCAAGGTAACTTATTAATTTCTCACAAATGTCAAGTTTTAGTGTTCTGGTGGTTTGAATAAGTAACTAATATGAAGTTTAAGTTTTTGATAATGACATACACATTATGTGTATCTTTTTTTGATTAACTGATTAATTGTTTTAGGGGAATTAACTCATGAATTTTTGAATTCACAGGATTCGTAGTAATTTATATGTTTCAGATTTTGTCGTTTCTCTCCCTATACGTGTGGTGTTCATCATAGGTGTTCAACTAGACAGAGGGTCATTAACGCCATAATCAATTAGAATACTTCCATATGGCTTATTTTAGACTGACTTCGTCTACTATACTATTAGGTTTGGTAGCCATTGGCTAGAAGCTCACTTCAAACATAGTTTATAAAGTACTTGGTAAAAGTTTATTACAAATTTCTGAACTGATTTTGTTTCAGAAATATTTTCATTTAATTTTTTCGCTCAGTTGTATTAGACATTGATGATAGGCGTGATGCGAGATGGAGTTACAGTAATGCAGCAATTCTTGATGTAGAAAATAATTTGAAGGAAAAGAAAAAGAAATCTTTAATTTATGAGTTTGTTGATTATACTCATCATAATTTGTTTATGTTGTTTCATGCCCCCACTCTTTCACTATCTTAGTCTTCTTTTCTGTTACATTCCTTTACCTGGGTTGCTTCTAATTCCCCTGCTAAATCTGCCCATAACATCCCCTAACAACCTCTTTTAAGATTCTGACTAATAGATTTTAGTCCCACTCCTTTCCTCCTAACTTGAGTTTGCATAGGCAAGGGTGAGTTTATTGTTTAACTTTTGGATTACTTGCTCCTTTGCAGATTTGTAGCACGGAGAAGAATTTGACAGTGGTGATGAATCTTGAACACAGTTTCTCTGTCCGTTATGTGCCGAATTACACGTGACGAGACCGCTCAAATTAAAGGTTCGATTTCTCAATTCAACAAGCCTTCACTTCCCTATTGCAGTTTGAATTCCTTTCTTTTAAGATCTAATTTAGTAATATAGAGATAGAAACAAATTATTTGACCTGAAAATAGTGCTTAACTTCTTATTCTAGTTCTTAAAAATGTAGGATATGTACACGACTAGGATACTTTTGACTAACGTAATGAAATTCTTGTTTGTTTCAGCTCAATTTTCTTGCTAAAAAGTTCAGAATGGGTAAAGAAAAGGTTCACATCAATAGTGTGGTCATTGATCGACTCTGGCAAGTCAACCACCACTGGTCATCTTAACTTCAAGCTTGGTGGTCATTGGACATGTCAACTTTGTAAAATTTACCATATGTTTGTTTGTTAGTTTAGGTTTGGATACTCTTTAAATTTTAGACACGGTTTGTTTGTTTGTTAGTTTTTGTTTGGATGGAAAGACATTTTGGATTTTACTAGTTATGTTTAGCATGGATTATTTTGTCGTGCTTATTCTAGATTGAGTTTGTTTTATGTTACTTATAGATTAATTATTCTTGTAAATTTGATGTGGTTGTGATGTTATTGGAGATCATTCGATGTGGTTGTGTTTAATAGGTGCAAATAAAAACTGGGGAGACATGTCACTGTGATTAGATTACTAACAGATTTTTTTCGTTAGAAATGATATTTTTAACGGATTGTAACCGTTAGTATTTTTGTTTCGAATTGATAATTACAGTTAGAAATTCTTTGTTGCTAACGGATATTTTCCGTTAGTATTTTACAAAAGTATTACAAAATTGTTAAATGGTTAGTATATTTTAATCCGTTAGAAATGCTATTCCTAACGGCAAATTACCGTTAGTAAATTTAAAGAAAGTGTTACAAAATTTGTGGATTACTAACTGCATTTTTCCGTTAGCAAGGAAATTCCTAACGGTAATTTACCGTTAGTAAATATATTTTTCTAACGGTAATTTACCGTTAGAAAATGTGTTAGAAATATTTCCCACACCTTACTTCTAACGGTAACTTACCGTTAGAAATAATTTTCGTAACGGTAAATTACCGTTAGAAAAGTGGCCTTTTGGTGTAGTGAGATCCGGTTAATTTACCCATCGAATCTGCCTTAGTTCGGTCTATATCCCGATTTGTTAGGATTTTGATATTCTGATCCGGTTATCGAATCTAAAATGACAATTCAAAAGTGTTTAAATATATATATATATACAGTCTGGATCTTATGAGGACCTCAAAAAATGGACTTTAAAGACGGACTGTGTAAAAGGTGAGAATTTCTCACTTTTTGAATTTTCTCACAAAAAAGTGAGAAATTCTCACCTTTTAAACAGTCCGTCTTTTAGGTCTGTTTTTTGAGGTCCGCTTAAGATCCAGACTGTATATATATATCCTAATATTAAAAAACTCAAATCGTTTATCTCATCAAAGCACTTTATATCGTTCACCTATTCATAAGAGAAATCGGACCGAGTCTTTGTCAAATCTAATTGCCTAAATCAATATATGAACCGCTAGTCAAATTTCTTCACAAATTCGGATCAGATTTGAGTTTATGAATTCCAATATATAATTCATATCCGCATAAATAGAATGGACCCAGATTGAATCTGGATCCAAAACTGAGTCCAATATTGACAGGTCTACTAGTGGGCGCTAGGGTGGCCATGGCCCACCCCAAAGTTTTTAATGTTACTAATTTCCAAAGAGAGATTAGCAATTTTTCAAAGGATTGAATACACTTACACCCCCTGCGGTTTTGCTGATTTGTATTTACTTACCATGTGCTTTAAATTTTGGCACTAATGTCCCTTGTGGTTTAGACTAAAGTGCAACCATGACTTTTTTCCATCCAAATTAACAGTTTTAAACTTGGAAGCCCTAATTTGTAGGGTAAAATGACTCTTTTGCCCCTAAAAGTCATACTAAAAGGAAAATAAGTCAAATAATTTTCTTTGAGTTAAGCACATTTTTATGTTTCTCCCAAAATGAATTGAAGTAAACAAATTTTATTGTTAATATTGTTATGAATACTTGGGGGTAATTTGATCATTTTAGCTTACTCCATTAACAAATTTTAACTGTTGCACTTTAGTCCGCACCACTGGGGTATTAGTGCCAAAAAAAAGAAGGAAACAGAGGCTTACCATTATGAGATTTTATATGCAAGCCGAGTTCATGCACGTTGAGGTTGAGAGCATGCACGATGCGACAAGGAAGGAGGACAAGAGAGCAAGCTACATAACGGTGAACATTTAATCTATGAATAATGATGTTTTTAGGACAGAAATGATATATATATATGTATATATATGTTAGGCTTATGTTGAAGATATTATTGGGTAGATATATTAATGGATTCTCTATTCAACAACTGGTCGATCTGGATGTGTTATTGGCCTAAAGGTCTCTTTGGTATGGGAAGATCCTAATTTGGGGCTGCGATTATTGGGATTGTTAACTATTTCATTAAGATCTGCACTTGGAATATTGGTGTATCTTGCTTGATTTATGTTGGAACTCCTGGTTCATGGGGCTAGTTTGGTTGTTAGCTAGTCTAGAACATGTTTTAATGTTTCTGATATTTTGTGAGTTTTTTGGGGTAATCTAGGTGAAAATTATCAGTGTGTTTTGTAAGTTATTTTGTTTTGGGGATGTTCTAAGGGCTATCTTGGGGCACTTTTGTTCCTTGTTGGGGGAGGCTTTTGCCATTGTTACATTTTGGTGTTTTGACCAATTAATATTATTCTTACTTGCTGCTTCAAAAAATGAAGCAGTTTTCCTTTCAAAAAAAAAAAATATATATGTTAGGCTTTTAAGTGAATATGATTGAGTGAACATATTTTTTAGCCTAAAAGAACCCGCAGGCTACTCCGCGAGTTGTTTTAGGCTAAAAAAATATAACCATGTTCACTTAAGAGCCTTACTGTGTATATATATATATATATGTGTGTATATTTACTGTATGTATATGAGTCAATATTGCAAGGAGAGAAATTAAAAGAAAACGAAAGGGGTACCATGAGTTATTTTCTACTTGTATATAGTTATGCAAACATTGTCGCCTTTTTAAGTTTTTTAAAAAAGGTTTTAGAAAAATAAATAGAAATTCAGTGAAAAGTCCGTCAG
Organism: Hydrangea macrophylla; assembly: GCA_033977485.1. NCBI lineage: Eukaryota > Viridiplantae > Streptophyta > Magnoliopsida > Cornales > Hydrangeaceae > Hydrangea > Hydrangea macrophylla. Next base: position 8,366,314 of record CM066986.1, read on the forward strand.
TTTAGATTAATTAAGTTTAAAAGTTACTCTTTTTTTTTTATATAGTCAAAACTCCATGACTGATGAAACTTAACCGATTCAAGTCTATGATTTAAAAGTTACGTGAAATTCAGGTAACTTTTTTTTATGTGAAATTAACTTTTTTTTTGGTCAAAACATCGTAATTTCAATTAACGAGAATGCATTCCAAACATATCATTCCGAACACATCTGCCAATTATATATATATATACACATCTCTCTCAAACTGACTAGTAGTACCTGGTTTTTGGCTTGGATTGAAGTCAGTGCCTTGTATTCAGGGAAGGAAGACTCCAGTGCCGCAAGATCCATGGCCAGAGTCTAGAAAAATAGCTTGCATTCCAGGCCCACCAGCTGCCCAATTTGTGGCCGGCCTTGGTGTACGATGTGGTTTCAACCCAGATTTTGTTTGCTGGCCGTGAAATATTAATTGGTTGAGTAATAAATCCACCGGCATTTAAGTGACCCCTTGGAAAATTAATTACAAAAGAAAAGGAAAAAAAAAAACTTATTGGATCCGATTTGATTTTTATTCATTTATTTATTTATTTTATAATGGAAAATTATATCCGTACCCGCCTATTTTACTTTGTACACCCACTTACTCTTTACACCTACCAGTTTAATACAAGTTAAAATAATTTGTTCTTTACACTCACAATCATTCGAAGATAACCCTAATCCCAAAAACTCAAAACCATTCTTATTACTCACCACAACCACCTTCCTCTTCCTCTCTTCTATTTCCACCAAACAATAACATTATACAATAATCATACAAACAAAAGGATCTTGATTCCTAATCAAATATGTATTGTTTATTAAATAGATATACAACTATACATAATTGCCAATATGTACACAAATTCACTCTTTAAGATACATGCAAATCAAGTCCATTAATCCTTGCCAACTACTACAAGAATTGAATCGATTTATGTATCATGGTAAGAAAAATGGATACATAGAATTAGTGGATTTTCGAAACTTAGATATAGGTTTAAGGTCTTTTAAATTGTATATACATGTAGATGTGTATCATGTATATATATGTATGTCTTCGTATATGTATATATATATGTATGCCTTCGAATATGTGTATACAACTTTATGTATTATGTATATATATGTGTGTGTTATGTGTGTGTGTATATATATATGTTGGGTAATATTTGGGACACAACCTTCATACAACTTTCATATAACCTCTCCTAAAGATGTGTCTATCTCTTTTCTGTGTCACTGTGGGGTCCAGTGACATCACAAGAGAGAGATAGACACATCTTTTGGGAAAGTTGTATGAAAGTTGTATGAAGGTTGTGTCCCAAATATTACTGATATATGTTTATATGTTCAAATACAATTCAATACATTTTTTTTTAACGGCAAGTTTCATTCAATACTTATTTGTTGTGGAGCAAATGTAGGAATTAAGGTTTTTGAGATAGGTGAGTGTAAAGAGTAAAATTTTTAAATACATGTTATTCATTTGTCCTTATATGTCATTTTGTACAAGAGTAAAGTGGTAATAAGAAAATACATTAAATGATAAATACAAAGAGCAAAGTAGACGGATGTGAATAGAATCACCCTTTATAATTAGGGGAATTCAAATCTTCCCCTAAGGCGTTGCCCGTGGCCACCTAGAGCTAAGTCTTGTACTTGGGAAATAAATGGTTTTACCAATTACTCTTTATGTATGTTTTAATGAATAAGTTTCAAGGAGATAACTTGTCAAGCCAGTAGGGATACAATATGTTCCACCAAGTAATCATATGCATTTTTTGTTTTGTCTCAAAATCTTAGAATATAATGTCGGGAATTTAAATGCAGAAACAAATTTCCATAATAAATGTATATAGAAACAAATTAATAGTAATTAGCATGCACATCAAAGAAAACATAGATTATTGTGATTTGGTAAAATCATGCCTACATCCACGCCCAAGAGAAATGTACTTTATTGTGGGGGGAAACGGCTGGTAGATGACCACATAATCACAAAAGAATCATCGTCTCTCTCACCCTAGAACATACACATCATGAGGGGAGAACCCCTCAATTAGATATAATCAATTGCTTCCTTAATTCAACTCCTATACACCATCCCTTTTTATAGAGTTTACAATCCAATACTTGTTGGACAAGTAATAAAATATACACTTACCATAATACGCAATCACAAAAAAAATAAAACCCAACTAAAATAAGAATCTAAGATCAATCAACAATTCCCAAAATCATTGGGAATATCCCACACGTGATAAAATCCCAACACACTAATAGTGGTAAGTAATATTTTTGGTATAGTAGATGTAGGAAATTGCTATTGGCACTCCATCCATGGATGAACCAATGCACTCCATTGAATGCATTAATTGACTGAATTGTATTACATGGTATGTGAGTAGTATCATGGAGTACATTAATTCAATTTTGGAGTGGGAATACAATTCCTTGAATTATCATGTATGGTTCCTAAATTTGAGTTCCAAATTTGCTTGCCGACATAAGTGGCAGTACAATAGGGACACCTAAAAGAAATTCCAATTGACATCAGTGTATTATTTAGTGAGGATGGTCAAAAACACCGAAGTTTGGAAGGAAATGCTAACAAGGAGATGTCCAAATTCAAATCCACTTGGGAACCGCCAAATTCAAGCCTTCCCATTGATAGATCATGAGTGTTTCTATTGATAATTAATCATTGTCAACAGTTGATAGGAACTCATAAGTTGTATACGATATGTAATCTTAATCTTGAGACAACTATGTGTAGAGATTTACGCAGCGGAATTAAATGAGCACGCAATGAAAAGAAAATAACAAGGGAAAAGAAAAGAAAAATAACACAAGAGAATTCTACGTGGTTCGGCAAAACCCTGCCTACGTCCACACCCAAGAGATATTTCCTTTACTATTGAGAATTAATTTGTACAAGACACTTGTTGACTTAAGTCACATAACCCAACCCCCCTTGTACTCTCACACTCAATACCCCAAAAGAAAAACCCTCACACAATATTTTTTTTCCCTCTCACACAAGCCCCAACCGAGTGTATATTACCCCCCATATATGTACACCACATCACATATATAAATGTATGTATACACGACTGACTTTTTGTGTTCACATCAAACACTCTACAAAAGATAATGATTAAATAGCACATGAATTGGATAAATCCAATTCAACCTACTAACTAGCATATATCTCATACGTGTTCATCAAGAATCCCAATCTAGGTGGGTTTCTCCACTTGATCATATGGGAATGGACCCCACAAATCTCCACCTCCATACCCATGACAGAAAAAAAAAAAATATCCCACCTTGAACAACCCGTCAAGATGCCCGAACCATTGGCCTAAAAATTCCAGTTACACATACCGAATCAATATAATCACAAATTGATTCACCACGGCCAATGACATGTGTAACTGTCTTCCATTAATTTTACTCATTAATGTCGGAGTAGGGTCTCGATCCACCCCCTCCACCACCAGCAGTAATTTTTCTCTCACCATCGTCTGCTCCTTGGAAACCTGTCACCCGTGTCTTCGTCTCCACTGCAAAAGAAACACGTCTAGGGTACCCTTTTTCTTGTGCACTCCGTTTCCAAACACCAATCGAGTTTTTCTTCATTGTACTTCCATTCAGACGATATAACCCACCACACTTTTCTCCCTTCATAAGAACCATGCAGCCACGTGTGATTTTCATGGCTCCACCTGCAGCAGAATACCTGCACCCCATGGAATCCATTTGGCTCAGTGATAATAGATTTTTCCGCATCTTTGGGACATATCTCACACCACCCAAAGTACGAACCACTCCATCGAACATTTTAATTCTAACCGTCCCAATACCCATAATTTTGCACGAGGACCCGTCACCCAATGACACCTTCCCCAAATTACCTTTTTGGAACTCATTAAAATATTCCCTCCTGAAGCATATATGGTTTGTACAACCAGAATTCAAAATCCAATCATCACGAGAAATAGTGTGCATACCTTCGGAGACTGTGAGGACATCTCCATCATCTCCCAATAAAACCAAAGAATTTTCACCATCACCATCTTTCCCACCATTGTCCTTCCCTTTACGTTGAGGACAAAATTTCTTGATGTGACCCAATTCTTTGCACAAATAGCATTGGACGTCTCTCCGTCTAGAACTAGATCTAACCTTGCTGCTACCTTCAGATCTATCTTTCGTCCTTCCCCGATTCTCACTTGCTACAGCCAAAGTAGCTTCATGTCCACCCTCACTAGTTGTCTTTCTCTGAGTTTCGTGGGACACTAGTGAAGCCTCCACCTGCTCCAAAATCACTGTATCTTTACCATACAGCAACGCAGTCACGAGGTAGTCATACGAATCTGGAAGAGAGGTAAGAAGTAGGAGAGCTTTATCTTCTTCCTCAATCTTGACGTCAACTTTCCGCAGTTGATCCAAATACCCGTTGAACACACTCATGTGTTCCATGAGATCCCCGCCTTCTTCCATCTTCAGCCGGTATAACTGTCGCTTCAAATGTAATTTGTTAGTCAAACTCTTGGCCATATAGAGTTTTTCTAACTTTTCCCACAAGCCTGACGCAGAATCTTCATCCATAACATTATTGATAATGTTATCAGCAATACAGAGTCGAATCGTGCTAACACACCGCAACTCCAACTCCTCCCACTCGTCATCTTTCATGGCCTCCGGCTTTCCATCATTTCCCTTCAGCGCCTTGTACAAGCCTTGTTGCACAAGAATGTCTTTTACTCTTCTCTGCCAGAGAGAAAAACTGCCCTTTCCATTAAACTGCTCCACCGTAAATTGTGAGTTGATCATCGCCTTCATGGTGAATTGACTAGCACACCGAACCTGGCTCTAATACCACTTGTTGAGATTTACGCAGCGAAATTAAATGAGCACGCAATGAAAAGAAAATAACAAGGGAAAAGAAAAGAAAAATAACACAAGAGAATTCTACGTGGTTCGGCAAAACCCTGCCTACGTTCACACCCAAGAGATATTTCCTTTACTATTGAGAATTAATTTGTACAAGACACTTGTTGAATTAAGTCACATATCCCAACCCCCCTTGTACTCTCACACTCAATACCCCAAAAGAAAAACCCTCACACAATATTTTTTTTCCCTCTCACACAAGCCCCAACCGAGTGTATATTACCCCCCATATATGTACACCACATCACATATATAAATGTATGTATACATGGCTGACTTTTTGTGTTCACATCAAACACTCTACAAAAGATAATGATTAAATAGCACATGAATTGGATAAATCCAATTCAACCTACTAACTAGCATATATCTCATACGTGTTCATCAAGAATCCCAATCTAGGTGGGTTTCTCCACTTGATCATATGGGAATGGACCCCACACTATGAACACAAGCTTCCAAAGGCAAAACCCAGAAATCAGAACCTTATAACTAAAGGAAACACAAAACTCAGAGGCTTAGTTTTCGGCCAAATTCTGGATGCTGAAAGTCAACTCACTATATTTTTAAGATCCAAACGTGTTATCAAAGCAATAATAGGTCAACTAGACCAAGAAGGAAACATGGGACACAAATTTGGGAACTATATCATCACTCTTTCTTGTTTGTTTATGCTTGTCAAATACTCCTTCTGTCCCATATTAAGAGTCTCTTTTGGGAATTCTAACTTATTAAAGGGACAACCTTGATTTTGGCAAGATTTTCAACTTTTCAACATTGCCCTTTTGAAATTCAAAATTATAGTATCATATCAAAAAAAAAAAAAAGAGGGAAGAGTTAGATGTAATAAAGGACAAATTTGAAAAGTGTGTATTAAAGTACTTTGACTTTTCAAAAAGGACTCTTAAAATGGGACATCAAAAAATGGCATCAAGGACTCTTAATATGGGACAGAGGGAGTACTTTAAAGGCCCGTTTGGTTCATGGATCATTTTAGGTGGATTCTGATTACCAGGAATCATAATACTAGTAATCAATTTACCAAGAATCTGAATCCCTGTAAAGTGTTTGGTTCACGACTAGAATTTTAGCTAGATTAGAATCCAGTGTTTGGTTGGGTCAAGGAAAATGAAATATGAATGTTGTTAAATACCTAAGCTACCGTTAAGGGCTAAAATAAATTATGAGCTAAAATTCAAATTGTTGCACCTCTAAATTAAGTTGGAGTATTATTTAGAAAATGATGATTTAAATCTACGAATTGGCATTATTAGATTCATGCAGGCAGTGAAAGACACCATTTTGATGGGAAGAAAGAAAAGAAAATAGTAAACTAACGTTTTAATATTACATAGGAAAGTTTTAGAAGATTTAATTCACAACATATTCGAAAGTCTATGTAATCACTTATACGAAGCCAAATTGCAACAAAATCATCTAATGAATAAATAATCAATCATTGGCAATATAAAAAAAATAAAATAAAAAAATTAAAAGATGTAGGCATTTCTGAAGAAAAAAATAGATTTATGCTCTAAGTTAAAATAGTTTAATAGCCTAACTTATACCTTCCACAAATATAAGGGCTAGTTTAGGTAGTATAACATTAGAAAATCAAAACCCCAGTAATCTTTGAGAATACCACTTCTAAGCTAGGATTTAGAATCCACCCTATTTTCCATCTTTGGGTGGATTCTAAATCCAGTGGAACTCACAATTCAATGAATAATTCATGAACCAAACAAGGATAAATTTTAATATTACTAGTAATCTTAGGATGGAATCAAAATCCACCCAAAAAATCCATGAATCAAACGGGTTATTATAACATATTTCATTACATATAGTGTAACTGATGAAGCATTTGGATGTCAAGTAAATTTCTAGATGCACTAAAGTCTAATAAGAAAGTTTTGAGAAAAAAGAAAAAGAAAAGTCTGCTAAGAAAGTTTAAAAACCCATTGAATAATGTCGAGTCTCTAAATTAGTTGTATGAGAAAATGACCGCGAAAATTCTCAAAACATTTCACTTAGCATATGCAGAAGTGATATTGTCATTATTTCACTCAACCGCGTACTTAACCCCTTCGTATATGTATATATATATTAGAGTTAGGTTCCAGTGCATATTAGGTAAGTGCATTGGTGAACGCACTGGACTTTTAAGACTAAAAAATTTGTGGGTCAACGGAACGTGAGGATGGGGCGTGGGTCAGTCTGGCGCTCCACATATTTTTTAGACTTAAAAACCCAGTGTATTCAGCCAGTACGCTCACCCAATGTGCACTGAGCGCTAGCTCACCGAGATTCACTTTCAAATTAAGCTTTTTATTGTATACTCTGCAATTTGCAACTTGCTTTTAGTCACTATGATTTCCTCTAAATTAAGTTTACTTTTGAGAAGATGTTATTATTCAAAACACCCCTATGTCTACACACACAAACACTGTTATAAATGACATATAAAAGATGGAGAAGGAGAGTTTGGTATGAGTATCATTATTGAAAGTGGCTCCGAAAGTATAAGTAGTTGATTGGATGACCATGTTCTTCATGTCTCAAATATTCTTTTAGAAGTCACACAAGAATAACGTATTTAATGTATAAGAGAGAGAGAGAGAGAGAGAGAGAGAGAGAGAGAATCTAGAGTTTGAAGACAAAAGACTACTTACTTTTGGACGATCACAAGCCTTGTCACTAACATTTTTGGGAAGCCACGACATTTCACCTTCTGCCATTTGATTCAGAGAGAGAGAGAGAGAGAGGGCACACTTCTTTCTTGTTCTGTCAAAGTTCCAACTTCAAACCTGCAACACAACTAATTATAGAGGACTCATAAGTTACGTTGTTAGATATAGAAAGTGTTAATTGACATTGATAGGGCGGTTTTCTCTGCTCCAATTGGTATTCATGACTCAAACTTTGCTGAGTTTAGGGCAATTTTGGAGGGGCTAAAATTATTGGATTCAGCTGCTGAGTGTAATGGCATTGATGTGATCATCGAGAGTGACTCAGTGGTGGCGGTTACTTGGGCTAATAGTGCGGAATGTCTTTGTTGGCGTTATGTGGGAGAGTTCAATGAGATTAGGAACTTGATTGTGCGTCTACGGTTGGGCAGATTGATTACTATTGTTCATGCTAGGAGGGGTTCGAATGGCTTCGCTGATAGCCTTGCCAAGGCAGGGGTTCACAGGAGTGACTCTTGGATCGCTTGGGTCTGAATGCTTGTACTGCTTCTACTCGGGTTGGCTTTCGTTCTTAGCCTTTGGCGTCGACTTTGTAGTGTGCCGGGGGTTTTGTTTTCTTTTTGTGACATTGGTTGGTTGTTGCTTCGTTTTGGTCTGGGTTGTTCTGCTGTGTCTCTTTGGGGTGCTGATGCTTTTGTGTTTTCTGTGGGTTATCGCCTGGGTGTTCTCTAAACACTGTTCTATTGGGTGGGGTGGGGTCTGGTCTTCAATGTTGGTCTTGCTTCAAGTTGGGACGGCTTCTTTTTGGGTTTGGTTTTCGGGTCCTCGTCGGGTGTGTGTGCTCCTCTGTGTGCTGAGTATTTTCAGCCTATTGAATGTTATTCAGTGTGCTTGTTTTGTGTGGTGGGTCTGGGTTGCGTTTTCCTTCGGGGTATCTGTTTCTGGTGTTCTTGGCTGGGTGTGTGTTTTGGTGTGCATGTGTTTTCTTTTTGCCCTCGATCCTCTTTTCCTTTTGGCTTTTTGCATATCTTTCCTTGCTTTCTGTGAGTGGACCTTCGTTTTCCTTTTGCTTCGATTTTGGAGTATCATTAATGTGATTCAGTGTGGCTTCCGTCAGTTTTGTTGCGGTCATAGGGCTATTTGATTTTGGTTGGCTGTTGGGTTGTCGCTCTCTCTGCTTTAGTGTGCTATCACCGGTTTCATTATGTCGTTGCTTTGTTCTCGGAGTTATGTCCAGGAGTCCTTGCAGAATACCTTCTCAGCTTCCTGCTATAGAGATGTCCAAGATTCAACAACCAAGCTTAACCAAGCTTGACATAATTTTTTAACTTGTGATTTTTGCTGCTAGTATTTTTGTCTGCTGTGGCAGTGGGGTGTTCAATTCAAATTAACTTTTGTTGGTTGTACCTTTTGGCTGTGCTGTTGGGAGTTCAGTTTGAAAATGATTGAAGCTGTTTGGTGCTGTCATTTGGGCTGGTGCTGCTAAATGCTGTTTCTACCTGCTCCAAAATCCATCAACAATTCCAGTTTCGGTTGAGGATTTGTTTCTGGTAGGGTCTTCTCTGATGTGCTGATATGGCTGTGCTTTTCCACAATTTGTGGCCAAGGTATGCTAATGATAGTAGTGTTCTTTTAAAGGAGATATTGCTTATGTTGAAGATATTATTGGGTAGATATATTGATGGATTCTCTATTCAACAACTGGTCGATCTGGATGTGTTATTGGCCTAAAGGTCTCTTTGGTATGGGAAGATCCTAATTTGGGGCTGCGATTATTGGGATTGTTAACTATTTCATTAAGATCTGCACTTGGAATATTGGTGTATCTTGCTTGATTTATGTTGGAACTCCTGGTTCATGGGGCTAGTTTGGTTGTTAGCTAGTCTAGAACATGTTTTAATGTTTCTGATATTTGGTGAGTTTTTTGGGGTAATCTAGGTGAAAATTATCAGTGTGTTTTGTAAGTTATTTTGTTTTGGGGATGTTCTAAGGGCTATCTTGGGGCACTTTTGTTCCTTGTTGGGGGAGGCTTTTGCCATTGTTACATTTTGGTGTTTTGACCAATTAATATTATTCTTACTTGCTGCTTCAAAAAATGAAGCAGTTTTCCTTTCAAAAAAAAAATTGACATTGATATGTGACAATAATTACTCTATTAACCATTGTATTTGGATTCCTTGGCGGTTTGGTCCATTTACATTTATTCTTCGGTTTTCGTTGATACCTATTTTGAATTTGTTCTTTGAATGATCCTAAAGAAGACCCATTAAAATTTTTTTTTTTTTTCTGTACTTTCACGCATGGTACAATTTAATGTGCTACATGTACTCTTTTTTATTGCATAGTATATATTCTAATGTAGCAAAAAGAAGTTTGATGGGTGTTTTGAAGAACTCTCTTTAGTCTTTGTACGACTTTCTATGACGTGTCCTCGTATACATATGCTAAAAATTGGGTGCCTTTGCCAATAGGTAAGAAATTCAGATTTTAGTCGATTGTCTCTTATCAGAAAAAAGCTACACAGCTGTGAAGTTCACATAAGATAATTTCTCCTTCCTGTGCAGCTCTCTTATCATAAAGTGGGACTACCAGTCAAACACTGTAATTATTACCATATTTTGATTTGATGAGAGAAGAAAAACGTGTTGTTCATTCATAGAATCTAAATTTATTCTCAACTAAAGTATTTTCTTATTATACACATACTGTAACCCATTGATTTATTAAGCATAAAATTTTGAATTGATCCTGATCAATTAATGTTTTGATTCTTTCCCATTCTACAATGTAGGATCATTAAAGAGCTAAACCATTGAGCATTTAAAATTTTTAACACTTAAAATTCAGCACTTAAGTTTTAGTATACTTAATTTTCAATCTTTTCAAACAGCTCTTAACTCTTAACTTGATTCAACAAAATTAAGTGCTCTAAAATGTGATGATTCAGTTCGTCTATGTTTCAAGAGGATCCCAAATGATATTTGGGAAGTATAGCATTAATATTCGTGATCTATATGGATACAAATTTAGTGTTCAAAGTTTTTAAACAAATATTTTAGTGATTGCTTCAGTACTTTAGCCTTTCGTGACAGCATTATAGTTTTTTGATTTGTTTCGTTCTCTAAGAGTCCCTAATTATTCGCATTCTTCACTACTTTTGTTAAATTAATTAATTTTAAAAAATTGAAAATCCCCTCACTTTTCAAACCATTTGCATTTCCCCCTCATTCGACTATAATAAAGCATTACCTCTATCAACAATATCTTTCTCCTTAAATTAAATACGTACCAAAATATTAATATGATACAAAACATTTCTATAAAAGTATGACTAAACTTAGGTTTATACAATCTTTATTTGTTAAATAGTAGTCAAGGCCACCACAATTTCTAGTTTTCCATATATCATATGAGCTAATTATAAGGGTCTGTCCATGGATCTGAATGGGAAAATCGACAATTTGTTAAGAATTTTAATATAGAAACTAATCATGCAACTCGAATTTATTCATTTTAAAATGGAAAAGTTAAGTATATTTCTTCACATGTGAGCAATTTGTTTGCCTTTTGTCTAGAGAAGAGAGGTCTTTGTGCCAAGAGGATCTGGTAGTAAAGTGAGAAAAGCTTTCTTTAGATTGACATCATCAATTCCACCTAGAAAGTAGAATAATTTGGTCATCTTTTTATAATGCTTTTTTAGATCGTGCTTTTTGAAGTAACAACATTTCATCATAAGATAATCTTCACGGGCCTGATCTTTGTGAATGTCTATGATTCCAAGGAATTCAGTATGAATTATATTCAGAAAATCATCAATGGAAGGTATTTGTACAAGTTAGAGTTGTCTGTATTCTCCAAGGTTAATGTACCATTGTCGTAGGCGACCATGGAATCGTGATAGACATTTAGTGATCACTGTGTGTGTGGTAGCGCCTGGTTGTAGAAGTTCTACAGTGCACCAAGCATGGAGCTCAAAAATTTGTCATGCCATTTGGAAGGAGGAATATTGTCAAATGAAAAACCTTGGCTTGGAGGATTAGAAAATGGGAAATCTGTTGATGATTGGGGATTTGGCACTTGTTGTGCATTGTCACACCTGTCCCAGGAATTCATAATTTTATCATGCATATTTGTAATTTGGGACTTTATCAATGTTAGTTGATAATGGTGATGAGGTTGACTATGAGTCAACGGTAAGGTGTCAGTGAGGACACGGGAACATGGCAGTTCATATTGCATGGGCATGAATAAATGGCATTTATATGATTTAAATGTTATTCGACTTTATCTGGTATTCCTGTGAATAGTAATTATGCATGTGTAGTATAATTCTGGTATTTGGATACTATAGTATATCATGTTGAGAACTGTGGTGAGAACGTGAGTGATACGTTAATTAAAAAGGTAGGTTGTGTAGAGATTCCACAGAATATAGTTTTCGGACGTTATTTTTGGACCCAAACGAAACCTAATCGAAAACTTCTGAAATTTATCATTTTCACTTGTAAAGGCATAAAATGAACGTGTGCAAAGTTTAGAGAGCTAATTAGAAGTTTGAGGAACTCGTGGGGAGGTAAACGCAAATTCTGAAGAGTTTGCCTATATGTAGTAGTGGATGGGATTCATTCTCATCCAAAATTCTCTAAATATCTTGAGAAAGGAGAGAGAAAAGAGATTTGGTGGCCACAGGCTTTGCGACGCCGATCGACGACCGTTCGTCCGTCAGATTTTCTCCAGATTTTAGATTTGAACTCGTGAAAGTAAGATCTAAGTTTTGATACTACTTAGGCCGTGTTTGGCCAATTTTTATAACAATCTAAATTCTAGACATTTGGGAAAAAAGGTATAAACTTGTAGGAATTTTCTCAAATTCGAAATCCGATGATTAATTGACCTCCTAGTCGATCCTTCAAAGTTTGGGGGAAATCGCACGAGGTATGAAGTTCTAACTTGTGAAATATGGAGAAATACATGTTTTATATTTCGACAACGAAATTGAGATCCGGGCAAAATCCATGTGTTAATTGTAGGCCCGTTAATTATGCATGCGCTAAATTGTGAAAAGCATGTCTAAATTTACGCGAGCACGTTGAGTTGTCTATGTGGGTCAAAGGGGAGTCTTATACAAATTCATGTCGTAGTAAGCTTCTCGTTGTTTGAGAATTTTAGTAGCGACGGCTACTGTGCATGGTTGTAGGCTTGGACTTGCCATGGCACTTTTGGGGATGTAATGGTTGTAGGCTTGGACTTGTCATTGACATCGCGGTTTAAGGCTTGGGCTTGCCACTACCGGATGAATGGGTATTTTTCTCCCTAGAGACTATTGGTACGATTTACGAGATTAAAGCATGTTTTGTCATATATTGCATATGTTAGACTTGTACGCTCAGCATATAGCTGAGCAGTAGAGATGTACTCCATTGTAGGTAAGAAGAAAGACAAGAAGAAGCGTGATGAGTGATGCCGTTAAAGAACGCCGGGGGAATCATTTGTTTATATTTTTGTTTCTATTTTCTAAATTAGTATCAAGGAATTGGGTTATGTAATAAGTTGTAATAGATCTTCGGATTAGTTCCGTAGTATGGTAATCCTGTGTTTGCATGTCTATGGTTATGTGTTAAATGTTGTAATTCAGTTATGGTTGTGATTGTTGTTAGTGTGGAGAAGTATGAGTTGTGAATTTTCACCACAGGCTGCCCAGCAGGGGAGCAGTTGACTAGACCCTATGTCAGTCGACTGGATCTCGTGTGATTGAGACACTGAAAGTGAATAGTAAGAGAAGCAGTCGACTGGACCCTTTATCAGTCGACTGAACACTGTTGATTTTTGGCTACTGCTTCTCATAATGGTAAAACCAGTCGACTGGATCCCCAGGTCAGTCGACTGGACCCCTTTTTGAATTGATATATTTTAGTTCTGCATAACACAGTCGACTGGGTTCCCTGATCAGTCGGCTGGACCTCTGTTGAGAATTTTGGGGTTTTGGTTTATGCTAGGAACAGTCGACTAGACCCTAGGCACAGTCGACTGAACCTCTGTTTTCAAAACCATTTTCTTCTGAAAGGATTCGATTGGCCAAAACTTTGTAAAACTCTAATTTTTAATGGAACTGGATAAGCCTTAATGGCATGCCACGTGTCCTGTTTTCGCGCGTAGCGGGATGGGTCATGACATTTAGTGGTATCAGAGCCATAGGTAACAAAATTTTGGGAACGTTCGACGACGAGTGGAGTGTTGAGTGATTTAACACATGTTCGAGATTGCATCCCTACATATTAGAGATGTTTGATGCATATGTGATACGTCCAGAAATATTCTGTAACTGTCCCACCACCACGTGGTCAGCGGATAGCCCGGTTAGTCCGGAGTAGGAGCATAGAGCCCACACTTCCGAGGATGACGGCTATAACTGTCCGGGATACTCGGCAGCTCGGGAACGAGGCGCGGTGACTCCCCGGCAGGCGCGGAGTATATGGCATCTCTCATAGTTGCCTTATACGGCCATGACTCTATCAAGAAAGAATCAGTGGTTGCCTAAACCACTTAGGAAACTCTCCTAACATTGTACAAATCTATTGTGATTATATTAGGCTTCCTAATCTAGTGAACTTACCATGTAAGGGTGGACTCTTGCATCTATAAAAGAGCCCACCTGTCCTCCTTAGGGGGATCCGAAAAATCTACATCTCTAAGCAGACACTGACTTGCTAGAGAACTCACCACTTACACGCATACACCCGGCCGGTATTACTGGTAGTGTCGCCCATCTTTGTCGGCTCACCAGGCCCGCCGGTGATCTGCTAGTGAGAAGCGCTTAGACGCACACGTGGACGTAGGTCATCTCATTAACGGGGCCGAACCACACACAAACTTTTCTTTGCTGTCTTCTTGCATAAATCTTGCTTACCAATTTTCGGCATCATCAGTTTGGCGCCGTCTGTGGGAAATCGACACAGTTTCCTCATCAACAAAAATCTTTGACTGATCGACATGCTGCCGAAGAAGGGCAAGAAGACCGCCGATTCAGCCGGTCAGGAGGACCTACAGATCGAGCCTCGGGCAACCTCCATGACCACCGAACATGTTACCGCGGCGCTGGAACAGCTCTTGAAAGGTCAGATCCGGACACAACAGAAAATAGAGGCGCTAATGGCCCAGCACAAAAAGGCGGTTGGGGACCATGAAAAAGGCCCTTCGTCGGGGAAGCGGCCTGAAAAGAGCGCTCCCAGCCAAGGGCCCGTTCGAACGCGCGGAAAAACCCTATCTGCTCCAGTGTCCCAACCAGATTGCGAACATTATCCAGAGGGAGAACGTAGCCATGCTACTAAGCGCTCGCAGAGAGGACCTCGGTACATTCCTCGCCGAGCGCGCCGAGTGGAGGATGCCAGGATCCTCATTGAGCGGAGACGAGCTGCGAGGGGAGAAGCGCCCGGACGTAAAGCCCGAGAGTCGGTCAATGATCCACCCGTCCTGAGCCGGGGGGATCTTAGGCATAGGCTATCCCGGACCCACAGCCGAGTGTTATCCCCGAGGTCGACGCGCTTTGAGGATGAGGCCTCGTCATCCGACCCTACCTACCACTCGGACACAGAAAGGAGGATCGGGCACACTGACGTCAAAGCCCAGGTTGAGGAGTTGCAGCAGCAGATTGAGAGGCTGAACCGCAAATCCGGCCACGACCTCACAAATACAGAAACGGAGTCGCCCTACACTACCCGGGTGACGCAATTTCCAATTCCGCGGAAGTTTAAACCCCCTCACCTCAGCTCATACGACGGCAAGGGGAGTCCGGTGGACCACATCCGCACTTATAAGGCGCAGATGGCACTGGTCACTACGATAGACGAACTGCTGTGTCTGGCCTTCCCTAGTACTCTCAAGGGATCAGCCGCGCAGTGGTTCCATGCCCTGAAGCCCCGGACGGTTGACAACTTCAAAGCCCTCAGCAAACTCTTCATCAGTCAATTTGTCGGGATGCTAGACCGATCCCAGCCAGATACCCAGCTGCTAGCCGTCAAGCAGCAAAAGGGTGAATCTTTAAGGGAGTACGTGGATCGTTTCAACCAGCAGAGGCTCCTGATCCGCAACCTCAATGAGACGGCCGCGATCATGGCCTTCTGTTCAGGTGTTCAGCACACCAAGGTGGCCACGTCTTTTCATCGGAATCGACCGGCAACCCTGGTGGAACTCTCGAAAAGAGTTGGGAAGTATATAGACACCGAAGAGTTTTTGAAGGCAAAACGCGCTAGCCAGGCGGGAGATGAATCCCCAAAAGCCAAGCGCAAGCGCGAGGGATCAGAGAAGGGTCCGGGAAAGAAGCCGAAGCAAGATCAAAGGAATGCTAGGGATCATCCCCTAACGGCTTTTATACCCCTTTCCCGACCTATACATGAGGTGATGGTCGCCGCAGAGGCACAGAGGCTGCTTCTGCAGCCAGCTAAACTCAAAGCCCCACCCGGTAAGAGAAACCGGGAGAAGTTTTGCCATTATCACAGGGATCACGGCCACGAAACGGAGGATTGCTTCAAGTTAAAGATAGCAATCGAGAAGCTGATCGAGCAGGGGCATCTTGCCGAGTTTGTCACAACCGACAGACGGCCCGACAGGAAGCCCAAGCTCCCGGTCAGCCCCCTCCACCACTTGGTCACATTAACGTGATCTCCGGAGGAACATCTGGCGGAGGTGATTCTCAGTCGGCACGGAAGAGGCATGCCCGAGCATCCCGAGCGGATGTATGGCAGGTCCAATCTACCGGCTCCCCACAAACCGATGTTCTGATGTTCTCGTCCGACGATGTACAGGGTCTCCACTGCCCCCATGATGACCCGTTAGTAGTAACGCTTTCTATAGCTAACTATATGGTCCAGAGGATACTGGTTGACATAGGTAGCTCGTCCGACATAATGTTTACAGCGGCGTTCGACCAACTCGGGATCTCCCGGGATCGGCTCCGGCCGGTTGCTACTTCCTTGGTCGGATTCAACAGCTCCAGCACTCAACCGCTCGGTACGATCGAGCTCCCAGTTCTCATGGGGACCTACCCACAGCAGGCTTCTATACTGACTAATTTCGTGATAGTGGAGGCTCCCTCGGCCTACAACGTCATCCTCGGAAGGCCGACCCTCAATAAGGCCCGAGCAGTAGTCTCCACATACAGCTTAACCGTAAAGTTCCCAACTGCTCAGGGACCCGGATGCTTGCGAGGAGACCAGACCACGACTCGAAGTTGTTATGTTAGCTCATTGCGCCGGGGGGCAGTCACCGAAACGCTGAACATCCAAGAAATGGACCCCCAGGACCAGAGGGATGTGATAGGGCCTATGGAAGAATTGGAGCAGGTTGTGCTGGATCCAGAATACCCAGACTGCATGGTCAATATAGGCGCACTACTGGAGCCTACCTTGAAGGAAAAGTTGACCCAATTCCTGAGGCAAAACCAGGACGTTTTCGCTTGGAGTCATGAGGACATGCCCGGGATTGATCCCCGAGTGATGTCCCATCGTCTCAACGTCAGCCCGGCGCATGCTTCCACCTGGCTTGGGACAAGGATGGACTTTAGCCTTTCCCGGACCTCGTCAGGCCCGCCCAGGGGCAGACCTGACGGAATATCCGCCCTGGGCACGGGCTCGTCAACAGCCGGCCTATGGGGAGCCGACGTACCCACAGGGTCGGGACGGTTAGTCGTCCCGTGGCGAATACGCCTGAGCGGGCACTCGCCGCCCAGGGCGTCGACGGCTGGCCTCTTTCCTTGGGCGATTGCCGCCCGAGCGGCAGTAGTGGCGGCGGCGGCAGCTTGTCTCTCCCGCAGCTGATCCAAATTGCGCTTGGGGTCCATTTCTGCAGAAACCAAGGTCGCACGGTCAGAAGTACAAGAAAAGAAAAAATGCATGGTTAACGCATAATGTAGCCAGGATACTCACCAGGAATGATGGGCGAAAAGCTGGGGGCTGGAACGGGTTCCTCAAGGGAATAGGTCTCAACAAAGTCCCCTGTTCGGGATAATACGTTCCAAACACTGGTGGGCAACTCTGCTAGGTTCCAGATCCTGGCCTGGCACAGTTCGGAGATTTCGGGAGGTTCTGTCGAGCCAGCTGAAGCACAGAGAAATGAAGTCAGTTAGCAAGCCATTGCGTTCCTAAAAACCGAAAGAACGGACGAACACGGAAGGGTGGTCTTACCCCTCAACTCCCCAGCCCAGGATGTCCTCAGTTGGGTCCCTGGGGCCATGTGACAAAGGCGAAAGGTGGATACTTGGAAGAACTTGCCCTTCCACCCCTTGTTGTTATTAGGGCATCTGTCGATAATTTTCCTGCCCGGACGGGCAGAAAAGGAGAAAAACCCCACTTCCCGGTGCACAGGGAATGGTCGGTGGGCCCAAAGAAACTCATGGAGGGTAAGCTCGTACCCGAACACCTGAGGCCACAACGATATACACCCCATCAGGAATCTCCATCCGTTGGGGGCCAATTGCCTGGGAGCGATATCAAGATAGATCAGGACATCCCGGGCGACGCGGTGGAGGGGTAGTCGGAGGCCCGCCATCATGGCATCCTCAAACAAGGTGACGAACCCAGGCTGATAAAGGTGCGCGCCGCCAGGGTTTACGGCTAGGGCACAACTGTCAGGAAGAGAGTACCTCTCTCTGATCCGGAGAAGGTCTTGGGAACGCAACGAAGAAAGGGTGGACTCACAGGCAAAAACTACATGATCTGTTCCCCTGGGCAACTCATCGCCCGAACCCCTCGAGACGGAGGCAATAGGGGCCTCCTGAGTAGACTCACTGTCCCCGCTTTGACGATCGGTCAGGGACTCAGAAAGCCGGTCCCGACTGGCACCGGGGGATCCTGACTGATACTGTTCACTCTCCGATCTCGACGCAGAGTTGAAGCCAGAATGTTCCATCTCTGGCACTCCGACGGAAAGGGGCGGACACAAACTACGACCTGCGTATGGATCGGGAACCCCAATCCTGATATACAGGGGGGGCAGAGTTACTAACCTGAATGGTAATGAGTAGGCACTCCTCAACACCAAGTAACACTCTCCCAAGACAGCGCAAGGAACACCCGCTCAGATCAGATGTGTTAAAGTTCCACCTGACTCAAAGAACGCACAAAATCTAAGGAGAAAGAAATCCCACTCCCGTTCGAACCTCATCAGATTCGTTCTCTCCAGCCTCACTCCGAAGTGAAAAAGGAACGGATGCAAGAAGAAAGAAAGCGGAAAGTAGAAGATAAGGGATGCAAGAAATGAGGCAACTACTCCGTATACAAAGACCCTGAACGGCCAAGATCAGAGCGGATCTAGCGGTCCAGGAGATTTCCCGCCCAAACTGTCGCTTCGGTCACGTGAAGAGTCGCCTCAAAAGGCATGCGCATTGATTGCGTGACGCGACGGTTTAGTCAGCCCGCAATTGGTTCGATTACGATTACATTACTCTTGTTGAGTTCTAACTTGACTAGCGATTGGTTGGGGCGGAGCAGCGGTGATCCGAGCCCAGGTTGCCGCAACTCGGGCACATTCACATTCATACACCGGCCGGGCATTAGCTGCCCAGTGTAGCGCAGAGTCAGTAAACAGTTAAAGAAGCATAGTGAGAGAAAGAGGTGGCCTCGAGGACCATTTTATTGCTATGGAATGTGAACTGTACAAAGCGCGAGGGCATTTATAATAGCCTTCCCGGTTTACAAAAAAAAAAGAGAAAAAAAAGGAGAAAGAAGAGAGAGGCCTTCAAGTCCCTTTGTCCTTCAGAGACTTGACCTCCTCCTCCAGGGCCGTCACCCTCACCACCAGCCCCTCTACGGCGAGCTCCAGGGCATGGAAGTCCACCCCTCACAAGGCGGAATCCATCTGTAGCTCGTCGCCCATCTTTTCCACCTCCTGGAGACGACCCTCCAGGTTAGCGAGGGAAAGGCCGGTCCAAGAGCTAGGCACGACCGGGGGGTCCGCCCGACTTTTCTTTGGTGGAGGTGGAGAACCCTCACCAACTTCTTTTTCTTTTCCCTTCCTGGACGGTCCAGGTGGCGGGCTTACATCCCCGGACGAAGAGGAGTCACTGTTGGTGTGAACAGAAATTGGCCCTTCGGGTGAACCAGCCCTATTGGTGGCGCGCGGCCGGTTGCCATGGATCGGGTGTAGCGGCGTGACCCCGAAGCCGCGGCGGAAGGAGCAGCGGAGGAGGGTCCGGCGCCTGCACCATCTGCAGGTCCCCCGACCAGAGCAGAGAACGACAGGCCAGCCTCGATGGCTAGGTAAATTGCCTCCGTTTCCTCAGCAGTGGGGGCGACGCTACGGAGGGCGGCAAAAGTTTGTTTGCAGAGGTTGGGATCAAAAGTTGTCGGAGGACAGATAACGGCATCCTCCAGCCAGTTGCCGGCGACCAATACCCAAGGATATCACCGCCAGTTCTTGTTTGGGAAGTCCAAACCTTGGATAAGGTCTCTCCCCTCGGTCATGGGGCGGAAGTAAGGACCCCCGTGGTCGATGCCCAGGATGTAGCACCTGACGACGTCGACGGGACGAAGGAGCAACATAAGTCGCTCGTTCATCGCTGATATCCCCCAAAGGAGGCGGGCGACATTCGGGCGGCACTCGGAGAGTGGAATGCATAACCCCTGAAGCAGGTCGCAGAAGGAGACCGGAAGGGGGAAGCGTAATCCCACAATAAGCAGCAAGTAGCTGCTGATTAGGACGAAGGGGAAATCTACTTCCTCCCCCTCAGCATACGGCCGGACCACGACGTCATCTGGAATTTGGTAGTCCTCTCGGAAGGCCCTGAGCCCTTCATCAGAAGACAGATCAATATGAGAAGCCATTCGATAGGAATGAAAGCTTGAAGAACAAGAATAGCGGAGAAGAAGGAACTCGAAGTATTTTGCTCGGGCGATTTAATTGACGATTTGCAGTAAGAAGCAGGTTGAACAGGTGCTCCTTATATAAGTGTCGCGAATGGTTAGGATCAAATTTGATCGGATGGCTGACACGCTCTCCCGCCGAAACTGTCGGTTCGAGCACGTGGGGCGTCGTCTCAAAAAGTGTGAGCATTGAATGCACAACGTGATGGTTCGGTTGCCACTTGGATGATTCGGTTAATTCTAAACTGGCCGCTTTGGATCCGAACCAGACCAGTAACTAGTGGACACGTGGCGCTGAGGTCCCGGTCCTACAGGGCCACCGCTCGGTTGATATGCCGACGAGTCATTATAAATTGGCCCGGTTTCGATGGGGGTCCCAGTCCTTTCCCGGTCGGTATCTGGAAGACATTCTTAATTTTCAAATTTCATCTGGCAAGGCGTCATCTCAACTTTGAAAATGGGGGGCAGCTGACACGTCCAGAAATATTCTGTAACTGTATAACACCCGCATTTGTGATATTGCATTTCATTGCATTTGTCATGCATGATGATGTGAGGTGTTGTGCATTTTGGCACGTGTTTGAGTGAGTTTTGACTCACGAGTTGATTTGGGTGTCTGTAATAGAGAACCCTTTGAAACTGTTGTGATTGAGGATTTATTGTTTGTGAAGTCTCTCCAAGTATGAGACGGTCACTGTGGAACATTTTAAATGTTTATCTGAAAATAAATGTTTACCTGTGTATTTCAATATCTGTATTATTTTCTGGCTTAGAATATATTTCTGATGTTAGATTTAGTATCCTGGTGAGAACGAATTAACCCGCTATTAATTTGGTAGGCTAATTAGCAACTTCGAAAACGTCATGTAGAAATTCGCGTTTTAGCGACCAAACGAAACTTAGTCGAAAACTTTTATAATTTTGAGTTTTCACTCTTAGAGCTATGAATAAGCTGTATAGAAAGTTTCAGAGACTGATTAGGAGTTTGCAAAACTCGTGGGGAGGTAAACGTAATTCCCGAGAGTTTTGCCTATATATAGATAGAGATGGTTGAGATATTTCATTAACTTCTAACCTAATTTCCAAGAGGAGGTCATAAAGGGGGCTAGAGGGAGATTTAGTTGCTTCAAGCTTTGCGACGCCAAACGACGACCTTCCGTCAGTCTGTTTTCTTCCAGATTTCATATTCGAGCTCCTCGAGGTAAGAGCTTCGTTTTGATACCTATTAGGGCCTATTTGGCTAAGTTTTCCGAAAAGTTATTTTCTAGAATTTTTCATAAAAGTTGATAAATGGAATTCTGATCCATAGGAATTTTGCTAGACAGACTTCTGCACGTTCTTTGTGCACGGGTTTTCTTCAGATTGAATTATAGGAGCGTAAATCGGAGGTGAGTGATTCAACTATGTTTTGGAATGATTTCTTGACATGTATTCATGTTATGTTTGAATAGCATGTATTAATTCCTAGAGATATATTGTGTAGTTCATATTGGGCATTTATATTGATAAGTAGGCTCAATAGCACGGTGATATATTTTAATTACCGCGAGCATGGTGATATGTATTTGAGCATGTTAAGTTGCTTATTTGGGTCAGAAGGAGCACGTGGTCACCGTGCCATCTTGTGGACCCGATATAGGCATTAAGGTCGCACGATTGTTTGTAGAATCGTGGGTCTTACCCTTTCGCGTGGACTTATTGGCGAGGAGTCGCAGATTGGGAGTATGGACGGGCACGTGAGTCTCCGACGACTAGTATGAAATGTAGAGATGTGAATGCGGACATGTTTATCATTCATATACATATGTTGTTTTATTCACTAAGCATTAGCTTAAATAAATCGAATATGTGTGGTTATTCAAATAACCATTTCAGGTGTAAATGCTGGCGAGGAATCGCAGAAGTGAGCACGTGGGTTGGGAGTTCTTATAGAAGGCAACTTGAGCGTTAATCTTGTAGTTTTGAGACAATAGGAAATGTTGTAATAAGAATTCTTATGGTTTTAGTTATGTTTAACTTGGTATGTTAGAACGAATCTAAAACGTTGTAATAGTTAGTAACATGTTGTAACTGTGCTTTGGTAATATGTTAATATAGTTAGAATTGCTTTGGAGTACGTTTGGAAGTGTGTGTTTGATCGCCGTTCGAATTCAAAAACTTTGAAACTTAGAAAACTCTGCAGAATGTGCTGCTGCCATAAATCATTCGACTGGTTGAGGAAACAGTCGACTGGAGCCTCTGTTTTCAGCAACTCTCTGCATTGTTTCATAGAGGATCAGTCGACTGGGTCCCCGACACAGTCGAATGGATCATGTTTTCAATTCAAATATTTTGTTCAGGTCAAACTTCGGTCGACCGGACTTTATCAGTCGACTGAAAATTTGAAGCCCCAGTCGACTGGGTGTAGAAAGCAGTCGACTAGATGGTGTTTTAAAACTCAACTTTCTGCTGGACCTGGATCAGTCGACTGGATCCGAGGATCAGTCGACTGGACGAATAGTTTTAAAAAAAAATGACTTGTTTATTCCGCTGCGTGTGTTCTTCAAACTAATTTTTGGGAACGTTATTGATTTGGTTTAGCCTCGGTGGCGTGCCACGGGCTCTGCTTCCGCTATTGTGGGACCGGGCTGTGACATTTAGTGGTATCAGAGCATAAGTTTAGAGCCTTGGGAACATTCGACGATGAGTGGAGTGTTTAGTGAATTGTCACATGTTCTAATTTGCATCCATACATATTAGAGATGTTTGATGCATATGGTATGTTGTTATACATACATGATTATGTTATTGCCATACATGCATAGTATTTATGCATTTGTGAATCGGTTGAATCGTACGGATGCAGAACTGTATGATAAGATGATGTTATCATGAGTTATAATAGACCGCGTGTTGTGGTAAGAGGGAAAGATGATATTTTGGTAGTGATGAACAGTGGAATCTCTAAGCGAAAAGAAAATGGTTTTGATCGAATCGGTGGATGTTTTCAACGATAATGATGAGTGTCCTTTGAGGGATCTAACCGAGAGCAGGGTTGAATAGTGAACGTTAGAGGAGATTTCTGCATAGTCCACATAGAAAATGAAAGAAATTGTTCATAGTGAAGTTTTGGGATTTAGATTGATTGATAAGAGTTCTGTTTCAGACATTAGGTTAATCACTGTGACGTAAGAGAATAAGGATGAACAGTTGGGTTTTGTGATAGAAAGATAGTCCAGCAATATGTATTGCTAGCGTATGGGGTCGGTGAGGAATCTCTCACCTTATCTTACGGTGTAACCTCCGGTGTGATCGTATGGATTATCTTATGGTTTTATCTTATACAGTGTGCATTGGGTAGTTGAAGAATCTTTCAACTTATTGTGCGGTATATAGAATGATTGGATGGTTGAGGAGTCTCTCAACCTATCTTACGGTATGTATTGGATGGTTGAGGAATCTCTCAACCTATCTTACGGTATGTGTTGGACGGTTGAGCAATCTCTCAACCTATCTAGTGGTATGTATCGGAATTGGGAAATGTCTCAACGAGTTATGAGTATTGTGGTTGTTGAGGAATCTCTCAACTGAACCTGGTTTCGAATATTCGTGATACCATGGTGTATTCAGATGTAGTATAAAAGTTAGTAAGAAAAGCTACCAGATTGATTGTATAAGTGGGAAGTGGTATTTAAGGATTAACCTAGGATGAAAGATCAAAAATGGAAATGATAGAGTACACTTTGACGGTTTGAGACTACGGTTAGTAGAAGTAACGAGTTTCAGTCAAGTATCAAAAATGGCATAGTATGAAGCATGATATGGGCATAAGTGTCAAGCGTTGATTTGTGGGATCGAGGTGGAGGAAAGAAAGTTGTTAAGACCTAAGATGATACAATTGACTACGGTAAGGGTAAAGCTAATCCAGGAGTGATTTTTTAGAGGAGGCTCACCGTACTAAATATTCAGTTTATCCGGGGAGTAAAAGATGTACCGGAATTTGTGAGAAAAAAAAATGTTTGGTGGAGAAGTATGAAGCGAGTAGTTGCCAAGTTTGTGTCCGAGTGTTCAGCATGTTAGCAAGTCAAGTCAGAGAGACAAGTACCTGCGGGGCTATTACAACTATACCAGTGTCAGAGTGAAGTGCGATGGGATCATGATGGATTTTGTTTTAGGATTTCCACGATCGTTTAATCAGAATGATAAGATTTGGGTTACGGTGGATAAATGTACAAAATCAGTGCATTACCTACCGATCAATGCGACTAAACCTTCAAGGTTGGCGGAATTGTATGTGAAAGGGGTTGTAAGACTACACGGAGTTCTAATAGTGATTATATCGAATCGTGATAGTAGTTTACATTGAGGTTTTGGGAAGTCTATAGGAAGCCACGGATACTAAACTGAGTTTCAGTACTACATTTCATCCTCAGATCGACGGACAGTCAGAACGAACGATTCAGACATTGGAAGACCTGCTTAGACTTTGCGTACTAGACTTTGGGTAAGTCAATATAGATTGAGAGGAGGAAATATAAATTAGAAAGATGAAGTTTTAATGAGTAAGTGAACAGAACCGGTAAGAATGGGAGGAAGACATGGTATTACGTTGAGTACATTATCGAATATGATAGTAGAAATGTAAAATGGTTGGAGGATAATGGTGGATGCAATGAAATACGATCTCAGTGTCCTGGATTCCAACAAGGTTGGAGAGTTTTGAGACTGTCGAAGTCCACCCTCAGAAAATTTTAAAGTGTTTAAAATATTTTAAAATAAAACTTTCGTTGAGTAAGAAAATTTGTTTTAAATACTTGTGATTAGGTATCAAGTAGACCTTGGAAGACGGTATCGTGGGAAAATATGGTATGCTTAGAGCTTGGGACGTAATGGTGGTTGTCAAACGAATGAGTCCAATGTGAGCAAATTCAACTACGGTTATGAAACATTGAATGTCGGAATGAGGTATGGTGCCTTGAGATGTTATACGAAGAATATACGCTTAGTGTGAATGGTTGTTAGGAACTCAGTGAGAATTGAGATACAGAAGTATGATCGATATGGACTTGTGCAAAGGTGAAAGTGAAACACCAGAGACGTATAGAGTTGTAAACTATGTAAATGGTGGAGGTCTACCTAGACGGATAGACTAAAGAATAGTATACAAGTAGGGTATTGGATGAAAATGAATTACATTGCAGTTGAGATCTCCGGCAGAAAAATAATTGACTCAAGATGTGTGTATGTTATATAAATAAAATGGATTGTGAATGGTCAAGGATTGAGACAGGAACAAAATATGTTTTGAGCATGGGAATAAGTGTTGATGAACTCTATGGTAGGTATATGAATGAGTAAGCCAATTTTGATTTACAATGTTATTCGTTATGATGAATATTGGGAGTAATTGTGTTGAGAAGGAGATGAAGTGTTATGTGTAATTTTAAATCTATTTGTTTTAAAAGAACAACATGAAAGAAATGTGTTTGACTTTGATGAAAATTCTAAATCAAAATTGTTAGGTATGATCTTCTATTTCAATCGGCAGTAGTTCGGGTGCAGACTTTGGAGAGCTAAATGATGAATATGTTTGACCTCATTGTGGGTGATTTGGGACGTTATGTAAGCTCGAAATCTGAATGGAGGCACGTATGATTGGAAGTATAGTACGAGATTGGTTAAATTGAACGGTATGATAAGAACTTGGGAGTCGTTGGAAATGCGTTATAGCGCTACAAGTGGTTTGGTGATTAGCAGAGTAAGAGATTAAATCTATAGTATGTGAAACCATTGATTGAAGCATTGACTTATCAACGGGGTATATATGCGTGATAGTACTCAGTTGTGGTTCACTTCGGGATGAAGAATCGTGTATAGATGTTAACCAGTTGAGACGTAATGTCAACGACTTTTAGTCAACAAGAAAGATAGGTGAAGGGAGATGCGTTACTTCCTTCGTTTTGGTGATTGGGATATAACCTTTGGGTTTCGAATAGCATATGTGATAAGTACGATAAAAGGATATGTGAGTGGAAGTGGTGACGTCGTGATGTGATTTAGTGTCAGGTTTGACTATTGAGTAAGTTCTACTCAAGTGTCGATGTTCTCATTTATCGAGATGCTTCGGGGTATTGCTAGGATTCTGTTTGAATCTTCTATCAGATTGAGGCGGGGACTCTGAGGATTTATTTTCCTTAAAAGCCTGAGGATTTATTTTCCTCATGAGATTGTGTCATCTCAGTGAAGGGGATTGTGTATGTGGTAAATGTTGGAAGTACTTGCGTGAAGTCATAGTGCCTTGAGAAGATGAGATGCGTACTCAGTATCCGCACCTTTTGAGACATGAGGTACAAGTTTGGGGACAAACTTCTTTTAAGGGGGATAGTATTATAACACCCGCATTTGTGTTATTGCATTTCATTGCATTTGTCATGCATGATGATGTGAGGTGTTGTGCATTTTGGCACGTGTTTAAGTGAGTTTTGACTCACGAGTTGATTTGGGTGTCTGTATTAGAGAACCCTTTGAAACTGTTGTGATTGAGGATTTATTGTTTGTGAAGTCTCTCCAAGTATGAGACGGTCACTGTGGAACATTTTAAATGTTTATCTGAAAATAAATGTTTACCTGTGTATTTCAATATCTGTATTATTTTCTGGCTTAGAATATATTTCTGATGTTAGATTTAGTATCCTGGTGAGAACGAATTAACCCGCTATTAATTTGGTAGGCTAATTAGCAACTTCGAAAACGTCATGTAGAAATTCGCGTTTTAGCGACCAAACGAAACTTAGTCGAAAACTTTTATAATTTTGAGTTTTCACTCTTAAAGTTATGAATAAGCTGTATAGAAAGTTTCAGAGACTGATTAGGAGTTTGGAAAACTCGTGGGGAGGTAAACGTAATTCCCGAGAGTTTTGCCTATATATAGATAGAGATGGTTGAGATATTTCATTAACTTCTAACCTAATTTCCAAGAGGAGGCCAAAAAGGGGGCTAGAGGGAGATTTAGTTGCTTCAAGCTTTGCAATGCCAAACGACGACCTTTCGTCAGGCTGTTTTCTCCCAGATTTCATATTCGAGCTCCTCGAGGTAAGAGCTTCGTTTTGATACCTATTAGGGCCTGTTTGGCTAAGTTTTCCGAAAAGTTATTTTCTAGAATTTTTCATAAAAGTTGATAAATGGAATTCTGATCCATAGGAATTTTGCTAGACGGACTTCTGCACGTTCTTTGTGCACGGGTTTTCTTCAGATTGAATTATAGGAGCGTAAATTGGAGGTGAGTGATTCAACTATGTTTTGGAATGATTTCTTGACATGTATTCATGTTATATTTGAATAGCATGTATTAATTTCTAGAGATATATTGTGTAGTTCATATTGGGCATTTATATTGATAAGTAGGCTCAATAGCACGGTGATATGTTTTAATTACCGCGAGCATGGTGATATGTATTTGAGCATGTTAAGTTGCTTATTTGGGTCAGAAGGAGCACGTGGTCACCGTGCCATCTTGTGGAGCCGATATAGGCATTAAGGTCGCACGATTGTTTGTAGAATCGTGGGTCTTACCCTTTCGCGTGGACTTATTGGCGAGGAGTCGCGGATTGGGAGTATGGACGGGCACGTGAGTCTCCGGCGACTAGTATGAAATGTAGAGATGTGAATGCGGACATGTTTATCATTCATATACATATGTTGTTTTATTCACTAAGCATTAGCTTAAACAAATCGAATATGTGTGGTTATTCAAATAACCATTTCAGGTGTAAATGCTGGCGAGGAATCGCAGAAGTGAGCACGTGGGTTGGGAGTTCTTATAGAAGGCAACTTGAGCGTTAATCTTGTAGTTTTGAGACAATAGAAAATGTTGTAATAAGAATTCTTATGGTTTTAGTTATGTTTAACTTGGTATGTTAGAACGAATCTAAAACGTTGTAATAGTTAGTAACATGTTGTAACTGTGCTTTGGTAATATGTTAATATAGTTAGAATTGCTTTGGAGTACGTTTGGAAGTGTGTGTTTGATCGCCGTTCGAATTCAAAAACTTTGAAACTTAGAAAACTCTGCAGAATGTGCTGCTGCCATAAATCATTCGACTGGTTGAGGAAACAGTCGACTGGAGCCTCTGTTTTCAGCAACTCTCTGCATTGTTTCATAGAGGATCAGTCGACTGGGTCCCCGACACAGTCGACTGGATCATGTTTTCAATTCAAATATTTTGTTCAGGTCAAACTTCGGTCGACCGGACTTTATCAGTCGACTGAAAATTTGAAGCCCCAGTCGACTGGGTGTAGAAAGCAGTCGACTGGATGGTGTTTTAAAACCCAACTTTCTGCTGGACCTGGATCAGTCGACTGGATCCGAGGATCAGTCGACTGGACGAATAGTTTTAAAAAAAAAATGACTTGTTTATTCCGCTGCGTGTGTTCTTCAAACTAATTTTTGGGAACCTATTGATTTGGTTTAGCCTCGGTGGCGTGCCACGGGCTCCGGTTCCGCTATTGTGGGACCGGGCTGTGATAAACTGTCCCACCGCCACGTGGTCAGCAGATAGCCCGGTTAGTCCAGAGTAGGAGCATGGAGCCCACACTTCCGAGGATGACGGCTATAACCGTCCGGGATACTCGGCAGCTCGGGAACAAGGCGCGGTGACTCCCCGGCAGGCGCGGAGTATATGACATCTCTCATAGTTTCCTTTTACGGCCATGACTCTATCAAGAAAGAATCAGTGGTTGCCTAAACCACTTAGGAAACTCTCCTAACATTGTACAAATCTATTGCGATTAGATTAGGCTTCCTAATCTAGTGAACTTACCATGTAAGAGTGGACTCTTGCATCTATAAAAGAGCCCACCTGTCCTCCTTAGGGGGATCCGAAAAATCTACTTCTCTAAGCAGACACTGACTTGCTAGAGAACTAACCACTTACACGCATACACCCGGCTGGTATTACTGGTAGTGTCGCCTATCTTTGTCGGCTCACCAGGCCCGCCGGTGATCTTCTAGTGAGAAGCGCTTAGACGCACACGTGGACGTAGGTCATCTCATTAACGGGGCCGAACCACACGCAAACTTTTCTTTGCTGTCTTCTTGCATAAATCTTGCTTACCAATTTTCGGCATCATCAATATGTATGTTGTTTTACATACATGCTATTGTTATTGTTGTACATGCATAGTGTTTATGCATTGAGAACTACAGGAGTATAATCATGAGTGATGAAGAGCGAACTCTATCGCCACACACTAGACGTATGAATGAAATGGCAGAAATGATGGGGAACATGGGGGAAATGATACGGAATATAGCGGAGCGACTGCCTCCCACGCCCCAAATCGAAGTGGAACCAACAACTGTAGTGCATGCACCCGAAACTAGAGGCATAAGATCCGTATCTGAACAATTCGCTAGAAAGAAACCAATGGAATTTCATGGGACACCCGATCCAACGCTCGCAAAACATTAGATTATGGACATGGAGAGGATTTTCCAATCTATTCCGATGAACGATGGGGAGAAAATGGAAAATGCAAGTGATGTGCTGAAGGGTGAAGCCCAGAACTGGTGGGTAAATGTTCTGGATCAAGGGGCACCGATTACTTGGGAAGGGTTCAAGGCGAAATTCAATCGCCGATTCTTTCTGCGAGCCGCCTACAATGCAAAGAAGCGAGAATTTGATAACCTGAAGCAAGGAGATATGACTGTAACCAAATATACTTCCAAGTACAACGCTTTGTTGAGATTCGGAACGGGTTCCGTACCAGAGGAGAAAGATAGGGCAAGGAAATTCGAAGAGGGTTTAAGGGAAAATATTAGTCTAAGGGTGGAAACCTACGAACATTCGATTGTGGCAGCAGTACAACAAACGGCGCTAGTGGCCGAGAGTGGAATGGAAAGGTCGAGGCAGAATCAGCACGGTAAACGAGGCAATGAGAGTGGGGATAGGAACCAAGGAGGATCTTTCAAGAGGCCATTTCAAAGTGGCTCTGGTTCTAGTTTCAGTGATTTCAGGAGAATGCCAAGTAACATACCGTTGTGTTCACTTTGCAACCGACCACACTCAGTCCGATGTTTCATGACCAAATTCCAGAAAAGAAATCAGGGAGGAGGTAGTGCTAATTTGACACTCGACGTGAGAGGCAAGTGTTATGATTGTGGAGTATTTGGGCACCAAGCCAAGGATTGCCCGAGGAAGTATCCTCAGCAAAGAGCTAGTTCTATGGTTTCCAGTGGGTCGAAGCCTAGACAATCCAATGACGGGGGACAAAGGACTGAACAACATCAATGAAGAGCATATCAAATGAACCCAGGGGATATGACTGCTTCAGAGATAGTAGTCTCAGGTATGGTGCTTGTAAGTTCACACTTAGCACGCATACTTGTCGACTCGGGATCTACGCATTCATTTGTATCGCATGCTTTTGTTAAACATTTGAATGTTGAATCGGCACCGTTAGGATATGAATTGTCTATTGCTGTGCCACTTAGTAAATCGATAATGACGTCTACTGTATATAAGAACTGTGAGATCAAACTAGGCGAGAAGTTGATGACCGTAGACCTTATACTGATTGTGGTGAACCATTTCGATGTGATACTGGGAATGGATTGGTTAGCTCTTAACCACGCCACAATAGACTGTGAACGGAAAGAGGTTAATTTTCGATCACCGGTATATGGGAACTTTTGTTTCTAAGGGAGTGGGGTTATACCGCTGCCGTATTTGATTTCAGCTATCCAAGCGGGAAGGTTATTGAAAAAGGGATGTCAAGGATTCCTATGTTCAGTGACTAATGTCTCAGCGACTGAATTAAAAGTAGAAGACATTCCGATAGTACGAGAATATCCAGATATATTTCCTGATGACCTACCAGATGTTCTTATTGAGAGAGAGGTTGAATTCACTATTGAGGTTATACCAGACTCAAGACCCGTATCAAAGGCACCGTATAGAATGGCACCCATAGAATTAAAGGAGCTGAAAATCCAATTACAAGAGCTACTTGACAAGGGTTTCATTCGACCAAGCATTTTGCCATGGGGAGCTCCATTATTGTTTGTGAAGAAGAAAGATGGCTCGATGCGTATGTGTGTTGATTACCGAGAACTGAACAAGTTAACGATTAAGAACAAGTATCCACTGCCGAGAATCGATGACCTATTTGATTAACTTCGTGGGGCTCAAGTATTTTCGAAGATAGATTTGAGATCAGGTTACCATCAGTTGAAAGTGAAGGTCGAAGATGTTGAGAAAACAGCTTTTAGAACGCGCTACGGACATTATGTGTTCTTAGTCATGCCGTTTGGGGTTACGAATGCACCAGTCGCATTCATGGATCTTATGAATCGAGTATTCAAGGATTATTTAGATGACTTTGTGATTGTATTCATTGACGATATCCTTATCTATTCACCGAGTGAGATAGAATACGAGAACCACTTGAGGTTGATACTTCAGAGATTGCGAGAGAAACAATTATTTGGTAAATTCAAAAAATGTGAATTTTGGTTGTCTAGTATTACTTTTCTTGGTCACGTGATTGACAAGAATGGAGTATCAATTGATCCTTACAAAGTAGAAGCTGTATCTAATTGGCAGAGGCCGACATCCGTATCTGAAATTCGAAGTTTCTTGGGATTGGCAGGATATTACCGCCATGTTATTGAGCACTTCTCAAGGATTTGTTTACCTATGACAGGTTTGATGAGGAAAGGAATTACATTTGAATGGAGTCAGGAATGTGATGACAGTTTTCAAGAATTGAAAGCACGACTAACGAGAGCACCTATTCTGATAATACCATCTGGAACCGAGGGGTTTGTGATCTATAGTGACGCTTCGCATCAAGGGTTGGGATGTGTGCTTATGCAAGGTGGTAAAGTAATTGCATATGCTTCTAGACAGTTGAAGACACACGAGGTAAATTATCCGACTCACGATCTGGAATTGGCCGCGGTAATTCATGCTTTGAAGATTTGGAGACACTACTTGTACGGGAAAAAGTGTGAGATATTCACAGACCACAAGAGTTTAAAATACATTTTCACCCAACGGGACTTGAACATGAGACAGTGGAGATGGTTGGAATTGATGAAGGATTACGATCTTTCGATTGAGTACCATCCGGGAAAGGCGAATGTTGTAGCCGATGCATTAAGCCGGAAGACGCCGAGGAATTTAGCCGACGAGCTAATACAACAAAAAGAGTTGATAAAAGAAATGGAACGCTTAGAATTGGATGTGATTCCAGGGACCAATGATATTTTAATGATGGTGATCATAGCACACCCAGATACTGTTGATGAGATCAAGAAAGAACAATTTAATGATGTCTATTTGTGCCAAATGAGGAACGAGATACCTTTGGGGAGACGACCTGGGTTTGTGTTGGAACGAGGGACGTTGAAACTAGAAAATTGATTATGTGTACCGAATGTGAAAGACTTGAAAGAGAGGATTCTAGAAGAAGATCATAGTACGAAATATTCAGTGCACCCGTGTGGACACGCGGAATTATACTTCCTTTTGTTTGTTTTGAAATTGATTTGGATCAAAGAAAAGAAAAGGTCTATTGAAAACAGATACAGAGTCGCCACTTGGTCTTTAGGGAACCAAGAAACCCAAATTTGACTCACCCAAATGGATAAAGGGCACCGGCCCTTCATAACCAAAGAACTTGGCTCGGGGTTTTGGTACGAGAGAGGAAGGAGCCTTTGTCGCGACTAAAACACCCTCAACTCGCCCCGTCTTTCGACGGGCCTCAATTAGCATCCAAATAATCATCTTATACTATGTTTGGTTCGACAAATAATACTATGATAGTATATTACATCACATAAGAAAATTTGAAATGGAAGATCTAAAAATAAGATATCATTCATAAGATCTAAGCCAAATATCACACAATGCAAAGTGAAAGATCACACAAATAAACCTAGGAAAAATCGTCTAATCATGTATCAAATAATCAAGACTTCCTAATCTAAAGGGGGACATGAATTGTTATTGAAACAAATAAACAAAGAAATCAAAATATGCTTAGCAAGCTAGTATGATGCATGTTAATCTTTGAGAAAAGAAGACCTCTCAATCCCCGGGATGGATGAGAAAGGATGATTAGATCGGGGGAAGCATGAACGTGTGATTAAGTTCATTCCTTATAATCTTCTTAGATTAGGAGCCATGAAGGCCCCAAATCTTGCATGGATGCAATGTATGTCTCTAGAATGTGCCAAGGTTGTAGTGTGTTTTGTGTTCATGGATTCCTAGAATGACTCAGAAGTCTATAATGTGTATGAATGAATGAATGAAATCATCATGGGATATGTACAAATGTAGTATGAACTACTTCCTAAGACATGAGCTAATTTGGAGTTCATGTAAGCATCAAATCAAAGAATGAAAGTTAAAATGTGCTTGTTGTGAATAGTGGATAGAACAGTAACTATATCTTTTGAAAATTGAAAAGAGGGGTTAGGAATGTTTTCAATGCATGATTTTTTATGGAAATATTCCTTATTGTGTCTAGAACACAACCCAAAAAGCCAATCTTTAATAACTATTACATATTGAGATAAATCATATAAACAATGAAGGTTACTCAGAAACAGAGTTCGTACTGTCGACTGAAATGTCAAAAAATCTTGGAACATGAAAACAAATGATATAGAGGCCCATATTATACATAAGGTTCCCTAATACATTGAAGGTCAAGGGAAAAATAAGTTAGGACCACTCGTTTTGGAAAAGTTTTCTGTAAAACAAGTTGAAAGTAGACCAAGCTGCTGTGACAGCAAAAACAGAATATCTAGAGAGAATGTTTAGGTCCAAATGGACCATTTTCAAGTATTTCCAAGTCAAACCAAAACTCATGGGTGTTCTCTAATGAGTTAGGAAGATTTTTCAAGTGATCTTGCATCCATACATTGAGTATTGAGTTCTAGAGAAATCTTTGAACTCAGATCACTCACTGTTTTGACTCACTGTTTTGAAGATTTTGGGAAAAACTTGAGTTTTCTTTCTTGAAATCAAAATGAGAGGGATTGAGAGGGGTTTTGAAATAGAGGTTTTGAAAGTATATTTTCAACATCAAATATAGATTATAACCTCTTGGAATATCAATATCAAACTCATCATCAAGAACCCCCAATATTATTGGAGAGATTCATTTTTATTTGAACATAACTTCAAGGATACATTGGAGGTATTGAAGTTATAATCATCATCTATCAAACATGTTTTTGAGGTCAGGAGCTACTATCCTATGGATTCACTCACCTCAAACTTCATGTCATCATCTAGATGATGATGAACTAGTAAGTAAATAAATAAAATAAAAAAAGAAATGAGGTAAGAAGAGATGAACATTGTATATAAGCAAGCAAATGAACAAATCAATAGATGATATTCAATGGTGGAACCACAAGCATTCAACCTCTCATATGTGTGTATATGGGTGAGTACATCACTCTCTAGCTCATAGAAAACTCAAAGAAGATGAAGAAGATGGATTGAAAGCTTGAAAATAAAAGTTTAGTTTTTAGAAAACTAAATAAAAAAACTCACATTTGGCTTGGATTTGAAGAAGAAGATCTTGATTTCTCTCTCTATTTCTTCCTAACTTTCTATATCTCTCTCTAATGGCTTCCAAGCTCTCCCCTAAATGGAAGTAAATGGGTCTCCTTTATAGGCCAACTTGGGGAGGTATTTTGGATTTTAAAAAGTATCTAATTGGTCCAAAATCCCGGAATAATCAAAACTATGTCATTTTATTTGTTGAAAATTTGAATTAAAACCCAAAAATTAACCAAAAATTACAAAAAAAAAAATGAAAAATCACTCAGAGTGCTGCTGCGGCACTTGGCCACTGCCGCCGCGGCAGTGGGCCAGTGCCGCCGCGGCAATCAACTCCCTCGTTGACCAAAAATTTCATTTTGGCCCCCAGAACTCCCAGAATTTGCGAAACGGCCCTATTTCTTCCGAAATTCACAGAATATTCATACGAAATCCAAATTGAGATTGTGATATACCGTTGGAAAGGTATTGAGGTCTACTTTCCATAAAAAAAAATAGTTTGGAGTTGGGTCACTTTAGAAAGGTTTGCGGTATTCGCGATAAAAGCCGAATTGATCGCATTTTTCACCTTAAAAAATTCAGAACAAATTCGTTTTAGATCCAGAAATTATGTGCGATATACCGTTGGAAAGCTATTGACCTCTAGTATTTGATAAAAATATTTCAATGTCGAAAAGAAGACTTTATTTTTTGGTCAAACTTGCAGTCAAATCAGTCAAACAGTGCACTTCCAGGAAATTCCGGGAAGTTCTGGGAGCCTCCAAAGACTGACGTTTCCGTCCTATTTTCTTTTAAAATATATTTTAAGACTTTTCTCATGATCTAGAATGATCTCGGAACTTTTGGGTGAATTTGGATGATTTTGGT
The DNA here is from genome assembly GCA_033977485.1 of Hydrangea macrophylla. NCBI lineage: Eukaryota > Viridiplantae > Streptophyta > Magnoliopsida > Cornales > Hydrangeaceae > Hydrangea > Hydrangea macrophylla. Next base: position 8,402,263 of record CM066986.1, read on the forward strand.
CAAATCTTGGTCAAACTTGGTCAAACCTTGGTCGAACCGGTCAACGGAGACTTTCCGGGAACTTCCGGGGGTCTCTGGGAGCTTACGATTTCAAATATTCATCTTTTAAAATACCTTTTTTTTGTTTGGAACAACATCGAATGATTTATGAGATTCTAGGCCAATCCTGGACAATTTTGGGCTTTTAGGGGCATTTTGGTCATTTTTGCAAATTCTTTGACTTCTTGAGAGTTAGAGGCAATCTCTGAAAATCTGATCTTTCTAATCATCGAGGCTTGACATGCTTGTGGCCTTCTAAATCTGTTAGCCGACAAAATGGGGTGTCTACAACCCGGGAAGTAATAAGATGTACAGAAACTTGAGAGAAAACTTCTGGTGGAAGGGTATGAAGCGTGAAGTCGCTAAATTTGTATCTGAATGTTCGGCATGTCAACAGGTTAAAGCAGAGAGACAAGTACCTGCGGGGTTACTACAGCCATTGCTAGTGTCGGAATGGAAGTGGGACGAGATCACGATGGACTTTGTTTCAGGATTTCCACGATCATTCAATAAGAATGATAAGATTTGGGTTATAGTTGACCGACTAACCAAGTCAGCTCATTTTCTACCGATCAAGAAGACTAAGCCGTCCAAATTAGCGAAATTGTATGTGAAAGAAATTGTAAGACTACATGGAGTCCCAGCTGTGATTGTATCAGATCGTGATAGTAGTTTTACATCAAGGTTTTGGGGAAGTCTACAAACAGCTATGTGTACGAAATTGAGTTTCAGTACCGCATTTCATCCTCAGACCGACGGACAGTCAGAGCGTATGATTCAGACCTTGGAAAATATGTTAAGAGTGTGTGTATTAGACATTGGGAATAATTGGGAGCACCACTTGCCGTTAATTGAATTTGCGTATAACAACGGATTTTAGTCAAGTATTGGTAAGGCACCATATGAAGCTTTGTATGGCCGTAAGTGTCGATCACTAGTTTGTTGGACCGAGGTTGGAGAAAGAAAGTTGTTAGGACCTGAGTTAATACACGTGACTACTGAGAAGGTGAAGTTGATTTAGGAGCGACTTAAGGTAGCTCAGAGCCGTTACAAGAGCTATGCGGACTCTGAACGACGACCGATGAATTTTAAAGTTGGAGATTTCGTATACTTGCAAGCATCGCCTTCGAAAGGCATTGTACGATTTAGAAAGAGGGGAAAGCTCAATTCGAGATTCATAGGACCTTTTGAGATCCTAGAGAGGGTAGGTCCAGTGGCTTATCGATTGGCCTTGTCATCAAAGTTGGAACATGTGCATAACGTATTTCACTTATCGATGTTGAGACGGTGTATGACTGATATGAGTAAGATCATTGTACCTGAAACGCTGCAAATTCAGGGAGACTTGACTTATGTGGAACAACCGATTGAGATTCTAGATCGAAATGAACAAGTCTTAAGAACTAAAACGATTCCGATGGTAAAAGTATTGTGGCATAGTCACACGAAAGAAGCTACATGGGAAAGTGAGGAAGACATGAGGAATGAGTATTCGTACCTGTTCGACGTATGAGGTATAAGTTTGGGGACAAACTTCCTTTTTGGAGGAGAGAGTTGTCACACCCATCCCAGGAATTCATAATTTTATCATGCACATTTGTTATTTAGGAGTTTATCAATGTTAGTTGATAATGGTGATGAGGTTGACTGTGAGTCAACGGTAAGGTGTCAGTGAGGACACGGGAACATGGCAGTTCATATTGCATGAGCATGAGTAAATGGCATTTATCTGATTTAAATGTTATTCGACTTTATCTGGTATTCCTGTGAATAGTAATTATGTCTGTGTAGTATAATTATGGTATTTGGATACTTTAGTATATCATGTTGAGAACTGTGATGAGAACGTGAGTGATACGTTAATTAAAAAGGTAGGTTGTGTAGAGATTTCACAGAATATAGTTTTCGGACGTTATTTTTGGATCCAAACGAAACCTAGTCAAAAACTTCTGAAATTTATCATTTTCACTCGTAAAGGCATAAAATGAACGTGTGCAAAGTTTAGAGAGCTAATTAGAAGTTTGAGAAACTCGTGGGGAGGTAAACTTAAATTCCGAAGAGTTTGCCTATATATAGTAGTGGATGAGATTCATTCTCATCCAAAACTCTCTAAATATCTTGAGAGAGGAGAGAGAAAAGAGATTTGGTGGCCACAGGCTTTGCGACGCCGATCGACGACCGTTCGTCCGTCAGATTTTCTCCAGATTTTAGATTTGAACTCGTGAAGGTAAGATCTACGTTTTGATACTACTTAGGCCGTGTTTGGCCAATTTTTGTAAAAATCTAAATTCTAGACTTTTGGGAAAAAAGGTATAAGCTTGTAGGAATTTTCTCAAATTCGAAATCCGACGATTAATTGACCTCCTAGTCGATCCTTCAAAGTTTGGAGGAAATCGCACGAGGTATGAAGTTCTAACTTGTGAAATATGGAGAAATACATGTTTTATATTTCGATGAAGAAATTGAGATCCGGGCAAAATCCATGTGTTAATTGTAGGCCTGTTAATTATGCACGCGCTAAATTGTGAAAAGCATGTCTAAATTTACGCGAGCACGTTGAGTTGTCTATGTGGGTCAAAGGGGAGTCTTATACAAATTCATGCCGGGGTAAGCTTCTCGTTGTTTGAGAATTTTATTAGCGACGGCTACTGTGCATGGTTGTAGGCTTGGACTTGCCATGGCACTTTTGGGGATGTAATGGTTGTAGGCTTGGACTTGCCATTGACATCGCAGTTTAAGGCTTTGGACTTGCCGCTACCGGATGAATGCGTATTTTTCTCCCTAGAGACTATTGATATGATTTACGAGATTAAAGCATGTTTTGTCATATATTGCATATGTTAGACTTGTACGCTCAGCATATAGCTGAGCAGTGGAGATGCACTCCATTGCAGGTAAGAAGAAAGACAAGAAGAAGCGTGATGAGTAAGGCCGTTAAAGAACGCCGGGGGAATCATTTGTTTATATTTTTGTTTCCATTTTCTAAGTTAGTATCAAGGATTTGGGTTATGTAATACGTTGTAATAGATCTTCGGATTAGTTCCGTAGTATGGTAATCCTGTGTTTGCACGTCTGTGGTTATGTGTTAAATGTTGTAATTCAGTTATGGTTGTGATTGATGTTAGTGTGGAGAAGTATGAGTTGTGAATTTTCACCACAGGCTGCCCAGCAGGGGAGCAGTCGACTGAACCCTATGTCAGTCGACTGGATCTCGTGTGATTGAGACACTGAAAGTGAATAGTAAGAGAAGCAGTCGACTGGACCCTTTATCAGTCGACTGAACACTGTTGATTTTTGGCTACTGCTTCTCATAATGGTAAAATCAGTCGACTGGATCCCCAGGTCAGTCGACTGACCCCTTTTTGAATTGATATATTTTAGTTCTGCATAACACAGTTGACTGGGTTCCCTGATCAGTCGACTGGACCTCTGTTGAGAATTTTGGGGTTTTGGTTTATGCTAGGAACAGTCGACTAGACCCTAGGCACAGTCGACTGAACCTCTGTTTTTAAAACTGTTTTCTTTTGAAAGGATTCAATTGGCCAAAACTTTTTAAAACTCTGATTTTTAATGGAATTGGATAAGCCTTAATGGCGTACCACGTGTCTTGTTTTCGCGCGTAGCGGGATGGGTCGTGACATGCATTGTTTGGTTCAGGGCCAGCAGGTGGATCATCAATGACATCTTCAACACGTGGGGATCCAGGATTTACCATTTAAACCTCTGTTTTAATTTCTTTCTAAAAATTTGTGATATAATAATGGAGCATATCTTGGTCTGTGGCTGCCAGTGACCATGAATCATCATCAGTGGGGGAGTCAAAACAGGAATCTAGCAGAAAAGAGGTAAGGTTGGAAGGTGTTTTTGTAGCAATGGTCTGGAGAAGAGTGGTGAGTGGATTATAAGGAATGGGAGGATCTTCAACAACCATTTTGGCAGTTGGAGTCAGGGTTGTGATGGTAGGGGTTTGGTCTGTAGGAGTGGATGGGCAAGTTGAGAGCTGTGTTGGTGGCTTTCTTTTTGGACGTGCTGGCTTGGGATCTCGAGGGAGGAAAGCACCAGTTTTGAACATTCCTCCAGTGGTGTCATACGAGGGAGTAAAAGGTAAGGGTTGTTGCTGGGGTAATACTAGAGGGGAATAAGGATATCTAGGTAAAGAAAATTATGTATCAAAGTAGTAAGGGTAGTGATCTTTGTATGGCGAATGAGACTGGTTTTGGGCCTGCAAGGAGTGTAACTGATTCTTCAAATGTTTCATTCCAGAACATTCTTAGGTTTTTTTTAAGAGGTTATAATTGATGTGTTTTAGCATTACTTTATAGTTATCATTATACCAAATGACTAGGGCTGTATATGAGTCCAGCCGCTCAGTAAGTCCTCGCGAACATGTTTGATAAATCTTCAGTTCGGCTTGGCTCGGCTCGGCTCAGCTTGTTTAATAAATGAGACAAGCTCAAACACACATGAACTCGGCTCGATAGAACTCATGAACACGTTTAAATAAGGCTCGTGAATAGACTTGATTAATGGCTTGTATAATGACTTTTATATATGCATCTAGGGTAAATTGCACTTTTCGCCTCCTAAATTTTTTGGTGATTTGGCACTTTTGACCTTAGTTTTAAATGTGACATTTTGATACCTTCAGTTTGAGATGAGTCACAATTTGAACCCTCGAAAACATTTTTCAATGAAATTGGAACTTTTAATGACGAAACTATTCATCACTAAAGGGATAATTGGACTTATTTGTTGCAGCTGTCAAACTTTAGGGAACAAAATGACACAAACTTTAGGGTCTAAAGTGTCAAACCATCCAAACTTCAAGGATGAAAAGTGCAATTTACCTATGCATCTATTATATAAACTATGTGATTTTTGAGAATACATGAGCTAGGCTCGTTAAAAGGGCTTGTAGTTTTGCTTGTTAGTAGGCTCGTGAAAAAACTCATGAATAGGCTTGATAAAGGAAATTTTGATTTGTTTAATAAACAAAGTTCAATCCTAGATTTGAAGCTCGTTTAATAAATAAGACAAACTCAAACATACATGAGCTCAGATCGGCTATAAACCACTTAACTCGAGATGACGAATTTACACATTAAAATGCCTTATAAATTGTGTGAATTATATCAATTCGTATTCATGGAAGCAAACATACCCTAACTGAATTTTAGATAATAGAGCATGTGTCAACTAAGGGTGGAAACGGTTCGGTTAGATTTTTAAACAAACTGATGAATTTTGGTTCGATTAGGTGCTATTTTTGTGGGTCGGTTCGATTTAAAACTGAAAGATTTTCTTAAAAAAAAAAAAAAAAAAAAAAAAAAAACCGACCGATCTACAACGGCTGCAAGCTCTCTCTGATACGATGCTATTTTATCCAGTGACAGTGAAGTAATTATAGGGCCTAAATGAGACCCAACTCATAATGGGCTTTGTGAAGTCCAAGAAAATCATGAGAACTAACCGGCCCAGTGCCTTCTAACCCAATGATCAAAATCTGAGGTACCATAATGGGCCACCGCCGGTTTCGCTCAACGACGAGTTTGGACTTCAAAGACGTTCAAGAGATCAATTTATGAAAATGAAATAATGGATTACTACTAATAACGGGCTTTGGAATTCGGATGCTATTGATAGCTTGGTGAGGGCTCAGATCCTACTACTAACTTGTCTCCTTCATATTAATCCCCGATAACCAAATGCGCACGCCCTTTTGTCTCATGGTGAAGAAAGAGATAAGCTTTGAGTGCATCATGATTTCCAATGATCTCTTCTCACCCTTCTTTTTAAGTACTTGAAGACGAATTCTGAACTAAAACGTTGTGCGTTGGAATTCCCATGGTGTGTAATATGCCTTAAATCATATTGAATTGGTGACTTGCGGGAGGTTTGGTGGTTGCAAATTGCGAGTATTTTAGAGTTTAATCTGCAAAGGAAAATCAGCAATTTTTCGCACATTGAATTATCATATACATTGTGGAGGATTGCAGTTTGGCTCTGAAATTTTTGATCCCATTTTCTCTTTTTTAATTTTACTTTTGTGAAACTGATTATTTTCTGAATCAGCTATAATATTTTTAAAAAATAAATTAAAAAAAATAGCATATATTGTGGGTTCCTTTTCTTGAACAAAATAGTTCACATGTTTCTTTTATTCCAATTTTATCCTTTTTTTTTTGTTTCCTTCTATTTGGAAATATCTTGTCTGCTGTATATGTGGAAAAGACACATTACAATTGACAAATGATTCGAATGAACATGAGCTCTTCGTGGCCACCATGACCATGTTTTGAGGCCACATTAGGTCCTCCAAATGTTTTCCCAAATAAGTGATCCAAATGGAACTTGTCCATCAAAATTTTCCATATCCTTATCAAAACCTATCATAAGTTCTTTGTGAGCTTCAATATCCTTATCCGTATAAATCTCTCTCTCTCTCTCTCTCTCTCTCTCTCTCTCTCTCTCTCGCTCCTTAGTGCCTGGATAAGGACGTTTAGCCTGAGCCCAGCAGGCCCATGGGTCCACGACCATTGTTGTAGGCGTGACAATGAATTATATGGTTTACATATATAGAAATGATTTTCCCCTCCGAGTAATACTTTGTTGTATATTTTATATACAGTGATATAGTTTAAATTGTAATATTAAAAGGTATATGAAGGTTTATTTTATTTAGAAAAATATGAAAGACGGGCCTTTTGAATTAAAAGTCGCTATTCTTAAAGTCTATGATACATGTTATGAAAAGATATAATGCCTAATGAATGACATAACCAATTAGGTACCAAGTGGTCTATATTAGACAAGTGAGAGGTGTGAAAGATATTAAATATGTATTCTCTCTTATTCATTTCGTATGTCAATTGAAACCAATTGCTAAGAGGTTTTCCTGAAAAATCTTCAGAATTGCTATCTGGTAGATTTTCGGACTTTATTGTATCCTGGAGGAGATTTCTAGAAACTCTGTAGCAAACTCTTTGTGAGTGGAGGCAAATCACTCTTTAAAAGCTATTCACGCGCCTCAAAGCCTTACAGATTTCATGTTTATTTTATGACTCTTCTTCCATGGTGACCTGAACCTAACATACTTCACCCACAACCTTCACATAACTTTGCATCCGCAACGACAACCCGCAAAAGTGTGTTTATCTCTCTCCTGTGTCATACTGTGATATCAGTGAATGCCACAATAACACAAGAGAAAAATACACACACTTTTATAGGTTGTGAATGAAAAGTACTTGTGAGAAGATTGTGAGTGAAGTTTTACTCTTCCTCTTCTATCATAAACCTTAATTTATTCATTTATGACATAAACCTTAATTTATTCATTTATGACATGTAAGGTGGAAACGTACAATTTTTTGATTGTTCAACATTCAAGAAAGGATCATACGTCATAGGCAACAATTTATATTTCTTCTATTTTCGTTTCATCAATATTACGTATTCTAATTTATTTTTTTTTGGGAGTATATTAAAGGAAGGTGAGAATTTTTTTCCAATGACTGTCACGTCACTGTGTTAAAATTTATTGTGATAGAGTAATGATTGATCCACATAAAATGTGCATATAAAGATCTGAGTCATAAATTTTGGTAGGTTGCATGTAAGCAAGAATGGACTCCTCAAAAATGAAGAACCTAAATATTTATGTGCACATAGCATTACCTATTGTGTTAGTTTATTGATTTCACAATTCGTGACCATTCACAACAGATAAAGGGTCTTTGGTTATATCTTTTGGAGTTCATAAGTGATTATGAACATTTAAATTTTAAAATGACATGGTTTGATAAACTACATTTTGTGATTAATCTAGAAAAAAATTGGGGTCAATATCATAGAATTTGTGACTGGCGAAACGCAACCTTTAAGGTCAAAAATAGTTTCTTAATTTTTCTTTTCTTTCTTTTTTCAATTAATCGCAAAACTAGAAGCTGTGCCAAATGAGCCCACACTCTGTGTTTGTGTGTGTGTATTTTTTTTTAATGTATATTTTTTTCAATCATAAGAGCAAAATTGAGTAGGAGTAAATAATGGTTGTAACATATATGTCATGTCATCATCTATAACATTACTAATGTACAGAAGCAGTTTTTGTTGATTTAGAATGAAATTCTCCTGAAAATAGTTGGGACATTAGACTGATAAAGAAATCTAATTAGCTTAAGATACCACGTCACTTTTATAATCGTAGCAACTAATTTTTTAAAATACTTTTGCTCACCCAAAAATGGTTCACCAATGCGTCCCATTGGCAAATGTTGTTTAATCTTGAGTCCTACTGCATTGACAAATGGGATGATTAGATGAGCACTGATGAACCATTTTTTGAGTGAACAAAAATACTCTCAATTTTTTTCGTTTGATTAGATGTGCAGTGTGTAAGATTGTGGGGATCAAATTAAGGGGTCAGAAGGAGAAATTTTTGTGTGCCATTAAGGTAACACCGTGGATAGGTGAGATGGTACCTTAAACCAACCAAATAATGACACGTGTCATTTTGCTAGGAAAATTTTCAGCATTTGCATTTGTAACAACACACTTACGCACACTTTTTCTAACAGCACATATTAATGACACTTTTTCAACTTTATCTCTCATTTATTTTTGTATATTTTTTAGTTTTGTTAACATGTGTCCTTAGAATATATATTACTCTATCTGTTTTAAAATAAGTGTCTATAACACTTTTGCACGCAGTTTAAGAAAACAATATTTGTGATGGTTGTTTATTCACCTTTTGGGGTGACACAATATCAACCACACATTTTTGTCCAAAATAAAAAGTGAACACTTATTTTGGACATCCAAAAAAGGAAAGTTGGACACTTATTTGGAACGGAGTAAGATTCTAAAAGTGGAAATAAATAAGGGATGCATTGTGGGTTTAAGTTTCTGATATGAGATTCAATGTTTTGTCTCCCTTATTTATTTTCACTTCTATAAACTTAACAAAACCCTTGTATTTCAAATGCATGTACCATGTGCTGCGTAAGTGGTGCATAGAAAAGTGTGAAAAATTCAAACAGCACAGGGTATAACACATTTAAAGCCATGTTGTGGATTGTGTTGTGTGCCTAGGATTTTTTTGTAAATTTTTTTATCACCCCATTTTTACTCACTACAGGCTTCACTGAATTACATTTGTCCAATTTCAGTAATTATGTTAATGATACAGGGACAAACTGAGAATGAAATGAGACACATTATCCAATGAAAACCTGAATGAGCAAGAGTGAGCAAAAGTATTTTTTTTTTTTGGCTCAAATAACATAAATTTATTCTATATTAATTTACTGGGTTGAAATCTTCTCTCTCTCTCTTTACATATATATAAAATACAATAGTTTTGTTAACATGCGTCTTTATGGTATATGTTAAGTTTCTAGAAGTGAAAATAAATAAGGGAGACAAACTCTGAATCACATACCGAAAACTAAAACCCACACTGTATCTCTTATTTAGAACAGAGGGAGTAATATATATTCTAAAGACACATGTTAACAAAACTCAAAATATACATAAGTAAGAGATAAAGTTGAAAAAGTGTCATTAACATGTGCTGTCTGAAAAAGTGTGTGTGAGTGTGTAGTTACAAATGCTGAGAATTCTTCTACCAAGATGACACGTGTCATTATTTGATTGGTCTAAGGTACCATCTCATCTTTCCACGGTGGTACCTAAGTGGCACACAAAAATTTCTCGGTCAAGAGAGTGCTAAAGAAGATCTTATATGATCCATCTGCATCACTCCCAAGAAGAAACTCGCTTGGTCAAGTCTCTCTCTCCTATAGTCCTATATATGTGCACAAATAGTGATATACACACGGCAAGTGGTGATATGAGGACAAAGATATAGCTCAGACTTAGCCAAGAGAACGCATGGTTCTGATGCAAAGAGGAGACAACAAAGAGGCAAGAGGCATCTAGACCAATGAAGATATAGCTCAGACTTTGCCAAGAGAACCCACGGTTCAGCAGAGAGAGAGAGAGAGAGAGTGAGTGAGCTTTTCAACTATGATCCTGAAAGATACGCAAAGATGTAACATAAAGTGCCTACCATTTTATAGCCATAGTTTGGGGTGGATACAAACACACCCGTTCAATAATAGTTTGAAGTTCGGTGTGATAAAGGTTAGACTGGGCTCGCTTATTTGAGTTTGTGAATACGATCGATTAAGGTCCACGAGCAAACTCATGAAAAAGCTCGTTAATAGATTTAATAAAGAGCTTGTATAGTGACTTATACATATATATTTTTATTATAAAAATATAGTATTTTAGAGAAAATAAGACAAATATCATAAGTAAGCTTGATAAATGGCTGATTTAAAATTAAACTATATTGCTTTAATGGGCACGCGAAAACGCTCGTTAAAAAGCTCGCGAGAAAATTCGTGATCACTTGAAAGTTCGACTCATTTGAGCTTGTGAGCAACTGTGTCCACACTTTGCCATAGCTTAACATCAATATGTATATGTATATGTTAGGAATAATCTATTAGACAAATACATATTAGAAACATAAAATACAAAATTGATTTTTACACGTGGATTTGCCATCACAAAAGTACGAGAAGATGATGATGAAAGATTGGGACTAGGGCTTCCTCTTCTTACTCTCTTCCTTTATTACTGTTATCTTGATGAAAAATAATGTGTATCTCTAGAGAGAAAAGAGGGAACCTAATCCTGATTTATATAGAAATTCAATTGGGCCTTTCCATCACAAGCTCATAAAATCCAAAACAAGTTTTACTAATCGGGTCATAAAAATCCATATCCCATGTAATTAAAGCGCTCATCACATATCCATTTAAGTTATGTTTTCAACCCGTTTTATTAAATAAAACAAAAATCTCACATAATCAACTCAACAATGGTTAGAGAAAGCGATGCATGCCCCGCTTCAAAATGACATATCTACTACTATATGTTAAACTCTTTCAAAATTTTGCATCTCAAATATAGTTTCCAACGTATGTGATAGTGGACTCACTTAGACAATCTTTGCATTACTCCAATGTTAAGGCTTGGTGCACTTAGAAGCATGTAAGAAAAAATTAATAGATAGAAAAGGAGTACATATAAATAATTAGTAAAAAAATTACTTACTCTGGGATGAGGGGTGGATCTACATTGAAGGATGGGTGAGCTCAATCCACCCCACAGTTTTGGAAAATTATAGATTTACACTAAAAAATATTACAGTTAAGTCACCTCTGAAAATTATAAAAGCTCCCTTAACATTATAGATTTGTCATATTAGGTTCAAAATATGTATAAATTACTCCAACACATATCCCTTCGGCATTATAAATTTGTTGTATTAGGTCCAAAATATGTATAAATAGATCCAAAAAAAATGTACGCGGATATTGCCACCGAACCCCTGTATTAAATCTCTCCAAATTTATTTTCTAAAACCGCCCCTGCTCTGCTCTGGACACATGTACCATGCTGACGTGTTAGTCATTTGGGTGAAATTTGCGCTGATCTATCCGCAACATAGTGAAAAACTCCTGAAAAAAATGGTGGATCCTACCCCAAATAATGCAATCCCCTTGTCTACAAGATATATCCCATGTCATACCCTCAAGAATAAAAACTACTTAATAATATAATAATTAAGATACAAAAATGTACTACATTCTTCTTCAACAATGCTATATAGCATTGGGCTGGGATGGATTGAAGGTAACAATTTATCCTTAAATTTTAGGTAATAATGTTTGGGGCATCAAAGGATACAAAGAACTTCTACAAAATAAGTGGAAAGTCTATGTGGCACACTGGAACCCGCCAGCAATTAATGATAATAATAGTTAATTGATGGCGGGTCCCAGTGTGCCACATAGACTTTTCACTCATTTTGTGAAAGTTCTTTATATCCTTTGGTGCCCCAAACATTATTCAATTTTAGGACAGCATTTCGGTGCCATTCCTTGCTGTAGTTAAATATCAATTGCTGTCATATATACTAAATTATATAAATAACACCGAAGGACTGAACATAAAAGTCCTAAACGATCAATTTTAAATGAGAGAGTTGAAAATAAATATAGGTTTTGTTAACATGTATATTTAGGACATATATTAAGGTTTTAAAAGAATAAATAAATAAAGAAGACAAATACTGAACCCTACATCAGATATTGAAATACACTGTATCCCTTCTTTATTTTTACTTTCAACATCTTAACATATGTCCTTACTGCACAAATTAACAAAAACCCAAAAATATATATATACTATATATATGACACACTCGTTAGCAGTGCCGGTCCTGAGTTTTGGGGGGCCCTAAGCGAACTCTAAAATATAGGCCCTAAAGTTATACAGTAGTTCGAGGGTAGTGCCCCTTAAGTGAATATTTTTTTTTATCTACTTATACATAATAATATGTAAAATTGATTTTTTATCACATCTATAATTAAAATTACGGGCCCTTTAAAAATAAGAGTCCAAGCGATTGCTAACTTTGTTTCCTAGAACCGACCCTGCTCGTTAGTTGGTTGGTTAGTTAGTTAGAGAGAGAGAGAGAGACATGGGCGGTTAGATTCTCCAATTAATAATCATTGGCCCTCGTTTTCAGAATATATTCACTGGGCCATGTCAAATGATCAAGGAGAAGACACAAATTACATTGGATTCAAATCTCAATAATATATTGTAAAATCGAATTATAATATGGAACATGTGTTGTCACCTTGCTTTTTAAAAATATTAATTAACAGAATAACAATAACACCAATCAAATAAAATTCAGCAATACCCATTATCACCTTATATAATTGCAACTCCTTAATTTTGTTTAGGAATTCTAATAATTAGAATAGTAATCATATATCACAATAACTAAGATTGTAGGGTTAAATATATTTTACCCATTTGTGGCTAGGCACATTTTAACTTCACCCCCCGTGGTTTAAAGTAGAAAATTATCCCTTCTGATTTTGGACTAGAGTGAAATTGCCTCAAAACTAATGATAAACTCTAAATTTGGCCAAAAATATTAGCAATTTCCCCCCTTGTAAGGTTAATTTTAGTGTTACCCCATGTGAGGCTCTTTTGAGAGAAATTTTAATAGTGTCACTTTAGTCCAACACTACAGGGGGTATGCCCACTTTTAAATCACAGAGGAGTGAAATTGTGAAAATGGACCTAATCACAGGGGTAAAATGTATTTAACCCAAAATTGTAATACCACTATCAATGTTGTACAAACATATTTCAACAAAGTACAAATTTTTATTAAGTTCTGTATTACATAAGGTACAAACAAAGATTATAAATACAAACATTTTATGCCTATTTGGGGTAGCTTGTACTTTTGCTTTTGCGATTGCGATAGCTCTATCAATTTTGTTCTTACGTATTGTTTATTATTAACAAGTTCTAATTAATAATAAAATACATTAAGTTAATATTAGTTAACAAGTTAATTAATTCATAATAACAAGTTAATATTAGTTAATTTAATAATAAATCTTGCATAGGGACTACAGTGTAATTTAACAATTTGAGAACTTTTGCTCCCACATGCAAGAAGTAAAAGATACTGTTCAAAAAATATATTTAACAGGGAGAAATATGGATTAGAGAACAATAGTGTCAGGATCAAAAAGACAATTCAAAATTTTCAAAAACAAACTTTCTTTACAAGGTATAAATTAATTTCGTCAAGATACAAATTATTAAATTGTAAACAACAATTATTACATAATACAAAGACAAAAATTATAAATAACAAACAAATTTTTTAAAAAATACATTGTTTAAGGTACAAATTTCTCTTACAGGATACACATTACATGTGTCGAAGTACAAAACCTACTCTAACAAGCTGTCAACATAGGCACAACGGTTTGCTTCCCCTGAACCAAAACCCCCTCGCTTCATTGGAGAATAGCCCAATGTAGATATTTTATGAGACACAAGAAGTCAAGAATACAATGATTTTCATCTGCAAGGCTAGATTTCCAGTATCCTTATGGTTTATAGTAATGTCGGTTCCACATTGATACCCTTTTAGGATCTTCTAGTTTCTCTGTCATCAAGTGGATTAAAAGTAGGAACAAAGCTACCATGATGGTAAGGTTGCGATAGATACATTAGATGTAAAATCTTAGGAAAACTCTTCGGTACACCCATGGTGCTTTTGGTGTACTTATAATATAGTGATTTTGGGTGAAAAATAATTATTCTCGATGAGAAATATTTGTTTCGCAATCAGAAACTATTCTTGGTGATCTTGATGGGAACAAATGTTTGTTATCACGGAATTACAAATGTTTTTTTATCGGGAGCAATAATTTCTGATCAAAAATCGCTATGTCGGAGATGCACATAAACCACTTTGGTGTAATGAAGAATTCACCATAATCTCATGATTCTTATTTTCAAATAAGTGACATTTATTTAAAAGTTGGTCTTACTCTCACATATGTTGAGAACAAATTTAGAACAAATTTAAAAATTATAACATTTTTTTTTTGCTGAGAATTAAAAAAAATAATTATAATCATATCAAATTGTTTTCGAACACATTCTCTCTCACATGCACACGACACATTCGTGCATATATTCTCTGGTGTGTGTGGAAAATGAATATACAAAGAGTTAGAGATAAAAGAGAGAAAATAACTGTTCATGAAATTAGCATATATATATATATATATATGTGCATTAACTTGAATTGGTATAACATGAATCTTAATTTGAATCATAGCTGAACTCTTATATTTGAGTATATTATCTTGTGTGACTGTCACATTCGGTATGACTTTCACTTTCATTTGAGTATTTTGTCGGTCATAGGTGGGTCCTACTGTAATGAAGAGATCACAATAACCGTCACGATGTGACGATCATATGAAATAATTTCTCCATTATAAGAGACTTGATTTTTAGGTGTAGAGAGATACTAAAAAAATTTATCTAAAAAGGTTACTGAATAACATGTGTTGTAACATTCTAAATTAAAGTCTAACTAGTCGATACCCCGTGCTATGCACGGGCTACAGCGTAGTTGAATGATTTTGGAAATAACTTGTTATCCAAATAGAAAGTGTGTCTAGGAATTGAAAATGTACAACTACATCAAGCACATTACATGTAATAGTGACTCTGACATTAAATGATAATCACAAAGGTTCATAAGGATGTGAGTAAAGAATACACAGAATGTGCTTTCAAATTACAGTACAACAAACATCTATTGTAAAGTAATAGTTATAAAATCAATGCTTTGAAGGGCACTGTATGAACAACGACGTCCAACTTTTAGCAATCAACTGTCGGTGTTCCAATTCCTTCTATTGCATTAAGGCTGTTCAGTTTGTTTTTGATTTCTCGAAATTCTCTTAAAAGGTCTTCGTACAGTATTTCTAAGTCTTCAAAATTCCCTTGCGTGCGCTGGTAGTCTTTGAAGTTGATGTCATCAATGTGGAAGTTATAAATCTTTTTCAATTCTTCTATTGTTGTTCTTGCGGCCTCCTCTTCTGCCTCTTTCTTCTCAATGCAACAACACCCTTTGTAGGCAACTGTTTCGTCTTCAATTATGCCATAAATATGACTGTATGCGCAGAAGCAATTTCTCTCTAGTTCAATCACTTCAAAAGTTGGAGAAGAAAGTCCTAAGTTGTGTAGGATTTCATAAAGGATGATAATGAATGGAATCTTGAAGACAATTTCCTTGTTGCCTATTTTAGCTGCAAGGACTGATCTTTGTGCCGCCTAGCCACTCCTTGAGAAGCTGGTTCAAGTCTTGTTCAAATCCGAGGGCGAAAAAAAAAGTGAACCAAGATAGCTGAGAACATGGAATGCAAAAATTAAAAAAAAAAAAAAAATTAATATCTATATTTACATTTTTGAATTTCCCTTACAATTGACTAAAAACATCTCCAATTCATAACCTTATTCAGAGTATGGTTTAGGAATTGGAGAAGACAACTGTAATCCCAATTTTGCATCCAAATTCATTTAATCTACCAAAAAGTACATGAATTTTAAAAAAAAATTCCAATAGCTAAAAGTACATGAATTTGAAGACATGAAGACCTTTGAAATACCAACAAAGTAAGAAAATATGGACAACCCACATTGAACGTTTCTGGAAAGCGTATGAAAATCATCATTTTTGCATCAACTTGAGAGAGAGAGAGATTACCATGGTGGGAGCGAATTTAAGAATATGGTGACGTGAAATTCAGAAATTGGATAGCATACCTTCAATACCCAGTGGAAGTTATTTTCTGATTAGAGTTCGTCATTGAGAATTTAAAATTCACTGATCAACCCTTGTAATTCAAGCATTGTTCAATAGTTCATTGAGTGAGATTTATTACAGCTTCACTTTGTTAATGAAGCATGAAACGAAGAGCAATTAAAATGCCAAACAATAACACAGCAGACTTTTGAAAGCTCATAATCTTCACCCCAAAAAATAATTTGCATAGCAAACGAACCCATTTTAAAAATGCAAAATTTAGACAAATGATTATATGTATCATACCTTTTTTGTCATTGTAATCAACCTAGAACCTAGCTTGAGCTCTCTAGTAGGAAAAATTATTCCAGTGGACATTCACTATGAATACTTTATGGGTTACACTCAAATTTAAGCCCTCAAAATCCCTGCAATTCATTTTAAAATACTATAATGAAGAAGAGACGTTTTTGAATCTTATTCCTCTGCTCCATTTTCTTAGCTGGTCTAATTTGTGTTCCCTGCCAGTTTGAAAATTGTTATAGCTGCAAGTGTGAACAACACTCTTGTCCTATTTTTAGAACTAAAAAAAATTACATATAAGTTTATATCTTTAACTAAGTACAATCCAACACTTTGTCCTATTTTATGAACTACTAAACTGATGTATAAGTTTATATCTTTAACTAAGTACAATGACACAAGATTATATTCTATTTTGTTCACGTATTTTGCATGAGAAAGTAGTGAGAATGTGTAACACCCGTACCCGGGGAACGGGTAAATTATTGTGTTAATATGCATTAATTAATATAATTAGTGTATAAAAGGGATTAAGGGGAGGCTTGGACTCGCCCATGTAAAAAGTGTTCAGAGAGGAACACTAGTTGGAAAAGTCCCCAGAGAGGTGGGACAGGTATTGAAATGGAACCCAGCGAAGGGTAATTGGTAATTTACATTTTTAAATGATTAAATGCATTTTATGTGAGTACATGAATATTTGTTTACATTCTTTCATATTACATGTTGATATGTGATAGCATTAGTTTGGACACCCAAGTAAGGGTATAAATGAAAAAGATTTAAAATTTGTAGGTACGATAGCAATTTCATAAAATATGTGGGACCCACATTGGGACCCATACGAAACTTAGGCAAACACTCATTAGATAATTGGGTAGTTAATAGAATGTTTGGGGGATTTCATAATGAGAACTTAAGAAAAGTCGGCGGTGTAAATGAAAAAGAAGGAATTTGAGGTAAAGACACCTCATGCTCAATGCATGTGTGTGTGTCAAGTGATGGAGTAGTCTCCATTTACAGCAAATTAAACCAAACAAAAGAGAGCCCGGGAGAGAAAGACGGAGACAAGACGCCGACGTCATTTTTCTGCCATTCCGGGCCGCCGTTTGTCGGATTCACGAATCGAAGCTATTTTCGGACTCGTGGAGGTGAGACGAATGCTTCTATACCTTAATTTCTATTTAAATTGCTGGATTTTGGTAGCTCACACTAATCGGTGAGACACCGTCTACCGAAATTCTTGTAGGATTTACTTGGAGAGGAAATTGAGATCTAATTGGGGAAATTCAACATCTTCTAGGTGTAAATTTGGATAAAATCTGTGTATAAGGTGAGTTATCTACACCAAAAAGTGATTATGTTTAATATGTTCAAAACTTCATATGATAGTAGAGTTGGTAACTATTGTGTAGAAGTAAACATATATTGTTGATGTCAATTCTATGGAAATTATATGTGTTGATACATGAATATGTGTTTATGTGCTTATATGTCTATGTGGTAGTCAATGAGCACCGGAGAAATGGTTCATTGTTGGGAGTAATAAGAGTGGTGTAGAGGAAGAATCCGATAAATACGGAAGTCCAAGGAATAGAAGTGGTCACGGGACTAAGGGAGGTCTTCGGGTCTGAATGAACCATATAACCGGTGACTTGGCGACTACGGTTGTGTTTTATGTGTTAATTATAGCATTGCATGTGTTAAACATACAATCATGCTTAGAATGCTCACTAAGCGTAATGCTTAAGAAAACCATTTTCCTATTTCTGTTGTGGTACATAACAACCACTGCAGGTTCGGAGTCTTATCCAGAGAGGAAATGACGCGCATTGGGAGAGATGGGGGAGATGGGGGAGATTTGGGATCTCGAGCATAAGAACTTCTTTGAATTTGTAAAAATAATGTAAATTATGGCTTCTTTTGTGTTGATATTAATACTTGGGTTGTGGAAAAGGAATTTGGATCCTAAAGTTGTATTTTGGAGAGTTGGAAGTGAATTTGGGAACTAATGTATAATATCTCTTGTTTTTCTCAAGTATGGTGCAAGTAATGGGTTGACCATCTCGGCAAGTCCGGATGTGTCACTAGTGTCTTGGACATGTTTCTTCAGTGCTCATAATGCTAGTTGTGTCATTGAGTTTATCCCCAGCAAGTTTCATGTATTTTGGACAAGAATTGAGTTTTTAAGTTGAAAAGTTTGTTTTGGATCAAATGAAATGAGTTCATGATTGATTTGATTAAATTCTGTATGTGTTTTCGTGATCCAAGCTTGACTTAAGTTTAAAGGTGTTTGGAAATGTGTTGGAGATGTTTTCCTAAAGTTTCATAAGGTTTCCATGTGATTTGGTTATGAATTGGTAAGTTTTAAACTTGTTTGACAGCAAAATTTAGCAGCAGAACCTGTTCTGCAGGTCGCGGATCGATCCACGTTTATGAAGGGATCAATCCGGCCTTTATCAGGGGCATTCTGCTTTCCAATCAAGTAAATGGATCGATCCAGGTTTTGTAAAGGGATTGATCCGCTTGAAATTTTCACAGCACGTCCGTTTTTACGGAAACGTGCATAACTCTTTCTAGAAAATTTGGATTTGTGCGCCGTTTGTTGCGTTGGAACCGAAACTCAAAAATCTAACTTTTGGTATAAAAATTTTACATACTTTCTTAATGACCATTTTGCCCTTGGGGGCTGTTTGGTTCCAATGGAGTTCTTTAAAGTGGTTTATCCACATTTTCTTTCTAATTAGTGTGTGTTTTGGGTGTGGTTACTCTTGTTACACGGGTCCTAATCCGCGGGGGTGGGTTGGGGTGTGACAGAATGTGCTCAAATTTTTTTTCCTTAGCTATGTTATTGGAAGGGCTACTTGTTCTTGAACTTAACAAGGTGTAGTCTCACTACACCAAAAAGGGCAAATTGGCACCCTTTCGCGAATTTAATTTGGCACTGTTTCAAACAGTGCCAAAATTTGGCACGATTATAGGCCAATCTGACATTGTTTAAAATAGTGCCAAATCTGGAACTGTTTCAAACAGTGCCAGTCTAAAAATTTTAACATTCTAAACGAATCCCAAAATATTTCCCCCCAAATGTGCGTTGACTGAACATATAGCTTGTACTTTTACCCAAAAAAAAAAGAAGAAGAAAATAAAAAAGAAAAGAAAACCCCCAAATCGTTTCCCTCCCTCTCACTCTCTTTCTTTCTCTCTTCTCTCTCAAACCCCTAATAGAGGGAGAAAAAACCCCAAATCCCCAAATCGTTTCCCTCCCTCTGATCACTCTCTCTCTTTCTCTCTTCTCTCTCAAACCCTAATAGAGGGAGGGTTTTGAGGGAGAAAAAACCCCAAACCCCCAAATCATTTCCCTCCCTCTCACCACCACGCCGCCGACTAACTCACCCCACCACCGCCGATGGGGTCTGCGCTGCCGCCGCCTGTACCTCCGACGGCCTCTCTCTCTCTCTCTCCCTCTCTCTCTCAAACTCTAAGGTGATCTCTTCTCTTCTCTTGTCCCTTCCTTGTTCAAGTGAGTTTCAGAAGCAGCATTATAAATATGGTCAATCATGAAAGGAAATATAATTACTAATTTGAGTGTCAAATCTTGGCAAGTAACTTGACATTACATGGCAAGTATTTGTGGTGGATTGAGTGCTTGATGAATCTCTTTTTAAATGCAATTTTAACTGAAAATGTTGGTCTGTCATGGGCCTAGTTGGATAAACTTGCAGTATTTTGAACCTAGTAACTCCGTTCCCCTGAAATTTTCTGGAACCCAAGTTAACAATGTGAGGATGCAATTCTATGAGAAGTTGAAAGAAAATATTGTTCCGAGATGGTAAAATAAAGGAAAGCTCATTTATGTATTTGTCCATGTATTTGCTTGTTGGCTTTAACAACTGCCTATAGCACCCTTTAAACCATTATGCCCAGCACCACTGCCTGACAAATGTTGCATCTATAGAGCATTTGCAATTATTTGGAGTTGCATCTGCATATACGGTGGTGGTTGAGAATGTTCTAAGAAGTTTTGATGTGGGACCAATTGGTTTTTGTCAATCAAAACAGAACTATATTGGAGATGTGCAGCGAAAAGCATGGATATTTCTACCTAAGTATGGAAAGCTCAGAGTACCACACATGAGAATGTTGGTTCGAATGTGAGAGGAACTACTTAGTGAAAAAATAATATCTGATGTTAAGTTTGAGTCTGGTCTATCCCTCCTAGCATCCCCTTATATAGGTAGGACCATCAACAATGACCTTTAATTTTATCCTTAACATCAGTCTTCACTCACGATTTGCTGACATTTCCTAATTTGTTCCAACTTTTTCCCCTTTTTGAGGTTGGTTTGTTTATGTTTTGTTTTTCCTGCAACTCTCTTGAGCGTCCATCTGCCACGCTGATTATTGTGCTCGTTTTGTGTTTTGGAAAGAACATGTGATCACTACACTACTATTGACAAGGTGATAGGATTTAAGGAGGTTCAAAAGTGAAAGTACATGGTTTTTTCCCCTAGTATTTTCTGTCATTGAATAATGTTAACTAACATTTTTTTTTGTCCCTTGTTTGTTGGAGAGTGAAAACTTAGTGAGATTGTATACATATAAAGCTGAAAGTATAGATGTTACTTTCTTAACTTAAAGGTAGTCAACCAGCTAAACCAGTAGTATAACTTCGTGCTTTTATTGGGCCTACCACTTTTACCTAAGGATTGAACCTTGGCAATAGAAATCTCTTGTTGCCTTGGAAGCACCGACAGTGGAAAGCGGAGCATGGGTGCTACCCTAATCGTGCTAATTGTGGTTGTATACCCATAAGCTGAAAGATGGATTTTATGCACCTCATGACAAAGAATTTACAGTAAGTTCAGTTGCAAATGTAATGGTTTTTCTCTTTTACCCCAAACATGATGGAATGTTCATTAAAATGTCTCTACATGCAGGATAAGGTTGAAATGCTTCTAAAATTGTTTCAAGAGAGCGGTGAGGAGGAGTCATTGGATAGTGGTCCCATCTTTGACACATTTGGGAAAGAGACAAGAGGGGGAGTTTGTTGTGTTGGGTCTACAATTTCAAAGAAAGCTATGATGGCTTCCGCATTTACGCGAGAAATGCTTCAAGAAGTCAACACAGATCACGATGACTAGAGGGTGAAGGTAGATAGCCTCAAACAAGAGATGGAGGCATTGAAGTCCACGGTCATAGATTTTGTGAAAGATTGCAAGAGCGGAAAATTCATGCTTGGTAGCCACGACATTCACATAACTCATACAACAAGTGTTGCAACTCCCACAAGTGCCACACCTACCTCTATACCTCAGTTTTTTAGTGCTGATGAGTTAGTTCCATGCAAAATACTATCTTATTTGGGTGAGCTTTGTGGTTATGGTAGGAAATGGCAGCTCAACGCTGTCCCTTTAGTTCACGGCCATCGCTTGAAACCGAGAGAAGTGCGTGTTATTCTTGACAAGATCATAATGCATGATTGTCTGCTTTGGGAAGGTAAACAATCCTCTTGTAGCACATTGGGAGATGTGGGTCTAGGTAGATTTTTGTTTTGGCACGATGACCTACTCCCTCCCCACGATGTCATTGATCAAGAATGAAGTAGTTATTTTGTGTTAGAGACTTTATTTTGGATTCTTATGGTTGTATTTGTGTTAGGAACTTTATTTTGGATTCTTATGGTTCTATTTGTGTTAGGAACTTTATTATGTTTTGGATACACTATACGTTGGATTGCTATGTTTTTATTTTCTATTGGAGATTTATTATATATTGATTGCTACTTTGTAGTTGTGATTATATATTGGGGCTATGATGCTGCCAAATTTTGGTTCTCTTTGAAAATAAATATGGCACTGCTTAAAACAATGCCAAAAAGCGTGCTAGATGAAATTATTTTTTTATAGTTAAATAAAAAACTGGCACTGTTTTAAGCAGTGCCAAAAGCATGCCAGATTAATGTACCCGATATAAACACGTGGCGAGACCAAAAGTTGCCACGTGTCGACAAGCTGTCTTGAAATTCTGGCACTGGTTTAATCAGTGCCAAATCTCTAAATCTGGTACCCTTTGACCAAAATCTGGCACTGTTTTGAGCAGTGCCAAAAAAATTGGATCCCCTGTTTTTGGCACTGAAAAAAACAGTGCCAGATTTGGTCAGGCACTGTTTATTTAAACAGTGCCAGTTTAGCGTTTTTGGTGTGGTGCCTATTAGATCTATAAGCTATAAAACTGTAGAACCCTAAAGCAATAAAAACACTACCCTAGGATCATATCATGCTAGATTATCATGATATAATGTATAGTAGAATACATACCTGTATCCATGGTAGCAGTTACCAAACCTTAGAAGAACGATGATGACCGGGTATGTCTTCCTTAGTCAAATCTACTTAGTTCTGTAATGGGTTCCTTCTCTTGATGGGATGGAGGAGGAAGTAGTATAATGATTTGACATATTGGGGACCATAACCTATATGTCTTTATATGCCGTTATGTTAGGATTCCCATTATTCCTAATAGGGCCAGCATTTAGTATCCACTCATTAAACCCATACCCAGTAGAAGTCCATGGGCTTCCTACAATTAGACCACATAATATAAGCCCATTTAATTAATAGCCCTTATAATATTATTGATATTAATATGTTGCCCACTCTTATTAGGAACTATAATTTCCTAATAATCTCCCACTTGGGCTACATATGATTTTTGAAACAATTATACTACATGTTCCTTAGACGCGCACCTGTGCTAGTTATCTTTGGACTTCACATTCCTATATTAATATGGGATCAAGGCGGCTTTTGTCACACATAATTGTAACTAGACCTTCAATGGTCACCATGACAACACATTCAATGACATAGATCAAGTATGGATGAGCAGCATGGAAATTACATGCAATGTGATCTTAAACATGCCTATTTCCAACTGGTCCTACTTTAGTCTTTATTGAGATCAATCCGAAACAATGCAAAACGTATATAGAAAATAATTAGATTCAGAGATAAAACATAAACCATTAACTTTATTCTGTAGAAAATGAAAAACCACATAATTGTCCAAAATAGAACCTCCAAAGTTAACTCCCACTAAACCAAAGTATCGTTAGACAACCTAACACCCATATGAGCAGTGTGCTCGTGAAAGACCTTGGGAGGTAATCTCTTGGTCAGCGGATCCGGAATCATGGAGTTTGTCCCTATATATACTATCAAAATTTGACCACTCTAAACTCTTTCCTTAATAACCAGAAACTTGATGTCAATATGCTTCGACTTCATAGAGCTTCTATTGTTGTTGGAATACAGCACCGCAGATTTATTGTCACAGTATATCTTTAATGGCCTTTCAATGTCATCTACCACACGCAGCCCAATGATAAAGTTTTGCAACCTTATCCCATGATTGGATGCCCCATAATAGGCTATCAACTCCGCAGCCATGGTTGAAGAAGCTATGAGTGTCTGCTTAGTACTCTTCTAGGATATAGCTCCTCCTATGAGTGTCTGCTTAGTACTCTTCCAGGATATAGCTCCTCCAGCCAGTACATAAACATAGCCTGACGTGGATCGCTTACTGTCTTGGCATCCAGCAAAATTAGAATCAGAATACCCGATGATCTCCAAAAGATCTGGTCTTCGATATGTGAGCATGTAGTTCTTTGTTCTCTGTAAATACCGCATAACCCATTTGGCTACTTTCCAATGATCCATTCGTGGGTTACCCAAATATCTATCCAATACTCTCACTGAACTTCTGATATACACAGTCATCAACCACATTCGCCTCAAAACCATACGAGGTG
Organism: Hydrangea macrophylla; assembly: GCA_033977485.1. Classification (NCBI taxonomy): domain Eukaryota; kingdom Viridiplantae; phylum Streptophyta; class Magnoliopsida; order Cornales; family Hydrangeaceae; genus Hydrangea; species Hydrangea macrophylla. The sequence continues at coordinate 8,426,637 of CM066986.1, forward strand.
ATTACTTGATGGAACTTGTGATACCATTGACGGAAAGCCTGCTTGAGACCATAGATGGATTTCTATAATTTGCAGACTATAGACTTTGGATATCCGGATACAACGTTTTCTAGTTGGACCATATAAATCATCTCATCAATGTTTCTATTGAGAAATGCTATCTTAACATCCATCTGATGTAGCTCTAAATCAAAGTGAGCCACGAGTGCCATTATTGTCCTGAAAGAGTCTTTCGATGAAACCAGAGAGAAAGTCTCTTTACAATCTATGTCTTCCCTTTGAGTGAAACCCTTGGCGACTAGATGAGCCTTATATCTCTCGACATTGCCCTTTGAATCCCTATTGGTTTTAAATATCCATTTGCAACCAATGGGCTTCGTTCCTTCAGGCAATTCGACAAGATCCCAATCGTCATTGTCTTTTATGGATTTCAACTCATCATTCATGGCATCAATCCACTTTTGAGAGTTAGAACTTTATTTGGCTTGGTGAAAGTTGATTGGATCATCTTCCACTATCCCTATGTCAAACTCATGTTCTTGGAGGAATACATGTAATCATCCGGAATCTCATTTTTCCTTTCCCTAGTGGATTTTCTTAATGGCATCTCCTCTTGAAGTTGTTGAGTTTGCATTTCAGGTATACTTTCTTCATTTTGCACGAGGAACTCTTGTGCATTGTCTTGTATATTCGGATTTGCATCTTGAACAATGTCAGGAATAGGAACCTGAACATTGTCAATAGCAACATGACGAGGAATAAATTCCTCTTCAAAGCCAATATCTCTAACCTTATCTCTCCCCACAAACTCAACTTCCTCAAGAAATATTGCATTTCCTGTCTCAAAAAATGTGCTAGTAATGGGATCATAAAATTGAAAGCCCAGAGAGCGTTCAGTGTATCCAACAAAGTAGCAACTGACTGTTCTTCAGTCCAATTTCTTTTCATGTGGCCTATAAGGTTGTGCCTCAGCTGGACAACCCCAAATATCTACATGCCTAATGCTAGGCTTCTTTCCAGTCCATAATTTATAAGGGGTTTTGGTTACTACTTTACTTGGAACACCCTGTTGAGGATATATGCTGCAGTCTTTAGAGCTTCTCCCCAGAGTGATTCTGGTAAAGAAGAATGACTAATCATACTTCGTACCATATCCTTAAGCGTTCTATTTCGTCTCTCAACTACACCATTCATGCTAGGTTTGCCTGGCATTGTGTATTGAGGGTCGATACCGCATTCCTCTAGGAATTTAGCAAAGGGTCCTGGACGTTGTTCACCTGATTCATCATATCTACCATAGTACTCACTACCACGTTCAGATTTGACAGCCATAATTTTCTTGCCAAGTTGAAGTTCAACTTCAGCTTTAAATGACTTGAAAACATCCAGGGACTGTGACTTCTCATATATTAATTATAAGTACCCATATCTTGTGTAGTCGTCTATGAACGTGATGAAATATTGTTGTCCATTCCAAGAAGCTTTAGGGAATGGACCACATATATCAGTGTGAATGAGTTCTAAGACGTCTGTACACCTATTGGCACCTAATTTCCTTATGTTTATCTGTTTCCCCTTAATGCACTCAATGCAGACTTGAAAGTCTGCCAAATCTAAGGGGCCAAGAATCCCGTCACGCACAAGTCTCTCAATTCTCTATTTAGAGATATGACCTAATCACTTGTGCCATAAAGTGGGAGAATTCTCACTTAATTTTTGCTTTGTACCACGTGAATTACTATGAAGAATTTCATTATAAGAAGTAACAATGTCAAGCATATAAAGATTATCAATCAAAGAACTGGTACCAATAAGTTTTGAATCTTGAAATAGACTAACTTTATTATTTCTAAAAGAACAAGCATAACCAGATTTGTCCAAATTAGAAATAGAAATTAAATTCTGTCTAAAAGACGGTGATACAAAAGTCTCAATCAAATCCAAATAAACATCAATCTTTAATAATAATCTAAAATTTGTTATAGCTTCCACTGTAACTTTCTTGCCATCACCCACAAAGATGAATCTTTCAGCATCAGTTGGCGGCCAGCTCCACAGGCAACCCTACATAGACATACTTATGTGAGTAATAGCACCAGAATCTATCCACCAAGTATCTTTAGGTATAGATGTTAAATTAACTTCAGAATAAACCAAAGCGAGAAGCTTACTCTTCTTTGCACGCCTAGCAGCGTATTTGGGATAGTCTCTCTTCATGTGGCCTTTTTTTTTTGCTGAAATAGCAAAGGAATTCCTCATTTTGCTTATTTAGTTTCTTCTGCTGAGGTGTCACATCTGCAGCATCCTTAGCTCTCTTCCTTTTATTATTCTGAGAGGTTGATGCTAAGTGAGCACTTTCAGTCTTGCCTCTCTGAATTCTTTCCTCTTCTTGCACATAGTGAGATATGAGCTCATTAAGAGTCCATTTGTCCTTTTAGGTGTTGTAACTCACTTTAAATTGACTGAATTGTGCAAGAAGAGATATGAGAACCAAGTGCACGAGCATGTCCTTAGATAGCTCTAACTTTAGTGCCTTGAGTTTCCCACTGAGATGAGACATTTCCATAATGTACTCCCTTATGTTCCTCTTTCCTTTATACCTCATGGAAATCAGAATAGCCAAAACGGTACTCGTTTCCGACTTTGCATTTTTAGCAAAATATAGTTGTAATTCAGAGAGGAACTTCTTCGCATTTGTGCTCTCAGTAATTGAGCCCCGAAATGTTCCTTTCCAATGGAACGTTTCATAATCATCAGACTCATGCGATTCAAGCGAATCCACTTCTCAATTTTAACCTCATTCGGGTTTTTCGTAGTCGAAGTAGGTCGTTATGTCCTTAGCGCAAGGTCCAAATCCATACATCCAAGAACGATTTCCACGTTCTCTTTCCAGACCTTAAAGTTTCCCCCATTCAGCATTGGGATAGCACTAATTTGAGCAGAAACATTTGTAGCAGTAGCAGAAACTGAATAGAGAACAAAATAAAATAAAATAGCATGCTCACAATTAATAACATGTCATAACATAAACATATCATAAATACTTTATATATATACATGCATGACACATTAAATAATTTACTTAATGGTGGGCCCATCACAGGATACCTAGAACAATATTGACATTTAGTCTTTTGACAGAAATATCAACTGTATGTTGTACTCCCCGTGTAGTGATCAAATATTGACAATAAGTCCTGTCAGACAGTAGCCTTCCTTTGGGCTGACTCACTGCCCACATGGATAATTATTTTGATAAAAATCACATATTTAACACCACATGTACACCCATCATTCGGCCAATTAAGAATCTTCCTTTAGGTCGATTGTTATTCGCATGAATAACAGATATACCATCTTAATATTTCAAAATAAATAAATTTTACACAACAGAGGTTACTTTGGCAACATATTATTTTAATTTATTTATTTGAAATATCAGACATATTGTATGGGGGCATAACCGAATAAATTCCTCACTTTTTTTTTTAATGAACAGAAGGAGGAACATAATTTTAAGCTACCATAGATATAAATTCATGTTATGAATTAAAATCACATCATGAATAAACCTAATGTGCACTACTGAAACATACTGCACTACCGAATATATGATGTTGGGCCTAATGTATGATGTTCATGAATCCACCGAATGATACTATATGTATATATTATGTCTAATTCATATATTTATACAATTACAGCATGACATCATGAATCAAGTAAAAGTTTAAATCATGGACATTGTGAATCAAAGTTCAAGAACACTGTGAATCAACCGTTGTATCACGGCACAAAAGCGAATTATATTATTTTAATAATATTATGATTACCGAAAAGTGCCATCTAAAATATATTTCTCTATATATATATATATCATGAATCAACACTTGTCAATTGCGTATCTATTCCTTTGCTCCTAAATAGGAGTATAAAACTACCTCAATACAAGGTAAAAAGGAATTAGCTAAATCAAAAAAAAAAATTAAAAATAAAAACAAGTGCCGTCATTATATATCAACAATATATCGGCCTATATATATAATGAATCAACCAAACATCACACATAAAATCCCTAATAATCAACAAGATAACTGCTCCAATACCACATGTTAGATCTGTAATCTATAAAATTGTAGAACCCTAAAGCAGTAGAAACACAGCCCTAGGATCATATCATGTTAGATTATCAGGATATAATGTATAGTAGAATACATACCTGTATCCATGGTACCAGTTACCAAACCTTAGAAGAACGATGATGACCGGTTATGTCTTCGTCAGTCAAATCTACTTAGTTCTGTAATGGGTTCCTTCTCTTGATGGGATGGAAGAGGAAGTAGTATAATGATTTGACATATTGGGGATCATAACCTATATGTCTTTCTATACTGTTATGTTAGGATTCCCATTTTTCCTAACAGGGTCAGTATTTGGTATCCACTCATTAAACCCATACCCAGTAAAAGTCCATGGGCTTCCTACAATTAGACCACTTAGTATAAGCCCATTTAATTAATACCCCTTATAATATAATTAATATTAATATGTTACCCACTCTTTTTAGGAAATATAATTTCCTAACATAGTCTCTTCATCATGTCGAATCAAAGACTACCCTCTACTACAAATAGCAAAACTTCTAATCATAATCATAAAGGCTAATATGGAGTGCATTTAATATTTACAATAGGTATCATGTTAATTTAAAATAGGAAAAAGAGTTCCACTTCTCTATAAATGTGCTTGCATATACACAAAGAGAGCTTAGAAAAGGAGAAAGAACATGGTTGGCAATGTTGAAACCTCGAAGACCACCGGGCTTACCCTGCAAAAAATACAAATTAATCTAATGAAAATTACAGATTCACAAAAAAACTACATATAAAGAAAGATCAAAATGCAAATCACTGTTCCAATCACAAGTTAGTCCAAATTTGTTTCCTTCACGTATTGAAATGAAAATGGAATTGTTTTAAATTGCACAGATTTCTGAAATTGCCCACAAAATTCCAGAGTTAAAAAAAAATGTGAAAACCTTACCCAGATTTTGACAGTTCTTTCATTTGTTTGTACTTTCATCAGGCTCCTCTTGCTCATTGCAAGTAACTGAGAATAGACTAGAAGTTTTAGCCATCATCCAAAGTAATTAAAAAGAATCCCCAAAGTAGTTGAAAAAACCTTAAAAACAATGAGGTAACAATCCCCAAAGCAATTGAAAAAACCTTAAACACAATGAGGTAATTTTTACTTCAATTGCATTAACAATTACCTATTTTGATGCCCTAAAATAATTAATTTGACTAATATGCATTCGATTTTGAGAAAAAAGATTTAGTTTTTAGGTTTGTCATGCCCTAATGATTGTTTACGTTGTTCTTTAAAGTTTTCCTATTTTGGGTCTGATCATTCTGTTTGGACCCCACTATGGATCATTTTCTTCTTAGCTTATTGGAATAAAGCCAAAGGCAACCTCTCTCTCTCTCTCTCTCTCTCTCTCTCTCTCTCATATTTCTATACGTTTCTTGAGTTATCAATGTCTGATCCCAAAACCAGAGTCGTGTATGATATGAAGACCTTCATCAAAAAAATCAAGACCTTACAGTATAGAGAGACAGAGAGATAAAGAGAGGTGGAGAATACAGCAATGTCAGAGCGGAAGAGATTGAAAGTACCTTTAGGTGTAACTATAGCCAATGGTGGAAGGGGTGGCACTGGTTGTCGGTGCTCTGGAGAGGCAGCGATATGCATGACCAAAGGTGGTGCTGGTAAGTATGGTGGTTCCGATATGTCCGTGTGGTGGCTCTGGTGAGGCGATAGGGTTTTTGCTGGAGAGAGGATAAGATACAGAGGAACAAGTTTGAAAGAGAGAGAGTAGGTTTTTTCCCCTAGTAAAAGAGAGGGAAAGAGTCAGACTGTAGAGTTTCCATATGTATTTAGTATTATATTCAGTACCAAGAAGACGTTTGAGGATACCGAGAGAGTCATTCATACTGTAGAAGGGAGAGAAGATGGCTAAGTGAATGTGAGAGGCCAAGAAATTGGAAAAGTTGCCACATTGGATTTTTGAGAGAATAGTAGAAAGTTGAGGTGGCAAGTTGTGGAGGCTTGTTTTGCTTCAGCCTTTATATATATAATAGATTAAAGTATTTAATTAAGGTGTTGAGTCTAGTTAAATGAAGTCTTTAATTAATTATCATCACTCATCTATTTTTCCCATATGCATGTTAGTGTAGTTTAGAATTTTTAAGCATCTTCATTTAATACTTTACAATTAATTGCACATGAAAGTTATGTCTCAATTTATCCTATAAATAGAGCTATGTACATCCCCCTAAATCAACGAAAAAAAGTACAAGAGAACAAAATGAAAAGAAAGGAAAGAAATGACTCTAAGAGAGAGAGAGATAGAGTTTTAGTCCAAAGTAGGGTATTATATTTGGTAGAGCTTTGGGCTCAATCACTTGTGCAGAGTTGATCGAAGCCAAATGATAAAACAGTCTGGTAGTTGTATTCTGGAGGGAACAAGTCATAGAGAATGTCTATTGCCCTGGTTCTTAGGTTTTGCCAACCGTAGAGGGTTTGAATCTCCTTAAAGAGAGCGAGATATATATCCGTGTCGATTGGTTTTGTGTAACACTTAGTTGTAATTCCATTTTTTTAATGGTACTTTTTAAATATTTTGTGCAATTACATTAACAATTTTAAGGAGATTCAATCATGGAGCCTATAACTGAGAAGTCGAACAAAAATGTTGGAGATCTCAACAAGCCTTTTCATTTCAAGGAGCCCACTTCAAGAGATGGCAATGAATTGAAAGGTGTTGTTCTACCTCAACCTTCTGAAATTCGCCTATGTCCTCACTGAAAAGAACCCAAACAAAATAGACAGTGAGGGGTTGCTTAATGAAGAACACATTGAGCAACAAGAGAAAATTAAGAAATATGATAAAGATGAGTATAAATGTTGATATTATCTTCTTAACTGTCTTGTAGTTCAATTCTATGATTATTATGCAAATACTTACTCCTCTACAAAGAAAATATGGAAGGCTATGCAGATGAAGTATGACACTGAGCAAGCTGGTACAAAGAAGTATGCTACTAGTCACTTCTATAGCTACCAAATTGTGGAAGGCAAATCCGTAGTCGAACAAGTACAAGACTTCCAAATGATCGCACATGAAGTTCGATCTGAAGGCGTCAAGTTTGTGGATAACCTAATCATCCTAGGAGTAATTGACACACTACCACCATCATGGAGAGAGTTCCAAAAGACCCTACGACACAAGCAAAAGGAGATGTCCCTGGAGACCTTAGTCACACACATCCGCGTAGAGGAGGGGGCAAGAGGCCAAGATGCAGTTGTGACATAAGAGGGTGGTGGTAATACCACAAAGGTAAACTTTGTATCAACTAACAACTTGCCCAAAAATAATTATGCAAATGTGTATTTGAAGCCACGAGGGAAGGTTTGGAAAAATAGTAATAGACCTCAATCTAATAAGGGAAACAAAATAAAAAGAATTGGAAACAAGAACCTCCTTCCGGAAATACAAAGTTGAATGTATGTTTTGTTTGTGACAAGAGTGGGCATATTGCTCGATTTTGCAAATTTCAAAAACGTGAAGCACCACCTCAGGCTAACGTTACTGAAGAGCCACTTGTGGCAATGATTACAAACATTAACATGGTGTAAAGCACAAAAGGATGATGGGTAAACTCTAGTGCCAATAGGCATGTCTGCTATGATAAATATTAGTTCAAGGCATACACTCTCTATGAGGTACCAAAGACTATTATGCTGGGTGATTCTCATACCACCCAAGTTCTTGGAAGTGGTGAAGTTGAGTTGAACTTTACATCTGAAAGGGTGCTGACTCTGAAAGATGTACTTTATACACCTTCCATGAGAAAGCTGATCAATATGTCATTTCTAAAAAAGGAATGTTTGTGGGCAAGTGTTATGCATGTGATGGTATGTTTAAGTTAAACATTGAGATTAATAAAGCATCTACTAATTCAGTTTACATGCTCTCTTGTGTGAATTTTTGGCATGCTCGACTATGTTGCGTAAATTACAGATATGTTGGCACAATTAGTCAATTAGGATTAATTTCAAAGATGAACAAAGTTTTTGAAAAATGTGAAACATGTTGTAAAGAAAAAAAAATTACTAAACGACCTCATAAAAGTGTTGAAAGGAGCACTGAATTGCTTAGTGATCTTTGTGAATTCGAAGGAAGATTAACTCGTGGGGAAATAGATATTTTATCACTGTTATTGATGATTTTTCTAGTTGTACATATGTATATTTATTGGAAAAATAAAAGTGATTCTTTTGATGAGTTCAAAAAATTCTTCTCAAAGTGGAAAACCCATTTGGTAAAAAGATAAAAAAAAAATTAGAAGTGATAGAGGTCGTGAGTATGAATCCACTGGGTTCAACTCTTTTGTTCAGTCATTAGGAATTATCCATGAAACCTCACCTCCATACCCACCTGATTCTAATGGTGTGGCTGAAAGGAAAAATAGAACACTTATTGAAATTACTAATGCCATGTTGATAGATTCAAGTGCACCCTCAAGTCTTTGGGCTGAAGCAGTTTTAACTGCTTATTATGTCCTAAATTGTGTGCCACACAAAATGAATAAATTAACTCCACTTGAGTTATGGAAAAGGCGTAAGCCATATTTGGGATATTTTAGAGTTTAAGGTTGTCTTGCCTATGTGTGTCACGCCTCGCAATAGCAAAAATAGAGAAAATAAATTCCTTTTTTGACCCATAGGCCATGACAGATGAAAATCACCACATTGTCCACCAACAAAGTCTATTCATTAGAGTAATGGATTAAACCATGCATTTGGAATTTATAAGTTTGATATATAAAACCAAAGTTCGATACTAAACTATTACATCCCATAAGTATCTACAAAAGCATAACTAAAGTATTATGGCAACATATGCCGATTACAAACTTAACTTTTTTTTTGTTGAACAAAAAACTGTGCATGTAATGCCCCAAAACCTGGAAATAGGAGTTAGGGTGATTAGATAATTCAATAGTCAAATTAAAACATTTTTAAAATAGGAAGATTTGAAAATCTGTAGATCCAGTCGATTGATCGGGACATTGGTTGACTGGTTTTGCAAGATACAGAGAGCATTAATTTGAACAGCCCAATCCAGTCGACTGACAAAAAGGTCCGGTCGACTGGTTTTCAAGCAAAACGTTTATGAGACATCTGACCCGGTCGACTGGAATAAATTCGGTCGACTGGGGCATGAAATATTCAGTCAACTGAGGCTACCCGATCGACTGTTTTCATAAATACAGAGAGTCTAAACTCTTGGGGACAGAATTCAGTCGACTGGACTCTCGATCAATCAACTGGATTGTAGTAGCAAAATGCTATGTAGCACAAAAGTCCCTATGTTTAACCCACTTCACTTCCAAGCAGATGATTTTAATTCAAATACAAGGGAAGTGGAAGTTAGGGGACACCCTTCCAACTCAAGCACACGATAGACAGTATGATAAAGTCTAAATAATAATGATAAAACATGCAAGCTTGTACGAGCATAGTGGCTTAGGCCATGATTATATGCCGATAAGAATATAATAAGTCCTAACAGGTTTTAAGGAAATCAAATATACATGTTTTGAGGAAAGCAGACTAACAAGTGTCCGATAACAAAACTACCACATGAATACATAAATTGCAATATCAAAACATGTAACTATTACAATTCGAACCTAGGAATGAAGGTTTCAAATTGAGCTAAATTACACTAAATGAGCTATGTATTACATTAGAACAAAACTCCCCACACACGGGGTTTTTACTAAGACTATAGCCCACCGATCATTTGAGGGCCTTACCCTTGTCCATTTCACCTGAAAATCATTTAAACATAGTTCATGAGCACGACGGCCCGTAGTCATATAATTCAATGTTATAATGGAATCTATAAGTGAATCCATGAATGCAATGATTTATTGCCGAAGCAAGAAAGATGTTGCCTGTAGGTCTTTTGTGCATTTTTCAAACACTCACTCTCAACACAAACATCCAGTCTATGGTCCAGCGTGCTATGGGTGCCTTTAACCACCTCATACGGGTCTTTAGCTTATGATTCCTATGGTTTGTAAGACCAAGAGATCGCGTTCCTAATGGATCCAAACCTCACATTTCACACCCACAACCGAGATTATCTATACTTCAAATCAAAATCCTCTCGCAGAGGTTTTTCATAATCTTTCAAATCCGAAAGTCCCACACATGGAGATCTTCCCCTTTTTAAATCAAAAGCCCTACACATGGAGGTCTTTCACCCAAAATCTTTTTTTGCGCATTTTCATGTTGATGCATATGTTCATGCCCAATTTCATAATCATGCTTATGAAATTCAAATGAACAATATTATGCTAGATGAACAAGCATATTAATAGTCTTTCACAAACTTAAGCATAGGCACGAAATCATGGATTTCTAAGCAAACATGTTATCAAACTTTTATGAAAGCATGTAGACATGTTTTCAACTTTCATTTAGCACAAAAGCACATAAGCATCTAGATCATTTAGGCACAATTTCAAGAGAGCTAGGTTTGGATTTTATGCACGTCAAACATGTACCAAACCACGTAGTATTCTAGATTCATGTTAGTTAACATCTAATACATCATATTAAAGAGTTATGTGAACTACCTTTAAACTTTTGCATTTTTCCTAATCGAGATAAGTTGTCAGATGGAAGTGATTATGGTGTCCACGTGTGCTCCTCGTCATATGGAACAGCTTTAAAGCTCGAAGATTCATTCGAAGATCGACAGATCTAGATGATACCAAGGTTTTGTGCTCAAAACCCTAAGTATTCAAAGCTCTACAGTGAGAGGAGAGAGATACAGAGAGATAGAGAGAGAGTTAACAACGATGAAATTTAAACCTAACATGTTCTATTTTTAGTCAGTGGCAAGGTACAACTCTTAAAGCACGATGTACCCCCACTTAAACTAATGTATCTCACTAATCGTACCAATTATGACAAAAGTTAAAATACCAAAAGTGAATCATTTGAGCATACGCTCCTTTTAGTCCAAAAATCTCATTTTCAAATTTTCAGGTCATGACTTACATCGTAGGTAAATATTACAAAGTACCCTTGTGACTAAAATTTCAAATATAGTCTAAAAAATTACAAATTTTCACTAAAGTTCTGAAATTTGATATTAAATCACCATTTTAAAATCTCAGGTTATTATAATACAAACTCAACATATGCCATTACAAACTTAACTTATTACAACAGTCTTTAAACATAAACATAAACTATAGCAGAGCACCAGGTCTTTCGCTCGCATAGTAGTCATCTCCAGCATAGCGTCCACCATAGTACGCTTCATCCTCGTAGCCCCTAGCCACGTATTGCTCACCTGCAACCTCATAACCTTGGCCAACTGGACGTCGAATATCCAGCGGTATTAAACGCTGTCAGTTACGAAAACTGAGTGAATGCAAACACTAACAGAGTATCTATAGATATGCAGTATACATAAACAACATTGTTAAAGGACCATCTCATCATTCGTATGCATATATGTACCAACTCAATATATCCGAACAGACATTGTCCCAGCCAATCCCAAACATAACATGGATGCTTGGATCCACATCGTGTACGTAGCCTTATATCTCAAACAATTCCTTCCTAACTTGGCACATAGCCCATCCCATCACAACTTACCAGCTCAACATGAAGTCCCAACTTTCTTACGCATAATTCCTACACATAGTCCCATACCATATATCCTAACAAACCTGGCATGCAATCCCAGCTTGCTAACCCACATATCAGTCTGACACATAGTCCTAGTTGCCTGGCCAACACGCCCTGATACATTCTCGAGGTTTTATCCTAACATGTAGTCCCAACTTTACTATATATATGCTTAACATGTAGTCCAAGCCCACAGCAAGCTGACAAGTAATCCTGGCGTTACCACATATATGCCTGACACGTAGTCCCATTTCACAGCCTGACACGTAGTCCTGATCTTATCACAGTATCTTAGGCTCTAACACCCGACATCATACGATATTTGTGACCGCATTAATACTCCCGAATATAAGTAGTATCGACCTCTATGGCCGATAGACCAACTATCATGCATATTAGCTTCTCATTCCCGTTTGCCACGTTATATCATCATTATACAAATGGTTCTACTATTTAATGCATTAAGCTCATTATTTAATGTGTGTATTACTCCCATATAGTATCATGTTATTTTGTATTATCCCATAGTCATATCACAAAATTCGAGATTGATAATCAAACGATCGAACCCCTTATACTTTAATTTCTTTAAGGCATTATTTAGATTTGTTTTGATGATGGCAAATCTAGTCATTTTCATTGTGCTAATCTCTTGATTTATGCATTTAAATGTTTCAACTTTGTTTGAGATCATAAGATACCATATGGTGAAGTCCAAGAGTGATGGAGCTCCATAAGGATCAAGCTTGAAGACTTGAAGATTATTTCATCCTTCGTTGAAGACTAGGATTTACTTGTAAGCATTTTGATCAATCACTCATAGGGGCTCAAGTAACTTTAATTGGACTTTAGGATCCTTTCTCTCATACTTTAAAACACTTTCAAGGTCTTAAACATACTTAGACCACTCAATTAAATTCATTTTACAAAAGTTTTTAAGTGGCTAAGTCAAAATCAAGTACCCTCTGCAGTCAAATTTAAAGACAAACTTGATCTAATTTGTAAAGAACTAGATGTTGAGTTTTATATGGTTGGAAAGGTATTTGAATATAGTTTCTGAATCTTTAAACGGATTGCAAAAATAAGCTTTGTAGAGGGAGTTATGGCCGTTTTAGTAAAGATGTGTTAGTCTCCGAAAAATTGCAAAAACCAGTCGATTGAATTATTTCATGTCCAGTTGACCAGAGGTTATGTCCAGTCGACCGGAGGTACTATTCCGGTCGACTGGATTGTAAAAAAGTTGACTGTTTTCTATTTTTTTGAAAAGGTAGTTATTGCTACAAACTTTTTAGTCGACTGGGTCAATTTTTCAGTCGACTGAATCGCGCTGAAACACATAATAGCTAATTTTTTAAACTTTCCAAAATTTATTTTTACACCCTCCAAACACCCCAACGGTCATATATGTTGAAAAACTATATATAGGGGTGATTTTAAGGGTTGGGTAATGAAAGAAAATCATTCAAACATCTTGTTTAATTATCATTCTTATTTGAGCCCTAGTTTAAGTGAAAAATCAATTTGCTCTAGATTTCAATTGTAATTCTTGAGAGAGCAAATTGTAGTGAGCTTTCATTTGTATTATCCACTCACTAAGAATTTGTTGTGTGAGCTATAATTATATCCATCCACTCTAGAGAGAGAGTTATCGTTTGTATCCATATTATTTATTTGTAAAGAGTGAGGGCTAGTAATCCTTGTGTGCAAAGAAGAGGTGTTCTTCTTTGGGAGAGTTGAAGACTCTTGTAACAGTTTGATCTATATATACCCGTAAGTAGGTCAGATTAAAGGAATCCTCAAGAGGTATTCTTAAGGGGTAGACGTAGGCCGCGGTGTGCGGATTGCCGAACCACTTGAAAACTTGATTTGCAAGTTTCTCTTCCCTTCTTTCTTTACATAATTGTTTGTGATTTTGTTTAATTTTTTATAAAGTTTTTAAAAGGTTAATTTTCTGCTAAAACCTTATTCACCCCCCTCTAAGGTTTCCATTTCTAGCCAACAATTGGTATCAGAGCTTCGGCTCTTCTATTTTCAAAAGTTTTTGAAAAAGTTGAGTTAAAATCCAAATGGAACCAACACTTTTCGTATCTCTTATAGTGAGGGTAAATTGGCACATAGGCCACCGTGTTTTAATTGATCAAATTGTGCTTATTGGAAAAATAGAATGAGAATCGTTATGATTTCTCAAGATTTTGATTGATGACAAATAGTGGTCAAAGGGCCTCATCTTCCTACAAAAATTGTAACTGGTATTTCTATTCTAAAAACGGAAAATGAATATAATGATGCCGATAAGAAACTCATTAAAATGAATGCTATGGCAATGAATTTATTATATTGCAGTTTAGACCCAAATGAATACAATAGAATTTCATCTTGCGAATTCGCAAAAGAAATTTGGGATAAAGTTGAAGTGACTCATGAGGGAACAAGCCAAGTCAAAAGGTCAAAAATTAATTTGCTTGTTCAATCTTATGAAATGTTTAAAATGTTGCCTTTTGAGTCTATTGGTGATGTCTACCCGGTTTATAACTATCATCAATAGCTTGAAAAATCTTAGTCAAGTTTATGTTAATGAAGAAATTATTGAGAAAATTCTTACGACTTTACCAAAGCAATTACAACCGAAGGTCACAGCTATCCGAGAAGCGAAGGATTTGACAAACTTGTCAATTGAACAACTCATGGGAGCACTCATTACCCATGAAATGGAATTAGCCATGCTTGTCAAAGTAGACAAGAAATAGGAAGTGAAAGAGATCAAAAGAGGAGACATGCCCTTGAAATTCTCAAGCTCAAAGAAAAGGGAAAATGATCATGAGATTGATAAGAATGAAGATATGGCTTTGATCACCCAAAAATTTGTAAAGTTTCTAAAGAAAGAAAAATTGATAAAGATGCCTCAAAAAGATGAAAAATGCAAGAAAAAGGCAATGAAGGCCACTCAAAGTAGTCTCAAGAGTGAATTATCGAGAGATGACTCAAATGGAGATGAGATCGTCTATCTTTGCCTCTAGGTAATAGAAAATGGGGTAACCTCTACTTCTTGCTATTTCAATGACTCTACTTATTTAATGAATTTCAAAATAATGAGTCAAATTCTATAGAAACAAAAGAAGGTTATTGCATTACAACTCCTCCATCGTTGAAAGATCTTAAGTATGGTCATCGGAAGAGGAGAATAGAAATTTATTTTATATCACTTGACATAATTCTTTGGAACATTGTCAAATATGATTTTTCTCCTAAACCAAAGGTTGAATGGAATGAAAGTGATCAAAATAACTTTATATTAAATCTTAGAGCTATAAAAATTCTACGGAATTATTTAGATGATATTTCATATGATAGAATTTGTTCATGCCCTAATGCAAATGAAATTTGGTTATGTTTAGAAAATTTTTATATTATTACTAAACAAATTCGTGAAGAGGAAAGAGTGTGCCTATTTGCAAATGAAGATGATGAGAATGAGAAAATGGCAAAAGAGGCCACTTGGGATGATGATGACTCATCCGATGATAACTCATGTGACCAAGAAGGTGTACAAGAGAATTTGGTAAACTCTAATCCTACATGTATTGTTGAATCTCCTAACTACAATGAGCTTCAATGTGCATTTGAGGAGTTACATAAGGAGTTAGAGAATTTGGGATCGAAATATATAACTCATAAAAAGTATTTTTCAAAACATTCAAATGAGTTAAATATTTTGAAATCCCAAAATGAATCTTTGAAGATTGAAAATGAAAAACATGTTTCAAGAGCACAATCTTCAAATGAGCTTGAAAAAGAAAATTTTGAGTTAAGAAAGAAATTAGAAGATTTAAAGTCTCAAAATGAAATTTTGGGAAAAGAAAAACTTGTTTCAATCAATCAACCTTCAAGTAAATCTATTGAAAAAGAAAATGTTGAAGTGAGAAAGGAGGTTGTTGATTTGACAAGAACTTTGGCAAAATTCACACAAGGCGAACAAAATATGAATATGCTTTTGGGAAAGCCAAAAATGTGTTTTTGACAAAGCCGGTTTGGGATTTAATCCCACATACAAGGAAAAGAAGTACAAAAGCTTCTTTGTAAAGTCCACACCTTCTACTTCAAATTCTCAAAATTCTCACAAGAATTTCTTTATTAAGGAATCAATCTCAAATGAGTCCCTCCTCCATGTAACTTATCACTATTGCATGAAAAAGGGGCATGTTAATTATAAATGTCCACATAAAAGAAAAATTAACATGGTTTGGGTTGTGAAAGAATCTACCATCTTGGCAAATGTTGCATCCAAGAGGTGCTTGGACAATGGTTAAATCTTTTGCTTTAAGCCTAGTAGGAATAGGATAGATTAATTTCTCTTGATTTTGATAGCATGCTAATCATGTTTGTTTTATCACATTAATTTGTTTTTGTGTTCAAATATTCATCCTCCTAAGGAGATAAAGCATAATTTTGATCTTAAATTGGTATTCATTCATATATGCATATATTAAGGGGGAGCACATTATTATGTTCACTTTAGTTGTTTTGGTATCTCGTTGCCTCCATGACATGTTTGCTTGTCTTTAGGGGGAAGTTTTAGTTCAAACCTCCAATCTTTTTGTTGTTGTCAAAAAGGGGGAAATTGATAGAGATGTAAAAATTGGGATAATGATAGATCTTTAAAAAGGGAAAATGTTTCTAGAAAGTTATCATTCTTGGATTCATACTTTGTATATCTTGTTGTTTTGAATGATAAAATGAAAATGACATGTATTGTGCTTTAATTGCTATATCTCTATTGCATGTTTTGACATCATCAAAAAGGGGAAAATTGTTAGCCTTGAATTTCTTTAAGGCATTATTTATGTTCGTTTTGATGATGGCAAATCTATTGATAATTACATGTTCATAATTGTTCTATTCTAAACTATTATCAAGTCATTTTTATTGTGCTAATCTCTTGATTTATGCATTTAAATGTTCTAACTTTGTTTGAGATCATAAGATAACATATGGTGAAGTCCAAGAGTGATGGAGCTCAACAAGGATCAAGCTTGAAGACTTCAAGATTATTTCATCCTTGGTTGAAGACTTGGATTTACTTGTAAGCATTTTGATCAATCACTCATAGGGGCTCAAGTGACTTTAATTGGAATTTAGGATTCTTGCTCTCATACTTTAAAATACTTTCAAGGACCTAAACACTTAGACCACTCAATTAAATTCATTTTACAAAAGTTTTCAAGTGGCTAAGTCAAAATCAAGTACCCTCTGCATATGGGTCATCTTTAAAGACAAATCTGATCTAATTGGTAAGGAACTAGATGTTGAGTTTTATATGGTTGGAAAGGTATTTGAATCTAGTTTCCGAATCTTCCAACAGATCACAAAAAAGAGCTTTTTACAGGGAGCTATGGCCGTTTGAGGTATCAGTCTGCAAAAAACTGCAAAAACTATCGACTAAATTATTTCATGTCCAGTCGGCCGGAGGTGCTGTTCCACTCGCCTTGTAAAAAAGTTTAACTTTTTGCTATTTTTGAAAGGTAGCTAGTGCTACAAACTTTTTAATCGACTGGGTCTATTTTTCAGTCGACTGGATCGTGCTGAAACACATAATGACTAGTTTTTTAAACTTTCCAAAATTTGTTTTTACACCACCCAAACACCCCCAACGGTCATATATGTTGAAAAGCTATATATAGGGGTGATTTTAAGGGTTCGCTAATAAAGGAAAATCATTTAAACATCTTGTTTAATCATCATTCTTATTTGAGCCCTAGTTTGAGTGAAAAATCAATTTGCTCTAGATTTCAATTGTAATTCTTGAGAGAGCAAATTGTAGTGAGCTTTCATTTGTATTATCCACTCACTAAGGAGTTGCTGTGTGAGCTATAATTATATCCATCCACTCTAAAGAGAGAGTTATCATTTGTACCCACATTATTTATTTGTAAAGAGTGAGGGTTAGTAACCCTTGTGTGCAAAGAAGAGGTGTTCTTCTTTGGGAGAGTTGAAGACTCTTGTAACGGTTTGATCTACATCTGTAAGTAGGTCGGATTAAAGGCATCCTCAAGAGGTGTTCTTGACACTACAAGGAAAATGGCTATTTATGTCACTTTTAAAATTGTTTTTATGTCATTTTTATTTTGAGCGACATAATTATCTCTTGCGTGTGTTTTTTATGTCATTTTTTTAAGTATTTATGTCACTTTTTAGGAATCTAACATAAATAATACAATTTTTATGTCGGTTTTTGTAGAAGTGACATAAATGATAAAGTTTTTGTCACATTTTTATAAAGTGACATAAATAATAAAGTTTTTATGTCACTTTTTAATAAACCGACATAAAAAAAAGTGCAGTGGCAATTTTGTATATAAAACACAAAGTTTATTCAGCATCCATCTCAACACAACAAATGAACAAACTCCACTTGCAAAAACTGATCCCTAATGTCTCTCATCATTTTCTCTCACTAAAACCCTAGCACCTTCTTCATCATCCATGGCCGACTACCCCTCCATCATCCAAGTACCAATCTTCTCCACAAAAACTGATCCCTAAATATCTTTCTTTCTTTTTTTCCCTCTCTACGAAACCTCCATCTCTCTCTACAAAAACCCCCATCTCTGCTCTCGTCTAGCAACGTCGGTATCGGTCCCTCGTCAACCACCGCGACGTCCTCGTCCCCTCTAAGCACAAGCTCTTCGTCCGCCGCCTCGGTTGGGACACCACCACCGACAAGCTCTACACCATCATTTCTCTCTTCAATGACCTCAACATGGCCACTATGATCAATGACGGCATCATCACTTTCCATCACATCGAAGCCGCCTTGTTAGCCCTAAGAGAGCCCAGCAAGCGAATCAATGGCCAATCCAAATTTTCCTGATCCTTTGTAGTAGTATCTTAGGCTCGAGTAGATGCAAGTACCACTATCTCAGGTATGGTTGAATACTTTCAACTTATTTAAAAAATGAACAATTTTAGTCTTGCCTGCAAACAATTACAGGTTGCAATATTGATGTAATTGGTTGCAAGTGGAGGAAGTGCACTTGATAATCTCCCATTATAGGATGATATCCATATAAACCATTTTGTTTTTTCAAATTTAGCAACAATCGTGGCCTGGTTTAGGTGATCACTTGGATTAATTTTGTGCAGATGTCAGTATAGGTAAGATTTAGGGAAGTTAGATGAGATTTTTGAGTTTTTTTTAATATTAAGCATCCCATAGTGCTATGAAGGGCGATTATTCCTTTGTGTCACTATCTGATGAGGAGAGAGGGCATGGGGAAGGAGAAGGAACTATATGGAAGAAGTGGTGGAACTCTACCCCATAAGAAAACAAGTGGACATAAATAACAAAAAAGGCTCCTTATATTGCTATAAAGGCTGAAATGGATAGCAGCCATTGGTGGGACTAAAATTTGGTCATGTAACTTTATCCAAAGCTGTGGTAGGATGTACTAACTAGCTTACTGTATGCTTAAGCTTTGGATATAGGTGATAGAGGAGTTTTTCCTTATGCAATAGTCAAACCAATAGTTGAAATTGGGTAGACAAGGAGTGGCATAAAATGAGTGCTATACAAAAGCTTTTGACTTATAACGGACATGTGCTGAAGCAGTTAATCATATGTAATCCTAGTCCATGCCTTACAAGTAATAGAAGATCTATAAACTTACTAATCAAATGGACATGTTGATCTGTGGTATTAAGTCATGATATTATTTCTTGTATCCTGTACTTTCTTTCTTCTTTGGTTGATTTTTAGCCCATTCAGATTTTCTGTTTCTTGAACTACTGTCATAGGATGTCGAGTTTGAGTCACCTGATGCAAAGAAACAAGTTCGAGGATCAGTAAAGAAATCAAGGGCTGCAAAGGTCCACAATCTCTTTCCAACTTGCTCTTTTTCTACTAATTGAATAATAGCAATGGGATTATATGATCTATGACTCATTTTGCTTAAAGAAATCCAAATAATGGATAGTTGTAATGGTTCTATTGTACATGTCTAATGAAATAGTCAGTAGAAATTTGATATTGTAGTCTCTAACAATGGCTGTTTTGTGGACGTACTATTCAATTAGGTTGAGGTTGGGAAAGATGAAGAGAAAGCAAAGGCAGACAAAGCTGTTGAGCTTGATAACGTGGTGGAAACAAACACTATCCAAATATCTGAGAACACTGTGCTAAGAAAGCTTCTTGTGAGTTAAATAGATAGTTCTAGTGTCATTTTGGTAAAATTACTGTATCGGTTGAAGCCTTAGAGTGGTACATCTCGTATTTTTTTTATGCTTTTAGCGGGGGCCAAGGTATTTTGATCCTCTAGATAGTGGTTGGGGAACATGCTTCAATTGTGGTGAAGAAGGTCATACAAGCGCGAACTGTACCTCACTTAGGTGGAATAAGCCATGCTTTGTTTGTGGGAGTTTGGAGCACAAAGGCAAGCAATACACAAAGGTTTGTGGAACAAAAAATATATGGAAAATTATATATATTATTTTTTGCCAACTTGAATGCCTAATATCTAGCCATGTTGGTTATGTTATGAGCCAATTAATTTTGAATGTTTTGGTTGCTAGATGGATTGTAATTCTCGTAGAGCTTGTTTTGATGTCCTTGAATGCGATAGTTGTATTCATACTTTTGTATAGTATTTTTTACCAAAAAGATGATGATCACGTTCTATTTAAAAATAAGTACTATGTTCACTGTGGCAATGATACTTAAAAAATCGTTGATTGTTGCATTCCAATGAAATTTAGATATGAACACTGATGAACTATGATGAAGTCTCTCATTTTTTCTGAATGGATTCATTCATGATGATGGATTTTACATTATGATTATACATGAATTATGAATAAGACTATTTAGATTCAAGTGACAACCAAGCAGGCTAATATTTGTCAGCTTTCTTGAATTGATTGATTTTCTTCTCCTTTTCACTTCTTTGTCAGAATCTGAATTAACCGTGAAAGATCTATTTTTTGATTAATTCTTTGAAGAAGTTCATGTCTTGCATGGGCATGATACTCTTACGTATACAGTACTAATATGAGGAGAGAGAAAATGAAGTGAAGGTTGCTCATAGGTTTCAAGTAGTTTTGTCACGTGGATGGTGCTTTTGACATATTGGGTGATATATTTTTATCTGTAAAACATCAAAGCTAATTTTTGTAAAAATAGTTGAGACTGGCTGCGTTATGGAACACAAGGTTTAATGGGTGAGAGCATGTTTGGTAAATGAGTATGACTGATATGTGGATGTTGACTGTTGAGTTAACTGTGGTTTAAGACAATAACTGCGAAGTTAGAAATAAATGCATTCGTGGGATGGTTAAAATGCCATAAAGTGGAGTTCTAGGGAAAAGAACGGATTTAGGTTATTTAGTCATGTGCAACAAATATCAATGGATGCAGAGGTTACGGAGACATAGTCCATTTTGATAGTTATCGTTATACCAGGGAGGAGAAGTTAGAATTACATTTGGTTAAAATAGTGAAATAAGACATGATAAAGTGGTGTTTAACTTAATTCATGATCCCTACGAAAATTGTGAGAATTTGTGTGTCCTCAAATAATTAGGATGGGCCTATCAAGCTATTATGAGTTTAGTTTAGTTGTAAGTGTGTTGTATTAATTATATAAGTGGTTATATTTATATTTTATGTTTTAGGTATCCATGTTAACAATTTGTGAAGCTGATTTTCAGTTTCTTATTTGGTTTGAACTTCTATTATCAACTGATAGATTTTGCTGCGTATTTCCGGTGAGCTAGTTAAGAGCACTCTTGTGGAGTTTTGATTCATTTTCTTCCAAATGTGAATGAACTCACCATTGACAATGCTCAATGAAAGTATTTGCTCGCATATCAAGATATTTTGACAGATAGTTCTTTCGCTTCAATCACTCGTCTCTGGGTTTTCCCTTGTAGAAGTGGAATACGTTGAATTGTAGATCACCTGGTAAATTTTGTCGCAAAAAATATTACATGGATTTACGAGACAATTCAAAATGCTTGCCTTAAAGTTTAAACATTATTTCTATGTGGATGGGCTCAAATACATTTGCTTGATTCCTTATTCTTTGTCTGATTTATGACCAGGGATAAGATTGCTTTATTTGCAAAAAAAGGAGGTCACCGTGCCAAAGATTGCCCAATTTCATCAATTTTTTAAAAAAATCTAAGATGCAAGATGAGTGGGTACTTGTATATTCACAAATATATTTTTTACACAATTATCTAAACTATTGACCGAGGAGTTAAGTAGATACTGTCTATCTATTTGTTCTCTTGCTTATCCAGCTTGTTTGTTGTAATTCTAACTTCATTCAGAATACTATTATTCAATCAGAGTCAGAGTACTGCCCCTCTAGGAAGTACAACAACGGAATGCTCATTAGCTTCATGACTGATAAGGTAAGGACCTGACTTCAATAATCGCTATACAACTAACGAACCCCTTGTGGGTATCAAATCTCAAGTATTATTACAACATGACAAGATGGAAAATATGTGTCTTGGGCTTTAAGAAATGATGTCCATCTCGTATCATTCCTCTTTATGATGTAATATTTATTTTACTTCAAAGTTCTCCCATTTGACGAGCTTATGAAATTGCTAACCCTATCATTTCCTCTTTTTTAAATTTTTAGTTGGACTTGTATGACCTTATATCATTTGGTACTACTACGTTCATCTTCACTTTTTCTGATTCTACTTGCATTTAAAGACGGGGTTTCTATTGATGCTCATAATCGTTTTGTCTACATTTCAATGAAAACTTTTGTCTATTGGCTAATGTGACACATGGTGGGCATGTACATGGAAGTAAATTTATGTTTGGGATTTTCTTTAAATTTGCATGAATCATATTGTACAAATAGGTTGTTAATAAGGGTGTTTTGACAAGGCTTTTAAAGACGAATAAAATATATCTTCTCATCCTAGGCACACTTGTTAGGTATTGGTACTAACACAAGTTTGGTACAAACTTGCTATTGCATGTGTTGTTTAAAGGCACTGCTTGTTCAATTTCTTATACATTCAGTATTGACTTCAATAGTTCTACATATAAAATTATTGGTTGTAGATGTATAGCAAAGTTGTCACCTATCTTTTCAAGAGCTCTCATTGTGCATAAACTTTAACTGTAGGATTTCTTATAGATGAGGTAATTTTTTTATATTTCTAGACGGGTACTGTATTCCTATCATAGATGTACTCAAATACAGATACCATCATACTAATAATGATTTATGTCCATAGTCAATACATACATATTAAACTCTGGGTATGTTATGCATTCTTTCATACCCATATTCTCTCTTTTCAAAGCTTCTTGTGTCTATGTATCAGTATTGCACCATACTCATATTGACATCTACCTCATACTCAATAGCGAAAAATATTTATCTCCATGTATCATATTGGTGTGTCACATACATTTTGTCAGGCATCGTGATATAAACTAAAGCGGTGAATGCCTTATTGGTTGCATGACCTATAGGCATAGAAGAAATGCACGTAGATTTCACATTTCTGGGATGGTGAATTTCCTGAAGAATGCTAGAGAATGATAGACAATAATCAGTACATGTACTAATCTGTTCATTTGACTCTATCTTAGCTGCCTAATGTCATTGAGGCTCTATAAGACTTGTGTTGGTTTTTTTTTTGTGGTTTTCCTTTTTATTTGTGGGGGACGTAATACCTGTGTAAGCCAATTTTATTTTTTGTCATATCCATGTGCTATAAGATATACAAGTTCAGATTTGCAAAGTGAATGAGAACACATGAAGTAACAATTGATTCTATTGGTATGCGATTTACTTTATCAGTTGATTCTATATACACATACATGCATGCATATGTGTTTTACATGAAGATAAAAGTGTCATCCAGTTTGTATTTATATTATGTTATTTTTTACTTCTGCTATAGCTATTTCACACCACAACCATGGAAGTTCTTTTAAACTCTTATATTAGGATCTTTAAAAAAAATTAGGATGTACCATTGTTGGGTGTGGCTCATATTGTAATGGGTCCGCAACATTAGGCCCAAGAGTCAAGGGAAGGGCCCTGTGGCTTTATCTACAACTGAATCAGAATATATGGCAGCAGCTGAGGCTGCAAAGGAAGCGCTGTGGTTAAAGGGTTTAGTCAAGGAACTTGGTGTTGATCAAGGTGGAGTTCAGTTGGATTATGATAGTCAGAGTGCCATTTATTTGGCAAAGAACTAGGTGTATCATGCAAGAACTAAGCATATAGATGTGAGGTTCCACAAGATAAGGGAATTGGTTTCTACTGGTGATATTCGTTTGGAAAAGATTCATACGACAAAAAATGCTGCTGATATGTTTACAAAGCCCGTTACTACAGAAAAGTTCAAGCATTGCTTGGACTTGATAAATGTCTCTTCTTGTTGAAGATGAGGAGTACCCCCTACCCTATATTAGTTCAAGGTGGAGCATGTAATTGTGATCTTCAAGGCGGCTTGATATTCACCAAGGTGGAGATTGTTGGGTGTGGCTCATATTGTAATGGGTCCATAACATTAGGCCCAAGAGTCGGTATGGACTAGTCGGGTGGGGGGTGCGGGGGGACATAGCCCCCCGCGGTGCGGTATGGGTATTTTGGGGATTGTGCCATATACCTATAGGAGATATATATGATGTAACCCTAAATCATTTTCGATAGTGGAAATTTAAGGCTCTCCAGTGTGGACGTAGGCACATTGCCGAACCACGTGATAATTCTTTGTGTCTCTTTAATCTTTCTGTTTTTCATATATTATTTGCGTGTGATTGTTTCGATCCAACAACCATGAATTGAGACTCGTAACTAAAAATACACTACTAATTTAGAGCTTAGGAGTTGGGGCACTCAAAATCTCCAATATTAAGTGGTGACCTATTTTTAAGAAAAAAACTCGTATATTTTATGGGCACATGCAAAGCACGTGTTACACCACTAGTAATATTATAATGTTGAATAGATTCAATTTTTTTAAGACTTTTTCCTTGATGGGTCTTACATTGCATCTCCTGCAGAGATGTCAAGATAGGATAACTGAAAAAATTGAAGGCCTTGCAAGAACTCATACCTCGTTGCAACACGGTTGCTGGAATTGTATTATTTTCTTTTTTCCATTACATTTTTTGTGAAATTGCAAGGACTAATTTCTGTGTCACTTGTTCTAATTTAATCAAAATGATATTTTCTAGTTCTAAAACACATTTAGTTGTTTTTTTTTTAGTGTTTTCATTTCTATTACCTTACTAAACCCATGAACCAAACATAGCCTTGGCTCCAAGGTAGATATGAAATTTTCATTGGGCGGTCACATTGTTCCCATTAGACAATTCAAGCAATGCAATCTATTACGTCAATTGTGCTTACAAGAGTTAATTGTTCCCTATTTCTTATTTTTTATTTTTGTCTTAGCTATCAATTTAATTTGGAATGTTTAATGCTTTAGCTAATTACGTAGTGTATTAGAGCTATCACTTAATTCATTTACATGTAGGAAAATTCTATAACACATCCTATTGTATTATGATACATCATAGTGGATTAGGATGTATCATACTTACTAGTGGTTTAGACTCCAAATTGTTGTAGTTTGATCCCAAACTGCAATAATTGGTGCAAAAATGTTGTAGCTTTGACACTACTTTGCACCTCTTAAATGGTCTCAAAATAGAGAGAGACAAAAGTTAGAGAAATTAAGGGACGACAAAAATGGCAAGCTTTGGAAAATTAGCTCTTGAAAATTGGGGAAGTAGATACAAGTTTCATTCTATAACTGGCCTCCTTTTTGTGGCATTAGTTTTTGTTATTATTTACTTTACTGGAGATACCAACAAATTAATGCTTGAAGTTGAAGAAGAAGATCATGAGATTGTGCCAGAGAAATCACTTCCGAGTTGTGATTTGTTCTCTGACAAATGGGTTTTGATAACTCTAGTTCATACCCTCTTCACAAAGAGAAGAAATGTTCATTCTTGCCTGATACATGATATCAAAGGTGGTGGAACTACCTTTCAATGTCATCACCCCCCACCACCACCACGTGAAGGCCAAAGACTAAAAGGTGGCAATCATGTTTCCACTTAAAGCTTGAATATAATCTCTCTCATGAAGTGTTATTTAATAATGTCTTAAAATTTGAACTGAATAGATAAGTTATGTTAGATTAGTATACAATACAATAGAAATAAAAAAGCAGAGGAACCCTTAAACAGAGGATTCATGTTCCAAATTACATGAATGCCAAAGACTAAAAGCAAAAGTTTGGATTTTTTGTTGTGGGTTTGATCATAAGGAGATCTAGTGGTCAGAAAAGCTGATAAAGTGAAACCTACAAACTTTCAAGTGAACTACTTCAAAGCCTGCCAACCAACTTTGCAGTTGTAACCACTCACATGCAATAGCATCTCTCTCTCTCTTTCTCTCTCTCTCTCTCTCTCTCATGTAAAAGAAACTATATTTCTCCTCCACCTGGAATCTTACTGAAACCAGTGAGGTTGGTTATACAGGAGAGAGGAATCAACTTTGTAAAAGCCATGGTCAAAAGAAACAAATTCTAAAGAGAAATATAGTAAAGAACCTTCCTAGGTGAGTCACAAGGAAACAAAAAGGACAAGATAACTCTAAGCATATGGTTATTAAGCAATCAAAAAACAATTGGAATTTCAGTATATGGACGTTAAGCAATCAGTTTCAATTATTACTTCTTGATTTGTTTTTGTATTTAGCTTGACAAAAATTATCAGTTTTGTAACTATGAGCAGGTTTCTTAGCAAATGGTGAGGTAGACCCCGAAATCTCAGAGTGGAAATGGAACCACCATCTTGCATATTGCCACGGGCAAGAAGCAAATTGAGGTATTAATTCCCTTTATGTTTTTTTCGAAATTTTTGTTTTCTGTTTCATTTTCTGAAATTAAGATGGAACACCATCTTGCATATTGATGGGGTTGACAACTTTGGGTAACAGGTGTTGGAATTAATGAAGATTATCACATGACTTGGTAAGATTTCAAGCCCGAAGCAAATTGCTCAAGGATGCACGAGGTATTCTTTTCTACTCTTTGTACTGTTTTAACGTTACTATTCAATTAATGGTCCACATAATGTGACAATCTGCTTAGTAGTTTTGGTAAGTCTCACATTTAGATCCCATTTTCTAATTAGGGTCGATATAGTTTAAATTATTTAAATTGGGTCGATTTAGGTGCATTTGTATGTAGTTGCTATAAACATTCCTGATTGATTTGAATAGGAAGATTGATGTCAACATCTGCTTTTCCATCTCCTTTATGAAGTTGAACTTTGTTCATTTGCATGCATAAAGGATGTGATTCGACTATTAATGTGTTCCATAGTAAAACATTAGGCTATGTTTGGTTCATGGACTTAGTGAGGTAAAGGGGAAGGAAACACCTGCTGAAAACACTTTTCTTTCTTTGGTTAGGAAAAAATAGTGTGGAAATGGGGATGAAAAGAAAATAGTATAAATATGATACTCATCTTTGCCACTTCTAAATTTGAGAAACTAACTAGAAGTGGCAAAGATGGCGTCTCAAACTATTCCCTATTTCCCTTTGCTTGAATTTAAGGTCAATAAAAGGGCAAATGACATGTCAAACTAATTTTCAAAATTCTTTTCGCAGGCAGTCTACCATTCCTGCTTTTTTTCGTTTCACTTTGAACTATTGAGTGGCATAATTATTAAACTTTAATTGAACTGCTAACACTAGTTTCCATTGGAGTTGTGGCCGTTGAATTAACTTAAAATTTTATTTCTCAGCTAAAGCTGGCAATGAAGATTCATCCTCTGTAGATTTCATGGTGAATAGGATTGCAAGAGTAGTTTAGATCAAGGTTCGTTTCAAGATCTGCTGTGTTACTTTTTGAAACAATGGCGTTGTCTTGAGCTGACCTCTGTCAATTGAAAGTATTATTTCTTTGATCTTTACTCTATTAGAAAATCTGAGTTCCTGAAATTAGAATTTGTTACATAAATGTTGTGGTCAATATGTGTTCAATTTCTCAAAACAGAATAGACTTTATAGCAACACATCCATTGATTAAAGACTTTTTTTCTGTTGCAGTTGAGGAACTCAGATGAACGTAAGAGAGGAGGATTCTCATTTTTTTTAAAGGGAAGGATTCTCACTTTTTTGTTGTTGGAGAAAATGTTATTCTAGTGGATTTAGTATTAGTAATACTCTCGAAGGATGCTTATCTTCTGAACAGTGTTTATATGTATTGGTTTTTTATGCTTATAAATTAAAAGCAGCTCTCTTTGTGGAATTATATTGAGTTCCGATGGCATCTGGAGTAAAATTTAGGTTGAACGTACACATGGTTCTCGGAGACATAATTTTTAATCTTTTGTTGATTGGTAGATATGAATGGATGGAATGGAATTGATTGGTTGTAATGATATATTAATTGATTATTGAGTATTAATTTAGTTGTTCGAATTGATTATTGAGCTGCATTAAGTTTTGTACAGGGCAGTAATATTGATATATGCAATCACTATTTTTTTAAAAAAAATTTGGAACCATTTATATCACTTTTAAGAAAACCCACATAAATAAAAAGCATTTATGTCACTTTTAAATTTTTTATGTCACTTTTAAAGTATTTATGTCACTTTTAAGACTTTGATGTAAGAATTTTGTTTGGTATTTATGTCAGTTTTCTACTTTTATGTCACTTTAGGTTAAAAGTGATATAAATACCATTTATGTCACTTTTATAAAACATATATGTTACTTTTAAAAACATTTATGTTGCCCCTATTTATGTCACTTTTTTACTGGAAAAAAAAGTGGCATAAATACCTATTTATGTCACTTTTTAAGTGACAAAAAGCCTTTTTCCTTGTCGTGTGAGGGGTGGACGTAGCCGCGGTGTGTGGATTGCCGAACCACTTGAAAACTCGGTTTACAAGTTTGTCTTCCCTTCTTTCTTCACATAATTGTTTGTGATTGTGTTCAATTTTGTATAAAGTTTTAAAAAGGTCAATTTTCTGCTAAAACCTTATTCACCCCCCCCCCCCCCCCCCCCCCCCCCCCCTCTCTAAGGTTTCCATTTCGGGCCAACAAATATAATCCATGTTCTGCAATTGCCAATCGATTGGGACAAGAGTCGAATCGATTGGGGTAAAACAAGTAGCAATCGATTGCGAAACTTGGTAATCGATTCGATCCAAAATAATGCCAATCGATTGCAAACTTTGACAATCGATTGGGTTACAAATAAGGGTAATTGATTGGAAATCAATCCAATCGATTGGGTCTAGACTGATGGCAATCGATTGGGACTTCGTCTTCTCCAACAAAATTATAAAACAACGTATATAAACATCTTAAGGACGCGTTTATAACGTCCAAACTTCATATAAACTTGCCAAAACATCACATAATGAGACCAAGTAAGTTAGAACTCACCTAAGGGTGTGCTTGGTGTGTGTTTGGCTTGTGAAGCTTGAAACCTCAAAGTTTCTCTCTCTCTCTCTCTCTCTCTCTCTCTCTCTCTCTCTTCCTTCTCCTCTACCTATTTCTTCATTCTTTTCTTTCTTCTCTTCCTCCTCTATCTCGTGGGAGGGTGTGTGTGTGTGTGGAGGTATATATGTATGCATATATATATATGGATATATGTATGGCAGTATGTTTATATAGATATATATATATATCACTCTCTCTCTCTTCTCAAGGCTGTCAAAAATAGTCAATAGGCAATAAATGGACTCATATATATAGAATTTGAGAGTGCCACATATCAAACCACGAATCAAAGTTGAAAACTTATCTCTATAGGTGACAATCGATTGGGCTCAGTGGAAATCGATTGGCTATAGATATTCTAATCCAATCGATTGGAATAAAGGGCAGTCGATTATGATAGTGCCATGTAATGAATTCAGGTCGGCAGAATGGCAATCAATTGGGAAAAGAGGCAATCGATTGGTATCCAAAAGTTGGCAATCGATTGGGATATATGACAATCGATTGGGGTCTAAAGTTTAATAAAGACAAGGATGAGTCCAAGAGTTTTATTTATATATATACAGAAATACCAAAGTATAACAAAAATTGCAGGTATAACATCATCCCCCTCTAAATAAAGATTTTGACCCCGAAATCCAAACTAAGCGTCGCTAAACAAAACTGGATACTTCTCATGCATTTCTGACTCTAGCTCCCAATAAGCTTTGCCTTCATCAAGAAACTTCCACTGAACCTTCACTAATGGAATTTCTTTATTCCTCTACTTCTTAACTTCTCAATCTAGAATTATTACTGGTCCTTCATTGAATGAGACATTGTTCTTGATCTCAATGTCCTCAAAGTTGATCTCATGACTCAGATTATGAGCACACTTCCTTAGCATGCTAACGTGAAAGACATTGTGCACTCCTGACATCTTTGGAGGCAACGCAAGTCGGTAGGAAACCTTTTTTACACTTTCAAGGATTTCAAATGGTCCAATGAAATGCAATGCTAATTTTTCTTTCTTCTATCCAAATCTAACAGTTCCTCGCACCGGAGATACCTTGAGTAGCACATGATCTCTAACACTGAACTCCAAACGTCTACGGTGTTTATCCGCATAACTTTTGTGTCTACTCTGTGCCATACGCATCTTTTATTTCACGATCTTGATCTTTTCATTAGTTTTCAGAATTAATTCTGGTCCAAGTAGTTGATTATCTCCAACCTTTGCCTGACACAAAAGTGATCGGCATAGTCGCCAATATAGTGTCTCAAATGGTGCCATCCCTATACTCGAGTAGTAATTGTTGTTATATACAAACTCGATTAATGGTAGATGGGTCTCCCATGAGCTCTCAAACCCAATAACATACGCTCGCAGCATGTCCTCCATCACCTGGTTAACTCGTACAGTCTGCGGGTTAAAGGCGGTACTCAAGCGTAGCGAAGTTCCCAGGGCTGACTATAGACTCTTCCAAAACTCTACAGTAAATCTTGAATCACGGTCAGATACAATAGAGACCGATACACCGTGCAGTTGTACGACTTGTTGTATATACATACAGCTCAAATGCTCGACTGGATATGACATTCTATAAGCTATGAAATGCGCTGATTTGGTGAGTCGGTCCACAACTACCTAAATTGCATCGTGGTTTCGCTGAGATCTCAGCAAACCTACCACGAAGTCCAATCGATTGCCAATCGATTGGGACAAGAGTCCAATCGATTGGGGTAAAACAAGTAACAAACGATTGGAAAACTTGGCAATCAATTGGATCCAAAACAATGGCAATTGATTACAATCTTTGGCAATCAAGTTATAAATAATGGCAATTGATTAGAAAACTATCCAATCGATTGGGTCTCGACTGATGGCAATCGATTGGCAAAAGACCCAATCGATTGGGACTTCCTCTTCTCCAGCAGAATTATAAAACAGCATATATAAACGTCTTAAAGATACATTTGTAACGTCTAAACTTCATATAAACTCATTAAAACATCACATGATGGGACCAAGTGAGTTAGAACTCACCTAAGGGTGTTTGGTATGTTATTAGCTTATGGGGTTTAAAACCTCAAGATTTCTCTCTCTCTCTCTCTCTCTCTCTCTCTCTCTCTCTCTCTCTCTCTCTCTCTCTTCATCTTCCCTCTCCTCTGCATCTTTCTTTCTTCTTTTCTTTTCTTCTCTTCCCCCTCTGTCTAGTGGGAGGGGGTATGTGTGTGTTGAGGTATACATGTATGTATATATATATGGATATATGTATGTGGGTGGGTGTATATAGATATATATCACTCTCTCTCTCTCTTCTCAAGGTTGTCAAAATAGTCCATGGGCAATAAATGGACACATATATATAGAATTTGAGAGTGCCACATGTCAAACCATGAATCAATGTTGAAAACTTATCTCTGCAGGTGGCAATCGATTGGGCTCAATGGAAATCGATTGGTTATAGATATTCTAATCCAATCGATTGGAATGAAGGGCAATCGATTGGGATAGTGTCGCGTAATGAATTTAGGTTGGCAGAATGACAATCGATTCGGGAAAGGGGCAATCGATTGGTATCAAAAGTTGGCAATCGATTGGGAATTATGACAATCGATTGGGGTCTAAAGTTTAACAAAGACAAGGATGAGTCCAAGGGTTTTATTTAATACACACAGAAATGCCAAAGTACAACAAAAATTGCAGGTATTACAATGTGAGACTACCTGACCCCAAAAGACCTAGATTGGGTGTAAGAGCTGGTACTTGTGTTGTTTCTCGGTTATGCTTTAAATAGTACAACCTACAGATTTTTAGATATTGAAAACAATGCAACATTTGAATTAGGGGACGCTATTTTTCATAAATAAAAATTTCCCTTTAAATTGAGAAATAGTAGGGGTCAAGAAGATGTGTCTTTAGAAAATAAGAAAAAGTGTCTTTAGAATCTAACTTTTCTACTACTCTTGTACAAAAGCAAGAAACTACTGATTTTGTACCTAGATGAAGTAAAAGAGGAATAATTGAAAAGGATTATGGCCCTAACTATCATGTTTTCAATATTGATGAAAATCCTATCTCTTTGATAGAAGATTATCTTTAAATGGCGCTATTTTCTAGAAAGATGCTGTAAATGATGAAATTGACTCACTAGTTTCTAATAGAACGTGAAAATTAGTAGATTTACCACCAGGCAGTAAAAGTACATTGGTTATAAGTGGGTCCTTGGAAAAAAGTTTAAACCAAATGGAGCTATAGACAAGTACAAGGATAGATTCGTTGCAAAAGGTTATAAACAAAAGGAAGACCTTGACTTCTGTGATACATTTTCTCCAGTTACTAGAGTGACATCCATGAGACTGCTAATTGCAGTCACTGTGGTATATAGTTTATAAATTCATCAAATGGATGTAAAAACTACATTTTTAAATAGGGACCTAGATGAGGAAATTTACATGGACCAACCTAAGAGGTTCATTGAGCCTGGGCAAGAAAACAAGGTGTGCAAATTCTTAAAGCATGTACATAAACAATGGCGTGAAAAAATTTATTCATGCATGACTGAATATGGTCTCAAGTCAAACCAGATTGATAATTAAATGTATCTACACTAAATATTTTTAAAATTCACATGTTATTATTAGCCTCTGTGGTGATGATATGTTGATCTCTGGTTCTAATTTGCATATTATTAATGAGACCAAAAATATACTTGGTAGCCATTTTGACATGAAAGATCTTGGTGAGGCTAATTTCACTTTAGGAATAAAAATTACAAAAATGTGTGATGGTATTTTACTTGATCAGTCACAGTACATTGAGAAAATATTGACAAAATTTAACTTTGTAAATTACAAGCATGTGACTACACCTTTTGATCCTAGTGTTCAATTATTTCCCATAAAAAGTGAAAAGGAAATTATTAATCAAAAGGAATATACTAGCATGATTGGTAGTATACATTATGTGACTGATTGAACTAGACCTGACATTGCCTATGCAATAGGTGTGCTTAGCAGATTTATTAGCAAACCAGGTATGGATATGGCTAGCCATGGAACATGTGATGAAATATTTAATTGGTACCAAAATTTATGGCTTGTTGTATGACAAGTATCCTACTGCACTTAAAGGTTACAGTGATGCCGATTGGAATACTTTGTTAGGTGACTCTATCTCTACCACAGGGCTATATTTTCACTTTGGTCACGGTGGTGGTGCTATATGTTTGAAATCTAAGAAACAAACCATGATTTCTAATTCTACTATGGAAGCTGAGCTGATAGCTTTAGCTTCAGCTAGTGAGGAAGCAAACTAGTTAAGGGACTTGTTATTTGAAATTCCACTTTAGGAAAAACCTCTCCCACCTGTATATTCATTGTGATAGCACTGCTGCGATTGGTAGAGTGAGAAGTTGTTATTACAATAATAAATCTAGACCTATAAGGAGAAAACATAGTATTGTGAGATCGGATTTGAGTAGTGGCATCATTAATGTGGATTATATTAAATCCTTTGATAATCTTGCAGATCCATTAACTAAGGTATTAGCAAGAGAAAGGATCTGGCACTCATCGAGGGAGATGGGGTTAAAGCCAATAAATTCAAGAGCCACATATCAGGATACCCAACTCAATGACCAAAGATCATGAGATCTCGGTTCAAAGAGAAAAATGAATCATATGGTGGTCGTAAGAAATGCACTATTTCTAAAAATTAAATAAATTTTTTTATTTATTTTGAAAACCTATCCCTATGATGTGAGTGCATTTATCTTGTAATGTGTGGAGATTGAGTTGTCAACACCTATCCCGAAATGTGCTAGCAATAAAAGCCTATGTCAACACCTAGATGATTATGTGTGAGCAGTAATACTTTATTTCCATGAAGCAGTCAAAGACCACTCTGGCTTTGGAGTGGAGATTATTGTTTCACTATGTGAAGGTTCAATAGAGAGCACACCTTCATGATGCATGATTATCCCTCTTTGACTGGTAACCCTCTTACGCGTCAAACTTTAATATTAAAATGAGTGGGGGATGTTGTAACATTTTAAATTAAAGTTCAATTAAAGTAGTTAAGGTGTTGAGTCTAATTAGATGAAGTCTTTAATTATTTCTCATTACTCATCTGTTTTCTCTATGCATGTTAGTGAAGTTTAGTTTTTTTAAACATCTTCATTAATACTTTATAAATTAATAGCACATGAAAGTTATGTCTCAATTCATCCTATAAATAGAGCTACATACATCCTCCTAAACCAACAAAAAAAATTACAAGAAAAAAAAAAAAGAAAGGAAAAGAAAAGATTATATATAAGAGAGAGAGAGAGAGAGAGAGAGAGAGAGAGAGAGAGAGTTTAAGGCCAAAGAAGGGTGTTTTATTTGGTGGAGTTTTGGGCTCAATCACTTGTGCAAAGTTGATTGGAACTAAATGACAAAATAGTCAGATAGTTGTATGCTGGAGGGACCAGTCAAAGAGAACGTTAGCTACACCGGTTCCTAGGCTTTGCCAACCGTAGAGGGCTTGAATCTCCTTAAAGAGAGTGAGATATCTGTGCCTTGGCCTGATTGGTTTTGTGTAACACTCAGTTGTAATTCCATTTTATTAATTGTACTTTTTAATATTTTCTGCAATTTCATTAACAACGTGAATAAGTTTAACACTTCTTTAATTGACAACTTAATGGATTTAATTTTAATGTTTCCATTGACAGATCATGCGATTACAAAATTAGGTAATACATGACAGAAATAAATTTACATTTTGTATATTACTAGCCTAGCTAAGAGTTTAAAACCAGTATCATTTATATTTGGCTTTAACGTTTTACACACTCCTAATTTGGTGCTTGTGTCAATTCCGTCTCTATAATTCTAATTGTGTCGATTTGGTCCTTACACTTTTGATTTTTGTTCCATTCTATTTCTATCAATATATTTGTCTATGGGTTCATATGGTAGACCTAAAGAAATCAAATCTCGAACCCAATGGCGAGTAATAGCGAAGGTAGTTCTCCCTTTTGATACATTTCTTCTTTATGGACTATAGACATTATCCAATCCATTGACATAATTTGTGTTAATTTCTTGCGTATTCTCAATT
Source organism: Hydrangea macrophylla (assembly GCA_033977485.1). Taxonomy (NCBI): domain Eukaryota; kingdom Viridiplantae; phylum Streptophyta; class Magnoliopsida; order Cornales; family Hydrangeaceae; genus Hydrangea; species Hydrangea macrophylla. The sequence continues at coordinate 8,462,020 of CM066986.1, forward strand.
ACAAAAGTCTCGCCCTTTAGATCGCCTATACTTATGTTGTCTGTCATCATTAAATTTGTTTCTTCATTGCTACTGTAACCTTCGTAAATTTATTTTTCTTCTATATTAATTTCTTCTTCTATTATTTAGAGTATTCCTTTATTATTTCCTATATATAGCTAAGTTTAAAGCCTATTCCTTTTCTAACTCTACATAATCTGTACTACCTTAACTTGTTATTCTTTTATTTTTACATTGATTGGCATAGTGCCCTATTTCTCCACAAGCCCAATATTTACACATCTTTTTTCCTTTCTGAGCAATAACTACTTTTTTTTCTGAAAAATCTTCTTTTTTGTAAAAAGGCTTTTTATAATATTTTCTCTTATATTTTTCTCCCCTTTGTTTATTAAAACTTTTCTTTTTTATAAAATTTTTCTTTGTTTTATATATTATTCTATTTTCTGTACATCCCCACTGATTAGATGCTTGCCGACATTTTAGATGCTGTTTTTTTTTCATTTTTCTTCATTGTTTTATTTTTAGGCATTCTTGTTCTATCCATTCTCGCAAGTATCTAATTCTATTTCCTAGAGAATCTGCGACTGCAATCTCTCTTCCTATTTTTTTTAAACCACTTTTTAAATATTTTTCTTCAATAATTATATTTATTAGATATGGTAATTTATGGAAAAACATAATTAAAATTACTTTATTTATTTCCTAATTTATAGTAATAATAAGAGTATTCGCAATTATAATTTTTTAAACATTCCATTTAACAAATTTCTATGTTATTGAGTTTTCTCTACCATATTCTTGCTTGTCTATCTCCATAATACTCTTTTCCGGTAAATTCTTCTTCCACATATTTTACACATATATTGAATAGTGCTTCGGGTGTTGCTCTTGCCCTAACGCAGTCTTACTGTCTTCCCCTAGATTATCATACCAATCTACTACTGTTCCTGGAAGGCTATGTTTTATATTATTTAAAAAGCTTTGTATACTCCAACTACGATTATGTATATTATAGATATGGTGCATTCCTCGGTTCCATTGCCTAGCTTATAGCATCTCATGTGTTGGTTGCACAATCTATATCTAATAAATATCCTGTATTATTAATTAGTTTTAGGGACACTTCTCTCATGTCAACTTGTTGTCTTAGGTACAAAAGTTGTAGGATTAGGTATTCCCTTAAAACTTGGGTTTCCTCTGTTTAACAAACTATAATTTCCCTATGTTCTTATTCTATTGTCATAATCCCTTGGTAGCTCTTCATTTGGTTCCTATTAAAGTTTTTAGGAAAATTATTTTTGTCATTGTTAGAACTTCCTTCACCTTTTATTATCATGGTTTCTACATTATTAGTTTCGTTATCTTCCATCATATCATTACTTTTTTTTTCTAATTCTTCAAAAGAAATGTGTTCCATTTCCTCAAGACTTGTTAAACGTAATTGTTTATAGAGGTTCTCTTCTATTTCTAGTCTATTATTATTTATTTCTTCTACTACAGTATCATCCATTCTATGTAGTTTCTCTGCTATTTCTGATATTATGTCATGCTTAGTGTCTATACTTTCTTCATTTTCTAACATTTCTTCTAGTTCTAGATGTTCTAATGTGTAGTTACTAAACCTCATTTTTATTTTAGATTTTTTTTATGGATTACGAATTCAAAAGGATATTCTAGAAGATCTTCTCTATATGATAAAGGGTAAGAATGTAAAGGTTCCTGGTCTTCTTCCCTAATTACTAGTTATTTTTCTGTTTTTTGAACAAGGCACACAAGGGTTTGTAGATGTTTAACTTCGTTAACTATTTCTAGTTGGTAATTTTTGGAAGTTTTTTATACGTTCTTTAATGTTTTTATTAACGTGTTGCTTTGTTCTATTATGATTTGTAGTCAAGTAGAATTGTTTAAATTATCTGATTCTATTTTTTTTTGTATATCTAGTACTCATATATTAATTTATTAGATAACTAGGCTGAGAAACCATGCTTTGATACCAGTTTGATGAAAGGTAGTGTTAAAACGAAATAGAGTTAAAATAAATTTAAAGGAAAGATGTTAATACAAAATTTAAGAAAACTTATGGGGAGTCTATTATATCTCCTTCAACTACTAGGGTTCTAACTACTACTATTATTATTTTTTCCTATTCAAAACAAGTCAAAGGGCTTTTAACCACTATTATTATTTAGGTGGAAGGATTAAATTGACTCACTAACAAAGTATAATGACGAAACTGAGACAAATGAAACTTCAGAAACTAAAACGAACCTGGGTCTAAATTACAGGGATGAAAAATATATTTTACAAGTTATTTTTATTTTAATTTTTTGAAAACTAGTATCATGCTTGGATAAGAGGTAACCTATTTTATCGATTAAAGACTATGCACCACAAAAGTGATTTTTGGTGAGCATGTGGGACTCGTTAGTTTTCGTGAATAAAAAAAATCGCTCGTCCAAAATTTACTCACTTATTGTTCACTCAAGCACTTTATTGGGTGAATATGCGGGATCTACTATTTTTTATGAATAAAAAAAATAATCAAATAATGTGAAAAATGATAGGTCTCACATACTCATCCAATGAAGTGTTTGGGGAAACAAGTTTTGGGTGAGCAAAAATGCTCTCATAATCAAGCACTTGCATGTATGTAACAGAGCTTTTTTGTTCACCCTTTATTAGTTCACTATTGCTCATGCAGACTTTTCACTGGGTCTTATTTTATTCTCATGTTGCCCACATATTATCAACATAATTACTGGAATAATTCGCTAAAGTCTTGTGTGAGCGATGGTAAACTAAAATTGAGTGAGAAAAATGTTCTCCGTATGCAATTGGTTACGACCATTTCCAAGTCTTTATTTTTCAAGGGGAGGCTTGGAATAAGGTCCTTAAAGTTGGGCATATTTGGATTAAAAGACACCCATTAACAACAAACTCTCTAAAGACAAATGTCCAAGCATTAAAATATCACTTTTCAAGTCCATTTTACTATTTCCATCTGACCAAACTACCCTTAAAGGATTTATAAAATAACCAAGCCAAACGTCCCCTAACCAAGCCAACGTGCGTGAATTTTCACCCCACAGCGCCAACACGCGCCAATTGTCTCCCACACCGCACACATGGTGTGAGGATTGTACCATATAATTTTTAATTTCAAAAAACATTTTTAAACTTTAAACATCCATAACTTTTGATCTACAACTCCATTTTTCGAAAATTTTATACCGATGGAATCGTGTCGACGAGATCTACAAAACTAGTACCATTGTTGATATGTTTTGACAGAAAAAAAAAAATCAAGTTTTTACATATATGAATAATAAGTGAAATTTCACTTGATATACGCAAATATTATGTAAAATTTCACTGAGTACATGAAATATTAAGTGAAATTTCACTTAATATTTATAGAGGTTGAACTGGTCATGCACGATGTAGTAAACTTGAACTGTACCATCAAATGCTATGATCACAAGAAAGAAGAAACATAAGATCCACTTGAGTAAGATTAAATTAGTAGTTAGTTCATCAAAGTAACGATCTTCTGGAGTAAAGTTAAATCCTGCAATCTATAAAGTGCCTTCTCAAAGTTAGAGAGTTTGACATAATATGCAGTGAAGAGCAGGACATAATATGCAGTCAAGTGAAATTTCACTTAATATTAAGTGAAATTTCACTTATTATTGATGTATGTAAAAATTTGAAATTTTTTTTTGCTCAAAACATATCAACAATGGTACTAGTTTTGTATCTCTCGTTGATACAATTCCAACGACCCATATTTCACTGAGTTATACTTAATATACATAAATATTAAGAGAAATTTCACTTGACATACAATTTGGGGGATTCCAATTAATATTATCAATTAAAATAATTTATGGTTGACTGGTTTGTTGGACTAATAAAATGAAATATCCAGTGGACATTGAGATCATCCAGTCATTGTCCAAGTGAGGGAACTGCATTTTCAAGTTCTATTGTGCGCATAAATTCGAAGTTAGGGAGTTTGACATAATATGCAGTGAAGAGCGGGACATAATTAATATGCAGTCAAGTGAAATTTTACTTAACATTTTATTTATTTAATGAAATTTAACTTAATATTAAGTGAAATTTCACTTATTATTGATGTATTTAAAAATTTGAGCTCTTTTTTTTTTGCCCAAAACATATCAATAATAATACTAGTTTTGTAGCTCTCGTTGACACGATTCCAACGGTATAAAATTTATAAAAAATGGAGTTGTAGATCAAAAGTTTTGGAGGTTTAAAGTTTAAAAAATATTTTTTCGAAATTGAAAATTATATGGTACATTACTCGCATGGTGCAAGCAGTCTGGGAAACAAAGCATGCGTGTGAGGCGCGTGGGCACGCTTGGGCAGCGTGGATCCAGCGCATGTGGAGCGTGTGTTTCAATGTGTATTTTTTTTTATCATTTTATCATTGACAGGACTTATTTTCAATGTATATTTTAAATTGTCTTTAATCCCAATAAAGCTCCTTTTAATGGTTTTTTTACAAATTTTTCCTTTTTCAATTCGGGGTAGATGACATGGATGCTCAATTACGGAAGGGAAATGTTTGGTATATATATTTTTTTACACACTTTTTTATACACTATGCTTTAAACACATGTACTTTGTGCTGTTTGAATTTTTTACACTTTTTTGTACACCACTTACATAGCATAAGGTACATGCATTTAAAACTGTGTGTCAAAAAATGTGTGTACGTAGCACTACTCATTACGGCAAGCATAGGACAAGAATACGTGGACAGATATGAGAATGACACGTAGGGAAAGAGGGTAACTGAGTGGAAGACCACAAAAAATAAAATAGTGGGGGACAATTTTGGAGTGCTGGTACGATGAGACCGACCATATGGCTCATGTGAAGTCTTCGCCTTCCCTGAACATGTGGGAGAAATTATTAGGTGTTCCTTGACAAATTACCTTATCTGATGTGGTGGTCTAAATCCCACATATAATATCAAGTGGATTAAAAAGTTGACCACATCTTAGCTCTGCATGCAGGGGTGGTTTTGAGTATTTAGAGGCTTGGGACGAACTATTAAAAGGGAGGCACTTATTCGGGGGATGGAGGGCATCGCCCCCAAGGTGATTTTTTTGGGGTGCATTGATACATAATTGACAAATTTTTTTAGGGCTTATTTATACATAATTGGCGATTTTGTTTTTGGTCTACTTATAATATATGAGTCTATTTGTGAAACTTAAACATTGTATGGTATCGTTTAAAATTCTAGAGTGACATATTTCTAAAACACAAAAAATTCTTACACTAAAAATGTAATTTTCAAAATTCTAGGGCCTTTACTTTTGAGTTTTATATACATGTATATATATATAGCTGATGACACTAAATTAGGCCTTGGGGGAGGCTTAAATGTAAAATACTAAAAATCTTAAAGTAAAAATGTAATTATAAAAATTTCATGGAGGCCCTTAAAATTTTGTGAACTTTAGTGGCCCGGGGCTGTTGCCGCTTTGGCCCCTCTTTGGGGCGGCCATGTCTGCATGTCTTCCTTGAGCTTGTGGGGCAGAGCTAGTCTGATCAGTTTAATTTTAGTCTACTTGTATATGGTCTGGACCACCACTTCAGCTAAGTAAGTTGGTCATTGTCTTTGCATTTCTCAGATCCCTCTATCTAATGCCACATCATCTAATGCGCATGGGGGTGCGGTCTGCCTTCAACTCGGCAGGATCAACAGGTGCTTGACATCACACCAATTAATCTATGTATTTTTTTTACTTAACAAAAAAAAAAAAAACAAAACAAACTTGGAGTGCCGATAAGCACCCATTGGTGTTATCAGAGATCCTCATGCATGTGTGTGTGATAGAGAGAGAGTAGAGGGGCCATATGCAAGTTGTACAACTTTGCTTTTAATTTTGATTGAATTACAATTTTGTCAACACATTATGCATAATTTTCAATCATTTAGGCTTTACACCTTTCTCTCTCTTTCCTTCCTTTTGACATACATTACACATAGAGTAAGGGCAAAATAGTAACTAGAGCTCCTTAATATCGTCAATCGGCAAAACTCTGACAAATGAGGTAAGTCTTATTCCTGAAACCTGGGGAGATATAAATGTTATTAGGCCAAACTTTGAGGGTGGGAGGTGATAGGTGATATTTACCCTTTATTTTATGTACAAACATTATAACAAACGGAACTTTTTGTGGCGCACGCTATTTGTGGCGCACGATACGCATCACAAAAACTACGTATTTGCTATGCATTTTTGTTTTTGCGATGCTAAGTTCCAGATCGTAAATAAACTAGCAAAACTAGTCAAATATTTTTATTTGCAGTGCACATGTACGCCACAAATAGTCGAGTGGTTATTTGTGGCACAATACTTGCGCCAGAAATAGTTTAGTGGTTATTTGTAACACAATGAATGCGCTAGAAATAGTTAAATGTTTATTTACGGCGCAATAAATGCGCCAAAAAAAGTGACCAAATTTTATTTGTGCACAAAAATAAGTATCCCGCGTGTTTTTTGCTCTCAAAAGCAAAAACCCCCCAAAATTTCCCAGGAGGCAAAAACCCCACAAACCACCGAAGCTCTGTGCCCCCCTCTCAATCTCACTCTGTATGCCCCTCTCCCAATCGGTCTTTGCCGCCGCTGCCCATTTTTCGTACGCCCTCTCTCTCTCTCTCTCTCTCTCTCTCTCTCTCTCTCTCTCTCTCTCTCTCTCTCTCTCTCTCTCTCTCTCTTCTTCTTCTTCTTCTTCTTCTTCTTCTTCTTCTTCTTCTATGATGTTTGTGTGCGTGTGTGTGCTCTCTCTTTCTCTCATTAGTCTCTCTCCCTCTCTCTAAATCTTATACACTGATGTTGTCAATATCAAGATATAAAAGTATTCTTTACTTTTCAAAAGATTTGCAGTGTGGAAGTAAAGGTCGAACCCACAGAGATTGATTAACTACCGTGTTTTAATCTTAAAACCTAAATCTAATTAATTATAAAAACGGGTTTTGATTTGATTTTAATTAAACTAATAACAATAAAACTAAATCTAAACTATGAAAGCAATTAAAGTTGTTTTAAATAATGTTTAAGGGAACCTAGGATTGCAAATCCACCACTAGCTTCATAATAGGAATATTTATGAATTACTTTAGCTTACTAAGTTGGATGATAATGGGGAATTGTAGCTACAAGCCCAATTCCTCCGACAAGAAGATATTCATGGTTCAAGCACCAACATAATCCATCTTCGGTTAGCACGAATTATCCCACACTAAACTAGGGTTGTGATCTAATCCGTCTAACCTAGGCATGGACTATTCGGATACTTGATAGCACAAATCAATAAAGCACCATCACATGTAAACAATCTAAACAAGCACAGCAAGAATAGATCGTTGAGCACATCACAGTCAAAATAGATCTAAGACAAGAATAAATTCTGAAAGCAATGATTTAATCACTAGAAGTACGATTTATTTATAAAAATCCTCTAAACATGTGACTGTCATCCATAAATAATAAAACTAAAATAAAAACATAAAATACTCCCTATTACTCGTCTAGGGCTTCATTGAAACCCTAGATCTATGATCTAGCCGCCCATGGAAGTGATAGATGGCAAGTAGTTGATGGAGGAGGCCATGGAAATCCTTGGTCTTCTTCTTCTTCTCCTTGCTTCCCTCCCTTCAATGGCCGGAAGTATGGTTGTAGAAAATGTATGTATGGGTGTGTAACCCTTCAATTGAAGTAAAAAATAAAGTATATATAGATTTACAACAAGTTTTAGAAGCCTTCCCAACCCGAAACGGACTGAAACTGATGTAATTTACAGTCTAAACGTCGTTCAGCAGTTTCGTTTGCACAGGAGTCTTCAGTATACTGAAATACGCAACTTTGGTTTTTACACATATCGCGCGAGCGGGTCGCGCGAGCGCGACATTTGGTCTTTGCGCGCGCGGATCGCGCGAGCGATTCTGGGACTTTCGCGCGGGCGGATCGCGCGAGCGATTTCTGGATTTCCGCGCGCACGAACTGGCTTTTTCAGCTTCTTTTCTTCTGCTTTTTCACCCTGTTTAGCCTGATATACTTGATTTCTTCCAAAACCTGTCAGAAAATAGAAAACGAAGTAAAAATATACAAAAACAGGATAAAAAGGTACTAACAAATGTGAATTAAGGCATATAATTAGGATTAGTTCTCTCCCGATCACACCCCCAGACCTACATTTTGCTAGTCCTCGAGCAAAACTAAAACAAAAACTACTAATAAAAATCTATTCCATTTTCGCATGGATCACGATTGCATTTAGCGTATGCAACAAGCCTTTTAAACCTCTAGGTGTCCCTAGTCGGACGAGTAAAGTCTCGTAAGGGTTCTCATCAACAAGTCACCCACAACCATATTTATTAACTTAGAAATTTAAAAAGTTTTATTAAAACTAAAGAACATAATATTCAACACTCCTTATTATAGCACAATGATTTGAAATAGAATAACGGACAAGAAGAAACGGAATCAGACGTCTACTTACATCATGAAAAACAATCTCAAGTGCATGAATCGTATAAATCAATAGAATTTCTCATAAAATCGCAAGTGTGTGATATGGTAGTCAAATGAACACGCGTATGTCATGAACTTGGAATATAACTCGGATAACCATCCAACTATGCTTCGACTACGAATCTCACAATGAATTGCACTCTCAAATGAAACACTCAGAAACAGGTGTAATTTTTCTAACTATATATGAGTAAAGGAAATATGTTTTCAAAATGAGAAATGCTCACATATGACTCGAAAAAGACGCATGACACGAAAGAACAGTAGTCTCATGGATAAGATGCCAATAATCAAGAAAAATTAATCCTTACCATGTTTTAATCCCTCTCCCATCGTTTTCATATCCAAACCATGTTTCCTAGGATCAAATAGGACTTTTCAAAGGTTACAACGTGGCTCAGACAATGAAAAAAAAAATAGAAAGGATTTATCAAGTAGTTTCAGAATGGCATTGTAAGGCATGTTCGATTTCTTTCATTTATCTCTTCTACCAACTTTCATCTTTTCTTTCTCTTTTCTTCCTTTTCATTCATTTTTCTTCTTTTCTTTTATTTTTTTTTTTCAACCTTCCTCTTCTTTATTTTGTTTCTTTTCCTTTTTCTTTTCTTGCTTCTCAAATGATTATTCATCGAATAACAAGCAATTACCCTAATAGCATCTTATTTTCTTCTTCTCAATCAACACATCACCTTAACAAGACTAAAAGGTGACAAATCTCTCAGTGGTGAACTCCGAGTTTGTCAAGTCGGAGCAAAAACAAGGATAATGGTAATCAAAGAAAGAAATGGCATTTTAACGGCTCAAAGGGCGAACTAAGGAAATTTTATAATTTATCGGTCGGCAATAAACAAAGAGGGCCTAAAATCATTTCCTAGGGTAATACGGTTCTTCAATATTTACAATGGAAGATTATTTAGCATGGTAACAAATATTTTAACTTGACTATCAACCAAAACAAGAATAATGAGACTAAACAACAAATAGATGCGCTATTTCAATGAAATTTGACAAACACAAGATGTATTTATAACCCTCAAAATAGAAAAGATAGGCTCAAAAGCTCACCGGGCTTAGTCTCCACCATGTGTTATCTAGAAATCCGAATCATATTATAGTTCACAACCAACATGTATTCCAATGACTACGTGCAGTGCATAGGTTTATGTGCAAATCTATGATATAAAACTACGATTCAAACAATACATAACTTAAAACGTTACATCATAACTTCAGCAAATGTTTAATCACATCTTCCCTTGTTTACCATTCTATAACAATTCAAAGTTATTTAACAAGAAGTATCAAATTAAGATTGTAAAAACGTCGGTAACATCGTTTATTTAAGCACACTTATTGAAAATTTTTTAAAATTTTGCATAAACTAATGTGCATGTGTGAGTGCATACCCCCAAACCTAAACCTTTCATTGTCCCCAATGAAACAATAAAATGAAAGAAAGGAGAGTACGTAAGAAAGGAACGATATTACCTCGATCTTGACAAGCAGGTGAACACAAAGGAATATGGCTATAAAATTCAATGTTACCTGTTACTTCTTAACAAAAGAAAATTAAACAAACAAAATAATAAAAACAGCTAAAAGAATTATAACTAAGCTAAATGAAACTAAATAAACCATAAAACTTAAAGAAAGTACGAAAACAAAAAGATAATAAACTATAAAAGAAAATAAACAGAACTAAAACTACGAAACCAACAAAGTACTAGATCTAAAAGTGCTTATGAAAGAAAAACAGAAAAGTAAAAACTATCAGGAAAAATGTGGGGGACTGATAGGAAAACAAAAGAAAATATCAGAAAAATAGGGTATCGCGCAAGCGGTCCGCGCGAGCGGCCGTCGCGAACGCGAATCCCAAATTTTTTTTTTTTTTTTTAATTCGCGCCAGCAGGACCCCCTCGCGCCCGCGATCTACCTCGCGCCCGCGAAACCAGGCACGAGAAGAACCTGAGAGCTCAAAACAAGAAAAGCAAAGAAAAACATCTAAGGGGCAAACTCGCGCCAGCGGGCCGCGCGAGCGACGTCTCGCGCGAGCGGGCCTCGCACGCGATTTTAGTTTTTTCCATTTTTTGGTTAAAATTATGGATATAATATTAAAATAAATTAATTCTGACCCCCAAACCTATCCAGAAAAACTCCAAAACTGACAAAAACGACTCAAAATCAACCAAAAATAAGAAAAACGAACGAAATAAAGCTTGGGTTGCCTCCCAAGAAGAGCTAACTTTTACGTCTTCAGCTAGACCGTTCTAGCTCAAGACTCACAGAGGTCGTAAATCGGAGTTTGTACCCTTTAGGGCATCAGGGAGAGCTCGGTGGTAAGCAGAAATCACGTCGCTTTGAATTAATTCGATTGACGGTTTGTCAGTATGTTCAAATCGATCTCTTACCTTCCGAGTAGATTCAGCATTAGGGTCCGGGATATTAGGATTCATCCAGTCATCATCCACTATGTCTTTTTCGTTACTCACATTTATTACTTTGTTAGGCTCAATATTCCGTCTTACCTCACCTTCCGCCTCACATAGGTAATCGTCGTCTTTAGGAGGTTGATCCATAGCGTTAAACACGTTTAATTTTAATTTTATATTCCCGAACGACACTTTCATCACCCCTGTTCTACAATTGACACGTGCGTTGGCCGTGGCTAAGAATGGACGACCAAGAATAACAGGAGTGTGTTTCCTAGCATCTAGCACCGGTTCGGTGTCAAGGACCATAAAATCAACGGGATAGAAACATTGATAAACTTTTACTAAGACGTCCTCGACGATTCCTCTAGGTACTTTGACGGAACGACCCGCTAATTGAATAGTAGCGGCCGTAGGTTTAAGTTCACCTAAACCTAGTTGTTTATAGACGTGATAAGGTAAGAGGTTAACACTAGCTCCTAAGTCAAGGAGAGCCCTATGGATGATAGTGTGACCTATGACACATGAAATCATAGGCGTACCAGGATCCTTATACTTTGGAGGTGAGTGTTGAAAAATAGAACTTACTTTTTCCGTGAGGAAGACCATTTTAGGAGTATGACTGCGTATTTTGCGCTTTTGTGTGCATAGGTCTTTAAGACATTTCGCGTAAGCGGGAATTTGTTTAATAGCATCGAGGAAAGGAATATTAATTTTAACTTGTTTAAATACCTCGAGTATATCCTCAGTTTTCGACTTTTTCTTTGAAAAATTAGACGGTTCCTCAACATTAGGTGGATATGGCATTCTCGGAACATAATTTGTTGGGACCGGTTCTTTATCTTTTTGAATTCTACTCGTTCCCTCACCCTCCTTATTCAAATTTTTATTTTTATTTTTCTCACCCCCATCCGGAATTACAACAACTTCCTCATCTCGAGTAGTCGTCCTAGTCGAAACAGCGTTCACGCTCTCACTCGTACTACCCACTGCGTATTGCCCCTTAGGTTGCTGAGTAGGTTGGCTCGGCGACTTACTCTCAGCTAAACGGTTTAGAGTATTAGCAATTTGCCCTACTTGGGACTCCAGTTTTGCGATGGATTGTGTGTGAGAGTGTACTAACTGGACCACCGAACCAAAGTTTTCAAGTGAGGCCAACACCTTCTCCTCAAATGCATTATTGCGTGGAGGTGGAGGAGGTAGTTGGTATTGACCTTGTTGATATTGGGGTCGATAAGTATTAGAAAAATTAGTCGAGCTAGGATTATAATTATTTTGTGGGAATTGTTGCATAGAATTAACGTGTTGTTCAACAAATTGCGGATATTGAGATGCAGAAGGACATGCAAAGATATTATGGGACGGTTCAGAACATAATGCACATACTTCTAAAGAGGATGGATTAAACGTTTTGTTCATTTGCATAAGTCGGTCAAGTTTTCTATTTAATTCTTGTATTTGAACTGATTGACTTGACTCAACTGTCACCTCTCCCTTAGGTTGAAGATGATATCCCTCGAAACGTACCTACACAGCCTGATGCATCGAATTCTCGCTTAGTGTTTCAAAAATCTTCCAAGCCTCGTCGGCGCTTTTGTGTAGGAAAGTTCCCGCACAAACAGCATCGACGGTATTCCTAACAGAGGGAATAAGCCCCTCGTAGAAGACCTGAACAAGTTGCCACTTAGGAACCTGATGATGTGGGCAAGAGCGTAATAATTCTTTGAATTTCTCCCAAGTATCATAAAGTGTTTTCCCATCTTGCATTACAAAGTTTGTTATGGATTTCCTTATCTGATTTGTACGCATAATAGGGAAAAACTTTTATAAAAATGCGGTATGTAAGGCTTCCCATGTTTTAATTGTGTTTGGCTCAAGTGATTGAAGCCAATACTTAGCTTTGTCTCTTAACGAAAATGGAAAGAGCCGCAATTTTAATTCATCATCAGTAAGATTTTGAATTTTCAAAGTAGAACATATATCTTGAAAATCTCCTAAGTGTTTATATGGATCTTCATTTAAACGGCCATGGAAAGATGGAAGTAGCGAGATGGTAGACGACTTTATCTCAAAGTGAGATGCTGTCGCCTCCGGTAAGTCGATACAAGTTTGTGGCGTGTAAGTCGTCGGAATAAAATAATCTTTAAGTGGAGGAGGTGGCGGTATATTAGGATTATTCAAATTATTTCCGTTGTTATTTTGGTTATTATTGTTATTTCCAATGTCTGCCATTTTAATCGGTTCTATGTTATGAAAGTGTGGTTTTTTTAATCTTGTAAGGGTACTACGTATTTCAGATTCAAATAAAGACGTTGGTTTTGGTGTCAAATCGTCGTCTATTAAAAACCTTGTTCTAGAAGTTAAGTTTGAAGACTTGTTAAGTCTTAATGTACGTTCAAGTTCAGAGTCAAAAGGTTTTAATTCCGGTTTATTTGAACGTGTACTTAACATAAACTAAAAAAAAAAGTAAACTAAAAACAAAAACTGACTCAATTAAAAAAAAAACAAATAGCAATCACGCAACTAAGATAACAAGCACTCAACTACTGTGATGCATGAATATTATCCTGTAATGCAATGACCGCGTCAAGTCCAGCGCCCCGAGTTTTCTAGCTAATGCAGTGCAATTAACCCTAAACTAATGCAAATAGTGCGTCACAGCGCCCTGACTTACAGTGGTTTAAAGCGAGTTTCACAAGAAGCAATTTATTTTATTTTTATTTATTTTATTTGCGTAAGCTCCTTTGATGTAATTAGCTGCTCCACTCGGAAACGTTGACTACAAAATAAAAGAACAAGTTAGTAACTAAAAACAAAACGGAAAATAAGAAAAATAAAAACTAACCTAATATTTACGAATTAACTAAATTAAGATTATAAAATTAAAGGTAGTAACGCAATCCCCGGCAACGGCGCCAAAAATTGATGTTATCAATATCAAGATATAAAAGTATTCTTTACTTTTCAAAAGATTTGCAGTGTGGAAGTAAAGGTCGAACCCACAGAGATTGATTAACTACCGTGTTTTAATCTTAAAACCTAAATCTAATTAATTATAAAAACGGGTTTTGATTTGATTTTAATTAAACTAATAACAATAAAACTAAATCTAAACTATGAAAGCAATTAAAGTTGTTTTAAATAATGTTTAAGGGAACCTAGGATTGCAAATCCACCACTAGCTTCATAATAGGAATATTTATGAATTACTTTAGCTTACTAAGTTGGATGATAATGGGGAATTGTAGCTACAAGCCCAATTCCTCCGACAAGAAGATATTCATGGTTCAAGCACCAACATAATCCATCTTCAGTTAGCACGAATTATCCCACACTAAACTAGGGTTGTGATCTAATCCGTCTAACCTAGGCATGGACTATTCGGATACTTGATAGCACAAATCAATAAAGCACCATCACATGTAAACAATCTAAACAAGCACAGCAAGAATAGATCGTTGAGCACATCACAGTCAAAATAGATCTAAGACAAGAATAAATTCTGTAAGCAATGATTTAATCACTAGAAGTACGATTTATTTATAAAAATCCTCTAAACATGTGACTGTCATCCATACATAATAAAACTAAAATAAAAACATAAAATACTCCCTATTACTCGTCTAGGGCTTCATTGAAATCCTAGATCTATGATCTAGCCGTCCATGGAAGTGATAGATGGCAAGTAGTTAATGGAGGAGGCCATGGAAATCCTTGGTCTTCTTCTTCTTCTCCTTGCTTCCCTCCCTTCAATGGCTGGAAGTATGGTTGTAGAAAATGTATGTATGGGTGTGTAACCCTTCAATTGAAGTAAAAAATAGAGTATATATAGATTTACAACAAGTTTTGGAAGCCTTCCCAACCCGAAACGGACTGAAACTGATGTAATTTACAGTCTAGACGTCGTTCAGTAGTTTCGTTTGCACAGGAGTCTTCAGTATACTGAAATACGCCACTTTGATTTTTACACATATCGCACGAGCGCGACATTTGGCCTTCGCGCGCGCGGATCGCGCGAGCGATTCTGGGACTTTCGCTCGAGCGATTTCTGGATTTCCGCGCCCGCGGGTCGCGCGCGCGAACTGGCTTTTTCAGCTTCTTTTCTTCTGCTTTTTCACCCTGTTTAGCCTGATATACTTGATTTCTTCCAAAACCTGTCAGAAAATAGAAAACGAAGTAAAAATATACAAAAACAGGATAAAAAGGTACTAACAAATGTGAATTAAGGCATATAATTAGGATTAGTTCTCTCCCGATCATACACAGTGGCCAAGATTTTGTGACTGTGTGTGTGTGTGTTCTGTGTTTGCGTGTGTCTGTGCATGTATTTCTGTTCTGTGTGTGTGTGTGTGTGTGTGTGTGTGTGTGTGTGTGTGTGTGTGTGTGTATTCATGTGTGTGTAGTCTAGTGCCAATTTATGAGAAGTGTATGTATTCATGTGTGTAGTTTAGGACCAATTTCATGTGTATGATTCCTTGAACAATATAGGGCTAGATGGGGTTATTTCAAGAGAATAAAAAAAATAATTAAATTGTTCAATGGTATGATTTTCTTTTACCTTAGCAGTTGTTTTTTGTTGATGGTGCTTCATCCTGTAGTGTTTAAGAAAAATTATAAATAAATAAAAAAGAGTGGTTTGTATACTGATCCTTTTATGGAGAGGTTGCTAGTTTCTGGTAGTTGAAGGTTCTAGAAGGTTAGAGAGGAAAAGAACGGAACTTAACCGCCATCTCACACACGCCTAAAGAAAGTTGTGGGAACAAACGGGATCCTTATCGGATACCCGGTTTGAGAGTTAGGCGAAAAAATAGAATTTCAAATATGTAGGAATAATAAGTTTTTTTTTTATTTTTTGGTTTTTATATATTATTTGTAGATTATAAATACTAAATAACTCTTTCTTTTATTATTATTATTTTTTTTTATGTTTCAGGTATGGAGTTTTATTCGAAGATTGCTGACTTTTGATTGATTTTGTTTTGTTTTTTTTTTTTTGTTTTAAATTCGGAGACAATTAAACTTTAGTGACTTATTTAGGATAGAATTAAACATGATCTTGGATTTATTTTGTGACTTCATTGACTTATTTTGTATGAATTGTTGGATTTATTTCTTGACTTGTATGTGAACGACTATTTTATGAGCATAAAATTTCTGTTTATGATTGCAAATTTATTGACATAGCAGGTATACAATAGTATTTGTGGCGCATAAGTCGCGTCACAAACACTACTGTGTCTAATTTGCTTAAAGTATTTATGGCACAAAATATGCGACATAAATACAATAACATTAAATTTCTGATAACTATTTGTGACGCAGTCAACGCAGCACAAATAGCAAACATTTACGACGTAAAATTCACGCGTCGCAAATAATTATACTATTTGTGGCGCATTAGATACCCAATAACTGATGTTCATTTTTGACGTAAACGCGCCACAAATAATATAGTATTTGTGGTACGTTGTCTGTACCATAAATAGTTATCAGAGACGCAAAAATAACTAACGTACGAGCGACGCGTTGAGAGCGTCAAAAAAGGCTTTTTGTGGCGCAAATGAAAGTATTTGTGGTGCAAATGCGAACCACAATAAATCTGTTTTGCTGTAGCAAAGATTGGACGGACATACATAGTAGAGGTGCTATTTTTGTGTGGGGATTGATTGGACATTTGGTTAGTGGTGATGAAATTATATGTAGACCCAACAAAGATTAGCTTTTCAATTTCCTTTTGTTTACACCCTAATTTGGGATTGTCCAAGCCACATGACAATCACGTGGCTTGATGACATCATCACAGGAGCAGGCAAGCAGGTGAACAGGTGATGAAGCCGATGACGGAAGAAAGACTGATATCAGAGCTAGCTGCAGGTAAGGATGGTACATCCCATATGTAAATATCGGTGTCAAGACCGAGGACAGGATGATACGTGGTTCTTAAAGAAACACCTCGGCCTTAACAATCAAGGCTAGAATTGCAAAGCAGGCACAGCGATAGTCATAACATCGGTCAAACAAGACCGATGACCAACCAATGAAGGTCGGCATCTTAGTAAAACTTCGTCCTTGAGGCTTTTCTTAAACAATTCTCCATCGAGTAAGACATAATTGACCAAGGATAATTTTATTTTCCTCTCAGTCTCTCCGCTTGGATGCAAGAGGCATCTCATTATTGGGACTCTCCAGTCCTGATCGTCCACGACTACGCTTCTGTTGTCATCTCTCGCTGTCTTACCGATGGCAAGATTCTTCCTTGCACTCTTATCAACTTTTCATTATCAGTGATTTCTAATTCGGTTCCTAATGCAAGCTGTGCTAAATTGTCGGCCTCAAAATTATAGGCTCGAGCGACGTGCTGGACCCTAACGTCGTCAAACTCACATAATAATTGGAGGGCTATTGAGTTGAAAGGCAACAATTCCTAACTCTTGCACTGATACTCACCATTGAGCTGGTTAATAACAAGGTTTGAGTCACCGATAATATAGATCGCTGATACGTCCAACTCCACCATTATTTCAAGGCCGGTGATTAAAGCTTCATATTCAGCTTGATTACTAGAACACTCAAATTCTAATTTAAATAAGAAGACGGTCTTTCTTTTTCTTGGCGATATCACAATTATTCCTGCCCCTGCCCCGTCAGCATTTCTTGATCCGTCTAATATCAACGTCCAAGGGGATAGAGAAATTGTTGATAAAGAGTGGAATCAATTGCTTCATTTAATTCTAGGCCGACATCTGAACAAGGATGATCGGCCAAGAAATCGACGAGGGCTTGTCCTTTCACCGATCTCTGTGGAACGAATTAAAATGTGAACTGCATCATAGCTAGAGTCCATTTTCCTATGCGTCCACGCATTATCGGTCCTCAATAAAATTTTAGCGTGGTGTGTGCTAGGCGTGCCAGAGTCCTCGTGGACTCAAAGAGGTTGTGATTACTGAATCTGACTTTCTAATTCAAACGATTGTTGTTAAATAACAATTAATGGGTCTCAGCTCTACTTTGATGCAAGTAAGCAAATTACAAATGGAAATTGAGAAGGAAACAAATCAACCACTGAGATTTAGAATACCTCTACGGACATCATCATCTTCATTGATCGACTTCAAGTAGTAATTACAAACACTCAAAAGAACAATGACAATTGCTCAAAAAATAATGAGAACACAAATCACTCAAGAACAAAAGCAGTATTGTTATGAGGAGAAACTAAAGTCTGCTAGCGTAGAAGTGGCGTGTGTGTTAGCCCCCTTTAAATGTTGCCCACTCTGCTCTATTTATAGACTTGAGTACATAACCGTTCATGTTAGTGGGATTAGCTGGGTTAGTGCGGTTAGTGGGGTTAATGGCCCCTGATTCTAGGTGTGGACAAGTTACTGCTCCCACTATGTCCCATGACCAACTTCCACAATCTATTTGAGATCTCACTTCTGCCACGTTCCTCTTTCATGTAACTACTTTCTCTCTAGCTCAGCATCTCCTAGAGCACACGTTCTCATCCCTGCTTAACTGCCTAATAGCCTTGTGAGCAGATCCCAGGTGACTCGGTAGTATTCCTCTCTTAGTAGCTTGATCCTTGTTGGTTGATGGATCTCGGTCTTATTCTCCGTAGGAAGTCTACTAGTGTCCATCGGTCTCGTTTGACCGATGTCTTCTTACCTATAGATTACTTATCAATTATTTCCCAAGCCCGATATTACATCTCCTTTTATATCTCTTTCAGTCCCAACCCTTTAGGACCTTCATTGGTTGGTCATCGGTCTTGTTTGACCGATGTTATGACTATCACTGTGCCTACTTTGCAATTCTAGCCTTGCTTGTTAAGGCCGAGGTGTTTCTTTAAAAACCACGTATAATCATGTCCTCGGTCTTGACACCGATATTTACATATGGGATGTACCATCCTTACCTGCAGCTAGCTCTGATATCAGTCTTTCCTCCGTCATCTACCTTATCACCTGTTCATCTGCTTACCTGCTCCTGTGATGATATCATCAAGCCACGTGATTGTCATGTGCCTTGGGCAATCCCAAATTAGGGTGTAAACAATGCCCCCCAAACGTCTTCTCAAACGTTGCGCCATCTGTTTGATGAGACGTTTGAATTTCAAATTTAATGCTAACTTTGCAACTGACGGCGTAGAGCTCCACGTGTCCTCTCCCCAGTAGCTCTTCCTACCTCGTTTCCAGAATCGAGGCGTACCTCTTGGGAACCAGTTCCTTGGTCATGATTACCCTTTTCTTTTTCCCTATATAAGCCATATCAATTACCCCTCTTTTTCACTTTTCACTTTCTTTTGCCTTTAAACTTTCTTGGAAAATTTTCTCTTTCTCAAATTTCCATGGCTTCCTCTTCTGCAACCAGCGTTTCTCAAACTGCCGGTGCTACTTCTTCTTCCCCCACTACCACTGGTACTGCGCCGGCGACCAAAACTAACGCCACTGCCGTTAACACAGGGCCCTTGAAACCGTTCTGGGGATAATAATCTGGCTCTTCAACATGACTTGGTCTTGCTTTTGATGCTTTTCCTCCATCATCTCTAGATCCCTACTTCCCTCTGGTTGTAGAGGACAACGAATTACTCTATCAACCTCCCAATTTTGATTGGGGCTCACAGTACGCTCCTTCCAACCCTTTGAGGAATTGGCCTATTCCTTCTATTGACTGGATTTCCTGGGTAGACCGATTAGCGGAGGTGAAAAAGGACCTATGGAAGGCCCTTAACATCTATGATGCTATCATGCTTAGATGAAAGAGATTCTTCCTTGATAAGCCTCTCTTATTTTCTTCTCCATTCTTTTGGTCGACCTCGGCCAATGCTTTTTTCTTCTGTTGTGGCCTTATGAGCCCAACCATTCAAGACATTTGTTTTCTCACTGGTCTGCCTGCTCTCGGTGAGGAAATTACCCCCAACCTTTCCTCTTCTATCAAATTTGAACATCCAAAGACCGATAAGGGCAAAGGGTCTAGGCTCATTACTGCCTTCGGGAAATTTATCTTGGTCAGTATGGGGCAAGGAGATGTCTTTGACAAAGAGCACATTGCTTTCTTGGTTTACTGGCTGAGCCGCTTTGTATTTTGCTCAGCCTCATACGATGTTACCAAAGAATATACCCACATCACCCTTGCTCTGGCCTGGGGCCAGTAACTTGCTCTTGCTCCTCTCGTCCTCTCCCATCTCTATCGCGGCATCCTTGAGCTCATTTTTTCCAACTTTAAAACCTCAGGGGGGGGCCCCTTTGGCTCCTCCAGTGTTGGCTTTAATCTTATTTTCCCGAGAAGTGCTTGGTTGATAACTCTGACCCCACCACTCTACTAGAGCATTCCTTGGCCTTCGCTTTCCATTTTGCTGGTTTCGGCCCAAAGGGCCTTTCTTTTGACCATCTTTTTTCTTTCTTTTACGAACATATGGGCAGCCGATCGCCCCAACAGTTTCTCCCCTTCCACCCTTGACTTCGATATCCGAGCTGGCTTTTCCACAGTCCTGGCCAAGCTCCTGAGGTCGAGCAAGAAAAACACGAAGCAATCTGGGCCAGCTTCTTAGTTGGCCGAGATCTCTTGTACAGCCCTGTTTTTCCCCAACACAATAACAAGTGTAGGGTAGAGTATTATAATGCTCCAGCTTTAGCTCGACAATTCGGACTAAAGCAACTAATCCCGATTCCCCCTTTCCGAACCTTTAACCGTTCCATGGCAGTGCGGTCCCTTCTTTCGAACCTGGCCAAGGTCGAGAAGTGCCGGTCTTTCAGCAGATTTCAAGCAGGGTTGGAGTTTTTACCTTTTCAAGAGCTTCCTTCAACATCCACCGAGTTTGAGACTTGGTGGTCCAAAATACTATCAGGCTTGTGCTCTGAGCCCATTTTTTCTGTACTTAAACGTTTTCCTCCTCCTGTTTTTGAGAAACCTTCTCGTTCCACTAACCCCTCTTTGGTTCAAGCTGCAGGTCAGAAGAGGAAAACCCAAGCATCCAAAGGTAAAATTGCCTATCAAGCAGTTCTTGCCTTTGAAAATTTTTTCAAATTCAAGTTCGATCCCAGACAGCCCGAAATCATGCGGTCCAATATGAAGTGGCATTTGAGGGCGCTTGAACAGGAACACAAGGAGAAAACAGTAAGAGCGTATAGAAAGTACCTGCAGACAGCTTATTATTCATCCGTCATTCCCTATGAGCAGTTCCTCAAGCCCTTTGAATGCCGGCCTCCTCCCCTACCCGAGGCCGATTTCTTCATTGCCTTGCCGATGGTGAATAAGCAATCATCGTCCATGATGGAACCTTGGGAAAGAGTCACTTATACCGGACTACATAATTTGGGGACGGCCAATCACTCATCGGCCATCTGGGTTGTAGAAACTGGAGCACCAATTTTAGGTATTTCCAGCTTTATGTTTCTCTATAACTTCCACTTCTCTGACTGATTTTATTTCCATTTCTTGTTCAGAGGCCCTTCCATGGGAGATTCCTTCTGGCGTGACCGATGTAGAGTCAGGCGCAGCGATAGTCATAACATCGATCAAACAAGACCGATGACCAACCAATGAAGGTCGGTCCTAAAGGGTTGGGGCTGAAATAGGTATAAAAGGATATGTAATATCGGGCTTGGGAAATAATTGATAAGTAATCTATAGGTAAGAAGATATCGGTCAAACGAGACCGATGGACACTAGTAGACTTCCTACGGAGAACAAGACCGAGATCCGTCAATCAACAAGGATCAAGCTACTAAGATAGGGATGCTACCGATCACCTGGGATCTGCTCACAAGGCTGTTAGGCAGTTAAGCAGGGATGAGAACGTGTGCTCTAGGAGATGCTGAGCTGGAGAGAAAACAGTTACATGAAAGAGGAACGTGGCAGAAGTGAGATCATCAAATAGATTGTGGAAGTTGGTCATGGGACATAGTGGGAGCAGTAACTTGTCCACACCTAGAAATCAGGGGCCATTAACCCCACTAACCCCGCTAATCCCACTAACATGAATGGTTATGTACTCAAATCTATAAATAGAGCAGAGTGGGCAACATTTGTAGGGGGCTAACACACACGCCACTTCTGAGCTAGCAGACTTTAGTTTCTCCTCATAATACCTTTCTAATTTTATCCATTCACACATTGTGTAGGTTCATTCATGCAAT
The DNA here is from genome assembly GCA_033977485.1 of Hydrangea macrophylla. Classification (NCBI taxonomy): domain Eukaryota; kingdom Viridiplantae; phylum Streptophyta; class Magnoliopsida; order Cornales; family Hydrangeaceae; genus Hydrangea; species Hydrangea macrophylla. Next base: position 8,484,163 of record CM066986.1, read on the forward strand.
GCTTGTAGCTAGTGGTCACCTTCTTAACTTCCTATATGGAGCTTCATTACCTTCCCAAATATAAATATTTGTACATATGTATGTATCTTTATCATGTGGAGGAGATCCAATGCCTAACATTTTCATTACCCCACCATTGAAATTTGGATAATGTTTTGAAGGTCAGAAGAAAGGGTACAAGGAACACAACTTAAAAGAAACAATTTCATGAGTGACAAAATGAGACCAAACAAAATTGGTAGTGTTCATTCGATTCTATCTAAGAAAAATTACCATGGTCAAGAATAGGATGTCCATCACATAGAAGTACATGGGTAGGAGAGCATTACAGAATAAACAAAGAGGAAAAAAAATGAAACAAGCATCTCTAGATGGACTATGAGGATTGGTTAAAGTCCGGGAGATACATACAAGTCCCATGTGGCAATAGCTTCTGAAGGTCATCGATGATCATAGAACTTCTAAAGTTAAAACGAATCTGTTTAACAAAATCGCAGAAAAATGTGACATAAATTTGCAATGGTAGCTTTTGCCCAAAAGCATTTTTTTACAACTGAGTCGTGTAAGCAGAAGTTGCTGCCATACATGCCCCTGTTCAAAAAACCAGGATGAACTTGAATTCTTTTTTACCTCGTGCGGGCCACATGAATTTTATATATATATATATATAGATGTAATATTAGTAATGCTATATTTTTCAAAATTTGCACCCCAAATGTGGTATTCAACACATGAGGCAGTAGTTCCACTTGATTCTCATTGGAAGATGTTGATGTGGTCACATTATTATTGAAGGTAGTCTCTCTTCTACATGTGTTGGAAATCACATTTAGGATACAAAATTTTGGAAGCGTAGCATTACACATATAATTTTTTAACAATATTGAAAATTTGGTTAATGAAATTTCATGCATGAATATTTTTATACGCATTTTTTTTGTTTTTATATGATGAACATTTCTTGTATGGGTAGGGGTGTAACAAACAAAGTATTGTGGGCAAGCTGCTGTAGATGTCTTTGTGGCTGCAGTAAGTTCTGGAAGACTATACATTATGGGAAGTTCGTCCTCACATTGCTTGTGGAAAAGTAATGTGATATATATGTGTGGTTCCAATCTCCCTAGTAAGATGCCTTTTGCGCAGTGGCATAAGAACAAAACTGTGAGGGCTTGGACCGAAAGTAGACAATATTTTACTGAGCGAGACTGGGTCATGAAAGAATGACCCCCATAAGAAGTTCTTTGTGTTTAGGCAACGAAATATATTGTTGCTAGATGGGGAAGTAGGTTGTTACAAATGGTATCAGAGCGAGGACTCAGCCGGAAGTCACTACACCATATGGGCCGATTTGTAACGGGAATATCCGTTACAAAAATTATTTGTAACGGATATACCCGTTACAAATATGGCGTTGCAAATTTGTAACGAATTTTTGTAACGGATATATCCATTACTAATTAGTAACGGATATTTGTAACGGATATGCCCGTTACTAACATAATATTTGTAACGGATATACCCGTTACAAATTAGTTTTGTAACGGATAGATATCCATTTTTTTGGATTTAATTTAAAAAATACAACGGTTTGTAACAAAATAGTAACGGTTATATCCGTTACTAATTTCCAAAATGTATAAAATTAGTAACGTATTTAGTAACGGGTATATCCGTTACAAATTTAAAAAAAAATAAAAAAAATAATTATTATTATTTTAGATGCTCCCCAAATTTTTTTTCCCACCTAATTAACAAGCATAATAATTCATACAAACACAAAAATAACAAGCTCAATCTATATCAAACACAAATATAATACAAAATGTATAATCTTACAAATCTTTGTCCATATCAAAGTTCTTAGTTTAATTACACTACATCTTGCACATGAAATTAACTCAAGAAAGATTAAAATACACAAATCTCTTTATATCCATAACCAAGTTCATCAACGTAACTTTTTACAATTGCTTCAATCTCTTCCTTCTTCCCTTCCATTGGATCATCACCACCCTGTTTTTCACTATAATCGATGATGGTGTTAAAAAAAAAAGAAATCACAAATATTCTTTAGTCAAATTATTTTTTAAAAATAAGGGAAAGTCAATGTAGAACTCACCATACACCCAATTTAAAAATCTTGTTTGAAACACCTACAGAGTCGATGTTGAAATTTTCAAATTCATAACTCAAACCACAGGATGTTCTACAAAACATTTCACTCTAACACAGACGTCGAAATATCAAATCATAATGTATAGAAATATTATTATGTTACCTTTCCTCTATTCAAAGTCTTCCAAACATGGTCTTTCAACTTTTCTATAGTTACATCCACTCCGCACTCATCTACCACAAATTGGATCCATAGCAAAACTTCCTGGAACCAAATTATGACGAATGAAAGGAATAAAAATATGAGAGGAAATTTTGAACCACAGCAAATGAAAAGAACTAAAATTAGAAAACTATAAGAAAAAAATAGATGGACTAAACTTATATTTGACATATAACTAATCAACAATGGCGTGCTTCCAATCTGTTGAGCACGCAGGGGTTTGAATCCCTTTTTTCTCCCTCTCTTTCTCTCTCTTTCTCTTTCCCCTTTTTTGGATCTTGCCTGACACTTATATTCCAACGTAGTTTTATTAAGTCACTACCAAAGATGCAATAAACATAAGGATATGCAGTAGTAACACAATACTGTTTTTGTGCCAAACAACTATAGAGCTGAAAATTCTTTTTAAGTTCTTGCATGTGTTCCTCTTTTCATCTTATTTCTCTCTAACATTCAATCCAAAGTTAATACACAATGAAAAACCAAGTCAATGCAAAGTATTGATGATGTCCCACCAGCACATAGAGTCAACAGTTCACCTAAATATAGTTTATCCGTAACCTATTAAACTAAAAAAATTGGAAGGTGAACAAACTAGTGTTAGATTTCTCCATAAGCAGATCTCACTTGAAGTGGGGGAGGTATACATAGATAGTTGCACTATTCTCAGTTTCTCCATTAGCGTACACTATCATCAGTTTATACACTACTTATCGTTATCACACACACACACACACACACACACATTGAAGAGATTTTACTTCATCTATATATATACATATATAAAAATTGTTTTGTTAATTCACGCAATTTTTTAACAAGAACAACATCAATGCCTAAAACTTGATCAACATTTTACTAATATAAAATCCAAGAAAAAATAGAAATTTAAAAAAGAAAAGAAAAAAAAGAGAGAGAATCTCTGGTATTTACTTTTTAAGCTTCCATTAATATGCAAACCAACACATTCTTTGCATTTTCGTACGATTCTGATTAGTATAGCAGGTGGTGTGCGCCATTCTCTCTAATTTCATTTTGGCTCTATTTTAACGTGCGCCTTTAGCCCAATTGTCTCCCTCAGTCATCTATATCAATATCTAACTCAATTTTTTATTTTGATTTGGATTTGCATTTGAAAACCACATGAACGAGGATGTGTAGTGTTAACATTTGACTTTGTTTAACTCTATTTTACGAAACTATATCATCACAAACTGATAAATTATCACTAGAAATTTGGTTAGTTTTAATTTGCCTTATTTTCTTTTCCCATAATACATGCAGCTCACTATGTAATTATGGGATACACTATGTAATTATGTTTTGTGAGTCGCAACTATAAAATTTGTATGATTAATGGATAGATTCATAGATATATCTTGGTCCTAGCTTAAACTCGTATCAGCTTATGTTTGGGCTTACAATGAAACTTGAAACAATGAGAAGAAAATAAGTCAACATGTTAGGAATAAATCATTTTTATAGGAGTATATGAAGGGCATATGATCGTACTACCTGTTTTGAGCTTTTTTCAACAATTGTGCTTTTTTTTTTGGTTCAATTTGAGTAAATTTTGATGGATGTTAAACCTGACCCTACGTGTCAAATATGACACATGCCTTTCTATTAGTCTGTATGAATGTTCATTTGTCCGTTCTTTTCTTTTCTGGATAATGTCAAGTTATTCTCGCTTTAGTGAAATATGTTCAAAATGTTTTGGACGGGTCAGAGAAAAATAGTACCTACTAGAAATTACCATACCAGAAAGTTTTGGAAGTGAAGTGTTTGTACCTTCGGATATTTTCTTTTAGCAATTCATGGTAACCCACTTTATCATGCTCTATTTTCCCTCATAATATGTAAGGTTTTGTGCTCCATTTGCTTGGTTGACTTCCTAGGAATTAAATAAGAAAGTGGGGAAATAAATTGAAAAGTACAGTAATAATTGCAATACCTAACTAAACTCCAATGATCAATGCTTTATAAAAATTGATAATCTATCTTCTCTTCACACTTACCCGTATCAACAATTGCCTTCACATCATCTCTTTGCAAGACTTGCTCATAACGATCTTTTGTACTCCAATACTAAAAAAGAAAGGAAAAACATAGATTAGTCTAGAAGATATGGGATCTATTTAACACGCCTATGAGGGACAATATTTTTGATTGATATACATCTAGATATGAATACAATGGCCATGTGCTGCTGTCTGGTTTCAAATTCGGGGCTATATATAGCGATAAAATGCCTTTGGTACTATATTAGGCATAAAACAGTCATTTGACAAGTGATATACACTTATACTCAATTTTTCCGCACTAAAGCAAAGAAAAACTGAATATTAAGGTTATAACATATATATTTGAAATTTTTTCTTAGATTTTTCTCCGAGTTTTCTCAGGAGTATATGAAGGGCATATGATCGTACTACCTGTTTTGAGCTTTTTTCAACAATTGTGCTTTTTTTTTTGGTTCAATTTGAGTAAATTTTGATGGATGTTAAACCTGACCCTACGTGTCAAATATGACACATGCCTTTCTATTAGTCTGTATGAATGTTCATTTGTCCGTTCTTTTCTTTTCTGGATAATGTCAAGTTATTCTCGCTTTAGTGAAATATGTTCAAAATGTTTTGGACGGGTCAGAGAAAAATAGTACCTACTAGAAATTACCATACCAGAAAGTTTTGGAAGTGAAGTGTTTGTACCTTCGGATATTTTCTTTTAGCAATTCATGGTAACCCACTTTATCATGCTCTATTTTCCCTCATAATATGTAAGGTTTTGTGCTCCATTTGCTTGGTTGACTTCCTAGGAATTAAATAAGAAAGTGGGGAAATAAATTGAAAAGTACAGTAATAATTGCAATACCTAACTAAACTCCAATGATCAATGCTTTATAAAAATTGATAATCTATCTTCTCTTCACACTTACCCGTATCAACAATTGCCTTCACATCATCTCTTTGCAAGACTTGCTCATAACGATCTTTTGTACTCCAAATACTAAAAAAGAAAGGAAAAACATAGATTAGTCTAGAAGATATGGGATCTATTTAACACGCCTATGAGGGACAATATTTTTGATTGATATACATCTAGATATGAATACAATGGCCATGTGCTGCTGTCTGGTTTCAAATTCGGGGCTATATATAGCGATAAAATGCCTTTGGTACTATATTAGGCATAAAACAGTCATTTGACAAGTGATATACACTTATACTCAATTTTTCCGCACTAAAGCAAAGAAAAACTGAATATTAAGGTTATAACATATATATTTGAAATTTTTTCTTAGATTTTTCTCCGAGTTTTCTCAGGAAACAAACAGAGGGTGAATTATAAGATTTATGAAGGAGTTGTGTAAGAGAGATTTTGGACATACTTTGGCAAGAACTAAGCTTCAAAATTGAACAAATCCACATCCATTAACTGAACACAATTGACTAAATGCACATTACTCACAAACTAATTTCATCTATATACACACATACCCTAGAAAGTATAGGATACTAGATTGATGAATTGCGCTAAATTGTATACCAAATTTTGGTCCAAGCAAAAAAAAAGTATACCAAATTTTGGCAATCAAGCTATGTGATTGATAATGATCTCTTTGGTAAACTTCTGTCGATATCTTCTCCACTGAAAATTCAACAGATATATGTTTATGTATACATTCATACAGAAGACTGTTTAGATATCTCTGCTTAATTCTCAAAGGTTTGGTCGGGTCTTTCTCTAAGGAATGCGCTAAATTGTATGTATACACACACACACACACACACACAGAGAGAGAGAGAGAGAGACAGAGAGAGAGAGAGAGTGACTCACATTCTCAAGACATTACTGGTGTCAATTAATTCGTGTTTCTAATGTAGCTGTGTCAATAGCACCCTGAATAATGATTAAATGAGAAAGTCAAATTAGTATTAAGAGACTAACGAATCAATTTTTCCCTACAAGAAACCTTTGGCAGTATGCAAGTCCCAAAAAATGAAAATCAATAAACTTCCAAATTTTCCCGACAACTTTTGACAATGTCAAAATTTATTTCACTTTGAGAAAGGACAGCCCAACCTGTTGGCGACGCCATTGTAAACGAAGACCTGCAGCCTCAGACAGAATTCTCAGTTCAACCTCTTCTTCCAGGTTCAGGTGAAGCAGCTCTGTCGCACTCTCGTATGTCAGCATATAGGTCGGTTTGATGATTGAGTTATCCACCATGCATTCTGAAATGCTATTACCCAGATATGAAGTAAGATTATCGCATGTAAAAAACAACCTTCTGTAAAAAATAAGTCTTGCAAAATCGTAAATTCCAATTTATAACACTGACTTAGCACACGTAATGATAGTTAAGAAGCAGTATGTTAAATCAAAATGCAAAGTGGATATGACACTTCACGGAACCATTACCACAATTATCCTACAAAGTGGATATGATATCACTGTTTGAGTTAAATGCCCTTCCTGAGATTTTTATGGAAATGAATGGCTTCGTCTTTTATAAGTACAGAAAGCCTTCATATACACAAGTGGCTTTTAAATTACAATCGTGGAATGACTACCAAAAAACATAACTAAATTCATTTCAGAGTCCATATAAGACGGATTATTCAATTTCCATAGGATTTCCCACAACACCACAAAATTTACACTTGAGAATATTTTGGAATGGTTTCATATCCCACTGCCCAAAAGGTTGCTTGACATTCATAAAGTTCAAGCAATTAACTCAAGTAACATATGCAATGCCAGAACTGTACCTGCCATCAGTGTGCAGAACAACGGACACTGTAACAGCATTGCACAGCTTTCCTTGCTTCAAGCTCATTCCCTCCATGGCAAGTTTCTCAGGAAACATTGGATAAGTAGCGGTGGGCAAAAACACAGAAGTTCCTCTTCTCATTGCCTCTCTGAAAAGCAAGAACTCCATTACAAGACGGCCTCAAAGGCCCCACCATATCACTTTAGGTCATTTTAGGAATCTCAGAAGTACCTTTCAATTATGCTCCCAGGTCGAACCAAGTTAGTTGGATCTGCAACATGTATCCAAATTTGGATGCGGCCATCCTGCAGCCTTGTTGCACTCAGGGCATCGTCAAGCTGCATATTTTTGGTCATTTAGAAATTTGAGAATGATATGTATTCAATAACATATACATAATTAAGACAAGTTTTTGGTCATTTAGGAAGCAATTATGCTTCATATTGCATTTAACTTATGCATGCCATCGCGCTTTCGGTGGGGGTCCATTTTTTTCCTTCCAGGTAAAACCTCCTTGAAGTATCAACTAATGGAACTTATGCATGCCATTGCCCTATCAAGGGGTCCATTTTTGGCCTTTCTTCCAAGTAAACCTCCTTGAAGTATCAACTAGTGAGGAGGAATGATGACAAAGAATCTATCATTTCTCTCTCTTTCATTTTCCAAAAGTAGGAATTTTTTTTGCTCTACCAAGGCTGTGTATTTTGCAACAAGCAACAACTTAGGCCATCAAGTTTCTGTTTCTCTAACCAGCATTGCTTTCTTGTCCATCTTGTCTTTAGGCACCAAATTAAGGTTGCTCCTTATTCGGGCACTCTTTCCTCTCTGTGAGTCTGTTGTGAAAGAAACATTTTTAGATTAGAGTGTAAGAACCAGTGGAATTTATTAGCTCATTTTATATGTGTCGGCAGCAAGAAGAAAGAGGGAAGATTCTCCCTGCCACCTCAGCTGTCATGTGTACTAACTCAAGTCAGTCCAGTAATTGAAGCTCATCGAGGCGTAACCACCATTAAGGTGTTGCCCCATCAGTGTTTAGAAGGACTCCCTAAACATTCATATTCACAACCACATGTACAGGGCAGGATAGAACTATACAAAATTACGTTTTTGATTGACATAACATTGGTTTTATGGAGCTAAAAATAAAATTCAAGTTCTAACTCATTATTCTCTAAGAATTTTCTTTCACAAACAGTAAAATCTAAGCCCAAGGAACTAATCTAAAGTGGTATAACTAGCACAATATCTTCAGCACAGCTAGATCACCTAGACTTAGAAAATAAGCTTACCTCATCTGGGTCAGATGAGTCTGACAGGAAACTTTCAGCAGCTAATAAAATCTCGTCTGAGTAATCCGTACGAATGTTTAACTTTAACAGATCAAGATTGACATGTACAGGAAAGTACCCAATGTCAACAAGGAGATTTACGGCTGAAGATGTTGTTTTTACCAGTCCCATTGCCTTCAGGATCTGGCAGGAAGAAAATAGTTATGACGTGGAAAAATAAAGAGGAAAAAAAAATGAATGTGTGCATGCATGAGAACATGTAAATGAAAATTGTGCCTGAGAAACGATGAAAATTGGGCTTGAGGAACATTACCTAATGATCTCGTCTTCCAACTAAAATCATCCAAGTAATTTATATGATTATTTTAAAATATAGATACATTTTGTGGAAGGGGAAATGCTGGGGTGGGTGTGTGGGTGGGTGTTTGGGAAGGGGGTTGGGTGGTGTTCAGGATTCTTACAATACTTTGTGATGATTCAATTTGATAAAAGCAACACCTAACTATAAAAAGTCAAATTGAGTCAGAAAAATTACCGCCCCCGCCGTTTTCTTTTGGTCATCATTTCTGCAATCATCTATGGCATAAGCTTCAAGAGACTTGATTCTGTGTTGAATTTTTTCTTCATGCTTCCATGAAGATTTTGGAGGTTTAGCATGTAGAGGCATTGCCTTGGCAGATTTCAGTAACTGTACAAACTCAAGAAATTCCTTATCAGCCTCCTCCTTAGCAAGCTTCCTTTGCAGAAGTTCTTCTACCTAGTTGTTTCAAACAGATGGAACCCCAGCTTTAAAACGACCAGAATCCAAGGAAAGAATTAAATACTTTTCCCATGCATCGGACTATAAAAATATGCGGAGAACAAGAAAATAATGTAATAAATATCACTAGTTTGACCTCATGTCAACTAAAACTGAGTCAAGGATGATTGAGGAAGTACAAGAAAAAAGAAAGAAAAAAGATATGAAGATGTTACATCAGGGATCAAACTAGCATACACTTCATACTATGAAAATAGTAAAGTACTTTATCACTCTTGCAACTGGAATCAGAACCTAAACTAGTAAGTTGAAAGCTTTAATCCTCGACGCTACTAATCAAATTATGATCCATTAAAAATTGAGAATATTTTCCAACTGGTTCTCGTTCAATGTCAAGTTCTTAATACTCTAAAATTGAATTTTTTTTTCCTAGTAAGTACCAATATATTAGAGGCACCCAAGGAGGACGAACCCGTATACAAAAGAGGAGGAAAAAATAAAAATTTACAACCTTGAGCAATCCAAGACCTCTACATAATGTCCCCCAAAAGAGGACCCTCCTCAAAGATCCAAGCTAAGAACTTAGGGGTATTTGATGTAATTTGGATTCAGGTTTTCCCGAGAGAGAGAGAGAGAAGTGGGAGGAGAGGAAGAGGGAAGGTGCTTTAGCTTTCTTGGAATTCTAAATCTTAGTATAAGAAGTCATTTATTTCCGTGAGTAATGATATGCTTCACAAAATTGTATCCTAAATGTGGTTACCAAGATATGTGACAGACAGCCCACTTGATTTTGATTGGAGGGTGTTGAAGTGCTCCACCATTATTGAAGGTGGTACCACTGGCACGTGTTGGGATCCACATTTGGGGTACAAAATTTAGAAAGCAAAGCATTAGTCTATTTTTATTTTTATTTTGTGGCTGTTTTGAGGTGATGGCATCTTAAAAATGTTGATATCACCCCTTTTAAAACTGTTTAAATAGCACTGAGAAAAAATTTACTCTCCTTTAAGCATTAAAAAAAATATGAACCATCATATACTCATCAAGACATAACACATACTAATTAAGCACAAATTAAACCAACTTGAACAAGCCAAGCTGCCCATGTAATTTATGTATTGATAAAAATAATGCTATGATTCCCCAAAGCACCAAAGAAATTTAAATCTTGTTCAAAATACCTTGACACTCACAACGTATTTAAAACATCAAAATAAGCCCATTTGTTGTCATACTAGTACTTGCTGTGCCCATGGGCATTACCAAAAAAAAAAGAGTTTGTAACGGAGGCAATTGTGAATGCTAAACAATAAACAACGTATTTAAAACATCAAAATAAGCCCATTTGTCTTATAAAGGCAACCAAGAAGCACAATTAATAGACCACATTGTAATTAAAGAACCAGTCTAACCCCAATACACACATTAAGAAAGAGGAAATAAATATAGAAATACGACTGATAAATTACAATCTATCAACAGTTCTTCATATTCCAAAGATTACATTTAGCATTTTCACTATTGGGTTCTGTCATGCTATAAGGTGAATAAGACAACAAATTGGCACATACAACAGTGAAATGATGGCCAAATGCTATATTTATATACAAATCACAAAGATAATGGGAGCTTTGAATTCAAATAAAGAAACTCACGTGGTTAACTAAAAATAGTATAGTAGTGCAAAGTTTTGGCAAGGAGTCAGATCATGTGGAAACACATGCAAGAACCAAAATTGAAGGAGAGTAACATCAAACTATAGCAAAATCTGAAGACTTACTGGGCTGTCTCTAGAGCAAGTGAGATAACATCAAAAGCCAATGAAACAATCATCTCTGATAGGAAATCTAGTTTCTGCATTATTAAGAAAACTTTAAAAATCACAGACAAGACACTAACTAAAAATAATGAAAAGAGCTATCTATCTGCCACAATCAACCAAAGTGAAGAAATAGAATCGTACATCTACAAAATTACTTTGTCCTCATTGGGGAAAATCAGTGAACAACACTACTACAGTAATTCTAACACGAAGTCATTGAGTACAAAGGAGAATTCAATTTTACAAAGAATAATCATAGCTCAGAATTTGCTTGTTCGGGTCACCTATGGTCTGGATCTACTCTTGTTTAATTGTGTGCATATATATATATATATTTTTTTTTTCTAAGGAAAACGTTATGTAGATCTTATTTGTTCCAACACTCAAAAACAAACAACACAACAAACACAAATCTAGGGTTTAGTTTATTCTCAAATCTCGGCCTCCTTCATAGCAAATATCGGGGTTGCTCCATAAATAACATAGATCTAGGGTTTAGTTTACATATATAGGGGTTTCAATTTCGAGATGAAGGAAGAAGAAGAAGAAGAACCCCCTTTCTATTTCAGTTTCAGTTTCAAGATGAAAGAAGAAGGAGGAAGACGAAGAAGAAGAAGAAGAAGAAGAAGAAGAAGGAGGGTGTTTACCAAGAGGAGGTCGGCGGCTGCCTTGGGTCGGCGGCGGCTGTGGGTCGGCGGCGGCTGTGGGTCGACGGCGGACTCAGATCGGCGGCGGCTGCGTGGCTGTGATGGGTGGTGGTTGGGATGTGTTTCCCCTTTCTCCTTCCCCTTTCTCCTTCTCTCCCCTTTCTCTCGTTATGAACTTTTAGTTTAGATCTACTTTTCATTTTAGATCCCGATGGTTTTCCTGCTTAAAATTCTTTTTATTTTTTTATTTTTTTTGAGACAATTTTGTAACGGATATAAACGTTACATATTTAAATACACCCGTTGCAAAAATTAATCAACCAAATTAATAGCAAATAGTAACGTTTTTATATAATTTGTAACGGATATATTTGTTACAAATTAGTAACGGGTATTCCCGTTACAAATCATAAAACTTGTCTGTTACAAAATTGCCCATATGGTGTAGTGAGTGTGAGGCGGGTCCCACGAGGACATGTGGCCCTTAAGGAGGGTGGATTCTGACGACCAAGAGCTGATACTCCGAAGGCAGAAAGGCCAAGATGAATGAGGTGAGCTCAGGTGTAGGGGCTTGTCCCACATCACCTGGGGTGAAATTCCTGAACTAGGTTATAATTAAGGATTAATCGCCCTTCCAAATACAACAAAATATTTTAAAATCGTAAGAGAGCTAAACATGAAAGAACTCTGCAGTTAAGCGTGTTGCTGTCAGAGTAATACTAGAGATGGGTGACCCCTGCGAAGTTCTTTGTTTTTAGACCCAAAGCAGACAATATTATTACTAGATGGGGAGTCATTACAAAGGATGTCAACAAAATCGATTGAACCGAATCGATTAATTCAATCGATTTTCATCAAAATAATATAATATAAAAATCGAACCAAACCAAAAAATTATCCTTAAAATCAACAAAATTGAATCCAAAAAATTGACCAAAACCATTTGGTCGATTTTGAGACCTCCCTAAACCGATGACACCCTTATGTTTGTCAATAATTATAAGGCCAACTAAGTATATTTAGTACGTGGTCCTAGACGTGATAAATAACATAAAGAGCTTACTAGAATTGAAAGACAAATGGGGGGACCAATTTATTATGGGTAATATTAATTCTGTGATATTCTTATCAGCAATGTCATCATCTATGGTGGTTGGAACTTTATTAACTCCAAAGTGCACAAATTATTCTATGGTCTTGGATATCCTGCACCATGTGTCACGTAATGATTCCGATCAATAAAAGTTATTATGTGATTAAATTGTTTGACTTTTAGTAGACAAAAAATTTACATTTAACCGACATAACCATTTCTTTTATTTTTTTGGTAAAAGGAACTCATCATGAATCCACTATGATTTCTGCTGTTTCCATTGTTGTTGCTAGACTGGCCGTAACTACTTTACCATGGTTTTGGGATTTTATAATAATTTCTCCTAAAGGAAGGGGGCCACTTTGAGCAAGAATTATCACCTGGCAAGAACTACTTCTGACGACAGCATTGATTTCTTCTAAAGGATTACACATCAGTCTCACATGCAAACAACTGCCAACAGAAACTTTGTAACAAGTATATATATATATATATATATATATTAGCTCAAAGGAGACTTTCATTGGAGAAGCATAAAAAAATTAAATTGTGGTATGACGTGATTATTATGAGGCTGTTTGTCATTGTTTATTTGTCCATTCTAAGCAGTTCTGGTAGCCTAAACTGCTTATTGATCTGTTTGTTTCTGCAAAAATATAAGCAGATTTAGTCTAAAAAGCAGTTTGACAATAAGCAAGTGGGAGGGTACTTTTCAAGATTATCTCTATATTTGATCAATTCACAGCATATTAACCAAACACCCAAACTATAATAAGCAGTTCTATTTTTAAGCAGTTCTACTAACCACGATCAAGATCACATAATCATAAGCACAGACAAACAGGCTCTATATCTTAGGCTTATATTAAACACACACATTAACACACATTATACTTACATATCCATAGACAGTTGCAATCCTGAGTTAGTTAGTAAGGGCTCAATTATAGTTGCTATTGCTGGGGAAACATCCATTTATGAGAAATTTTTAGCTGCGGTAAGGGGATCACGTTGCTGTCCTATGAGGTATTCTACGTGTATGTTGCAGCCGCTAAGTGTGGGTGTTATGGGTGATGCGGTCATCAACTTCTCCACCTACATGGATAAACAGTGTCCTTTTGTGGGTCCCAAAGTAAGACCTAGAGGCTAGAGGAGCATTCTTATGGTGTGGAAGATATTATGCATGTAAGAGTCCAATTGGTTCCCTAGATCATTATATTTAACTAAAAGTTTCAATATAACTAAAAGTTTCTCATTCATTTACAATTTTAAGTAGCGATGGCAGTTTTGCTCATCTAAAAATTATTTATTATTTTATTTACTCTTTCTTTTTATTGGTTAATATAGTGGAGATCAGTATTTTACACTATTAATTAATTCTCATTTAATTTAGAGTTTCACTGTGTTAACCAATAGGAGAGGAGGGTGAGCAAATGTGAGCAATTTTGGAGAGAACAAAAATATAATTTTTAAGGACCATAGGTAAATTTTTTTTTGAAGCTATGTGTTTCTCTGTGTGCATTTGTATGTATGCATTTTCTTTTCTTGGTTTTTTTTTTCGGTGGGGGGAGTTAATTACATTTGCACCCTTCGAATTATAAACTAGATTTCAATTTAGCCCCTATATATTCTTCTTGTCTCACATTGCAACCACTATAAGTATTGGGTACAACGTGAGACAAATTGCAGTATAGGGGTTAAATTGAAATTTGGTGCATATTCAAGGGCACAAAATGTAATTTACCTTCTTTTTGTGTGTGTGGAAAATGGTCCCATTAATTGATAAGTAATACGTCACCCTTAATTTTCACACAACTTTTCATCCACAACTTATAAAAGTGTGTCTATCTCTCTCCTATGTCATGATGTGATGTTAGTGGACCTTACAATGACACAAGAGAGAGATAGACAAACTTTTATGGTTATTGATGAAAAATTATATGAAGATTGTGAGTGAAGTTTTACTCTTATTGGTATTGTCTCCAATCACCGTCCACAGTCCGAAAATTCCACTGCGCTCCACATAGATAGTGATCTTCACGTGGTGAAGATTTACTAAAGATTGATTTAAGTGGCCAACCGTTTAAATCAATCATTTTTACCTGAAAAAAAAAAATGCAAAGACAAAAGTAATGCTAGGTATACTTAAAAAGATAATATTGACATGAATAATTCTTTAATGGGAATTTTAGTCAAAAGTTTTTTAAAATATATATTTTTTTTAAGTATTAGTATTTTTTTTTTTATTTTAGTGAAAAGTCCACATATAAATCTTATGTGAAATTTCACATAACTTTAAAAATATATTAATTTGATTCCGATTAAGTTTCATCAATTATAGAGTTTAAACGGATGTTCTTTAAACTTAATAAGTCTAAAATGAGAGACTTTTAACTAAATTTCTATTCTTTTATTATAAATTAAAATAACTTAAAATTAGATCTTATTTCAAAATTAATCATCATGGACACATCAATAGGTAAGCAATTTAGATATTTAAAACTAGCATTTTTTGAAAAAAAAAAAAAGTTTAGACCTGGCAGACAAAATGAGTTCATTGCATTTACTTCATCTAATTCAAGTATGAGTAAACTCAAAAGATGTGTTCATATCTCTCCTATGATGTCACTAGACCCTACAGTGACACAAGAGAGATAGACACATCGCTTGGGTTGTGTCCCAAAGTTGTGTCTTTGCATGTGTCCTAAGTATTACCCTTCAGGTAAAGACATGTGCAATACATACTTCGGAACTATCTATCTTATGTCATGTGAAAAAGGTGGTTAGGAATAAAATTAGCTACGGAGTTGCTATTCCCATTCCAAAATTAAACTAATGCACTTCATGTTACTATTGATACACCACACAGTACCATGTAATCAATGTATTTCATGGAGTGCATTGGTTCATCCATAGGATGCGAATATCAATTCCCTTTAATTAAAACTTTACTACTTATTTTTTCAGAAACCTTCTCAAAGCTCCTTTTGAATTTACACTGAAAAAAAAAAAAAAAATTCCACTTCATTAGAGTTATGGCATTAAAGTAAGAGTAATGATATGTTTCCTAAATGATGTGGCAGTGAGTTCGGGTAAATAACTTCCAGTCAAAATTCAATTGGTCCCGTTACATTAGATCTTGCCTCACTGTCACATCATTTGAGAAGCATTTTTGGAATGAAAATTTGGGAAGCATAGTAACACTACTCCTAAAGTAAGAGTAACAACGAGTAATGTTATTGTGCTTCTCAAATTTTCATCCCAAATGATGTGGCAGTGAAACCAGTAGTCTCACTGCCACGTCATTTGGGATATGGGATTTGGGATATGAGATTTGGAAAGCATAGTATTATTCTTAAAGTAATTTTACAGATGATCCAAATTAAATTATTTTAAGGGGTAATTATGGTTTAGTTCATTATAGAATATTGTTTGAGTATTAGGTCCAACAAAGAAAACATTTTAGTGAAAGGTTCTTTAAATATTAAACTGGACAAAGTGAAAGTTTAGTAAAATTTCACAACTCGTCGGGATTTTTGTTTTGAGTGGTTCTGCCATAACAAAATACTTCGGTTGAGAGACTTTTTACCAAAAAAAAATATTTCATTATGTCTTTTAACCAATAATTCTTCAAATGGGGGATTTAACACTAAATTTCTATTACTTTTTAATGCTTTCATTCAAAAATAATTTATGTAGCCCTTTTTTTTTCTCTTTTTTTTTTTTTTTTTTGAAGTCAAGAAAAACCATAGAATAGAAAAAGAGTAACAAAAGGAACAAAAGAAAGGGTAAAGCTATTGTGAGAATCTTCTCATATGAGAAAGCACCTTATAATAGGCATGTAAACGAATCGGATCGATCTGGACTAGATCCACACAAATCAGATCCAGATCCGTTAATAATTCTATTATCCAAATCTGGTCCATTTAGCCGTCAGATCTGTCTTATTTAATCCATATCCAGATTTGATCAGATCTGCATATTTGGATCCGTTTGTCGGATCTAAAACGACAACTTAGTTGCTTATATGTATTCTAGTATTACCATAGAAACTACTGTTTTTATTTTATTTTTTTCTATGCATACACAAAAATCAATCAACGTTTAACCCATCAATACACTTGATTATGAAGAAAAATCTCATCTTTAAATCAAAATGATATACTACTGAAAGTAAATATGTATAATCTATTATATAATATATACTCTTATCTCGTGTATTATATTTACATTTTTTGTGCATAGTTTCTTTTTATTCGGATCCGGATCTTAGGCGGATCAGATACCACAAAATCATATCCAATCTGTCAACCTAACATTCTAAACGGATCTGGATATGGATATGGATCTGGATCTAAAAAAAAGCTCAGATCCATTTAAAAGTGTTGGATCCGGATCGGACCCTAGCCAAGATCCGGTCCATTGACAAGCCTACCTTATAACTCTTGGATAAGAAAACAGTTATTGGATTTCTGAGGATCTCAAAATGTATTTGTCTACTTTTTCATCCAAAGGTCCTAATATATACTCTCTTTTTTTATATGAAAAGCTTCTCACAATAACTTTACCCCAAAAGAAAAACAAACTAGTCCCCTATCCGGTAGCAAGAGCATTCCAAGTAAAAGAAATAAAGTAAGGGTGCCTCCAATTTTTGTTTTTTTGATTGGCGGGAGCCCCCAATTAACTGAACAAAATAAATGTTCTGATTATTTTGTGTACCCTTAATGTAATAAGGTAGCAATAAATATATATTTTTTAATACATATATATCTCAAATTTAAACACAATGTAATTCTACTAGCTTCCTATAGTATAGTAATATGTAGTGGAATAACAACCCACTATATATGAATACGTACACATATATGCATGTTTAGCTGCTTTAGCATGCATTTATCACCATACCTCTCCTCCCTCCTCACAAGAAACCTTAATGTATGGAAGCCCTAACTCCACGCTGCAGGTACACTGTCCTCCTCTTTTTAAGGAATGTTACCCACTTCCTCACCTGGCCCACGTACCCAATTTTCAAGTACCAAAAACCTCCCCCCATTAATTACCCAGTTTTCATATGGAATAATGCTACACTCACGTTCATTTTAATTACACTAAAAAATTCACAAACACTCACAATTTGTCAATCACTTTTGGTGAACCGGTGAACCCTATAGTGTACATTAGTGAATTCTACAGTGCCATCTAATAGTGATTGTGAGTGTTTGTAAGTTTTTGGGTATGAAATAGGTATGAGTATAGCATTACTCTATTATCTTTCATTTCCTTTTCTTATTATTTAGCATTAACCAACCCCAAAATGACAATCTTAACCCTGTTACATGTATGATTGAAGGTCAATTTCTCAAGAAGATCTTGTAAATTCAGCAAGATGGAGGGAGCCCTTGTATTTAGTTTGTATGAGTTTCTTTGTTTTTTAGGTATGTTGTTGATAGCGAGAAGTTATTCAGTGAGACTTTCACGTCAAGTCATCACACTGATATGGTGTATTACCCCAATAATATTAATTGGGGCACTGGACAAGTAGTACTGCAGTGGTGATGTGTTGCATAAAGTCATCAACTAGTTGTTAGAGTAATTTTAGGCTTCTCAAATTTTGAATTCCGAATGCGCTTCCTAACATGTGGCATTGGGATAATCCTCAATAATGATGAGACACTTCAACATTCTACAATAAAAATTAAATGGATCTACTACCACGTGTGTTAATAGGTAAATTTGGGTTACAACATTAGAAAGTATAGCACTATTCCGATTTTTCATACCCATCTAAAAATAGGGGCCACCTAACCAGACATTTTTAGGACGTCATACCACATCAATATGATGAATTACGCCTGACGGTATCACAAAATAATTTCAGGTTGAGAGCATGTTAGAATCTTAAAAAGGTTGTCTTAGCACATGGACTCAGAGATTGTTCATATGCTATGAGGTCAGAGCATGTTGCTCTGTTGGCAGTTGGGACCTAATTTGATGGTTACCTCCCATACGTACTCCATTCGTACCACCATCCACTTGCCCTCTTTATGTCCTCGATCAACCTCTGAACTACGAAAATACTTCTCTCTGCCCTCTTTCTATTTGATCAATTTCATACTATTTTATTTATTATCATCAACAATATGATTGTGAAAGTATGAACTCGTTCTTGGAAAAGGTAGGCCTCGAGTAGTTTTAGTACAAGCTCAACAACTAAATGCCCAAGACATTCGTTCCCTCTTACCAAAATGTTTAAATAAGGAAATTAAAAATGGGTCAATTAGTATCTTGTTTAGGAAAAAAAAAAACAAAGAAAAGGAAAAAGAAAAAAGGAGGTAATTAATGGAAGTGCTCTTCCCCTTGAAAGATTTGTTTCCATATATTTCTTTTTTATGACGTGTGAACCACTCTAAGAGTATCTCCAATTAATGGTGTTAATTTCATAGGGTAAGTTATATTAGTTTGCCAAACATGTACTCTAACGGTGTGTTATGTATATGAACTTTCCAAAGCTGTATGATAGTAAAACTTAAGTTTAGCCTTCAGTGAAATTTTTTACCATACAGACCAGTCGATTGAGGTTCTGCCGGCCCACCATAGCCGACATTCCCTTAATCGTTTGATTTATTTATTTATTTTTAAAGGCGCGCAATGATCCAACTGGCATTTGTAATACCAGTCGGCAAACTTGCTGACCGGGAGTTTTGTTCTTTTTTTTTAGTGAAGAATTGATTAAAATATTTTTAAAATTTTATGGACTAAATAGCAGTCCCTTAGCCGGCCCACCTTAACCGGCATTCCCTTGGCTGGCTTTATTTTACACTACTGTAGGATTTCTCTTTTCTGTATAGGAACTTAAGTTACATTTACCCTATAAGTGGATACACTACTGTAGATGCTCTAAGATCGGTAAAAGAACTCAATCTTGTAAGGTAAACTCGTGAATATTGAATAAGACACGGCGCATGTTAGGAGAGTGAACTCAAGTTCAACTCAAGCAAATCTCGTTTTGTCCACTATTTTGCAAGTTTAACTCTTCTTCATTTTGTGTGTTTGTCACTTATTTCCTCGAGAATGAGTTATCTTCATGATCGGTAAATCACACCAGCATTTTGAGGTTTCAACTTTTCAAACGATTAGGTTACAATGTCATTTTGTGGCATTTGATTTTAAGAGAGCTGCGAACTATACCCACTCAATTTCTCTCTACTACTCACATTATGTTGTTGGTATAAACATATAACCATCTCTTGCTATGCATGTGGGTGGAAAGAGATATTTGGTGGATGTCACATCTCCCGCTATACATGTGGGCGAAAAAAAAAAAAGAAGTTTAGTGAGTGTATCTAATATTTTAATTTTAATTTTAATTTTAATTTGTACCACTCTTTGCATATTATAAACAAGGGTACTATAGGAATATGTAAATGATCACTATTCACTAACAATGAGCTCTATTCAGACAGATCCTATCGTGATATCCAATAACCATAATAACTACCAAACAAAATCCGAGGTAGAGAAATGAAAATGAAAAGCATAAAAACAATACCCAATTTTTTTAATTTTTTTTTTTTTCAGAGAGAGAGAGAAGCTCCAACAAAGAGCTTTTAAGCTTTAAGAAATAGCGACCCAAACAGCCCCCCAATTAGGCATTCCTTTGTTCTCACTCCCACTTTCCTTACACCTAGTTGGCCTTAAACGCTCTCCAATCTCAATTTCACACCCAACTTTTACACTATTTCCCTCCATGTCCTCAACCCAATAATCATCATCCTCCTCTTCATTCTGATCTCCCTCATCACTTCCTTCTTCATCTTCATCAACGTTTTCATCTTCTTCATCCTTAGCGATTTCTGAGTCACAATTCGGAAAATTATCTTTCACCAAACAGAGCCTAAGCCGGCCATCGACTCGCTCGGCTTGAAAGAGAGTGTTAGTAGAAGAAACAGTGACAGCTTTGAGAACTAACCGGCCGGCTTCGCGGTGAGGCCTCACTTGGATATTGTCTGACCCACTGATTGAACTCAGTGGAGGTGGAAAATCACCGGGTCGACTCGGTTTCTTCGGCCATTCCCGAGATTTCGATCTTTGAATTGGACGAAACTTCTGATTCTCGGACGAGAAAGAAGAGAATTCATCGATGTTTTCGCTAGTCTCACTACCCGTTTCGCTTCCCAAACTCTCGGTACACAATTCCAAGCTTTTTGTACTCAGAGTTGAAGCAGAGCGCTTAAACAGAGGATGAACATAGGCTTTTTCGGTCTCTGTCTCTTCGTTGAATTTCGGGGTTGTTTTAGTGAGAGATTGTATGAAACTCCACCCACCCAATTCACCATTGTTGTTGATTTTAAGGTCTTGATCGCCATAACCATTGTTGTTGTTGTTTTCTAGGTAATGAGAATTTTCTTGTTTTGCTTCTTGTTGAGGCATGACAGGGCTTTGAAGGCATGGAAAAGATTGGGAACAGTTTGATTTTGGTAGAGCCAATTTGTGACTGAACACAAGTGGTTCGACGAGCCGAGGCTCGAGACAAGATTGTAGCCCTTGACACACGCTTGACGACATTTTTTTGTGTGTGTTAATGAGATGTAAAGAAAACAGAGAGAAAACAGAGCAGAAACAGGGGAAAAACAGAGGGAAAAAAATGAAGGGAAAAAAATATAATTAAAATTTGGAATGTGGAGGCTTCAGAGTTGGTAGATATTGATGAACATGAGGATTTCAGCAATACCCATGTTCTGGTTTTTTGAGAGAGAGAGAGAGAGAGAGAGAGAGAGAGAGAGAGGATGTGAAAGACAGGAGAGGGCATGAAAGAGAAGTGAAAGAGGGGTGTGTGAATTTATAGGTGTAAAAAAGTGTTCACAGAGGGTCTCTAATGCAAGACTAGAGAGGGGGAGGAATTTTTTGTGCCACTAAAATTAAACTTTTACTCTGCCACACATTATAATGAGATAGGGTAATGTCACACACACTCCCACTTCATACTTAAAAATTGACAAATGCTCACAATCACTCTTAGGTGTTGTCCCAACAATACTATCTAGGAGTGATTGTGAGTGTTTGTGAATTGTTGGATGTAAAGTAAATGTGAGTGTACTCAATGAGAAAACAAGAAACAAACAAAATCCCAGCAAAGATTGATGATAGCTAAAAATTTTAAAATGTGAGGAGATGTTATTCTTATATTTTGTGTGTAAAGTGAGGGACTTGGTGCTTTTGTGATGCATCGATCTCTTAATTTGATTTGTTGGTTTGGGAATTGCATGTTGAAACGACAACCTTTCCAATAGCTTTCTCTTTTCATCCAAAAGTGAGCCAACAAAATGTGTAGCAAATTAAAAAAAGAATTAATCAAGATATTTATTAATTGGGACTTGCTTTGCTTCCTTTTTATTTTCTTTTTAGTGCCTTACATTGTCATCACTCATTTTATATTAGACTAATGTTCTAGGGTCAAAACCTAAGTAGAACATCACATAAGCATCCTTTGTCAAAGGAATTTAGGAAAAAGAATAGGGTAAATTACACCGACACTCCCTGAGGTTTGGCACTTTGTCACTCACACTCTTTGAGGTTTTTTAAGTTACACTGACCTCCCTTTAGGTTGTGGATTGGTAACACTAACACCCCTTGCTGTTAATTGGCGTTAGAAAATAGTTAACATTAGCAAATTAATTTTTTAAAATGTCCAAAATACACTTATCTTCTTTTCACACATACACATACACACATATATATATATATATTGATGATGCCAGAATTTGGTAAGAGTAAAGTAGAGCAGTTTAAAGAGAGAGAGAGAGAGAGAGTGAGTGAGAGAGACTATTTTTTTGTATGTGGTTCGGCCCTGTTAATGAAGGTACCTATGTCCACGGGTGTGTCTAAGCACGTTCACTAGCAGATCACTGGCGGGCCTGGTGAACCAATAAAGAGGGGCGGTACTACCAGTAATACCGGCCGGGTATATGCGTATAATGGTGAATTTTATAGAGGTGTTGTGTAGACTAACGAGTTGGCCGTGTTGGCTGAAAAGTCGGCCCCTTCAATGGGGGGTGAGAGGTCTCTTTTATAGATGTAAGAGACCAACTCGTACATGGATAAGGAAATATAATCTAATTGATATAGATTGGCATTAATTGTGGGGATTTCCTAATTGGATTAGGAAATAGTTTGCACTTTCCATTAGTTTTCTAGCTTGAGTAGGAAACTGCCCGTAATGCTCGGGATCATGCCTGTGATGCTCGGGATCATGCCTGCGGGCTCGGATGAGCTGTTATCGCAGTGGGATATGCACGTGCTATTCTCCCAGCCGGGATGATGTAACACCCATATTTTAATACCAGTATTTCCCATGTATTATTTATGTTTTCTGTCTAGATATAAATAAATATAGTTTGGTTGTATTTCATTTTGTAAGTTTTGACAAGTTATAAATTGACTAATTGTCTAATTTTGCCTTTTCACAACTTTTGTTTAATATATTGGTTTAATACATTTAATTTTATATCTGTAATATTGATTGATACTCACAGTTAATTATTCGTTCAGTCCCGGTGACATTTTCTGTCTGTGCGCGTAATAGTCTGTTTACGTGTATATCGAGGTCACACACCTACACTGGGATTAGTTCGCGTTATTCAAGTTTAATTTCACGTGGGACCCGCGACTTACGCGTGGTACATTTTAATTCGTCCACTTGGACCCACTCAATTAATGACATTTGGCTAAATCTTTAAGTGACATGTGTCCCACTTCCAAGAATGGTTTGCTAGGATGGCAACCAAAGATTCTGAAATTTGGACCATGAGTTCAGATGGTGGGTTTAGATGCAAGAATCGACTTTGTGTGCCCAATGTGGGCGATCTTAGGAAAGATATACTGGATGAAGCACACAAATCTCGTTTGACAGTTCACCCCGGAGGAACAAAGATGTACCGAGATTTGAAGAGAAATTTCTGGTGAGAAGGAATGAAACGTGAAGTGGCAGAGTACGTTTCCAAATGTCTTAATTGCCAGCAAGTCAAGGCCGAACATCGGAAACCGTCAGGACTTTTGCAACCGTTGCCAATACCGCAGTGGAAATGGGAACACATTACCATGGACTTTGTGGTTGGATTGCCAAGGTCACAGCAAAACCACGACGACATTTGGGTGATTGTAGATCGTTTGACCAAGTCAGCTCACTTCATTGCATATAATATGACGTATCCAGTGGAGAAGCTGAGTCAAATGTATATACAACAAGTGGTTCGACTTCATGGTGTACCCGTGTCAATCGTATCAGATCGCGATTCTCGGTTCAGCGCAAATTTTGGGAGAGTCTGCAGTCAGCATTGGGAACATCGTTGAAGATGAGTTCAGCTTTTCATCCGCAAACCGATGGGCAAACGGAGAGAACGAATCAAGTCATGGAGGATATGCTTAGAGCATGTGTCATTGACTTTGAGAGCTCATGGGAAACTCATTTGCCTTTAGTTGAGTTTGCGTACAACAACAGCTATCACTCAAGCATAGGGATGGCACCATTTGAAACTTTGTATGGAAGACCGTGCCGATCACCCTTATGTTGGGCCGAGGTTGGAGACAACCAAATTCTTGGACCAGACATGGTTCGAGAGACCAATGAGAAGATTGTCGTTGTTAGAGGAAAGATGAAAGCAGCACAAGACCGATACAAGAATTATGCAGATCAGCACCGTAAAGATAAGGAGTTCAGTGTCGGTGATCATGTCTTGCTTAAGGTATCTCCGATCCGAGGAGTAGTGAGATTTGGACAGAAGAGAGGAAAGTTGTCGCCTCACTACATTGGTCCGTTTGAGATATTAGAGCGTGTAGGTAAAGTAGCCTATAGACTTGCATTGCCACCTAGACTATCAGGAGTTCATAATGTCTTTCACATCAGCATGTTGAAGGAGTATCACCAGGGCCCGACACCGCATGTGATCGACTTCAATGATATAGAAGTAAATGACAACATATCCTATGAAGAGAGGCCTGTGAAGATTCTGGACCGAGGAACCAAGAAACTAAGGAACAGAGAGTTTCCATTGGTGAAAGTTCAGTGGAAGCATCATGATGAAAGAGAAGCTTCTTGGGAGATGGAATCTGAAATGCGAGAAAAGTATCCAGAATTGTTCATACCCGAGGACTCGTGATCTCGGGGACGAGATCTCTTTATAGGTGGTGGAGAGATGTAACACCCATATTTTAATACCAGTATTTCCCATGTATTATTTATGTTTTCTGTCTAGATATAAATAAATATAGTTTGGTTGTATTTCATTTTGTAAGTTTTGACAAGTTATAAATTGACTAATTGTCTAATTTTGCCTTTTCACAACTTTTGTTTATTATATTGGTTTAATACATTTAATTTTATATCTGTAATATTGATTGATACTCATAGTTAATTATTCGTTCAGTCCCGGTGACATTTTCTGTCTGTGCGCGTAATAGTCTGTTTACGTGTATATCGAGGTCACACACCTACACTGGGATTAATTCGCGTTATTCAAGTTTAATTTCACGTGGGACCCGCGACTAACGCGTGATACATTTTAATTCGTCCACTTGGACCCACTCAATTAATGACATTTGGCCAAATCTTTAAGTGACATGTGTCCCACTTAAACCCCCATTATATATGGGTATTATACTTCATTTGGGAGCTCATTTTCACACATTCCCTAATCTCTACACACACTAAACACACACTAAATCCCAGCCCCTTTGTTCTTGAGAAAAACCAAGAGAACTTCTCATTTTTCTCTTGCATGTCCCATTTCTAAGTGAATCAAGACCCCTACTAGCCTCTGGCACCCTTTTCTCCTACCATTTCAAGTTCTTGGAGCATCTAAGGAGTTGCATGGATGAGTTCTTGGAGTTTTTTTGAAGCCTTGAAGTTCATATCTTGAAGAACATCACCATATTCTTCATTTATTCCAATTTCCTTCAATTGATCATCATCCAAACACTTCTCAAGCTTTGTGAGTATCACTCACTACTTATCCTATGTTTATATACATATTTGCATGAGAGTTTAAACTTTATCCTTGTCCTCTCTATATACTCCTATACTACAATCTATTCAAGAATCTAAGTTCTTCATCATCATCTTCATCCAAATTGAAGGTCTAGCTTGGATTACCTTCATTCTTGTAAATCTTAGCTTGCATGTTGGAATTGTGGATGATCTAACATCATCCATGGCTTAGTATACATCCTTGATTACTTAGTCTAGCTTAAAATCATCTTGCATGTCATCATAAATCAATTAAATGCATTGCATGTGCTTGAAAATGATTGGAAATCAAGAAACCACACTTTTCAGATTTTGTTTTGCACAGGGGAGTCTGTTTCAGCAGATTTTCGGATATGATATTTTATGTTTGAGTTTGTGGAATTATTTTTAGATTAAACTTCATTGAAATAGCTTTCTTTTGACATAAGATAGACGTCCATACAATCTCGGAAGATTTAGTTATCAATTTTACAAGAATGGTCGACGAAACTGGACAGAGACAAGTTTTGTCCTGGACAGAGACTGAATTCGGCCAATTTAAAGTCATTCTAAGTTTGTGAAATTATTTTTAGATGAAACTTCATTGAATTAGCTTTCTTTTGACATAAGATAGGCACTCATACGATTTTTCTAGATTTAATTAGAATTTCTGCAAGATCGGTCGACGAACTTGGGCAAAATCTGTCCTTAACTAAATAAAGCTTTTGTGTGTTGTTTCGCCATTTCTTTGGGATGCAACTACTTGTGTAACGATTATAATGCTATGTTTATATTGTTTCCTTAAGTACGTCGACTAATTGAATAACTCTCGGCTCGAATTTCATGTAATCGTTTGCCAATTGTCGCCACGCTTGATCTAGTAAATGGTTTAGAATGTTTTAAAACATTTCTTAATAATTACATATTGTTGAAATATTTTAGTGTATTATTTTGTAATGTAAGGTTTTTATATAAATAAATACTTAAAAAGATCATTGGAATCCTCATAGGATTTAGTAATACATTTTTAGATTTTACAATGGGATTTTAATTAAGTATATTTTGCCTAATGAGGATAAATAGTTAATTTATATATTATCCTTATTTGTAACTTTGAGAAAACTTATTAGTAACATTTTCTATAGTAACATTTTCTAAGGTATAATATTTTAAGGGATGTTGCTATAGTTTTATATGGTTTTGGAAATAATAAACTATTTTTCGGTTAATCCTTTTACTATGTTTCTTGTCGGAAATCCGTAGTAATTAGACCGTTGATCCGAAAATTACGCCGTTTGTTTCTAAAATCTTAGAATAATATTTAAAGAAGTTCCACTAAGTTTGGTGACATTTCGAATCAGTAAAAATACAGCGTACGGTTAGGTACCACACATGCATAGGAACCTAGCCTTTTCAGTGACGGACTTCGATTTGAGTCTAGTCAATGGCGTTGGACTCATAATGATGTGTGGATCATCATCTTAAGGTTTAGGCGCACTTTTGCCATATTTGATTATTTCTTATTTTTAGTGTTCATTTCTTAAGCATTATTGTGTTTATTCGCTGTAGGGATATTCTTGTCTCTACCAGGAATTTTTGTTTATTGCTAAGACGCTCTGGTGAGTACTCTAACTCACTTGGAAATACTCGATTTATAATTTTAACAAGACTTATGTTTTATGAGAATTGGTAATAAAACTTGGGTTTCTATGGTGAATTGTATGCTTAGTAATTTTGGGAAATTGAAATATGCACATCTAAGTGGAATAAGGACTTAAAATTATGTTATACTCGTTTTAGATGATATTATGATTTTTTTTATGAGCAAGTGCGATGCTAGGATTGCGACAACGACATTGGGGTAGATAATCTAATGGCAAATTAATAAATTGTGCGAGAACATTAAATTGACGCTAACGTCCGATGAATAATGCTTGAGGGTGTGTTTTCGTTTCTTGTCATATCATGGTCAGTCTTGGTTCTGGTTGCTATTATTTTGTTGTTCCGTTGTTGTTGAGATTTCGGGCTCAGACCCAACTTTCCTTGGTAGCGTTCTTTCAGTCGCATAGTTGAGCATAGTTGGTGGAAGTGATGTGTTGATGGTATTATGAATGGTTACAGAGTATCTTGATATGGTCGGCTTTAGAGCACGTATGCCCAATGTGGGTATGCCATTCAAGCGGCTTTAGAGCACGTATACTCATTGGATATCCTGATATGGTCGGCTTTAGAGCACGTATGCCCGATGAGGGTATGCCATTCAAGCGGCTTTAGAGCACGTATATCCTTTAACCAACGGCTTACACCGGTAATTTGTGAAAATAGGAGAGGATGTATTTGGGAAGAGTAAGTGATTCATGGGTTTGTGTTAAGTGGATTATGTCTGTTCTTGAAATTGATTCGTGTTCAGTTGTGTTGAGTTGTTCTATCCTTCTTGTCATGGTCTTGTATCCGTGGTTTCGAGTTTAGGATTCTCGATTTAGTGAATGGTTGGTTGGGTTAACGTTTAAACTACACGACAATAGTTGCGAGTATTATTATTAATTCTTTATTGTTTCTTTGTGAGTGTTGTACTCGCTCAGCTTTCGCAAGCTGACGGTGTTTATACCCTGGACATCCTATGTCCAGGTTATCAGTATGGTGATGCAGATGATGGACAGGTAGATGGAGACTACCATGATTATGATGATGCTTGCGATGAGGAAGACTTTGGTTTTGCTAGTTAGCATTTGGGAGCCAACGTTGTTGCGGTTCTTTTATAATTCTGTTGTTATGTTTATGTTGTTCGAGATACTACGATGTAATATATTTTGGGCAGACGTTGCCTAGACCTCTATTTATATTTGTTTAAATTTGGGATGGATTTTATGATTGTTTAATATGTATGTTTAATATTTATGTAAGACTTCTACTTCCGCTGTTACTTTTAGCCATTGCATGAACCTTTATTAAGCATATATTTCTATTAGAATGTTTTATGGACAATCAGACGATCCTTCAACTAGTCGCGTACCTAAGGGTCCAAAGTTGGAAATCTAATTTTTCCCGAACTTTGCTACGCCGGGGGCGTGACAGATGATGAGTAGACGAGACCGCTCGGGCTGATGCTTGTCCGTGGAGTTGTGCATGATTTGACCAGGACATAAACTGGCTGCTAGTTTAAACCGCTTGGTCATAGGATAGAGCCAAATTTAGGTGTATCAACTGCCTCCCATTTCCAAGGTTGGCCAGATGCTATATCGGGGCAAGTTTTGGAAATCAGTTTGATGTTACTTACCACCGTCTGAGTGCTTCAGGAAGCTGCCTCAGGGCTTCTGAGCCTGGTGAGTCCTCAGGAACTGGCTGAGAGTTGAGACCCAATCTAGCTCGGGACCTTTAAGTGCTCGGGAACTGACCGGGAGTTGAGACCCGGTCTAATTCGGAGTCTTTGAATGCTTGGGAAGTGACCGAGAGTTGAGACTCAGCCTACTTCGGAGTCTTTTTGCTTGAGTTAGCCTCCAGGATAGTTATCTTCTGCCCGTGAACCTTCGTCAAGGTTATAGGTAGAAGAGTTTTACCATGTTGGAAAAGCCGACCTAATGCGTATTGCTTTAGGGTCCTTTAATGTTAACTCCCCAGGATGGTAATCTTCCGCCCAGTCAACCTTCGTCAAAACCGTCGGGAGAAGAGTTTGACCATGTTGGCGGAGCCGACCTAAATCACGTAGCTTTAGGGTCTTTTTGCTCCTCTATCGTCGGCCAACCTAAGAGATATTAGTCACCTCTATCGTCGGTTTGGACCTAAGTGGAGTTAATACCTCTGAGTACTATAGGTGCTCGGGTTGTCCAAGATTTTGACTTGGTTATCCGCGAGGCTTGTAGATACCCGGTGTGATTACCTGTTTAGCTCACTGCACCATCTTGCCCCCCAAGCTTTCGCTAAGACAAGGGTCTTACAGAGGTTATGAACTGTAGGTAACCGACCTGGAACATGGTGGTTGCAGGGTCTTTTGAAGCTTGCCATCATCAGCCACCTAGGAGGTTTGCCCCCATCGTCGGTTGGACCTAAGCGAAGCCGTTGCCTCGGGTGTGACCCCGAGGTCTTGGGTGCCTAGATTCGGAGCCCGAGGTCTTTTGTGCATGGGTTCGGAGCCCGAGGTCTTTTTAGTGCCTGAGTTCGGAGCTCGAGGTCTTCTTATGCCTTGGGGCTAGGCCCGAGATCTTTTTATGCCCCGGGGTTAGGGCCGAGGTCTTTTTATGCCCCGGGGTTAGTCTCGAGGTCGTTGAAAGGGCTCTCTGACAATCGGTGGAGCCTCATATGATAATCAGGCAAGTACCACTGTAGTCGGGCTCATCTAGACCGATGAAGACAGGAGGTCGGATCAGGATCATTGGGCCCCTGATTTCTCTGTGCTGAAGGCAAAGTCAGAGCTTCTTGATCCTGACCGATGTGAACTGAAGGTCCGGTCGGGGTTGTCGGACTCAGACCACTGAACTGAAAGAACTGTCAGAACTCCTGGGTTGATCTCGCTTTCGCTTGCTTCCGGAAGACTTGTCGCTTTCTTACTCGGGGCCTTTGGTCTTCAAAAACACTTCAGTATTAATGTACTTTCCAACCCTCTCAGAGAGCTCAGCCAAAGTTTTCGGTCGGTTTTTGTGGAACGACGCGGCGCACTTGGTGTGTTGAACTCCCGAGAAGAAGGCTATGATAGCGGCAGTTTCATCAAGATCATAAATGCCGAGCTTCTCTTGATTAAACCGACCGGTGAACTCCTTGAGGGTCTCATTATCCCTTTGTATGGCTGTCAGTAGATGTATATCAGGCTTTGGTCGTTCGTGCATACCGATGAACTGGTTGATGAATTGCTTGCTGAGTTGCTTGAAACTGCGGACCGATCAGGGCTTCAAGGAGTAGAACCACTGCACGGCCGGGCCTTTTAAAGTGGCTGGGGAAGGCTAGGCAGTGTAGTTCATCAGAGTTGGTGGCTAGGGCCATCTGAGCCTTATAAGTCCGGACGTGGTCGACCGGACTTCCCGAGCCGTTATAGGGATCTAGGCGAGGCCGCTTAAATTTGCGCGAGATGGAAAACCTCGTGATGTGGCTGGAAAACGGCTACTCTGTCTTGGTATTGGCTTGATTCGGAACATGATTTTGACCAAGCTTTTTAGCCACTCCGTCGACCTGCTTCCACAAGTCCTTAATTCGGGCTTCCACTCATTCCCGACCGACATTTGAGGGGCTGGTCGGGTTGGTGGAAGAGGCTTCCTCTTCGTAGCGGTGTGCTGTCCTCTGGGATCGGGCTCGGCTATGACTCCAGGTAACCGTTCACCTAGGGATAACTCGGCTCTTGACCGAGTGACCCTGGACTGATTCCTGGTTCATATGCTCCTGCCTTTCCTTTCGGACAGCACGCCCACTGTTGATGTCTCTGGCATCCTCAACACGGGACGGGTTGGCTCGGGCATGCTGTCTGGTCAGGATAGGTTCCCAACCGTACGCAACGTTCCCGAGTCATTTCCCGGCCCTTGCAGGACTGCTTTGCTAGGCTAGTAGGGCTTCGATCTGTTGTTGGATTTGACGCTGGCCCTCCAGGAGTTGTGTGAGGGTCGCGGTGATCTGTTCAAATGTCATGACTGTCGAGGCCGGAGGAACATCCCAGTCGGACTGCTGATCAGCCTTCTTATCATTCTCCGGTGGCAAGATGATCAGTCAAGAGATTTGTTGATAAGAAGACTTGTCGTTTCCCATAAATGGCGTCAAACTGATGATGCCAGAATTTGGTAAGAGTAAATTAGAGCAGTTTAAAGAGAGAGAGTGAGAGAGAGACTATTTTTTTGTATGTGGTTCGGCCCTGTTAATGAAGGTACCTACGTCCACGGGTGTGTCTAAGCACGTTCACTAGCAGACCACCGGCAAGCCTGGTGAACCAACAAAGAGGGGCGCCACTACTAGTAATACCAGCCGGGTATATGCGTATAATGGTGAATTTTATAGAGGTGCTGTGTAGACTAACGAGTTGGCCGTGTTGGCTGAAAAGTCGGCCCCTTCAATGGGGGGTAAGAGGTCTCTTTTATAGATGTAAGAGACCTACTCGTACATGGATAAGGAAATATAATCCAATTTATATAGATTGGCATTAATTGTGGGGATTTCCTAATTGGATTAGGAAATAGTTTGCACTTTCCATTAGTCTTCTAGCTTGAGTAGGAAACTGCCCGTAATGCTCGGGATCATGCCTGCTGGCCCGGATGAGCTGTTCCTGCAGTGGAATGTGCCCGTGCTATTCTCCTGACCGGGATGATGAGTAGACTAGACCGCTCGGGCTGATGCTTGTCCGAGGAGTTGTGCATGATTTGACTGGGACATAAACTGGCTGCTGGTTTGAACCGCTCGGTCAAAGCATAGAGCCAAATTTGGGTGTATCATATATACACACATATATATATATACATTCCCTTCTTTCTCTTTGTGAATCAGTTCTGGCCCTTGTTTCTGAGCTTCCATTTCAATTATAGAAACAACAAATTTTGGGCTCCACGATATGAGTTCAATCTCCATCAAACTCCGCCTCCCACTGTAATTTACAATTTGAAACATTTCTGCGTATTTGGGCACAATCCGAATCAAATAATCATTGGAAAACCCAAAATTTCTCTTAAACTCGTTAAGCTTCACAACATTGAGCCTCTAATTCAAACTCATCATCAATAACTTTGCTAATTTTTCTACAAATTAGAAAAACCCCATAACAATAGAAGATTAGGGCTGTAAATACACAGATATGAGTTTGTGACCTTAGAGGTTTGATCTCGTCAACCATGGCGGCCGCTAGTGCTCTGATCAGCATGAAAGAGGCCCTTACAGTAATCTTCTCTCTCTCTCTAACAACAATTTATCAAAACCCATCCATACCCACCTCTTCAATGCCACCAATCTTCTCTCTCTAGACCTTTTACACAACTCTTTCTTCGGACCCATTTCAAAGCAGACCCCAAATTAGAACCTAAATCTTCTCTCTCTCTCTCTCTCTCTCTCTCTCTCTCTCTCTCTCTCTCTCTCTCTCTCTCTCCGATGGTCTCAGCTTGGTGGATCGCCAAAAGTGGGTTGCGGCTAGGAGGTATGGAGTTGAAATGTTGACGATGAGCTCATTTGGGACCATGATTCAGACTTGAATGTCTTTGCCCACAATTAAAAGGGGTTATATGTGTGTGTATATATATATATATATGTATTTGTGTGTAAGATACTACTAATTGAAGAGAGAGAGAGAGAGAGAGAGAGAGAGAGAGAGAGCAAAATCAGTGTAAAGTCTAGGGAGAGAGAGAAAGAGCAGGGGTATAATTGTCTTTTTAATGTCGCCGTTAACGGCGTTAGCTTGACATCTCTGACAAGGGGTGTGAGTGATATGTCTGAAACCTCAAGGGGTGTGAGTGACAAAGTGTGAAACCTTAGGAGGTGTCAGTGTAATTTACCCAAAAGAATATCTTCGTATGAAAAAGCAAGACAGGAGAAGAGTTCACAAGACCAACTCTAATGGTTTGTGCAAATTACTCAAATCATAATGATCTTACATAGTGTAATAGTTAGAAATGCTCGAGTCTCAGTGACTCTCACATTGTGTGATAATAATTATTTGACATTTCAGGAGAAATTAATCATACTTTTTTCTGTTTGTAAAATACTTTTTTTTTTCAGTGTAAATCTCACTTATTTATTTTTATTTCTAACTATTTTTAACTCTTTAACATGTATCTTTAGGGCACATATTAATAGAACCCCGAAATAAAATATGCATTGGAACGCAACTAATTAAACTAGAGAGTATAAAAATGCTCATAATCGTCATCAAAAGCCCAAACGTAAGTGGAATCCATACTAAATAAAAAGCTTGGGTCAGTAGGTTTTGGACTCAATTATGTATATTAAACTTGGAATGATTAACAGCAGGCATGATTTTATCACCGACTTTCTTTTTTCAGCTATATTACATACATGATATTCCAAATTAATTAATAATTGCTAGTAATGAGGTTTGTCAACTACTATAATAAGAGTGCTATTACACAAGATACCAATATTTTTATAAATTTTTTTTTTATATATATATCTAAAGATTTTTATAACTATGTATAGCATCATTGAGTTCTCTCTCTCTCATTTTATTTTATTTAAAAATTTTTTTTATGCAATCTGACCGGCCAAATGAAAAATGAATTAAATATATAAGACTACAAATGAACAAATGTCCAACCTCCTTTAAGATTTCTATGAAGGCCAGAGTTCTAACCTTTTTTTAATTAAAACAATATGTCACACTTGAAGCACTTTAATAATGTACCTTACATAAAAGCACTTTAATAACTCAATAATTCTATCATTTTTTTTCCCTATTTAGAGGCAAGGAAACCAACATCTCTATGCTTTTTGCTATAGTATCCCAATTGGTCATTCTTTTTTGCTGAAATTTGTACGGACTCAATGTGCAAAATCAACACCTGTAAAAGTATATATTTATTTAAGCTTGTTTTTAAGTTTGGTGCCCTACAGAAAAATATTCAGTCTCCAGACAGTTGACAGTTGACACTGGACACTTATTACGCCCAAGCAAAATGATATTCCATCTACATAAAGCCACCCTTTATTTGGCTTGCTAATCCTTCACCCATAAGATCAAGGCACTGTTTGGGAAGGCATGCAATCAATTTTGAGGTTGACAAGTAATCTGTTTTATAAATTCAAGAGTTTAGAAAAGATCCCTTTGTTTGTGTGGGAGTCCGTCTAGGTAGCACCGGTGTGGATGTGGGGATTCGGGTATGGGAGCGCAGGTACGAGAGATTTGCTAATTTTCTAAAAAGCAAGAGTGCGGGTGCGACAAGAGTAATTTGTTAAAATATTTAAAAGGGTCAGTTAGTGAAAATGTGTGACACCCGCTCCCGCAGATTAATATTTAATCATATTTAGCATGCATTATGATAATTTAATTGTGTTAATTAACACATATGTGAGGTGGGTTAAACCCACTAAGTTGTTTAGGAGGGTCCAAGTAGGAACCCAGTTGTGACCGATATGGCAATCCCATTTTGGGACATGTGTTGGGATGTTCCATTTGAGATGTGACAAGTATGTGGGAACATGATTAAGTTTCTAAATATTTATTAAGGCTTATGTGGCCTAATATTTTAATGTTTAACAACATGTTAGTTTTTAGAGACCACTTATGTGGTCAATTTGGGATACTCTGTGAGAGCGAATTGGACACGTTGTATAATTAGTAGGTTAATTAGCAACTTTATAATATTACATGTGACCACTCATGGGACCCATGCAAGACATAGGCAATGACTCATTTAAGTTTCGGATAGATTTATAAAAGTTTCATAACTTATGGGGTACTAATAGTAATAAACCAAAACATGGGTGAGTTTCATAATAAATACAAGAAGTAGATAATATATAAGCTAGGAGGAGAGAGAAAGTGCCATCTTCTCCAAAACGTTAATCGACAGAAAATAGAGGCTCGAGCTCGGGGGTTTCGCCGTTTGTTTCGAAGCCGATTGATGCACCGCTCGACATTAGTTTTCAATTCTGATTGCGTATTCGGACTCGTGGAGGTGAGACTAACACTATGGTACTAATTTTATTGCGTTTAGTGGCAGTTTTTTTAGTGATCCATTTTGGGATTTTAGCTCATAATCACAAAATTTGTGTAGGATTTGTACTCGGGGTATAGTAAAGCTTTAGTCTCAAGTTTAGGAGCGATTTCTGAGAGGTGAGTGACTTTTAATTATTGTTTTTGGATGAAATATTGTTTTTTGTTTATTTGTAATGAATTAACATGTCTAATTAGCACAATTCTTACGTGTTTAGCTTAATTAGTCAATTCATGGTATAGAACTATGCCGAATCGGTTAGTAAGGCATAGTAGTGAGCTTATTTAATGTGATGAATATGTGAGCATATTGAGTTGTCTAATTTGGTCAATTGGGTACTTGTGCTTGTCACCATGAGTTGTGAATTGAACCGCTAGAGGCTTTTAGTTATTGAATAACCATTGTAGATGAGCATGGCAAGGCACGGAGGAAGTAAGATAGGGGAAGAACGACAGAGTCGCGGGGTTGGGTGTGTTCAAGCTCTTGTTTATAGTTTCGTGACTCCAGTTTCTTTGTATTAAACTTTAGAACTTGTTTCACATTTATAATCGATTTCTAATCCGGGTTGTAAGGATATGTAATAAACTCTAGTTTGAGACTCATGTAGTAGTCATGTATGATAGTTCTCAAGTTGTACTCGGATTTATGTCTAGCTTGTATAATGCTTAGTTTGTGCAATCAGGTCTTGTATAAAGGAGTTGTGACATATTGGTTTGTTAAATATTGCCTTTGTACATCTGTAATTTGCATAGTTGCAATGGGTCGTTAGAACTCGGAGTTTCACTTGACGAGTTTGGGATTAAGTTGATTAACAATTGGTGTTTCCTTTCAAAGCTTGTTTAATGCTAGCAATGGCTCCCAATGGGATGGGTTAATATTTTAAATTTGTGTTTAAAAGTTGTTTAGCTCATGTAAGAGTGTGGGAAGATACATGTGCAGATTTTAATTTTAGAAATAGAGCAAACGTTGTCACACCCGTCTCGGGAAAATCATTGTTTAAAAAAGCATAAATGAATTTTATGAATTATCAAGGTCATTTGATAATTGTGAATGAAGTTGACTAGACGTCAACGGTGAGGTGTTAATCGAGGACATGGTAATAGAAAAATCGTGTGGCATCAACATGGGTAAATGACATTTATATGGCTTAAATATTATTTGATATTTTTTTTGGTATATGTGAATAGTAATTATACCAATTTTGTATAATTTCTGGTAGTTTTGATCTCGAGTTAGATCGTTTTGAATACTTTGGTGAGAGCGTAGTGGATACGTTGCATAAAAGGTAGTTAATCTAGAGATTCCACAGAATTTAGTTTTTGGACGTAATTACGGATCCAAACGAAACTTAGATGAAAACTTTTGTAATTTATAGTTTTCACTCTTGAAGTCATAAAAAGGGTGTGTGCGACGTTTCAGGGGATAATTAAAAGTTTTGAGAACTCGTGGGGAGTTAAATGTAATTTCTGAGAGTTGTGCATATAAACAGACAATTCAAGATATTTTTATAATATCTTCAACCTAAATATCTTAAGGGAGAGAGAGTGAGAGTGAGAGAGAGAGAGAAAGAAAGGAAGATTTATTCCTTCAATCTTCCTGGCGATAAACGACAACTGTTCGTCGGCCAGTTTTCAACCAGATTTCATATTCGGATTGCTCGAGATAAGAGCTACATTTTGATACCTCTTAGGCCATGTTTGACAAACTTTTACGAAAATTCTAATTCTAGGAATTTAGGAAAAGCATGTTAATACTTGTAGGAATCATTTGAGATCAGAGATCTGACGGTTAATCGGGCTACTAGTTCTTCTCTTGAAATTATAGCATCGTAGCTCAAGGTATGAATTCTGAACTTGTGTTATATAGATAATTTTTTATGTTTTGGATATTATGTATGGAAATTGCAATCCGGGCAAAATTCATGTGTTAAATTAGGCCCATTAATTTAGCAAGTATGTGTTGAATTGCATGGTAATATGGTTATGGGAACATGCTAAATGATTATGTGGGTCAAAGAGAAGTTTGATATAATTTCATGTCGGGGCACGCCTCTCGAAGTTTGAGAGTTTTAGTAGTGATGGCTACTTGCTTGGTTTGGGAACCGGTCCAGCCAGAACAATTGAATGCAATAGTTGAGTGATTTTGGCTAGCCATTGGCATCACGATTTAAGATTTAAGACATACCGGTACACCAGATGAATGCTTATCTCTCTCCCTAGAGACTAAATTATGTGTTTTAGATGTTTAAAGCATGAATTACCTCACATGCATTTGTTTAGAATTGTACACTCAGCATATAGCTGACCGGTAGAGACTTCCTCCATTGCAAGTGATAAGAGGAAGAACAAGAAGAAGCGTGAGGAGTGAGGCAGTGGGAGTACCGAGAAGCATCTCTTATATATGTTTTTGTTTTCCATTCCAAAGTTGTAATAAGAGATGTAATGAACTAGAATTCCGTTCTGTTTTTAACTTAGAACCTTGAATTGGATTTGTTGTTTTGTAAACTGTACTAGAACTTCTAAGATTATGTTTCGGATCGTAGAATTATGATCGTGAATGTGTTGTATTTGGGTTTGGTCTAAGCATAGATTGAAATATGGTGAATGCTTATAACTGAGGTAAAATAGTCGACTGGTTCCGGGAAATAGCCGATTGGAGGCTGTTTTGATCTAGCCACTGCCCCAGAATATTGAAAAACAGTCGGCTGGAGTATTGGATGGAGTGTTGTTTTTTATTATGTGAAAAAAAAAATAGTCGACTGAGTGGGAGACCATAGTTGACTGGATTTTATTTTAAAAATGGAAATTTTTGGTTCAATCGGCGGGAAGGTTCTAGTTGACTGGGAAATTTGCACCACAGTCGACTGGGTCGCTGACACAGTTGACTGGATAATTTGCTGAGATTTTTGGCTCTGTGTATCTTGCACTTCTAGTCGACCGGAACCTGATCAGTCGACTGGATTGCTGGTCTACAAATAGTATGTTCTTTAAGTGTTTTCAAATTCGCTAAACTTTTTATAACTCTGATTTTCATGGATTTTACTTATGTTTTCTACTGCTATTTACTTTCATGGAACTGGATAAGCCTTGGTAGCATACCACATGTCCTATTTCTGCCCGTAACGGGATGGGTCGTGACATTTATTGGTATCAAAGCTAAAGGTTACAAAACTTTAGAAACGTTTGACGACGAGTAGAGTGTTGATAGTTTTGACACATATTCTAGATTGCATTCATATATTGTAGAGATGGTTGATGTATATGGTATGTGGTTGTACATACATGATTTTTCTTATTGTTACACATGCATAGTGTTTATGCATTAAGATTAGCAGGATTGTAATAATGAGTGACGATGACCAAGATCTATCACCACGTACTCGACGAATGGACCACAAGATAGAAATGATCAGAAATATGGGAGACTTGATACGGAATTTAACAAAACGATTATCTCCAACACCTCCATTTGAGGCAGCACTGATAACCATGGTGGCGGTACCTGAGAACAGGGGTGGAAGGTCTGTGTCAAAAAAATTTACAAGGAAGAAGCCGACAGAGTTTCATGGGACATTTGACACAACGCTAGCAAAGCATTGGGTTATGGATATGGAAAGGATTTTCAGATCTATTCCGATGTCCGATGCGTTGAAGATTAAAAATACAAATGATATACTTAGGGGTGAGGCCCAGAATTGGTGGATGAATGTTCTAGACCAGGGAGCACCGATAACTTGGGAGGGATTCAAAGAGAAGTTTAATCGCCAATTCTTTCCAAAGGCTGTTCTCAATGCAAAGGAGATAGAATTTGAGAATCATCGATAGGGAGATATGACTGTAACTGAGTACACTTCGAGATACAATGCCTTGTTGAGATTTGGAAAGGGGTTTATGTTGACAGAGGAAGACAGGGCAAGGAAGTACAAGGATGGGTTGAGAGAGAACATCTGCCTGAGGGTGGAGACCTATGAGCATTCCACTGTTACCGCAGTGCAACAAACGACGCTTGTAGCCAAAAGTGGAATGGAGAGATCGAGGCAAAATTAGCAAGGCCAACAAGGGAAGAGAAACCATGATGGTAATGACTAGAGCCAATGAGGGTCATATAAGAGATTGTTTGCACGGGGCTTTGGTTCTGGCTTTAGTAGACCTAGGAAGCCGGCTATTGGTATACCATTGTGTCCATTGTGCAATCGACCACACACAGGTTGATGTTTTATGACTAATTCTCATAACAAGACTCAAGGGACAAGTAGTGCAAGTGCTACACTGGATATGAGGGAGAAGTGCTACGATTGTGGGATGTTTGGACATCAATCCAAGGAGTGCTCGAGGAATTGTCCTCAGCAAAGAGCTAAATCTTGGATTCCAGTGGTTCGAAGCCTAGGCAGGCCAATGACGGGGGACGGGGGACAGAGCAATATCAAGGAAGGTCATTTTAGATAAACCCAAGAGATATGGCTGCTTCAGATACAGTGGTCTCAGGTATGGTGCCTATATGTTCATATCTAGTACGGATACTTGTTGACTCAGGATCTACGCATTCATTTGTATCGCATAATTTTGTTGGACATTTGAATGTTAGATTTGCGCCGTTGGGATATGAATTATATGTTGCTCTACCCCTTAGTAAATCGATAATGACATA
This sequence comes from Hydrangea macrophylla, assembly GCA_033977485.1. Lineage (NCBI taxonomy): Eukaryota > Viridiplantae > Streptophyta > Magnoliopsida > Cornales > Hydrangeaceae > Hydrangea > Hydrangea macrophylla. The sequence goes on from CM066986.1 coordinate 8,524,165, forward strand.
TACGGTATACAAGGACTGTGAGATCAAACTAGGTGAGAAGTTGATGACCGTGGATCTTATATCGATTATGGTGAACCACTTTGACATGATACAAGGAATGGATTGGTTTGCCCTTAACAAAGTCACGATAGATTGTGAACGGAAAGAAGTTAATTTTTGGTCACCGATGCATGGGAACTTTTGTTTCCAAGGGAGTGGGGTTACACTATCACCGTATTTGATTTCAGCTATCCGAGAAGGTAATTTGTTAAGAAAGGGATGTCAATGATTTTTGTGCTCTGTAATTGACACTATGACAATTGAATTGAATTTAGAAGACATACCAATAGTATGAGAGTATCTGGATGTATTTCCAAATGATTTACTAACTGTTCTTATTGAGAGAGAAATTGAGTTCACCATTGAGACAATGCCGGTGTAACACCCGCTCTTGCGATTACTCGTTAATTATGATTTAGCATGCATTAGCATAGTTAATTGGTGTTTATTAATGCATGTTTAAGTGAGTTTTAACTCACTAGTTGATTTGGATGTCCAGTTTGGGAACCCAATGTTGACCAATGTGGCAGTTCCAAATTGGGACATGAGTTGATGAAGTTCCATTGTGATGGGACGAGATTGTGGATTTACTCTTATGTGCTTAAATTTTTATTAAGGCATATGTAAAATAATATATATGTTGTTTAAATTCATTGTTGATTGCTAGAGGATAATTATGTGGTCATTTGGAATACCATGGTAAGGATGAATTCAACACGCTACTTAATTAGTAGGCTAATTAGAAACTTTGTAAAATTATGTGGGACCACTTATGTGACCCACGTGAGACATAGACAAACACCTATTTAAGTTTGGGATAATTTTAAAGAGTTCTATAACTAGCAGGGGTATAATAGCAAAACTAATCAAATGTAGGGAGGTAAACTTAGAAACCAAAATCTTATGATTTACATGTGTGAGGACATGTGTCTTATGACTCACAATGAGTCTTCTTCTTCCTAAGGCATACAACAAGATTTACAGAGGAAGTTTAGAACGAGAATTGACGACGGAAATTCGACGACGCTTACGACAACAATCGACAAGCCCTTCGACACTCTATTTTGATTTTGAGACCGAATTTAGACTCGTTGAGGTGGGTTCTACATTTTGGTACTGATTTTATTGAGTGTAATCATTGTATTTCTTGCGACCCATTTTAGAGCGGTAATCCGTAGTTTGTCTAATTTATGTAGAATTTTAGCCCAGAGTAGATTTGGGCTTTAATTTCTTAACTAGGAGTGAATTGCAAAGAGGTGCGTGGTTTCAATCTTGTTTTTGGATAAGATTCATGGTTATGCTCATATGGATGTTAATCACATGCCTATTTAGTTTAATTAATCATGTTTAGCTATAATTATGTGAAAGCATGGTGATACATTTATGTGAGTATGTTTAGTTGCCTATTTGGATCAAAGGAAAGCTTGTATGCATCTGCCATGAGATTGTTCCGTGGTGACGACTACTTGTTGCCGACAATGGCATTTGACCGCACGTGTGTGGCGATGGTCATTGGCTTGTGCCGTGGACTATCAGGGGAGTCGCGGACTTGCGGGTAGTGGTGGATGAAATACTTGCTTATCCGGAGATCATTACATATTTGTTGAGTTGAATATAAACAAAAGTATATCATCTATGAGCTTAATTAATATCTATCACTAAGCATATAGCTTATGTATTGTAGTGGTTATTGAATAACCATTGTAGGTGAGCACGACGTCGAGAATCCGGGGAGATGAATGTGGCAAGGAAGCTTGTAAATGTAGTAATTTATATCTATAGTTGTTTTGGAGTAAAACTTGTAGTTTATAATAGCTAACTTGGGTTTGTACTAAAACTTAGTAGATTATGTTAGTTTTGGTTTAATCACTCCAAGACTAGTGTAAATCTTGGAATCAGAGCTTAAAATGTTCTTGATACCTTTCATACTTTGCTAATGTAGTTTGGAGCATGTTTGAGTGGAAGTTTGGTTTAAAAAAAACATGTTTTGGTTGATCTTGAGGGAATTGGGAGTATTTGGGAGAAATTTGGGAGTATTTGGGAGAGAAATGAGAGTATTTGAGAGAGACGGCATTGCACTTCTTGTTCATGGTATAAAATCACGTTGGGACATTTCAAACTCTTGTTTTTATGGTTTGGATATGTTACTTGTGAGTTTGGGTCAAAATTCATATGTTTTGTTTGATTTTGTGAGAATTGGGGGTGTTTGAGTATTGTAGCATTTGTGGATCTTGTTTATTGTTTGAAAACATGTTAATATATCTTGGAAATGGTTTGGAATGATTTTAGAATGGTTTTGAAATGTTTTTGGTAAGTTTCATGAAGTTTGGTTGGGTTTTGAAAGTGTTTGGAATCTGCAGAACAAGAAAAACTATTGTCAAAATGAGTGATGTAGAATCTGTATCCATCCGGGTCTTGAGCGGATCGATCCGGTGCTTCTGGATGGCCAAAAATGAGGTTCTGCCAAAACCGGATCGATCCGGTTTTGGGGCAGATCGATCTGTAGGTCATTTTGCTACACTGTCAACTTTTATGGAACGGGCATAAACTCTCTCTAAAAAACTCGGTTTCACTCGCCATTTTTTGCGTTATAACTGGAATTCAAAAACCTATCTTTTGGTATAAAATTTTATATACTTTATTAAAGACCATTTTACCCTTGGGCTTGTTTTGTCTAACTCAAAGGTTTATTTGGGCTTGTTTTCTTTCCCTTTCATTCCTAACTTGGTGTTTGAAGGCCTTGGTGGCGTGCCACGTGTCCTAGGTTCACATGTGTGGATTTGGAGTGTGACATTTAGTGGTATCAGAGCAATAGGCTTAGAGACTTTGGGACGAGAGACGAAGAGTAACGCATTGATAGTGAGCATGTAGATGCATCACATGTATGCATATGGTTATTGATGCTATGTTATGATAGTTTAATCATTTATATCATATGATATATGGCATAGAATGCATGGTATTTATGCATATTTGACTAGCATGCAAGAATTTGGGAAAAATGGATCAAAACCGAGAACTTGATGCAAGAATGGATCGTTTGGTAGACTTGGTAACTAATTTTGTGGGTGCCATTGGTGATCGAGTGCCACCGGTAGATGTAAGGCATGCGAACCCAAATCTTGAACCAAGGGTGGACCAAATTACAATTGAGCAATTTCATAAGAGAAAACCGACTATTTTTTATGGGGGTCCGGATCCGATGACAACTATTCATTGGGTATCAGATATGGAGTGAATATTCCATACTATAGAATGTACCTAAGAGCAAAAGATTATATTTTCCACTGACACTTTGAAGGAAGGAGCTCAGAATTGGTGGGTGAATTTGCTTAAGCAAAGTAGGCCGGCTACTTGGGATAAGTTTGTGGAGGAGTTTTACAAACAACATTTTTCTCGAGCAGCTAAAGCACAGAAACGTCGGGAATTCATGAATCTCCAACAAGGAGATATGACAGTGAATGAATACATCTCCCAGTACAGTGAATTGCTTTAATTTGTGAAGTATACAGTGATAACTGAGGAAAACAAAGCTCGAAAGTTTGAAGAGGGCTTGAGGGATAACATTCAATGTAGGGTGGATACTCATGAATTTGGAACTGTTGCTCAACTCCAGAATGCAGCTCTCATAGCTGAACGGGATATTAACAATTACAAGCAGGGTCAACCAGGAAAGTGACAAGGTGAGGATAAAAGGAAGGGGCAAGGCTTCTTCAAGAAACCATTTTCACGAGGGCCTGGGTCAGGTTCAGGTAGTCAAGGTGGAAGTTCATTTTCTGAGGGAGCTCGATCGTTGTGTCCTACGTGCAATCTATGACATAGGGGAGTGTGTTACTTGCTCAGCACGTGCAACATTTGTAAGCAAGTGGGGCACATATCCAAGAATTATCCGCAAGCTAGATCGCGACCACCGAGCTCTATGAGCTCAATTCCAGATATGAGGGGTAAATGCTTTGATTGTGGGCAGCTGGGACACTTCTAAAGATTGTCCAAAGAGGCGACAGCAAGAGGCAAGTTCTATGGCATCCAGCGGGGCAAGATCGAGACAGCCCACTGATAAAGGTAAAGGCGTGGAGTAGAAGCAAGGGATATCTTTTTAACTTGCACCGGGAAATGTGTCAACTACGGATTCCATGGTGTCAGGTATACTTCATATTTGTTCACATCCAATACGAATTTTGATAGATTCAGGGTCAACACACTCATTTGTCTCGCATGAATTTGTCAAACATTTAAATGGCATGTCGGAACCCTTAGGGTATGAATTAACTGTATCTTTGCCACTAAGTAAACAATTAGTGACCTCTTCAGTGTTCAAAGCATGTGAAATCCGAGTAGGTGACTGAGTATTGACTGTTGACTTAATTCCATAAACCGTCAACTACTTTGACGTAATCTTGGGCATGGATTGGTTGTCTACAAATCAGGCTACAATTAATTGTGAATAGTAAAGGGTTAATTTTCAGTAACCGGGACAAAAGAGTTTATTTTCGAAGGGGTTGGGGTAACAGCGCCACCGTATATGCTATCGGCAATTCGGGCTGGGAAGTTGTTGAAAAAGGGTTGTCAAGGATTTCTGTGTACTGTACTTGATACACGTGTCACGGGGTCTCAAGTTGAGGATATTTCAATAGTACGAGAGTTTTCGGATGTATTTCCTGAGGATCTACCAGACGTGTTGATCGAGCGAGAGATTTAATTTACTATTGTGGTAGCACTTGGATCACAAACGGTATCAAAGACACCATACAGAATGGCACCTGTGGAACTGAAAGAGTTAAACAACTAGTTACAAGAGTTGCTCGACAAGGGATTTATTCGACCTAGTGTTTCTCTGTAGGGAGCACCAGTTTTATTTGTCAAGAAGAAAGACGGAACCATGCGAATGTGTATTGATTATCGGGAGCTGAACAAGTTGACTATTAAAAACAAGTACCCATTACCAAGGATCGATGATTTGTTTGATCAGTTTTAAGGAGCTCAAGTTTTCTCAAAGATCGACTTGAGATCGTGTAATACCCTGTATTTTCAATAATTATTTATACCCAGAGATTCTATATACTTCCCTTGATCATATGTGAAATTTTATCTTCAATCGATCGAGGCTCTTTCGAGTGATCGAGCATTTCCAAAGTTCAAGCGATCGAACCATTCTTGAGCGATCGAAACCCTACCCACATAAATTTATGACGTGGTCCCCACTTCAATCAATCAAACTTTCTTTAATTGATCAAACATGACAGATCTGTTCTCGAGCGATCGAACTTAGTTCGATCAATCGAACTTATAATCATCAGAATTCTAGTTTTCACGCAAAAACTACCACCTGCACCTTTTCTCCTCTATATATATGTTTGGTATTCGTGTGTGGGTGATGTTTGGTTACCCAGTGAGTTGAGAGAGTTATGAGTTTGTGTTGATATATACACTCATATACGTATAAGATACACACACCCATGTATATATATTATATACACTCAGAAGAGAAAGAGAAAGACAAAGACAAAGAGAAGCAGAGAAGAATAAGAGAAAGAGAAGAGAGGAGCAGAGAAGAGAGAGAGAGAGAGAGAGAGAGAGAGAGAGAGAGAGAGAGAGAGAGAGGCCGCCATTAAAGCTCGAAAACTCAAAGCTTTGTTAAACGCACCCTACGTGAGTTTTTATTCACTTGGTATCTTTATTATAATGTTTATAAGCTTTTTGATATGTTTAGACGCATTAAAACATCCTTAGGATGTCTGTTTTTATGTTGTTCAGAATTTACTAGAGAAGACGACTCTCGAGCAATTGAACAGAGTTCAATCGATCGAAGGTTCGATCGATCGAAGCGATTTTGATTGCCCAAACATTATTTTTCCTCAATCGATTAAAATGGTTTCAATCGATCGAGACAAGTAGAACACGGTTTAGTTCTCTAGTTTATTTGATATGAGGTTCGAATACTCAATTCACGATTCGGACTTCTATTATGTGGTTATGGGTTAGTCAAGGAGAATGTGACAACACAGATAAGTATAATTAAGAATAATGGATTAACATAAGGACGTTAGATGATTTTGGTTCATGTATGAGTTTGGTATCTGTTCTTTTCAATTAGAGTAGTCAAGCCATATAGGAATTATCATGTATCGATAGAAGTACTGAGTTTAGATAGGTTTGATAAGTTTTGGAAATGCTACGTGGGTGGATGCTTGGTCATGATATGCTTTCACATGCGATGGATGGGTTATATCCTTAACGAGCAGTGGGCTGGACCATGTAGTCCTAAGATAGCCAGATGATCTATGTTATATCCTTAACGAGCGGTGGATGATTCATATCCTTAACAAGCGGTGGATGGGGATCACTGGTATAAATACGAGAAGTCGTGGTGATAGATTTGATATTCTGTTATTCAAAGCGTTGTATCCCTGGCATGCGGTGGATGGTTTATATCCTTAACGAGCAGGGGATGGACTAACGTGGTGTCCATGAATGTAGTGGATGGTTTATATCCTTAACGAGCAATGTACAGATGATAGTATATCTACATATATGGAACAATTGAGTCTGTTCTTTCTAGAAAGAGTATGTTGATTATCGCTCTCTAGATAATTAGACGATAAGGGTTGATTACGACGTTGAAATACAGAGGAGATATTATTTAGTAGAACTATATCTTAAACACTTCAATAACTTGTTATACGTTATATCATTGATACCCTGTGAGTTCTATTCACTCAACTCTCAGTAAGCTGATGGCCATTATTGCCTGGACATTCTCCGTCCAGATTACCCTGTCCTTTGTAATGCAGATAATGGAGCTTATAATGGTGGCTACTACCCTGAAGGGAAATATGCACAGGGTGGCCCTACTGATGTCGGTTACGCTGGAGGAGGATGTTACGCTAATGATTATCCTTATGCCAGTTGAAGACTGAAGATAGTTATTTAGTTTACGTTTAAGCTTTATATTACTGTTGAACTTTGTTAGTTAACGGGTACTTGGGCATATGTTGTCTCCAGACATCATGAGGACCACATTCTGATGATTTGTAATAGTTAGAACTGACTTATATTTCAGTTATTTACTTTTCCTGTTGGTCTTGTGGACTTGTACTGCGTGGTGTGGATAATTAGTGACTTTCACGTGTCATTCCCTATGGACCCAAAAAGGAAATTTATTTTTCTCTATTTTTGCTTAGTATCAGAGCATTAGGTTGTGATACTATCATTCACTAATGATTCCACACCATCTGGTCCTAGTATTTTGAGATCCCTGAGATGAGATACGATAAGATAAGTTCGTCTTTCTGACGATAGATAGATTCCTTGTAGGTTAACATGGATCCAGAGTTCCATCAGTTTGTTACCGATGCTTATGGAGGGCATGTGATCCATGGGGATACCGTGGAGCCAGTTGACCCAGAGTTCTATCGTGAGTGCATGTGCCAGATAGCCAGTCGACATTTAGAGGAGGACATGTGGAGAGCACTTTATGTGACCAGGAGGACTCCCCTGACACAGATACGCATGGATGCTTACCATTCCGCAAGGATTGGTAGAGACATTTGTCAGGAGATATTATTGTTGGTTCAGAGTTAGCTAGAGATGGATGAGATTGAGTTGAGAGCCATTATAGCCAGTCCACCAGAGCTTGTAGCTGCACCTATACCAGTAGTCCCACCATCACTGGTACTCGACTTACTAGTCCCAGAGCCTGAGCCGATTGAGGGAGAAGAGAACCTAGAGCCAGAGGATGAGCATCCTGACGAGGAAATTGACAGGGATGGAGACGAAGAGCTGATGGATGATGAGGATCCAGTAGAGGATGATCATGTGGACAAAGATGATGATGAGCCGGAGGATGATCCAGAGGAGCCAGAGTATGTCCCAGATGAGGTACTTCTCACGCATCTTATCTTCCCGTTCCTACATAGCCTCTTCTACAGAGTGATTCCGCCTCAAAACCATAACCAATGGAATAGACTTGGTCCTCAGAACTTGAACTTTTGCATCGAGAATTCTCACTAGATGTTCTATGTAAGACAAGTCATCTCTAATTTCTAACAGTTCTGGTGTGATGATATGACGTGAATCTGACACACAACGTCGCAACATTGATACGTGGAATACATTATGCACATTCTCCATTTCTTGTGGTACTCTAACCGGTATGCTACTGATCCAACTTTACGAATGACTTCAAACGGTCCAACGTACCTCGGATTCATTTTCCCACATTTTCCAAACCTCATAATTCCCTTAGTCGGTGACACCTTTAGAAACACATAATCACCAACTTCATACCCTATTAGTCTCCTTTTCAAATCTGCGTAGCTCTTGTAACGACTTTGAGCAGTTTGTAATCGTTGCTGTATCAACTTAATTTTCTCGGAGGCCTACTAAACTATCTCAGGTCCCAACAATTTCTGTTCTCCTACCTCAGTCCAACAAATCGGTGAATGACATCTACGCCCATATAAAGCCTCAAAAGGAGCCATCCCAATGCTGGATTGGAAACTATTATTATAAGTAAATTTTGCCAATGACAAGTGTTGTTCCCAATCACCTTTGAAATCAAGAACACAGAGTCTAAGCATATCTATCTGAATTACCCGCTCTGATTGTCCGTTAGTCTGAGGATGGAAAGTTGTGCTAAAATTCAACTTTGTGCCCATAGCTTCTTATAAACCCTTCCAAAACCTTGATGTAAATCTACTATCTCTATTCGAGATAATAGACACTAGAACTCCATGAAGCCTTACAATTTTCTGAACATACAATTCCGCCAACTTCATCGGATCATTAGTCTAATCAGTAAAAAATGCGCAGACTTGGATAATCGGTCAACGATTACCCAAATACTATCATTTGATCTTCTAGATTTCGGTAAACCTGCTACAAAATCTATCGTGATGTTCTCCCATTTCCATTCTGGTACTAGGAATGGTTGTAATAACCCCACTAAACTTTGATGTTCTGCTTTTACGCGTTGACATACTATACATTTTGCCAAGTATTCAGATATTTCTCACTTCATTCCAAACCACCAATAATTCTCTTATAGATCATGATACATTTTGGTACTCCCCGGATGAATAGAATATTTGGTATTGTGTGCCTCCTCTAGAATCGTCTCTTTAATCACATTAACATTGGGTACACAAATTCGATTTCTATATTTTAATGCACCATCTACATAAGTGAAATCCGGTTGCTTACCCTCAAGTATTCCATCACAAATCTTCCTCAAATTTGGATCTTGAAGCTGTTTCGTTCTAATTTCATCCACAAGTAGTGATTGAGCTATAATAGCCGCCATCAAAGCCCCCTCAGTTCTTGGAATTACCTCAAGGTCTAATAGTTCCATTTAATGAATCAATTTTTCCTGAGAAGTCACAACATAATCTAAGTTACCTGTTGACTTTTGGCTCAATGCAGCAGCCACCACGTTGGCCTTCCCTGGGTGATATTGAATCGACAAATTGTAATCTTTCATCAACTCCAACCACCATCACTGTCTCCTATTCAAATCCCTCTGAGTGAACATGTACTTCAGGCTCTTGTGATCCGTGTAAATTTTGCATCGTTCCCTGTATAGATAATGCCTCCAAATCTTTAAGGTAAAGATTACCCCACCAATTCCAAGTTGTGTGTTGGGTAGTTGGTTTCGTGTGGTCTCAATTGTCGTGAAGCATATGCAATCACCTTACCATTCTGCATTCGGACACATCCTAAACCCCTATGTGAAGCATCGCTGAATACAACAAACCCTTCAGTTCCTGACATAATCGTCAATATCGGTACTGTCATAGGTCTAGTCTTCAATTCCTTGAAGCTTTTTTCATATTCGAAACTCCAATAAAAGGAACATCTTTTCTCATTAGTCGTCATCAAATCCCCTTCAGTTCTTGAAATTACCTTAAGGTCTAATAGTTCCATTTCACGAATCAGTTTCTCTTGAGAAGTCACAACATAAGCTAAGTTACCTGTTGACTTTCGGCTCAATGCATCAGCCACCACGTTGGCATTCCCTGGGTGATATTAAATCGACAAATTGTAATCTTTCATCAACTCCAACCACCGTCTCTATCTCATATTCAAATCCCTCTGAGTGAACATGTATTTCAGACTCTTGTGATCCGTGTAAATTTTGCACCATTCCCAGTATAGATAATACCTCCAAATCTTCAACACAAAGATTACCGCCGTCAATTCCAAGTCGAGTGTTGGGTAGTTGGTTTCGTATGGTCTCAATTGTCGTGAAGCAAATGCAATCACGTTACCATTCTGCATTAGGACACATCCTAAACCCCAATGTGAAGCATCGCTGAATACAACAAACCCTTCGGTCCCCGACAGAATCGTCAGTATCGGTGCTGTCACAAGTCTAGTCTTCAATTCCTAAAAGCTTTCTTCACATTCGAAACTCCAAACAAAAGGAACATCTTTTATCATTAGATGAGTCATAAGCATCGCAATTCTTGAGAAATTTTTTACAAATCTTCTATAATACCCGGCCAATCCTAAGACACTTCGAACCTCTGACACATTCTTCTCTGGATTTTAATTGGCTATTGCTTTAATCTTTTGCGGATCCACTGAAACACCTTCCTTGGAAATCATATGTCCCAAAAATGCTATCTTGGTTAGCCAAAACTCACATTTCTTCAATTTACCAAATAATTTATTCTCCCAAAGTTGTTGCAATACCAATCGTAAATGCTTCTCGTGATCTTTAACACTTTTAGAGTAGACCAAAATATCGTCAATAAAGACAATGACAAATTCATCTAAGTATTCCTTGAATACCACCTGGTCATCAAATCCATAAAAGCTGTGGGTGCATTGGTAACTCGAAATGGAATGACCATAAACTCATAATGTCTATATCGAGTCCTGAATGCTATCTTCTCCACATCTTCTTCCTTAACTTTCAGCTGATGGTAGCTCGATCTTAAGTCGATCTTCGAGAAAACTTGAGCTCCTTGAAGCTGATCGAACAAATCATCAATCCTCGGTAATGGATACTGGTTGTTAATAGTCAACTTGTTTAGTTCTCGATAATCAATACACATTCACATGGTTCCGTCTTTCTTCTTGACAAATAAAATCGGTGCTCCCCACGGAGAAACCCTAGGTCGAATAAATCCCTTGTCAAGCAACTCTTGCAACTGGTACTTTAACTCTTTTAGTTCCACATATGCCATTCTATATGGTGTCTTTGATATCGGTAATGATCCAAGTGCCACCTCAATAGTAAACTCAATCTCCTACTCGATTAACATGTCTGGTAAATCCTCAGGAAATACATTTGAAAACTATCGTACTATCAAAATATCCTTAATCCGAGTCCCTGTGACACGTGTATCAATTACAGTACACAAAAATCCTTGACAACCCTTTTTCAACAATTTTGCAGCCCAAATTGCTGATATCATATACGGTGGCGCTATCACCCCAACCCCTTGGAAGGTAAACTCTTTTGTTCTGGTAACTAGAAATTAACCCTTTTTTGTTCACAATTAATTATGGCCTGATTCATAGACAACCAATCTATGCCCAAGATTATGTCAAAGTAGTTGATAGTAAACGAATTAAGTCAACAGTCAATACTCTATCACCTACTCTGATTTCACATGCTTGAACACTAAAGAGGTCACTAGTGGTTTACTTAGCGGTAATGATACAGATAGATCATACCCTAGAGGTTCTGATATGCTATTCAAATATTTGACAAATTCATGCGAGACAAACGATTGTGTTGACCTTGAATCTATTAAAATTTGTGCTAAATGTGAATAGATATGAAGTATACCTGACACCACGGAGTCTATAGCTGACACATTTCCCTGTGCAAGTTGAAAAGATTTCCCTTGCCTCTGCTCCACGCCTTTCCCTTTATCAGTGGGCTGTATTGATCTTGCCCCGCTGGATGCCATAAAACTTATCCCTTGTTGTCGCTTCTTTAGATAAACCTTGGAAAAATGTCCCAGCTGCCCACAATTAAAACATTTATCCCTCATATCCAGAATTGAGCTCATAGAGCTAGGTGTTCATGTTTTGGCTTGTAGATAATTCTTGGATATATGCCCCACTTGCTTACAAATGTTACACATACTGAGTAAATAATAAACTCCCTTGTATCGACGATTACATGTAGGACACAGCGGTCGAGCCCCCTCAGGAAATGAATTTTCACCTTGACTACCTGAACCTGACCCAGGCCCTCGTGAAATGGTTTCTTGAAGAAGCCTTGCCCCTTCCCTTTATCTTCACCTTATCGCTTCCCTTGTTGACCCTGCTTGTATTTGTTACTATCCCATTCAGCTATGAGAGCTGCGTTCTGGACTTGAGCCACAGTTCCAAATTCGTGAGTATCCACCCTACATTAGATGTTATCCCTCAACTCTTCTTCAAACTTTTGAGCTCTATCTTTCTTGGCTATCAGTGTATCCTTCGCAAATTGAAGCAATTTACTATACTTGGAGATGTATTCGTTCATTGTCATATCCCCCTATTGGAGATTTATGAATTCCCGGCGCTTCTGTGCTTTAGCCGCCAAAGAAAAATATCGTTTGTAAAACTCTTCCACGAACTTATCCCAAGTGGTCAGCATACTTTGCTCAAGCAAATTCACCCACCAATTCTGAGCTCCTTCCTTCAAAGTGTCAGTGGAAAATGTAATCTTTTGCTCCTCGGTGCATTCTATAGCACGGTATATTCGCTCCATATCCGATACCCAATGAATAGCCGTCATCGGATCCGGACCCCCATCGAATACAATCAATTTTCTCTTATAAAATTGCTCAATACTAATAGGTCCACCCTTGGTTCCAGATTTGGATTCGCATGCCTTACATCTATTGGTGGCACTCGATCACCAACAGCACCAACGAAATTAGTTACCAAGTCCACCAAACGATCTATTCTTGCATCAAGTTCTCAGTTTTGGTCCATTTTTTTTTCCAAATTTTTGTCTGCCAGTTAAATATGCATAAATAATATGCATGCTATGCCATATATCATATGATACAAATAATTAAACTATCATAACATAGCATCAATAATCATATGTATACATGTGATGCATCTACATGCTCAATATCTATGCGTTCCTCTCAAGTCGTCGTCTCTCGTCCCAAAGTTTCTAAGCCTATTGCTCTGATACCACTAAATATCATGCCCCGGATCCACACATGTGAACCTAGGACATGTGGCATGCCACCAAGGCCTTCAAAGAATAAGTTATGAATGAAAAGGGAGAAACAAGCACATTTATACCAATAGATTAGACAAATCAATCCCAAGGGCAAAATGGTCTTTATAAAATATAGCAAATTTTATACCAAAAAATAGATTTTTGAGTCCCGATTTCAACACAAAAAATGGCGTGTGAAACTGTGTTTTCTAGAGAGAGTTATGTCTGTTTCCGTAAAAGTCGACAGTGCAGCAAAATAACCTACGGATCGATCTGCCCCAAAACTGAATCAATCCAATTTTGACAGAACCTCAATTTTGGCCCTCCAAAAGCACCGGATTGATCTGCCCAAGACCCAGATCGAACTAGATTCTGCAGCACACATTTTGATAAGAGTTTTTCTTCTTCTGCAGATTCCAAACACTTTTGAAAGCAAACTAAACTTCATGAAACTTTCCAAAACCATTTCTAAACCAATCTAAAATCTTTCCAAACCATTCCCAAGATATATTAACATGCTTCCAAACATTAAACAAGATCCACAAATGCTATAATACTCAAACACCCCCAATTCTCACAAAATCAAACAAAACACACGAGTCGTGATCCATACTCACAACTAACATACCCAACTAATAAAAACAAGAGTTTGAAAGGTCCCAACATGATCTTAAGCTCTGGTTACAACATTTACATATATCTTGGAGCGAGAAAACAAGAATCCAACATAACCAACAAAGTATAATACATTCCTAACTTAATCCGTTTATACCCAAATTATACCAGAATTACAAGTTTCACACAAAAACAGCTATAACACATGGAACTACAATATACACAAGCATTCTTGACTCCGTGAACTCCCAAGTTCATCTCCCCGGATTCTTGCCGCCATGCTCACCTACAATGGTTATTTAATAATCACTACAATATATAAGCTATATGCTTAGTGAGAGATATCAATCAAGCACACGGATGACATATTATGTTTAAATTTATCTCAATAAGTAATAATGATCTTCGGATAAGCAAGTATTTCTTCTGCCACTACCCGTAAGTCCGCGACTCCCCCAATAGTCCATAACACAAGCCAATGACCCACGCCACACATGTACAGTCTAATACCGTCACCATGGAACAATCTCATGGCAGATTCATATAAGATTTTTTTTTTACCCACATAGACAACTAAACATGCTCACATAAACATATCACCATGCTTTTCAAAAAAACATAGCTAAACATGAGTAATTTAAGTTAAATAGGCATGTTATTAACACCCAAAGAACATAACCATCAATCTCATCCAAAAATAAGATTGAAACCACTCATCTCTTTGCAATTCGTTCCTAATTGTGAAATTGAAGCCCAAATCTACTCCGAGTTAAAATCCTACATGAATTCGACCAACTACAGATTATCCCTTCGAATTAGGTCGCAACAAATATGACGTTTATACTTAATAAAATCAGTACTAAAACGTAAAACTCACCTCTACGAGTCCAAATCTGGTCTCAAAAATCAAAATTGAGTGTCGAACGGCGTGTCGATTAACGTCGTGAGCGTCGCCGAATTTCCGTTGTCAATTCTAGTTCTAAACTTAGGAAGAAGAAGACTCTTAATGAGTCATAGGACACATGTCCTCTAGCATGTAAATCATAAGGTTTTGGTTTTTAAGTTTACCTCCCCAACATTTATTTTTGCAATTATACCCCTGCTAGTTATAAACTTATTAAAATTATTCCAAACTTAAATGGGTATTTGTCTATATCTCGCGTGAGTCCCGTAAGTGAAGTTGCTAATTAGCCTACTAATTATGTAACGTGTTCATTTCGTCCTCACCAAGGTATTCCAAATGACCACATAATTGGTCCCTAACAATAAACAATATATTCTAAATAACATATAAATATTTCACATATTCTTTAATAAACATTTAAACACATAAGGGTGATTCCACAATATTGTCCCATCACAATGGAACTTTTTCAACTCATGTCCCAATTTGGGACTACTACATTGGCCAATATTGGGTTTCCAAACTAGAAACCCACAATCAATAAGTGAGTTAAAAACTCACTTAAACATGTGCTAGTAAGCACCAATTATATATGTTAATGCATGCTAAATCATGATTAACGATTAATCATGGGAGCGGGTGTTACATGGAGCTATTGAAACATGAGGTGATTCCAAGAACTGGGGGAGCTTTGATGGCAGCTATTATAGCACAACCGACACTTATGGATGAAATTAGAATGAAACAGCTTCAAGATCCAAATTTGAGAAAGATTTGTGATGGAATACCTGAGGGTAAGCAATCGGATTTCACTTATGTAGATGGTGTATTGAAATACAAAAATCGAATTTGTGTACCCGATGTTAATGGATTTAAAGAGACGATTCTAGAGGAGGCACACAACACCAAATATTCTATCCATTCGGGGAGTACCAAAATGTATCGTGATCTATGAGAGAATTATTGATGGTTTGGAATGAATCGGGAAATAGCTGAACACGTGGCAAAGTGTATGGTGAATCAACCGGTAAAACTAGAACATCAAAGATCAGCAGGATTATTACAACCATTGCCAGTACCGGAATGGAAATAGGAGAACATCATAATAGATTTTGTAGCAGGTTTACCAAAATTTAGAAGATTAAATAATAGTATTTGGGTAATTATTGACCGATTAACTAAGTTTGCGCATTTTCTAGCGATTAAGATGAATGATCTGATGAAATTGGCGGAGTTCTATGTTTAGGAAATTGTAAGGCTTCATGGAGTTCCAGTATCTATTATCTCTGATAGAGATAGGTGATTTACATCAAGATTTTGGAAGGGTTTACAAGAGGCTATGGGCACAAAGTTGAATTTTAGCACAGCTTTCCATCCGCAAACTGACGGACAATCAGAGTTGGTAATTCAGATATTAGACGATATGCTTAGATCATGTGTTCTTGATTTTAAAGGTGATTGGGAGCAACACTTGCCATTAGTGGAATTTACTTATAATAATGGTTTTCAATCCAGCATTAGGATGACACCTTTTGAGGTTTTATATGGGCATAGATGTCGTTAGCCGATATGTTGGACTAAGGTAGGAGAACGAAAATTGTTGGGACCTGAGATAGTTCAGTAGACCATCGAGAAAGTCATTACAAGAGCTACGTGGATTTGAAAAGGAGACTAATAGATTTTGAAGTGGGAGATTATATGTTTTTAAAGGTGTCACTGACTAAGGGAATTGTGAGGTTTGGAAAATGTGGGAAACTGAATCCGAGGTATGTTGGACCGCTTGAGGACATTGGTAGAGTTGACGCAATAGCATACCGATTGGAGCTACTACAAGAAATGGAGAATGTGTATAATGAATTCCAAGTGTCAATGTTGCGACGTTGTGTGTCAAATTCACGTCATATCATTACGCCAAAACCGTTGGAGATTAGAGAAGACCTGACTTACATAGAACATCCAGTGAGAATTCTCAATGCAAAAGTTCAAGTTCTGAGGACCAAGACTATTTCATTGGTTATGGTTTTGTGGCGAAATCATTCTGTTGAAGAGGCTACGTGGGAACGGGAAGATGAGATGCGTGAGAAGTACCCATTCTTATTCGAAACTTGAGGTACTTTAAGTTTGGGAACAAACTTCTTTTAAGAAGGGGAGAGATGTAATATCCGCTCCAGCGATTACTCGTTAATTATGATTTAGCATGCATTAGCATAATTAATTAATGTTTATTAATGCAAGTTTAAGTGAGTTTTAACTCACTAGTTGATTATGGGTGTCCAGTTTAGGAACCCAGTGTTGGCCAATGTGAAAGTTCCAAATTGGGACATGAGTTGATGAAGTTCCATTGTGATGGGACAAGATTGTAGAATTACTCTTGTGTGCTTAAATGTTTATTAAAGCATATGTGAAATAATATATATATATATATATATATGTTATTTAAATTCATTATTGATTGCTAGAGACCATTTATGTGGTCATTTGGAATACCTTGGTGAGGACGAATTGAACATGCTACTTAATTAGTAGGCTAATTAGAAACTTCATAAAATTATGTGGGACCACTTATGGGACCCACGCGAGACATAGACAAACACCTATTTAAGTTTGGGATAATTTTAAAGAGTTCTATAACTAACAGGGGTATAATAGCAAAACTAATCAAATGTGGGGAGGTAAACTTAGAAACTAAAACCTTGTAATTTACATGTGTGAGGACATGTGTCCTATGACTCACAATGAGTCTTCTTCTTCCTAAGGCATATAACAAGATTTACAGAGGAAGTTTAGAATAAGAATTGATGACATAAATTCGACGACGCTTACGACGTCAATCGACACGCCGTTCGACACTCAAGTTGGATTCGGAGATCGGATTTGGACTCGTAGAGGTGAGTTCTACGTTTTGGTATTGAACTTATTGAGTATAATCATCATATTTCTCGTGACCCATTTCGGAGCAGTAATCCGTAGTTTATCGAGTTCATGTAGGATTTTAACCTGGAGTAGATTTGGGCTTTAATTTCTTAACTAGGAGCGAATTGCAAAGAGGTGAGTGGTTTTAATCTTTTTTTTGGATGAGATTCATGGTCATGCTCATATGGATGTTAATCACATGCCTATATAGTTTAATTACCCATGTTTAGCTATAATTATGTGAAAAGCATGGTGATATGTTTATGTGAGCATGTTTAGTTGCCAATTTAGGTCAAAGGAAAGCTTGTATGAATCCGCCATGAGATTGTTCTGTGGTGACGACCACTTGTTGCCGACAACGGCATTAGACCGCACGTATGTGGCATAGGTCATTGGCTTGTGCCGTGGACTATCGGGGGAGTCGCGGACTTGCAGGTAGTGGTGGATGAAATACTTGCCTATCCAGAGATCATTATATTTGTTGAGTTGAATATAAACATTGGTATATCATCCGTGTGCTTGATTGATATCTCTCACTAAGCATATAGCTTATATATTATAGTGGTTATTGAATAACCATGGTAGGTGAGCACGGCAGCGAGAATCCAGGGAGATGAACGTGTGGTTCGTAGTGGCAAGGAAGCTTGTAAATGTAGTAATTTATATCTATAGTTGTTTTTGAATAAAATTTGTAGTTTGTAATAGCTAACTTGGGTTTATACTAAAACTTAGTAGATTATGTTAGTTTTGGTTTAATTGTTCCAAGACTCGTCTAAATCTTGTAACCAGAGCTTAAAATGTTGTTGATACCTTTCATACTTTGCTAATGTAGTTTGAAGCATGTTTGAGTGGAAGTTTGGTATAAGAAAACATATTTTGGTTGATCGTGAGGGAATTGGGAGTATTTGGGAAAGAAATGAGCGTATTTGAGAGAGACAGCATTGCACATCTTGTTTTTGGTTTAAAATCATGTTGGGACTTTTCAAACTCTTGTTTCTATGATTTGGATATGTTACTTGTGAGTTTGGGTCAAAATGAGTGTTGTAGAATCCGGATCGATTCGGGTCTTGAGCGGATCGATCTGATACTTCTGGAGGGCCAAAAATGAGGTTCAGTCAAAACCAGATTGATCCGGTTTTGGGACAGATTGATCTATAGGTCATTTTGCTGCACTGTCGACTTTTACGGAAATGAACATACTCTCTAGAAAACTCGGTTTTGTGCGCCATTTTTTGCATTGGAACCGGGACTCAAAAACCTATCTTTTGGTATAAAGTTTGCTATACTTTATGAAAGACCCTTCGGCTTGTTTTGTCTAACTCAAAGGTTTATTTGGGCTTAATTTTTTTCCTTTTCATTCCTAACTTGGTGTTTGAAGGCCGGTAGCGTGCCACTTGTCCTAGGTTCACATGTGTGGATCTGGGGCGTGACAGCCAAACTCAAGGCCGGTATCAAAAACACCATATAGAATGGCACCGGTAGAATTGAAAGAGCTAAAGATTCAATTATAAGAGTTACTTGAAAAAGGTTTCATTCGACCTAGCATATCACTATGGAGAGCTCCAGTTTTGTTTGTAAAGAAGAAGGACGGTTTGATGCGTATGTGTGCCGACTATCGAGAGTTGAACAAATTGACAATCAAGAACAAGTTTCCATTACCTAGAATTGACGACCTATTCAACCAACTTCGTGGAGTACAAGTGTTTTCAAAGATAGATTTGAGATTGGGCTATCATCAGTTGAAAGTAAAAGCTGAAGAAGTAGAGAAGATAGTTTCCAGAACACACTACGAGTTTCTAGTAATGCCATTTGGAGTTACAAATGCACCAGCCTCATTCATAGATCTTATGAATAGAGTCTTTAGAGACTATTTAGATGACTTTATGATCGTATTCATAGATGATATTCTTACCTATTAGCCAAATGAGATAGAGCAAGAGAAACATTTGGCTACTTATACTTCAGAGATTGTGGGAAAAACAACTATTTGGAAAATTGAAGAAGTGTGAATTCTGGCTACCCAGCATTGCTTTTCTGGGCCATGTGATTGACAAAGACAGCGTCTCAGTTGATCCTCACAAAGTAAAAGCTGTATCCAATTGGCAGAGACCGACATCACTATTAGAGATTCGAAGTTTCTTAGGATTAGCTGGATACTATTGCCGATTCATTGAGAATTTCTCAAAGATTTCATTGCCTATGACAAAGTTGATGAGGAAGGGTGTTACTTTTAAATGGAGTTCGAAATGTGAGGATAGTTTTCAAGAGTTGAAGTCGCGGTTGACAAGAGCACCTATACTGACGATACCATCCAGGACTAAATGATTTGTGATTTATAGTATTACTTCGCATTAGAGTTTGGGGTGTGTACTTATGTAGAGTGAAAAGGTGATTGCCTATGCTTCAAGACAATTGAAAACATACAAGGTTAATTATCCAACTCATGACTTGGAATTGGCTACAGTGATTTATGCTTTGAAGATTTAGAGGCACTACTTACATGGTGAGAAGTCTGAGATTTTCACGGGCTACAAAAGTTTGAAGTACCTATTCACATAAAGAGATGAAGGATTACGATCTTTCGATAGAATATCATCCGGAGAAGGCTAATGTAGTAGCTGATGCTTTAATTCGAAAGACGATAGGGAACTTAGCCGATGAGCTAACCAAGCAAAGGAATTGATTAGAGAAATGGAACGTATGGAGTTATATGTGATTCCAAAGATGCATGGTGGTTTGATGATGGCAATCATAACTCACTCGGACATTATTGATGAGATCAAGATGGAACAATTCAATGACTACTACTTGTGCAAAATGAAAGACGAGATACCTTTGGGAAAGTAGCCTATTCTTACTTTGAAACAAGGAGTATTGATGCTTGGGAATCAACTATATGTACCGAACTTGAAAGACCTGAAAGAACGAATCCTAGAGGAAGCACATAGTACCAAATATTCAGTTCATCCGGGAAGTAATAAGATGTACCGGAACTTCCGAGAAAACTTTTAGTGGAGAGGTTTGAAATAGAAAGTTCCTAAGTTTGTATCAGAGTGTTCGACATGTCAACAAGTCAAGGTAGAGAGACAAGTACCCACGGGACTACTACAACCATTACTAGTGTCAGGGTGGAAATGGGATGAGATCACAATGGATTTTGTTTTTGAATTTCCACGATCGTCTAATAAGAACAACAAGATTTGGGTTATAGTTGACAGGTTAATGAAATCAGCTCATTTCCTACCGATCAAAATGACTAAGCCATCTAGACTAGCAGAGTTGCATGTTAAAGAGATTGTGAGATTACATTGAGTTCCAATAGTGATTATATCAGATCATGATAGTAGTTTTACATCGAGGTTTTGGGGAAGTTTACAAAGAGCTATGGGTACCAAGTTGAGTTTCAATATTGCATTTCACTCTCAGACCGACGGTCAGTTAGAACTGATGATTCAGACGCTAGAGGATATGCTTAGGTTGTGCATTCTAGACTTTGGATGCAATTGGGAGAAACACTTACCACTAATCGAGTTTGTGTACATCAACGGGTTTCAATCGAGTATTGGGATGGCACCTTATGAGGCTTTGTATGGGCGTAAGTGTTAATCACTGGTTTGTTGGACTGAGGTTGGAAAAAGAAGGTTGATTTGGCCAGAGTTAATACAGTTGACTATGAAAAAGGTAAAGCTAATTCACGAGCGACTTAAGGTGGCCCAAAGTCGTTATAAGAGTCATGCCGACTCTAAGCAACAACCGATGACATTTGAAGTAGGAGACTTTGTATACTTGCGAAGATCACCTTCAAAAGGCATTGTTCAATTGGGAAAGCGAGGGAAGCTTAACCCGTGATCATAGGACCGTTTGAGATCCTAGAAAGGGTACGACCAGTGGCTTACCGACTAGCCTTATCGTCCGAGTTAGAGCATGTACACAACATGTTTTATGTGTCAATGTTGAGATGATGTATGACAGATACTAACAAGATTATCTTACCAGAACCATTACAACTCCAGGAGGACTTGACTTATGTAAAGCATCCGGTAGAGATCTTGGATCAGAAGGAGAAAGTATTGAGAACGAAAACAATTCCAATGGTAAAAGTATTATGGCGTAGTCACACGGTGAAAGAAGCTACGTCGGAGAACGAGGAGGAGATAAGAAATGAATATCCACACCTTTTTGATTCATGAGGTATAAGTTTAGGGACAAACTTTCTTTTTGGAGGGGGGAGTTGTCACACCTGTCCCGGGAAAATCATTATTTAAAAAGGCATAAATGAAATTTTGTGAATTATCAAGGTCATTTGATAATTATGAATGAGGTTGAATGGAGGTCAATGGTGAGGTGTCAATTAAGGACATGGTAATAGGAGAATCGTGTGGCATCAACATAGGTAAATGACATTTGTATGACTTAAATGTTATTTGATGTTTTCTAGTATATATGAATAATAATTATACCTATTTTGTATAATTTTTGGTAGTTTTGATCTCGAGTTAGATCATTTTGACTACTTTAGTGAGAGTGTAGCGGATATGTTGCATAAAAGGTAAGTTATCTAGAGATTCCATAGAATTCAGTTTTCAGACGTAATTACGGACCCAAACGGAACTTAGACAAAACCTTTTGTAATTTAAAGTTTTCACTTGTGAAGTAATAAAATGGGCGTGTGCGACGTTTCGGGGAATAATTAGAAGTTTTGAGAACTCGTGGGGAGTTAAATGTAATTTTCTAGAGTTGTACCTATATGTAGACAACTCAAGATATTTTCAATTTTTCATAATATCATCAACCTAAATATCTTAGGGGAGAGAGAGAGAGAGAGAGAAAAAAAAGGGAGATTTATTTAATCATCCCGGCGACAAACAACGACTGTTCGTCCATCAAGTTTCAACCAGATTTCATATTCGCATTGCTCGAGGTAAGAGCTACGTTTTGATACCTCTTAGGCCATGTTTGGAAATTTTTATGAAAATTCTAATTCTAGGAATTTGGGAAAAATATGTTAATACTTGTAGTAATCATTTGAGATCGGATATCCGACGGTTAATCGGGCTACTAGTACTTCTCTTGAAATTATAGGACCATAGCTCGAGATATGAATTCCAAACTTGTGTTATATAGACAATTTTGGATAATTTCGATATTATGTATAAAAATTGCGATTCGGGCAAAATCCATGTGTTAAATTAGGCCCGTTAATTTTAGCAAGTATGTGTTGAAAAACTTGGTGATATGGCTATGTGAGCATGCTAAATGATTATGTGGGTCAAAGGGGAGTTTGGTATAATTTCATAATGGGGCACGCCTCTCGAAGTTTGAGATTTTAGTAGCAACGGCTACTTGATTGGTTTGGGAGCTGGCCTAGCCAGAGTAGTTGGATGCAATGGTTGGATGATTTTGGCTAGCAATTGGCATCACGGTTTAAAATTTAAGACTTGCCGGTATGCCGAATGAATGCGTATCTCTCTCCTTAGTGACTAAATTATGTGTTTAGATGTTTAAAGCATGAATTGCCTCATATGCATTTGTTTAGAATTGTACACTCAACATATAGTTGAGCAGTGGAGACTTCCTCCATTACAGGCGATAAGAGGAAGAACAAGAAGAAGCGTGAGGATTGAGGTCATGGGAGTACCAAGGAGCATCTCTTGTATATATTTTTGTTTCCATTCCAAAGTTGTAATAAGAGACGTAATGAACTAGAATTTCGTTCTGTTTTTAACTTAGAACCTTAAAATGGATTTGTAGTTTTGTAAACTATAGTAGAACTTCTATAATTATGTTTCAGATCATAGAATTATGATTACGAATGTGTTGTATTTGGGTTTGGTCTAAGCATAGATTGAAATCTGCTGAATGCTTGTAACTGAGGTAAAACAGTCGATTGGTTCCGGGAAACAGTCGACTGGAAGCTGTTTTGATCTAGCCACTACCCCAAAATATTGAAAAACAGTCAACTGGGTCCCCGACACAGTTGACTGGAGTATTGGTTGGAATGTTGTTTTTGATTCTGTGAAAGAAATAGTTGACTGGGTGGGAGACCACAGTCGACTGGATTTTATTTTTAAAATGGAAAATTGTGGTTCAGTTGACGAGAAGGTTTCAGTCGACTGTGAAATTTGTACCACAGTCGACTGGGTCCTCGACACTGTCGACTGGATAATTTGCTGAGATTTTTGGCTCTCTGTATCTTGCACTTCCAGTCGACCGGACCTTGATTAGTCGACTGGATTGCTGGTTTGGAAGCAGTTTGTTCTTTAAGTGTTTTCAAATGCGCCAAACTTTTTATAACTCTGATTTTCATAGATTTCACATATATTTTCTGCTGCTATTTACTTTAATGGAACTGGATTAGCCTTGGTGGCATGCCATGTGTCCTATTTCTGCCCGTAGTGGAATGGGTCATGACAAAAGCTGAGAATTTAGGTACAGATACCTAAGACCGATTGGTAGTTCCTTTAGGACTGGTCTGCTGTCCCTCTGATTAATTTGGTTGTGAGTTTTGGTTTTGCTCAACTTTTAAGTTGATGAAAAGGTACCTCAATGGTCCTATTAACCACAAAAATACTAGTTTTGAAAACTAACCTTTTTGAAGGATGTTTTAAATGGGATTTGTCTAGAAGTTTCGAGGAACCATTATCGGTGTGTTGTTTGTTTTAAAAATGTTCTTAAGAAATTTAATAACTTAGTACGAGCCTTGATGGCGTGGCATATTTCCAAGATTCATATGTATGGATCCGGGGCCTGAAAAAAGGACATTATGATAACAATTTTTTAATCTTATGGACAAACTATTTTTGACTTTAATAAAAGATCCTCATTATTTTTTGGTACAAAAAAACCCCGTTGTTCACTGCATGCACTGGTCACGACGAGCACTCACTACAAAAAAAAATTATTTTTATGACTTTTTAAATTTTGACAAAATGACTTTTTTTTTTTTTAAATTGTCATAAAAAAAGTACTTTTTTTGTAACATATATGACTACTTTTCTATTTAGAGTCATAGGATTGGTAAATGATAGTTAATTTATGACTTTATTTTGGTAGTCATGAATATGTTTTATTTTTATGACTATTTTCGTAAGTACTATTTTGGAAATGTTTTTGAAAAAGACGATATGTATGCTAAGATTTTTTAAAGTTAAAGACAAATAATATTCTTGATTAGGAAAAACTATTAAGTGAAATTTCACTTAATTTGTACATGAATTTTAAGTGAAATTGCACCCTTCATCGGTGACAATGTTCACCGCAACATTGTTCACAACAAGCACTGATCACCGGCAATATTCACTTGCATGGTTTCACTTAAAGCTTAAGTAAAATTTCACATAAATCTTAAGTAATTACACTACAAAAAGAAAAAAAAAAACCCTTGTTATGGATTTTAAAAATAGTCATAAAATTACATTTATGATTGTTTTTTAAGTTCTTAACAAAAGTTGTAATGTTGCGTGTCATAAACAAATTCGAGTTTGTTAAAAAAAAAAAGTCAAAAATAAGTAATATTTTTACGACAGTTCTACAAAAAATAGTTATAACAAATGAATGCATTCAACATATTTATAAGTATTTATTAATTAATACAGTCATAAATAATGTTTAAAAAAAGTCATAAATAATAATGCTTTTATGCCTATTTTTTTTTTTATAAAAAAAGTCATTTCGTCAAAATAAAAAAAATTAAGTCATGAAAAAGATTTTTTCTTGTAGTGTAAAATTTCACTTAAGTTGTCTTAAGTGAAATTTCACAATTGTAATGGAAGTTAAGTTAATTCACTTACCTTAATCTATAACTGTTTAGTTAAGTTTGTAAATTTCACTGGAAATTCCATTTTTAGTTAACAAAATCAGATAAAGTACTTCACTCAAAAATTTAAAAAATTCACTTTAAAAATATTGAGTGAAATATTTTAAAATTATGCAACTAACATACCAATGCAATCAATGCATCCATAATAGAGGCAACACCCATGAGATCACAATCTGTCACACCCGTTCCAAAATTCTATAGTTATCATGCATATTTAGATTTTGTGAATCGTCAATCTTATTCGATAATTGAGGATGAGGTTGACTATGAGTCAACGGTAAGGTGTCAGTGAGGACACGGGAACATGATGGTTCATTTTGCATTGACATGAGTAAATGACATTTATGTGATTTAAATGCTATTTAACTTTCTGGTATTGTTGATGAATAGTAAATTTACCTGTGTAGTGTAAATTCTGATAATCTCGACATTATTATATATTATTTTGAGAACGTGAGTGACACGTTATATAAAAGGCAGGTTGTGTAGAGATTCCACAAAATTTAGTTTTCGGACGTGATTTTTGGACCCAAACGAGGTTAGTCGAAAACTTTTGAAATTGATAATTTTCACTCGTAAAGTCATAAAATGGACGTGTGCGACGTTTCGGGAGTTAACTAGGAGTTTTGAGAACTCGCGGGGAGGTAAACGTAATTTTCGAGAAGTTTTTCTATAAATAGGTGAGGGTGAGATTTCATTTCTCACAAATCTCTTACAATATCTTGAGAGAGGAAAGAGAAAAGGAGATTTGATCCTACGGGCTTTGCGGCGACGATCGGCGACCTTTCGTCCGTCAGATTTTTTCCAAATTCGAAATTTGAACTCGTGGAGGTAAGATCTACATTTTGATACCACTTAGGCCATGTTTGGCAAACTTTTGTAAAAAAACTAATTTCTAGGAATTCGGGGAAAACCCCTATAAACTTGTAGGAATCACCTCAAATCTGAGATTCGACGTTTAATTGGCCCTCAAGTCGATCCTTCAAATTTTGAGAGGAATCGCACGAGGTATGAAGTTAAAACTTCTGAAATATAGAGAAATGCATGTTTTATATTTCGATGACGAAATTGTGATCCGGGCAAAAATTCATGTGTTAATCTTAGGCCCGTTAATTATGCACACGCGTAATTGTGAAAAGCATGTCTAAATTTACGCGAGCATGTTGAGTTGTCTATATGGATCAAAGGGGGGACTTATACAAATTCATGCCGGAGTAAGCTTCTCAATGTTTGAGAATTCTAGAAGCGACGGCTACTGTGCATGGTTTAAGGCTTGGACTTGCCAAGGCACTTGGGGGGATGTAATGGTTGTAGGCATGGACTAGCCATTGACATCGCAGTTTAAGGCTTGGACTTGCCGCTACTGGATGAAGGCATATTTTTCTCCCTAGAGACTATTGATATGGTTATGAAGTTAAAGCATGTTTTGTCATATATTGCATATGAAAAGCATGTCTTGTTTATATTTTGTTTTGTTCCTTTTCCTAAACTTGTAATAAGAGCTTTGAATTCATAACTTCTTGTAACTAAACCTTTGAGAAGATTTTGTAGTATTGTAATCGCTAGTAAACGCTTGTAGTTATGCATTGAATCGTTGGTATACAATCGTGGTTGTGTTGGTTTTGAATCGGAGGAGTGTAGCTTGGAATGCTATATAATTTTTGGGTGCTGATGTCGATCAGTTGACTGGTTTTTGTTTCTGTCGGCTGAATCACTATGTGGATCTAAACACTGCTTGATATGTTTGGGGATCAATCGACTGGGTTGAGAAAATAGTCGACTGGATGGGGTCGCAGAACACAACTTTCTGCTTGAATAGAGCGCCAGTCGACCGAACAGGTCGATTGACAATTTTTGGCACCAGTCAACTGGGTCCCTGACACAGTCGACTAGACCAGGCTATTGATTTTTTTAAACTTACTGCTCTTGATGGTCAATCGACTGGGTCCCCGATCAGTCGACTGGACCCCCGATCAGTCGACTGGACCTCTGTTTTCAAACCTGAATTCTTTTGAGAAGTATTTTAATTGGGAAAAACTTTTTATAACCCTAATTTTATAAGGATTTGACTTATGTTTCCGCTGCTATTCACACTTTAATGAACTAGATAAGCCTTGATGGCATGCCACGTGTCCTATTTCCGCACGTAGCGGGATAGGTCGTGACACAATCAACAACAAAAAACCACTAAGGCTTAACAAGCACCTTAGCTACAGAAAACCAAAATCTTAATTAAAATTTCACTTGGGATTTTAAGATTTGTAAATTCACTTAACTTAATGATTCTCGATGAAATGCTTGGCAGATTTGGACGGTGAGCTTGACGGTGACTCGGGGGTCCTTCCAGTGACTCGGTCGGGGGGCTCTTCTAGTGACTTGTATGATCTTCCTTGGTGACGATGACTCAGTGATGGTGATCTTGATGGTGACTCGGTGATGGTTCTTCTCCGATCTTCCTTGGAAAGAGGTCAAGAGGCCTGATCTTCGAAGCTATAGAGCTGGCGTCACCGACCTCGTCGCCGGTGACTCGGACATAAATGTCGTTGACTGGCGAAGGTCAAAATTTGGAGGCATCGTTGCAGAGAACTAAGAAATAAGGAGAGAGTATTGATCTGAGAGAGAGAGAGAGAGACAGAGACAGAGAGACAGAGAGACAGAGAGATGGAGTGAGAGAAATGTGAGGCTAGATGGTGGCGATGGACTAGTGGTGGTGGTGGTAGCTCTGACAAAGGGCGGTGGCGGTGGCGGTAGTGGTGGCAGTGGTAGTGGTAGTGGTAGTGGCGGTGTATCGATCTTAGTGGTGGTGGTGGTGGCGACGGCGGCGGCGATGGATCGGTCGTAGTGGTAGCGGCAACACAGGTCTTAGAGAAAAAGAGATAGGAGAGATAGGAGAGAGAGAGAGAGAGAGAGAGAGAGAAATAGTGAAAATGTTTAGGCTAGGGCTTCATGGGTATTTTAGGGAGAAAAAAATATGACTTTTATAGCTCTAGGGATGTAGCAAAATATAAGGTTTTAAATGATGGACTTTTAAACAATCTAAGAATCAAAAAGGACTTTAAACTCTTGGAACATAGTTGGGTTTAGGGATTTTCTACCAATTTTTCGTATTAAAAATATTTTTTTATATAATAATATATACAAATTATTCAATAACTATTAGTGCATATGTATATACTCTAGATAAGGTAGGGTATGGGGGGGCTTAATAGGGTATGGGGGGGCTTAATAGGGTTAGGGGCGGGTATGGGGGAGGTTTTCAAAACCCGAGTCAGGTTCGGGTCGGGGTCGGGGTCGGGGTCGGGGTCGGGTCAAAAAACCCGAACCCTCCCCGAATATACTTGTATTTACATTTTTACCCCTCAATAGTGATGTGTATTACCATTTAAAAAAAAACTGTACTATTGGGGAACTAATTGGGTAAGTTAAAAAAAAACTGCACTATTGGGGAAAAAAATTCAGTAAAAAAAACTGATTTTTCAATTTGTGTACCCCAAAAAAAAAAAAAAAATTCATAATCGGGGCGGGGCGGGGCGGGGCGGGGTCGGGGACCCCAAGTGCGAGGCGAGGGCGGGGGCGGGGTCGGGGAGAGGTACTATGCGGGGCGGGGCGGGGTGGGGCGGGGGCGGGGGGAGGGTTTACTATAGCAGGGCAAGGACGGGGTATGGGGGCCCCGTCCCATACCCGCCCAGTTGCCATCCCTATAAGTGTTGTTATTATTTTCTATTATTTCTCTTTTAAGCACCCAAGTTTTCAAAATTGTGTGAAGAACTTATTTATTTATTTATTTATTTTCTGAACGCAACAAAAAGAGCCCTAGCCATACCCTTGAAGTGTCTCGACAACACTTGTGAGGCACTCCGATGAATCAATGCTCACCCAAAATCCTAATTGAACTCCAAAAGAACCCAGAAGAATTCTTGGTGCTCCCAGTGCGTGTGCGACAGCCTTTTCGAAGAGTCTGTGATTCATAGGAGTCCGTGTTCAACCTGAAATTATTCATAAAACTAATTCTGTATTAAACCAACATGACGTTTTTTGTTTTTTTTTTTTTTGTTTTGGTCAGATTTAATGGGAGTGGGATATTTAATGGGAGTGGGACTCTGATTCTATTTTGTGTATTTCCAAGTTGTCACTATAAATATAAGGGATAATACGTTCCAGCCTACATTTTGTGTAGAATTTAAAAATAATTTTTTTGTTTTTTCTTAATTTAAAAAATATCAATTTTTTTGGTAAAATAAAAAAGTCATTAAATCTTACATGACGTTTTGGAACAACTCTTCAAAACGTTGGCAGTAACTTTTCGAAACGTTAGGAGTAACTCTTGAGAACGAGAGAACAACTCGCTTCAAAGTCGGGTACAACCTTTCACAATATTAGGAACAAGTTAGCAATCAGCACACGTGTTAGTGCAAGTTCACAACCTTGAAAACATAAATTAGACTAAAACACAAAATAACTATTCAAAAGTTGATATTATATATATATATATATAGGGAGAGGATCTAAAGTGAACTGGGTGAGTGAATTTACCCAGTGAACTAGATTTTAAGCCTAAAAGAACCTGCGGGCTAACGCATTGACCCGCACGCCCCAATGATCCATAGGCTCTTTTAGGCTTAAAATCCAGTTCACTGGGTAAGTTTACTTTAGATTCTCTCCCTATATATATATATATACATTTTGATGACTTTTTAAGGGAGCCGCTAATGCCAAAGCACATAAGGCTAATACCATATCCACTCACATATTTTGGACAAAATCGCCCTTCAGCAGTTCAGCCCATTTAAGTAACCCTTCAACCCCTTTTTCTCTCACTAAAAAAATGCACTTTTTTTTTTTCCAGAAATTGCAATAGATCTCATTCTCTCCCTTCTAGGTCATAAGTTGAATTACTTCTGAGTTTCTCTACTCCAATCGCAATAGTTCTACTCTTTTCATAGATAGATTAATTTTTTTTACATTTTTTTTAGAGTGATCTAGTCTATGTGTCACTGTGTCATTGTTATTTTGGCATTTTAAGCAATCAATTTATTCTGGGTTTGTTTCAGATCTCCGAAGTAGGTGATATAAAATGATTGATCGGAGTAATAAGGTGAGATTCATACATATATATATATATATATATATTTGTGCATATGTGTGTGTGTGAGAGATTGTGTTGATTACGGTGAATGCATGTGGGATCAGAAGTAGGAAGAAGAGGAGGGCACTTTTGGGTATGAACTAAGGCGTTACATAGGATAAGAAATCAAAGAAATCCAATGATAATAGCAGGGCCAACCTTGACCATTTGGGGCCCCTGGGTGAACTCTTCAAGCGAGGCCTTTTTATAACAAACCAATACGAGAGTTCACGGTAGTGACCCCGAGGTTTTTTTTTGGAATCATTTACCTATTTTTGAGGTAAGATTTTCTACATTAAAAATATTACAATTTTTTTTTCTATGATGTTTTACAATCGTTTTAAAAGTTGTGAGATTTGGTGTTGGTAAGAAAAAAACTTTTTGTTATTTAATAAGGAAACTTACAAAAAATAGGAAGGAAAGAGTAATGCTATGCTTCCTAAATTTTATATCTCAAATGGTTCCCAAATACATGTGGCAGCAAGAACACCTTCAATAATGGTGGGAGGACTTCAACATCATCCAATCAAAATCAGGTGGGCCTACTACCATGTGTTTGGGAACCACTTAGGATATAAAATTTAATAAGCATAGCATTACTCATATTTTAAATAGGAGAAATTGGTGAAAAGGGCATTAAGACAAGCTAAATTGGAATGAAGGACACTTATTAAAACAACTTGGTTTTTACTCCTAATTTTTTTTGGACCAATATTTCCTCATCTTCATCATCTAACCTTACTATCAAACACTAGCCACCATTGCCACTACCCATGCCTAGCCTTCGGCCTTCACCACTTCCACCTCCGGTGACCACCGCTACCATCTCCGGCGACCTCCGGCGATCGCCACTAGCACCTCCGGTGATCATCCTACATTGCCACAACCCATACCTAACCTCCGGCCACCACCACTTCCACATTCGGCGACCTCATACAACCTCCGACGACCGCCACTAGCACCTTCGGTGGCCATCACCTACCATCCCACCTTCATTCAACAATTCTGACCATCTTAAGAGAAATTTCTCTTAAGATGTAACTGATCTTAAGAGAAATTTCTCTTAAGATCAGTTGGCCATGGAGATTTGTGTTGGTGGTGGTGGTGGTGGTGGTAGTGGTAGTGGTCGGCAGTGATGGTGGCAATAGAGGGGGAGGAGAGAGATGGTGGTGGTGGTGGCTAGAAGGGGGAGGAGAGAGAAAGTTAGAGAGAGAAGAGAGTTAGTGATAGTGGCAAGGACTACGGCGACGGCAACGACGAGGATGGCTCCAGTGGTGGCTCTGATGTGGTGGTTGTGATGGTGGTGTCTATGGAGGGAGGAGGAGAAAAAGTTAGAGAGAGAAGAGAGTTGGTGGTAGTGGCGACGGCAACGACGACTGCTCCAGCTCCGGCGACGACGGCTCCAGTGGTGGTGGTTGTGATGGTGGTGGCTATGGAGGGAGGAGGAGAGAAGATGGTGGCTATGGTGGTGGTAATTGTTATGGTGGTGGCTATGGAGGGGAAATTGAGAGAGATGGTGGTGGTGGTGGCTATGGAGGGGAGGAGAGAGAAACTTGGAGAGAGAAGAGAAATGGTGGTGGTAGTTTCTTAGGATTCCATGGGCAATTTTGTCATTTAGAGTGAAATTTAAAATTTTATAGGAATAAGAGAGAAAATTAAAATTTTAGAAGACTTTGGGAGGGAAAGTTTTTTTAGAGTGTGTCCTTGTGTTGGTTTTTTATTATGGCTTGTCCTTTAGTCCAATTTAGCCCAACCTTAGGCACCTTACACCAAGTCTCCATTTTTAAATATTTTTAGTTTTCGATATTATTAATCATGGATGAAACACAATGGAAAATACCAGAGAATTAATTTCCTTTTTCAATTTTCTATATTCTTTTCTCTCCCTCACTAAGTCCATGAATCAAATAAAGCCTAATAGTAATAAGGGTTGATTGTTGATTAAAATTTGTAAAGTTTAATATGATGGTTAAATAATTTGGGTGGGCTAAATTAAGAGATGAGATGAAAATGAGTTGGGACAAATGCTTAGACTGTGTTAGATTACAGTTAGGCCAATATTTTATATGTAATTATTTTTTCTAAATTATGGGGGTGGTATTTTGGACCAACATATTACACATAATTTTTTTCTTTTTCAAAATTGGGACCGTATAATTTCCTTAATCAAATTACGGCCCTAATTAAATACCAAAAATTGAAGACCCTAGACGACCGCCTAAGTCGCCTATGCCCAAGACGGCCCATAAAAAAGGAGGACACTTTTGTGTATGAACTGAGGAGTTACAGAGGATAAGAAATCAAAGAAACCCAATAATAATAGCAACAATACAAGTAGTAGGAATAAGGGGCAGTATTAATGGCGCTGGTTAGACAAGTGGTGTTGCAGAGATCACCAATGGTGGTGGGGAAGCAGTGGAGGAAGTTGGGAGAGGAAGAACAAGCGGCCATCAAAGAAACAAGGAATCCTTCTAAAGAGGCGTACATGTCAAGGCTATAGGAATCCTTCTAAATTATTTGTAAAGAATTTGGTATTACCTCCGTCTCATTTTATGTGTCCATCTTGAAGAATTTAACTATTTAAGGGACAAAAAGAATGTACATCTACTTTCCACAATTGCTCATAATCATTGTACTTTCTTTTTTTTTGCTTTCTTTTGGTGTTGAGTGTAAGGAAGAGTAGTTTGAGAAATTAGGTAAAATTTACATACTAATTTAGAAAATTGGACAATAATTTTGGGACATCCCAAAAAGGAAAGATGGGCACATAAAACGGGACGGAAGGAGTAATTTTTTTATTATTTTTTTTTTTTGTAGTGAATTTTTTTTTTTTTTTGTAACCGTGAATATCCGGGCCAGTTTGCGCACACCTTGATTAATCCCACGAGACCGGACGTCCGGATGAATGTTGAATGATAATTTTGTTAAGATTTTGTTCCCATTGTATTTTTGTCTTATTGTGAGGGAGTGAGGAGGATGGAATTTTCCAGTGAGAGAAAGAGGGGTTTAAAGGTTACTTAAGAAAATACTTTTGCTCACCCAAAATTTAGTACACCAATGCTCACCCAAATATTTCATTGGCCAATGCAGTGGGGCCCAGGATTAAACAATATTAAACAACATTTGTTTAATCCTGGGCCCCACTGCATTGGCCAATGGAATGCTTGGGTGAGCATTGGTGTACCAAATTTTGGGTGAGCAAAAATGCTCTCGTTACTTAAATGAGTTGAGGGTAATTTTGTCAAGAAAATGAGAGTAGTTGTGGCATAAGCCTTATGTGCTCTGGCATTAACAGCTCCCCTTTTTAATTTTT
Organism: Hydrangea macrophylla; assembly: GCA_033977485.1. Taxonomy (NCBI): domain Eukaryota; kingdom Viridiplantae; phylum Streptophyta; class Magnoliopsida; order Cornales; family Hydrangeaceae; genus Hydrangea; species Hydrangea macrophylla. The sequence goes on from CM066986.1 coordinate 8,558,073, forward strand.
CAATTATTGTTAATATATTTTTAATTTTAAAAAAGTAGTAGACTTATTTGTAAATTTCATACAAAAACTTAACTGAAATGTAAATATCCCTAAATCTAAATGTATATACATGTAAAAAAAAAAATCTCTATACATATATATTGGGAGCATCGGTCATAGCCCACTCAAATAAAAATCTTCAAAGTTATAACTCATGCTAATTTTCTTTAATTTATTAAGTTCTTTTTGTGCCTAAACAAACTTCAAATTGCTATAACTTTTATTCCACAAGTCCGTTTTTCTTAAAATTTGATATTTTGGAATCGACAAAATAAGATTTATCAAACGAGATCAATATTGGCCATGAAATACTGGGAAAAAAACTAAAAAAATTAAACAAATATGGAAAAGTGTGGTTTTTTGCATGAATATATTAAAATATATTTATTTCGTAAAATTGGCACCATATATGCATAGATCCCAAAAAATATATAGGAAATAAAAATAAAAAATAAAAAAATAAAAAATAAAAACACCTAAAAAGTCCAACAACTGAGAAAGTTATGGTGGTTTAAAGTTGGCATATTATATTATCTGCATACAGATAGATACTTTATTATTATCTATTAGACATATAAAATCTTAAAATTAGGGTGTAACATATCTTTCTTTTTTTTATTTTTGGTAAAATTTTCAAATTCACTACGTAGATCTTAAAAAAAAAATATTTCCCAAAAGGCCAAAAAATAGGAACTTATGGTCGTTCTCTTGAATATTATGTCTGTTAACATATAATATTATATTTCTTTATCTGTCAGAGGGGCTTGTCGCTGAAAAAAAAAAGTAGTGAAGGTTTTTTAAAAAAGGGCCAAATCATGTGAGTTTCTGACCGATACACTTAATTTTTCGGGGTGTATGAACTAATATCCTTATATATATACACAAAGATTCTCTAAAGAGGGCTTTCTCTCTTTATTAAAGAGATGACCTCTATTTTGACCGTCGGATCGTGTTTGAAAACTGTGAAATGACAAAACTGCGATTAATAAAAATACAATCCAACAGCTAAAACAGAGACCCTCTCTTTAACAAAGAAAAGACACCCTCTTTAGAGCCTGACTGTATATTTATATATATATATATATATATTAAGTCGTTTCTTTGGACTGCTAGCCATGTTGGTGCAGATCACATGATCACTTCACAGCTTCCTGAATGATGGACACTATTTTAGAGTAGGTTTGTTCCAAGTAGCACTCTGTTTTCAACTTACCTTTCATTGCCCACTTAGAACTCTATTTTTTTTCTGCAGAGAAATGTCGGTTAATTGAGCATAAATACAAAACCCTATACATCTACTCAAAGAAGTTATTCAATGAGGCCATCACATATCACTTCACCTCTGTGAGAGCATCTGTAATTAGTACAATAAATTTAAACAAAACTTAGTTTAAGTTTGTTGTACAAACTGTATGCGTTTGCACTGGTGTACCTCTCAAACGGCACTCTCAAAGCCGTTTGAGACAAAACAGTATCGTTTAAAACGAAATGTACCATTTCTACACACACAGACACAAAAAAAAAAAAAAAAAAAACAAAAACAAAAACAAAAAAAACAAAAGAAAAACAAAAGAAAAACAAAAGAAGCTAAAAGCCCCAAACGGTTCACATTGTGCCATTTGGGAATTGGACGGCACAGTGTGTACTGTGTGGAAGATTGTTTGGGGGCACACGACTTTGTGTGTGACGTTTGGACTCTCATGGCACACCTTATGCTATATGCCTTGTATAATAGTGAAACTCAAGCGAACAACAAACTTAAGTTTTACTAAGTTTCTTCTCCGAAGTTTAATATTTAGCCTACACCACTGCAAGTACAATGCAAAGTTTCCTTAAATTCCTGTTGAAATTCTATCACATGTGGGACAACTCCAATAATTTAGGAAATTGTTGATTTATTAGATTCATATTCTAATTGGTTTCCTTTTGTAATAAAGTATTATAGTAAGTGTATCTCTTATTACTTGTCCAACAAGTATTGAATTGTAAGCTCTATAAAAAGGGATGGTGTACAAGAATTTAGAAAATTCCATTGGTTGTACCACCTACCAAGTTGAGGTGTCTTCCCTCATTGTGTGCATGAGTTTTTTTTAAAAAACAAAAAAAAAATTGGTGTGCATGAGTGTATGGCCATGTACCAGTTTTTCTCATAATAAAGTTCATTCTCTTGAGGGTGGATGTAGGCATAGTTTTACCAAACCGCATGAAATTTGTGTTTTTTTTAATGTGTATGTTAATTACTATTAATGTGTTTCTAAGTATTTATTGAGTGAATTTGGTTTCGTGTTTAAATTCTCTACAATTATTCACGGTTGTGTAGTCCCTAAAAAAAGTACATGACAAATAGTGGGCACATAACTTCTTGTTTAAAGTCAAAAACTATAACTCATATTCATCTAAAAATAGGAATTATATTAGTGAAACGTCACACTAAGTCAGTGTAATATCATAATATGATGGTCTCACTATTTTATGTGACCGTCATACCATATTATATTGTATAACCAACACGCAACCTGCTGAATACTCGAATCACTAGACCATCACACCATGAGGCTCAACTCACTCCCAAATAAAGAAACTAAAACTCTGTTATACATGTACGGATGTACCAAATTTTCTCACTGGACCAAATAACAGTAAGGCCCACATAGATTTACTACCGTGGGTTCCACTATTTTGTATTTCCTTCATTTTTAATTAACATTACAAAGTTAATATTATTCCACTAAAATTCATTGTGAAAGTCACTCAAAATTTCATTTCAATTTTCATCCCATTTTTATTTCCCTCATAACTTGTCTTATCAACGAGAGATTATTCAGTGAGTCCATCACATCACTTTATCATATTAACGTGGTGTGATCTCCCAATTATGTAGGATATTGTCGACATGGGGCATTTGGAATATAGTAGACATGATATGTTTGCTTACATTTAAAAAAAAAAAAGTAATGCCTGCTATCTCTAGGGGCACAATCTCCCTACATGTTATCTCCACTCTTTTTTTTTAAAAAGAAAAAAAAGTTATGTGTCTTCGTATAATTAGGGGGTTACACCACATCAACATGATGACGTAGTATGTTGGACTCACTGAATAACTTCTCCTTACCAAGACCATCTATAATGGATATTCCAAACTTCATGTTAAAGTCAAATTATAGTGAAATTCTCAATGACATACTATATCTTATGCAAATTATATCAATGTTATATCATGTGCCAAAATGAATGTAACATATGATACAACATTGCCATAATTTGACACAAAATATAGGCTAAATTACACTTTAGTCCATTAAACTATACAACTGTTTTCAGTTGGGTCCATAAACTTTTTTTTTTGCAATTAGGTCCTTGAACTTCAAAAAATCATTCAATTAGACCCAAATTCTGACACTGTTAGCATAAATTATTAGAAATTGTCACGTACGTTGCGCGTAATGCTTACCTATCACATGTTAGGTTAAGACAAACACGGAGGACTGTGAATGGCTAAAAAATGATGTGATTTTGGGTATAATTGAATGCAATTTTGGATTTAGTCGAACGTGTTTTCGAATTTCATTGAACGCGATTTCAAATCTGATTGAATGCGATTTTTAGCACTATTCACAATCTCCCGTGTTTGTCTTATCCTAACATGTGACAGGTAAGCTTCACGCGCAATGTACGTGACAATTTCTAATAGTTTAAGCTAACAGTGTCAGAATTTGGATCTGATTGAATGAATTTTTGAAGTTCACGGATTCAATTACAAAAAAAAAAAAGTTTATGGACCTAACTGAAAACAGATCATAGTTTAATGGACTAAAGTGTAATTTGCCCCAAAATATAATACGCTCTTGGAGTCGTTATTTTGGGAGATTTGGCGCATGGCTATAGATCAATTTTGAAAAGGAATATATAACACATCTTTTTATGCAATGCACCATAGAGCAGATATGGTTCATACAACATTTTTTACACTGTAGCAATGCCAGAATTTAGCTTGGGCATGGAAAAATATGTCATTTTGCATATGAGATGTTCTTTCTTTTTTTTTTTTTTTTTTTGGGTGTTGGGGGGGGGGGGGAGGGGTTTTTTTTTTTTTTTTTTTTTGGGTGTTGGGGGGGGGGGGGGGGGAAGGGGGGGAATCGATATCAGGATGTCTGGGTCAGTTTGCGCGTACCTCGACTAATCCATCGAGGCTCTGGAGTCGCCTGGTAAATTGTCCAGTGACCATGCTCCCCATGACTCGAATACTAAATATCTTGGATGATACACCCAAAAAGCTAGCTTACCACTCAATCATAAGGGTTGTGGTTTCATATGAGATGTTCTAATCAAACCCAAAAAGTATTTCCTTACTCTCACTAAATAAACCAAACAAGTCAAAACAAAAAAGAAAACATTGTATAAATGGCTACCCTTCTGAATGTGGACTCTCTGGAGCTAATAATTTGTTGTTAAGATAAGAGATAGCTTCATACAATGTACATTAGCAAGTTTCTCAAAATGTTGATACATGCACACCTACTATATTATGTCCTGCTGGGTCAATTTTAATTCCCTCACAAGGGCTTGTCCTTCCAATCCATTACCATGCAGCAACAAATTAAGATCAGCAGACAATTGAGCTACAATTAGTCCACCACAGAGTCACTTTTACTCTGTTTGGATACTCCATTAATGGAGTAAATGTAGAAACAATCCTTTTTTTTTTTTTAAGGAATATTTTAGGAATATTTTAACATGTCAATTGGATTATACATTGGAATGTCTGTTTCTAATGTTCATCGGAGTCAGATCAATGGATTTTTATTCTAAGAACAACAAGAAGCCTTAAAAGAAATTTCCTCTCAGTGCAGTCCAAAAACAATGAATACCGTGAACATGAAGAAAATAAAAGCAGTATGCCCGTTTGCTAACCAATTATTTCTGATTATTGAAAAGTTGAGTTCGATCATTTGGTAAGTAACTTTTTATAAACATTCAAAAATCAAATTTGAAAAAAAAAAAAATCAAAAAAACAAAAAGAAGAGATTAACTTATAAACAACAAATTAAACTTTCTGCTGAAAAAAACTAAAAAAAAATCTTTGATTCCCACATCAAACCACACGCTAAACAACATTGTTATAAAAAAATAATAATAATAAAGAAAAAACCTCTAACAGAAAAGCATCATAATAAAAAAATTTCCACAAAAATTTCAAACAGACTCTACTCTGTATGGTTCATGGTGAGAGAAAAGAAATAGGAAAAGAAAAACAAGGAAAACTATTTCCCTCGTGCTTAATTTGCCTTATATTTTTCTTCATAATTAAATAATATTAAAAATTCAAAATTCAAAATTAAAAAAAAAAACAAATACAATATATGAACAAAGGAAAAGAAAATAACTCACAAATTCAAAATATTTAACTTACTTACCAACTTATTTTCTTCTTTTTTTTTTCAGTTTTCTGTAACAAAGTAGGTAGTTACCTACTCTACTCTTTGGTAGGTATAAACATGAAATTCTGATTCCAAGTCGTCAAAAGGCCTAGTCTGCTAGAAAATGAAGGCTGGCAAGAATATGTGCCCCTATGCCACATTGTCTTGAAACCCTAGCCATCAAAATAGATCTCACAATCCAATATTTTGATTCCTTACTTTTGTTTTACATTGGCCGACCAAAGCCTAGTAAAATTAAATCAAAGGAAAAAGTGGAATATATATCACAATCCATATTACTTAAACTTTTGGGTAAAACTCTACGATACATTCGGATGTATCTTTCAACCATTTTATAGGTGTCAACTGATGACAAGAAGGTCATTGGTTGCTTATACTTCACGTCCCCGTGCAACGAGTTCATTGTTTTAATCTAGGATATGCCCCTTGTATATTTTATACATCATTTTTTTATAGAATTTTACCTTTTTTTGGACAAAAAAAACAGTAACTAAGTGTCAATGTGTAGTAAGTCTAGTAACTTTTGGTGTATGTATGGTACAACCGAGAATTGCTTGGTTGTATCATAGAAATGGAGAATTCTTCTATACAATTAGGTTGTTTGGTTGTATGGTACAACCAAATAATTGGTAAAAAAATGTTTGTACTAAGGTAGGAAATGTTTGTACTTTTTATAACAAATGTTTGTACCAATGTAAGAAATGTTGTACCATATACATTTTAAGAAATATTTGTACCTGATAATAAAAATGTTGCACTTTTATAAGAAATGTTTGTACCAAGGTAACAAAATATTGTATCCTTATAAGAAATGTTTGTAGCAAATCAAAATCACTTGTGATTTTTTTTTTTTTTTGGTAACCATGGGTGTCCGAGCCAGCTTGCGCGCACCTCGACTAATCCCACAAGGCCAGGGGGTCCGGGTGAATCACCTGTGGCCACCCCCTTGAGATTCGAACTTGAGACCTTTAGGTGAATCACCTATGGCCACCACTTGTGATTTTACCGATATAAGAAATCTTTGTACTTATGATAAAGGGATTTTATATGCATGATAAGCAAACTTTGTACATATAATCTTTCATACCTGTGATAAATAAACTTTGTGCCTATAATAAGAAACCTTTGTACACGTAGTACAAACTTTTCTTACCATTACATATCAAGTATTTTGATTATGCCATATAACCAACCACTTGTTATATGGTATGCAGCATTCGCCCATAGAAAGACCCAACTTTAAGAGGATCAATAAAAAGAAAATGGAATCAAATCCATGGCATACGCAAATGTCACAATGCGCACTCTGACACCTTTTGACCATGTTAGTGCCACACACTTTTTTTGTTCCAAGGTTTGTGCGTGTTTTACCCTAAGAGCACAAAAACAAACTAGGCCTTAGTGTTGACACTGTGGCTCTCATTGTTGACTAGAAATCAAGATGTAGAGGGGCTAATGCCTACAATAGAATTGGAAAAATTGGAGTCTGAGGTCTGCTGAAATAATTTTATTCGAAGGGTTAATTATATTTTATCTTTTGTAGTTAGGTTATTTTTTATTTTATCTCTTACGGTTTAAAAATGGACATTTACGTAATTTTGGACTAAAGTAAAATTACTAAAATTTTCTTCAAAATAGTCTTACATAGGGATTAAGTGTTAAAATTAACTCCAAATATATAGGAGAGTTTAAGTGTCAAAATTAATCTCACATGAACAATAAACTCCATAATTAGCCTTTACTAGCTATTAACCTCAAAATTAGCTCATTGGGGGTAAAGTGTTAAAAATTAACCCCACATATGTGGGTTAAATGTCAACATTATCTCTACATAGTGGGCTAACCCCAAAATTTAACTCACAAATGGGGTTGTTAAGTGATAATATTTTTGGCCAATTTTAGAATTTTTTTTTTTTTTTAAGAGAAATCTTAACCGTTTTACTTTAATCCGAAGCCACAAGGATTAAGTATTCACTTTTGAAGCATAGGGGTTAAAGTAAAAATAGGTCTAACCATAAGGGTGTAAAATATATATGGTTATTTGATTATAAGTCCAAAACATGAAATTTGTTTAGCCACAGGTCCCTGTCCAAAACAGTTTCGTTAAAAAGTCCATTCTTGCTTTGTTAGGTTCAAAATACCCCTCAAATTAAAAAGGGAAATCATAAAACATATCCCTTGAATAGCTACTCATTAAATTCAAAACATTAAGACCACTTAATCTTCTTCCTCATTTTTAAATTGATAACTCTCCATTTCTATTTCATCTTTATTGCATAAAAAAAGTAATAGAGCATATAAGTAACCATTATTGATGAAACAAATTCAAAGTGGAAATTTTTAAAAAAAATGGTTTGAGAAAATTTACAAAGTGTTCAAAATATTGATTATTTCAGAAAAAAAAAAAAAACAATTGAGAAATTTCCCAATGTGCTTAAAAATGATGTGTGTTTTCCCGAAAACTGTTTGGAAAAATTCACAACGTGTTCAAAATAATAATTTTCACAAATATGGTTGAGAAATTTCACACAGTGTTTAAAATGTTGATTTTTCCAAAACACAATTTCAAAATTTTACAAGGTGTTTAAAAATGCTGTGTTTTCCCAAAAAAAACTATTTGAGAAAATGCACAAAGCATTCAAAAAGTTATTTATTATTATTTTTTTTTTTTGGAAAAATGGTTGAGAAATTTCATAAAAGTGTTCAAAATGTTGATTTTTTCTGTAAAACTATTTAGAAATTTCACAGGGTGTTTAAAATGATGTTTCTCAATAAAATTGTTGGAGAAAATTCACAAAGTCATCACAAGTTGTTTGAGAAATTTCGCACAAAACTGTTTGAGAATTTGCAAGTTGTTCAAAATGCTTTAAGTTTGAATTTGTTTAAGAAAATTCAAAAAAAAAAAAAAAAAAAAAAGAAGAAGAAGAAGATTTTCATAAATAAAATTTTGCGAAAATTAACAAACTATAACCTTTGATAAATTTGAAAAATGGGCCAACCTTCCACATAAAATTTACGGCAATGTCCTTGATGGATATGGGCAGGGGCGGAGCCATAGAGGGACCGGGGAGGGCCACGGCCCCTGCAAAATATTTAAAAATTTTGGGGGTCTATATAGAATTTTGAAGATTTGAAAACATTTCACATAGTGGCCCCCCCAAATTTATGACTTTACATGTGGAGATTCTTAACACGTAGTGTCCACTTGACTTTCGCTATATTGAAATGGTAATGCGTTAGGAATCACATTTGGGGATAAAAAAATTTGGTAAGAATAACATTGCAGGATTAATAATAATATCCACTAGTGTGACTGTGTGACATTATAAGTCTCTATTAATAGTGAAGGGGAAGAGTAATATCCCCTTATTCAGCTCAGGAGATAAATAATGTCTAAATCTAATTTGCTACAACTATTCGTTCGACTCTCTTTCTCACTTAAAAAAAATATATATGTATAAATGACCAAAAAAAAAAAAATTTCCAGGGAACCCCCACCCTGTTTTTCAAAGGTAAGGGACTCCCACCCTGTTTTTTTTTTTTTTTTGGGCAAAGTAGAATTTAGTCCCTAATTCTAACTTTTTCTAGAAATAGGTCCTCCTTATATTTGAATCTAGAAATTAGTCATTTTGTGTTGCTGAAGACATAAATATTCCTCTCTCTCTCTATATATATATATACATATCAAAGATCTTATTTTCAAAATTCAAAACCCAATATATAGTGAGAGAATCTACAACCATATATGAAGAGAGATTTCTACTAGACAGAGAAAGAGGAAGAGAGAGGGAAAAAGAAGAGAGAGGTCAGCAGCCCCTCCACCCCCGGCACCACCACATCCAGCAACGCCATTGTCACCCATTCTGATGGATTTTGGTTCAAAAATTTAAATCTCATGCGCAGCGAAAAACAAGTTTCAAAAAACTTATTGGTATGCCCAGATCTACTACTTATCAATTCTATAGATGCGTAAAGAGAAGATTCGTATGCAATACCTTAATGTCTTGAACTCAATTCTGATTATGTCATTTTGTTCAATGTCTAACAGCTTCCTCTAAGCGATTTTCACCCTTATGTCTTCTCGAATACTTCCTGAAGAGGCTAGGGTTGGTGGGAACCCTAATAGAGGGAAAAAGAAGATTTGGGAGCCCTAAAAGGGTTTCTGCAGCTTACTAGAATTAAAACGACGTTCAAACTTTTTCTGTACGCACCTTCCCTATTTGTAGATTTCCAAATCGACTTTAGAGTTCAATCGATTGATACACTTTCGATCGATCGAACAAATTTCAATCGATCGAACTGAACCTCCTTCAATCAATCGAACTAAGTTAGATCGACCAAAACATCAATTGATTGAAACTCTTCCAATCAATTGGTTCAATCCCCTTACGCCTTTCCAAGCATTTTGGGGGAGCTAAGAGTTGGACCTCCTAAGTTCTATATTATTAGCTCAGACCAATTGTTCATTCCTATGATCAAACTCTTTGATCAGCGAATTAACCAACTAATCAGTTAACGTTAACTCTACTATAAAACAATAATTGCACTCTAACGCAAAAGAATAAATCCGAAGTGATAACTAGATTTATATAGTGTACTAATGTCCCTCTATCATCATCATTCATAATCATTTTAGATAGTCAGATAACTGTTACTGTCAACCTGAATGATGACTATATCTTTCATTCCTTGAGTTTCATTCACCTTTCATGATAATCAAACATGTTGATAACTACTTATCAAACAAGACAGCAGTTTTCAGTATTCAATTTGGTGACATTCTCAAGAGAATGCTTACTCTTTATTAGAGGGTAGATTCTATCTTGTCAATATATGTTCACAACCCTATGGATATGACATTCCTAAGATACCTAGGTATTGATCTTTCAAGACCACAGTGATTGGTAATTCTGTCATGCCCGTTCCAGAATTTCAAAGTTTTGTCATGAATGATATGAAATTTTATGAATTATCATTTATATATGATAAATGAGGATAAGTGGTTGACTGTGGTCAACGGTGAGGTGTCAGTAAGGACATGAGGAAATTGGTAATGAGATTTTCATTGGCACAAGTAAATGACATTTATCTGATTTAAATGTTATTTGACTTATCTGGTATTTTATGAATAGTAAATTATACATGTGTAGTATAGTTTCTGGTAATCTTAATATTGTTATATATCGTTTTGAGAACTGTGGTGAGAACATGAGTGACACGTTAAATAAAAAGGTAGATGGTGTAGAGATTCCACATAATTTAGTATTCGGACATTAATTTTGGACCCAAACGAGACGAAGTTGAAAACTTTTGTAAATTATAATTTTCACTCATAAAGGCATAAAATGGACGTGTGCGAAGTTTCATGGGTTAATTAGAAGTTTTGAGAAACTTGCGGGGAGGTAAACACGATTTCCGAGAAGATTTTCTATAAATAGTGGTGGATGAGATGAAAATCTCATCCAAATCCTTCTAAATATTTAGAGAGAGAGGAGAGAGAAAAGGGAGATTGTTGCCACGGGCTTTGCGACGACGATCGGTGACCTTTCGTCCGTCTGATTTTCACCAAATTCAAGATTTGAACTTGTGGAGGTAAGACCTACGTTTTGATACTACTTAGGCCGTGTTTGGCCAATTTTTGTAAAAATTTTAATTCTATACTTTTGGCAAAAATCCAGTAAAACTTGTAGAAATTGTCTCAAATTCAAAATTCGACAATTATTTGGCCTCCTAGTCGATCTTTCAAAGTTTGGGAAAAATCGCACGAGGTATAAAGTTCTAACTTGTGAAATATAGAGAAATACATGTTTTATATTCCGACGACGAAATTGTGATCCGGGCAAAATCCATGTGTTAATTGTAGGCCCGTTAATTATGCACGCGCTAAATTGTGAAAAGCATGTCTAAATTTAAGCGAGCATGTTGAGTTGTCAATGTGGGTTAAAGGGGGGTCTTATACAAATTCATGCCGGAGTAAGCTTCTCGTTGTTTGAGAATTTTAGTAGCGACGGCTACTATGCATGGTTTAAGGCGTGGACATGCCAGGGCACTTGTGGGGATGTAATGGTTGTAGGCTTGGACTAGCCATTGACATCGCGGTTTAAGACTTGGACTTGCCGCTACCGGATGAATGCGTATTTTTCTCCCTAGAGACCATTGATATGATTTATGAGATTAAAGTATGTTTTGTTATATATTGCATATGTTAGACTTGTGCACTCGGATTGGAAAATTGTGAAACGTTGTAATAGGATCATGGATTAGTTCCATAGTATGGTAATCTTGTAATTGAACTCCTGTAGTTGTGTTTTAAAACGTTGCAATTCAGTGGTGGTTGTGGTGGTTGTTGATGTGGAGAAGCATGAGTTGTAATATTTCACACAGGGCCGCCCAGCAGGGGAGCAGTCGACTGGACCCTGGATCAGTCGACTGGATCCCGTGGGGTTTAGACACTGAAAGTGAATAGTGTCAAGATCAGTCGACTGGAACACTGTAGATTTTAGCTACTGATCCAAATAGTGACCAGTGCAGTTGATTGGGTTCCCTGATAAGTCGACTGGACACCTGATGAGAATTGTGGGTTTTGGTTTCTGCCAGGCACAGTCGACTGGACCCTACATCAGTCGACTGGACCTCTGTTTTCAAAGCTGATTTTTTTTGGACAGGTTTCAATTGAACAAAACTTTTTATAACTCTGATTTTAATGGATTTTAATAATATTTTCCGCTGCTATTTGACTTTAATAGAACTGGATAAGCCTTGATGGCGTGCCACGTGTAGTGGTATCAGAGCTATAGGTAACACAACTTTGGGAACGTTCGACGATGAGCAGAGTGTTGAGTGAATTGTCACATGTTCTAGATTGCATCCATACATATTAGAGATGTTTGATGCATATGTATGTTGTTTTACATACATGCTATTGTTATTGTTGTACATGCATAGCGTTTATGCATTGAGAACTACAGGATTGTAATCATGAGTGACGAAGAGTGAGAACTATCGCCACACACTTGACGTATGAATGAAATGGCAGAAATGATGGGGAATATGGGGGAATTGATACAGAATATAGCAGAGCGACTGCCTCCCACGCCCCAAATCGAAGTGGAACCAATAACTGTAGTGCATGCACCCGAAACTAGAGGCATAAGATCAGTATCCAAACAATTCGCTCGAAAGAAACCAATGGAATTTCATGGGACACCCGATCCAACGCTCGCAGAACATTGGATTATGGACATGGAGAGGATTTTCTGATCTATTACGATGAACGACAGGGAAAAAATGGAAAATGCAAGTGATGTGCTGAAGGGTAAAGCCCAGAACTGGTGGGTAAATGTTCTGGATTAAGGGGTGCTAATTACTTGGGAGGGGTTCAAGGCGGAATCCAATCGCCGATTTTTTTCGCGAACCGCCTACAATGCAAAGAAGAGAGAATTTGATAACTTGAAGCAGGGAGATATGACTGTAACCGAATATACTTCCAAGTACAATGCTTTGTTGAGATTCGGAAAGGGTTCCGTACCAGAGGAGGAAGATAGGGCAAGGAAATTTGAAGAGGGTTTAAGGAAAAATATTTGTCTAAGAGTGGAAACCTACGAACATTCGACTGTGGCAGCAGTACAACAAACGGCATTAGTGGCCGTGGGCGGAATGGAAAGGTCGAGGCAGAACCAGCACGGCAAACGAAGCAATGAGGGTCGTGATAGGAACCAAGGCGGATCTTTCAAGAGGCCGTTTCAAAGAGGCTCTGGTTCTAGTTTCAGTGATTTCAGGAGAACGCCAAGTAACATACCGTTGTGTTCACTTTGCAACCGACCACACTCAGGCCGATGTTTCATGACCAAACCCCAGAACAGGAACCAAGACGGGGGTAGTAATAATTCAACACCCGACATGAGAGGCAAGTGTTATGATTGTGGAGTATTTGGGCACCAAGCCAAGGATTGCCCGAAGAAGTATCCTCAGCAAAGAGCTAGTTCTATGGCTTCCAGTGGGTCGAAGCCTAGACAATCCAATGACGGCGGACAAAGGACTGAACAACGTCAAGGAAGAGCATATCAGATGAACCAAGGAGATATGACTGTTTCAGAGACAATAGTCTCAGGTATGGTGCTTGTATGTTCATACTTAGCACGCATACTTGTCGACTCGGGATCTACGCATTCATTTGTATCGCATGCTTTTGTTGAACATTTGAATGTTGAATCGGCACTGTTAAGATATGAATTGTCTATTGCTGTGCCACTTAGTAAATCAATAATGACGTCTACTATATATAAGAACTGTGAGATCAAACTAGGCAAGAAGTTGATGACCGTACACCTTATACCGATTGTGGTGAACCATTTCGATGTGATACTGGGAATGGATTGGTTAGCTCTTAACCAAGCCACAATAGACTGTGAACGGAAAGAGGTTAATTTTCGATCACTGGTACATGGGAACTTTTGTTTCCAAGGGAGTGGGGTTATACCGCCGCCGTATTTGATTTCAGCTATCTGAGCAGGAAGGTTATTGAAAAAGGGATGTCAAGGATTCCTATGTTCAGTGACTGATGTCTCAGCGATCGAATTAAAAGTAGAAGACATTCCGATAGTGCGAGAATATCCAGATGTATTTCCTGATGACCTACCAGATGTTTTTATTAAGAGAGAGGTTGAGTTAACAATTGAGGTTATGCCAGACTCAAGACCCGTATCAAATGCACCGTATAGAATGACTCCCATAGAATTGAAAGAGCTGAAAATCCAACTACAAGAGCTACTTGACAAGGGTTTCATTCGACCAAGTATTTCGACGTGGGGAGCTCCAATGTTGTTCGTAAGGAAGAAAAATGGTTCGATGCGTATGTGCGTCGACTACCGAGAGTTGAACAAGTTGACAATTAAGAACAAGTATCCACTGGCGAGAATTGATGATCTATTTGATCAACTTCGTGGGGCACAAGTATTTTCGAAGATAGATTTGAGATCGGGTTACCATCCGTTAAAAGTGAAGGCCGAAAATGTCGAGAAAACTGCTTTCAGAACGTGCTACGGACATTATGAGTTCTTAGTCATGCCGTTTGGAGTTACAAATGCACCAGTCGTGTTCATGGACCTTATGAACCGAGTCTTTAATGACTATCTTGATGACTTTGTGATAGTGTTCATCGACGATATTCTTATCTATTCACCGAGTGAGATAGAACACGAGAATCACTTGAGGTTAATACTTCAGAGATTATGAGAGAAACAACTATTTGGAAAATTTAAGAAATGTGAATTTTGGCTACCTAGTATTACTTTTCTTGGTCACGTGATTAACAAGAATGGGGTCTCAGTTGATCCTCACAAAGTAGAAGCTATGTCAAATTGGCAAAGACCGACATATGTACCTAAAATTTGAAGTTTCTTGGGATTAGCAGGATATTACCGTCGTTTTATTGAGCACTTCTCGAAGATTTCTTTACCTATGACCAAGTTGATGAGGAAAGGGATTACCTTTGAATAGAGTCAAGAATGTGAAGACAGTTTTCAGGAGTTGAAGTCAAGGTTGACAAGGGCACCTATTTTGACAATACCATCCAGAACCGAAGGATTTGTAATCTATAGTGACGCTTTGCATCAAGGTTTGGGATACGTGCTTATGCAAGGTGGCAAGGTGATTGCTTACGCTTCTAGACAGCTAAAAATACACGAGGTAAATTATCCGACTCATGATCTTGAATTGGCCGCAGTAATTCATGCTTTGAAAATTTGGAGACATTACTTGTACGGGGAGAAGTGTGAGATATTCACAGACCATAAGAGTTTGAAATGCATTTTCACCCAACGGGATTTGAATATGAGACAGAGATGATGGTTAGAATTGATGAAGGATTGCGATCTTTCGATAGAGTATCACCCTGGAAAGGCTAATGTGGTGGCCGATGCCCTAAGCCGGAAAACGACAAGGAACTTAGCCGACGAACTAGCTCAACAAAAAGAATTGGTAAAGGAGATGGAACAATTAGAATTGGATGTAATTCCCGAGACTAGTGGTGGTATAATGATGGCGATCATAGCGCACTCAGATATTATTGATGAGATCAAGAAAGAGCAGTTTAACGATGTCTACTTATGCAAAATGAGAGACGAAATACCTTTGGGAAAGTGACCTAATTTTGTATTAGAATAAGGAAAGTTGAAACTGGAAAATCGATTATGTGTATCGAATGTGAAAGGCTTGAAAGAGAGGATTTTAGAAGAATCGCATAGTACTCGATATTCAGTACATCCGGGAAGCAACAAAATGTATCAAAACTTGAGAGAAAATTTCTGGTGGAAGGGTATGAAGCGTGAAGTCGCTACGTTTGTATCTGAATGTTCGGCATGTCAACAGATCAAAGCGGAGAGACAAGTACCTACGGGATTATTACAACCATTACCAGTGTCAGAATGGAAATGGGATGAGATTACAATGGACTTTGTTTCAGGATTTCCACGATCATTCAATAAGAATGATAAGATTTGGGTTATAGTTGAGCGATTAACCAAGTCAGGTCATTTTCTACTAATCAATACGACTAAACCGTCCAAGTTAGCAGAATTGTATGTGAGAGAAATTGTAAGACTATATGGGATACCTGCCGTGATCATATCGGACCGTGATAGTAGTTTTACGTCGAGGTTTTGGGGAAGTCTACAGACAGCTATGGGTATGAAGTTGAGTTTCAGTACTGCATTTCATCCTCAGACCGATGGACAGTCGGAGTGTATGATTCAGACATTGAGGATATGTTACGATTGTGTGTATTGGATTTTAGGGGTGATTGGGAGAAACACCTACGATTAATTGAATTTGCGTATAACAACGAGTTTCAGTCAAGTATTGGTATGGCACCATATGAAGATTTGTATGGGCGTAAATGTCGATCGCCGGTTTGTTGGACTGAGGTTGGAGAAAGGAAGTTACTAGGACCCGAGTTAATACAGGTGACTACTGAGAAGGTGAAGTTGATTCAAGAGCGACTCAAGGTAGCTCAGAGCCGATATAAGAGTTATGCAGACTCGAAACGGCGACCGATGACGTTCGAAGTAGGTGACTTTGTTTACTTACGAGTATCGCCTTCGAAAGGCATTGTCCGATTTGGAAAGCGAGGGAAACTTAACACAAGATTCATAGGACCGTTTGAGATTCTAGAGAGAGTAGGGCCGGTGGCTTACCGATTGGCTTTATCAGTTAAGTTATCATTTGTGCACAACGTGTTTTACGTGTCTATGTTGAGACGTTGTATGACTGATACGAGTAAGATCATTGTACCTAAACCGCTGTAGATTCAGAGAGACTTGACTTATATGGAACAACCGATAGAGATTCTAGATCGAAAAGAGTAAGTCTTGAGAACTAAGACGATTCCGATGGTAAAAGTATTGTGGCGTAGTCACATGGTGGAAGAAGCTACATGGGAAAGTGAGGAAGACATGAGGAATGAGTATCCGTACCTGTTCGACGTATGAGGTATAAGTTTGGGGACAAACTTTCTTTTTGGAGGGGAGAGTTGTCATGCCCGTTCCAGAATTTCATAGTTTTATCATGAATAATATGAAATTTTATGAATTATCATTTATATATGATAAATGAGGATAAGTGGTTGACTGTGGTCAACGGTGAGGTGTCAGTAAGGACACGAGGAAATTGGTAATTGAGATTTTCATTGGCACAAGTAAATGACATTTATATGATTTAAATGTTATTTGACTTATCTGGTATTTTGTGAATTAGTAAATTATACCTGTGTAGTATAATTTCTGGTAATCTTAATATTGTTATATATCGTTTTGAGAACTGTGGTGAGAACGTGGGTGACACGTTAAATAAAACGGTAGGTGGTGTAGAGATTCCACATAATTTAGTATTCGAACGTTAATTTTGAACCCAAACGAGACTAAGTTGAAACTTTTGTAAATTATAATTTTCACTCATAAATGCATAAAATGGACGTGTGCGAAGTTTCATGGGTTAATTAGAAGTTTTGAGAAACTTGCGGGGAAGTAAACACGATTTCCGAAAAGATTTTCTATAAATAGTGGTGGATGAGATTTTGTCTCATCCAAATCCTTCTAAATATCTAGAGAGAGAGGATAGAGAAAATGGAGAATGTTGCCACGGGCTTTGCGACGATGATCGACGACCTTTCATCCGTCTGATTTTCACCAAATTCAAGATTTGAACTCGTGGAGGTAAGGCCTACGTTTTGATACTACTTAGGCCGTGTTCGGTCAATTTTTGTAAAAATCTTAATTCTAGACTTTTGGAGAAAACCCAGTAAAACTTGTAGGAATTGTCTCAAATTCGAAATCCGACGATTATTTGGCCTTCTGGTCGATCCTTCAAAGTTTGGGGGAAATCGCACGAGGTATGAAGTTCTAACTTGTGAAATATAGAGAAATACATGTTTTATATTTCGACGACGAAATTGACATCCGGGCAAAATCTATGTGTTAATTGTAGGCCCGTTAATTATGCACGCGCTAAATTGTGAAAAGCATGTCTAAATTTACGCGAGCACGTTGAGTTGTCTATGTGGGTCAAATGGGGGTCTTATACAAATTCATGCTGGATTAAGCTTCTCGTTGTTTGAGAATTTAGTAGCGACGGCTACTGTGCATGGTTTAAGGCGTGGACTTGCCAGGGCACTTGTGGGGATGTAATGGTTGTAGGCTTGGACTAGCCATTGATATCGTGGTTTAAGGCTTGGACTTGCCGCTACCGGATGAATACGTATTTTTCTGCCTAGAGACCATTGATATGATTTATGAGATTAAAGCATGTTTTGTTATATATTGACTGTGTTAGACTTGTGCACTCAGCATATAGCTGAGCAATGGAGATTTACTCCATTGCAGGTAAGAAGAAAGACAAGAAGAAGCATGATGAGTGAGGCCGAGGAACGCCGGGGAACCACAATGGTATATGTTTTTATTGTACATCCTAAACTTGTGTAAGAATTGGGAAATTATAAAACGTTGTAATACGATCATGGATTAGTTCTGTAGTATGGTAATCTTGTAATTGAACTCCTGTAGTTGTGTTTTAAAACGTTGCAATTCAGTGGTGGTTATGGTTGTTGTTGATGTGGAGAAGCATGAGTTGTAATATTTTCACACAGGGCTACCCAGCAGAGGAGCAGTCGACTGGACCCTGGATCAGTCGACTGGATCCCGTGGGGTTTAGACACTGAAAGTGAATAGTGTCAAGATCAGTCGACTGGACCATCATTCAGTCGACTGGACCACTATAGATTTTAGCTACTGATCCAAATAGTGACCAGTGCAGTCGACTGGGTTCCCTGATCAGTCGACTAGACACCTGATGAGAATTGTGGGTTTTGATTTCTACCAGGCACAGTCGACTGGACCCTACATCAGTCGACTGGACCTCTATTTTCAAAGCTGATTTCTTTTGGACAGGTTTTAATTGAACAAAACTTTTTATAACTCTGATTTTAATGGTTTTTAATAATATTTTCCGCTGCTATTTGACTTTAATGGAACTGGATAAGCCTTGATGGCGTGCCACGTGTCCTATGTCCGCGCGTAGCTGGATGGGTCGTGACAAATTCAAAGTAGTCACATCCATAATCTGTGTCCATAATAGTCCCAAGATTAAGAACACGTTCCTTATATGAGTACATTGGAAAATAAAATAGCTAAACAAACAACTATATTAGCTAAGAAAATAGCTAATTTATCTGGTCTGCAAAATCTTTGCTTCAATACCATTAAACAAATGAATTGGGCAGAAGATTTTAATTTTGAAAAAATAAACAATTTTCGTTAAATATCTAATCTCATAAGCAATGAATTTTCAAATCCAATTTTTGAAAAAATTAAAAGAATATGTCTCCATGAAAAAGCAAGACATCTTCTTCCAAGAGAAAATTTTGTTGAAATTAAACAAAAAGTGGAAGATCATTAAGAAATGATTCTTGCATTATTTTTTCGATCCCATGAAAAAATTAATTTTCGTGATGAGATTTCTAAAATAACCATCTTTGTAAACCACGAAAAATGGTATTATGAAGACATTCAATGGGGAATAGCTAATCAAGTTATTTTCCAAATCCTTGAATCACAGAGATGGGCTTGCTTCCCATCAATGATTACGTGCATGCTTTCCTATATAGTAAAAAACTATATATGGAATAAATACTTTACTTTCTGGATCTCAAGCACCATTGGATGGAGAGAAAGAGAAAAATTCTTTCAGCCATATCAAATTTGGTATCTAAAAGCCACAGAAGAATGGGAGTTGAAAATGATTTAATGAAATCTGACTTATCAGATGTGGTCAGAAAACTTGATCCTGCATACTATTTGTTAATGGATCAACAACTCTCTCATATATGGCAACAGATGGTAAAACACTATTTGTTACTCAACAACCTATAACCTATCTAAGAACAGATAGCCAAGAAAGAGAAGCAGAAGAATTGCTACTAAGACTAAAGAAGAGAGATCAACTAAATCTACCTCTAGAACTATCTATGACAGCCGATGAGTGGAACAATTTCGTTCACAATAGCTCAGCCAAGATCCAGATGACG
This sequence comes from Hydrangea macrophylla, assembly GCA_033977485.1. Taxonomy (NCBI): domain Eukaryota; kingdom Viridiplantae; phylum Streptophyta; class Magnoliopsida; order Cornales; family Hydrangeaceae; genus Hydrangea; species Hydrangea macrophylla. The sequence continues at coordinate 8,578,125 of CM066986.1, forward strand.
AAAGCACCCACGATTTTGATGATGAAGCATACCAAACTCCGGTAAATGCCATGGAAGCATAGTGGAACCCAGCTAAGGGTAAATTATTGTAGAAGTCTCTGGAACGACTCTAACCTTATCCAGGACATGTGGAGATTTCTGCAATAGAAAAAAAAAAGTAATCCAGACAGGGTCACTTTTCAAACATGGGGAAGAGGACACGTGGATAAGCTCTTTCCACCATTGCAAATCAATTATAGGTAACTACTGTATTAATACTATAATAGTCAATAAGTATTAATGTAAAGACGGATGATGTGGACATGTTGTAAAAAGTCTTCCATAGCATTTACTACGGGTGTATCACTTACATTTTAGAGTCCACAACAGTAGACTAGCAGTAAGTCTATATAAAGAGACATGGTCTTGTATTATTGATCATCTTCTACTATCACTTGTATGATTGACCACCTAAATAAAATTTACTTTCCTATTTCTTCTTCTTCGTCTTCTTTATTTTGTGTAACCGGTATCAAAGTAGTAAGAGTCCATAGCATCAGTGTTCTTCTATAAGATCAAGTATATATTGAAGTTCTGTATAGCAACTCTGTAAATATTCTCTTTGTTTATATCTTCTCTAAATACATCTTACTTACTTATATTATTCTGATTTATGGTTATTATTTCTCTTGATTAATAGTTGTTAAAGTCCATATACCCATCTGTTCATGACCGTTTTATTGCCATAGTTAGGCTTGTTAAGTCTTTTGTAAACTCTTGGGAGGTCTTAGGCACTAGACAATTACTAAGCTTGAGAAAGAAATTTCCATACTGACAGATAAGTATAAGACAGGATTGTGTGTAGGAGAAACTGTAAAATGTATAAATGACTCATATGATAATGCATTGCATATTGAAAAAGAGTCAACTACAATAAGTAGTATGTGTCCTAGTCTAAATAGTATTATAGATATTATGTGTTATTGTTTTTCTAAACTAGAATAACTCAACAACCAAACCAAAACTATTTAGAGTCAGCAGTTGCTTCAATAGGTCATAAGATAGATAATCTTGGATCTATTATTAGTATTGATTTGGAAAAAGAAACAAAAAAAAAACGTAATAGCCTCTTGATCAAAAGTTTGGAAAAACCAACTAATGGAAAAATAGATAATGATTTGAATAATCCAGGTGATAATAAAATCCCTCAATTATATTATGGATTCGAATATATTCTAATGGTACAAGAAAAAGCCTACTTATAATAGGACTGAGTATAAGAATATCGTCGAAATCCTAGATTACTGGCGTCAACTAGAAAAGACCCATATTTAACTGTTGAAGAAAGAAATAAGATAATGACGCAGATAAGAGACACTTCTCTGCAATAGGAGGAATTATTAAGGCATTTTGAATATTCCATAAATGTCTTATCAGATGATGATATCCAATTATCCTCTTCGGAAGAATCCTCAGATGAAACCTATGAGGAAGAAACCCCAACTCTGTTAGTTAGTTATCTTCATTTATTCAATAAAGTAGCAAGACTTCTTCAAATTATGTGTGCTCTTGAGATTGGTTTTGGTGGGGGGGGGGGGGGGGGGGGGGGGGGGGGGGGGGGTTTGTGGGGGTGCGTGGGGTGGCGCGGGTTGGGGTTGACAGTTGCTTTGAGATTTACTTCTTTGTTTTTTTTATTGGATTGTTGTGAATTGATGTGGTTATTGATTTAGTTGGTCTTCTGTTTTCTTCAAATTGTTCGTTGAGCTTTACAGGAATTCTGTACTATGTAGAGGATTATAGCTCAATTGGGTTAGATTACAATGCCTTGAATTGTAGAGAAAGCTATGTAGTGAAACATTCTAAATTATTTTATTTGATGATGGAAAAAAAGTTCTTGGTTTTTTTTCCTACCTATTTGTCTACAATCTGCATTGCTTGATCAAGTAAAGGAAGTGTTTTATTTTATGGTTCTCATACTTTCTTTGCTTTTCTTGAATCTGAAGAACTATCAAAGTCGATGAGAAATTTTAAGCAACTATTTTTGTTAGTCTACTTCATAATGCACTATTAACATTCTATTCTCTTGTTCTTAATATTTCTAATTGTTCACTAGGTTGTTGGGCTCATTTTCTAACAGTTTTAAACATTCGGAGCAATTGGTGAATTAATCGGAGTTAAAAAGGGGAAAAAAAATTAAATAAAAGAAGTCCAGCTAACAAGGTTGGAATAACTTGGACAATACGAAAAGTCTAAAAGCAACATTTTTTATATAATTTCAATTTAATTCAAATACCATTTGTGACGGGTATATTATTTAAATTATCGTTAGCGACTGATGCTTTTATTTACCGTAAATACCTTAGTATCGCTAACAAATTTCTCATTCACTCTCTTGTTTTCTGAAAATTTTCAAACCTTTCACGTTTCTCTTGTACTGACAAGAATTCTTTACATAATGAGTAACTTACCAATATTCTCTGTTCCTCCGCAGCTTGAATATGGGAACTGTTGCACTTGAAAATGAAACTGTAGGTGTGGACATTTACTTCGCTCTTGGGCTTAAGGAATTGGGCAAGGAAAAGCCAAGAGTCCCCCCAGTTTTATCACTTCTTTCTTCATTTCTTGAGAGATCTGTTCACAAAAATGAGATGTTGGTAGAGACGACAAATTAAAGAGATTTTTACCACATTTCACGGTTCAAGGACACCTTCTTTTGGCATTCGACAATATATTGATCGTATTTTCAAGTAATCATGCTGCAGCCCTTCCTGTTTCGTGGTTGCACGTATATATATTGATAGATTCATTCAACGCACCAAGGTTCATCTAAATTCCCTCAATGTTCACCGGTTTCTAATCACAAGCATAATGGTGGCTGCAAAATTTATCGATGATGCGTGAGTACGAATTCACATGTAGTTCAATTTCTTTGTTTGTTTGCATGTGTTAGTCTCGGAATAAGGAATGCTCGTTGGTTTTTATTGGTGTATAATCGATAACAACAAGGGTCTGTTTGGCAATACTTAGAACACGATCAGGTTCATACCAAGTCTCAGTTTTATCTGATTTTTATGAAAATCAGTTGTGTTGGTTTGATAAAAAAAACCAGTTCTTGAGGTATTAACAGCACCTACTCAAACACCAAACTACTTGGAACTGGTTCTTGCATTATCCAAACATTCTCAAAATCTCATATTTTTGACATTTTTCAAATGCCCAAAACCAATTGCATTTGATAGAGAGTAGCATTGAGGTTTTGCACTATGGCACTTCTCATTCTTTGGAGCTAACCATTAAATTTGTTTTTTCAGATTTTTCAACAATGCCTACTATGCGAAGGTGGTAGGAGTAAGCACGACAGAATTGAATCAGTTGGAGATGAAGTTCTTATTTGGTCTAGATTTTCGACTTGGTGCAAGTGTTCAAACGTTTGGCAAGTACTGTTCAGAGTAGGAGAAAGAAGCGATTGGAGGGCTCCAGATTGAACGGCCAATCCTTGCCTGTCGAATCAAGGAAAGTTTTGTCAAGCCAGGACGATTCAAATTGCGCTTCCACAATAGCTAGATGAAGATTCAGAGCGAATTAGATGTATAATTCATAGTTTGCCATTTGTTACATATATCAACCTAGAAAATAGATGTTGAACTCGATTCTTGCAACCAAATTGAACTGGTGATGAACAACAATGCTTGTTCTCGAACTAATTTTGTGTTCAAAGTATTGGTATCCTGAGTTCCATCGGTTTCTTTTCTAATTGCCTTTTTTGTTGTTATCTTTTCCTCCCAAAAGATACGACTTTTCAGTTGGTTCTACAAGGTTCAAAAAATTTCATTTGCTTCCATCATCGCAGTTCATCCAGTCTTGTCTGTAATAATGAACACTTTGATACAGCACATAGGACTACCGCTTGAATCTAGTGAATCTTAGTGGGGTTTCCTTCATAAAGAGCTCCTTTTTTTTTACCCCCCAGTTTTTGCAAAAGCATGACTGTTTATGTTAAACTTTCTCACCCCTGGTTGGAAACATTTTCCTCAAAGTTCTTCTGGAATGGTTGGCAAAGCATTGAGGCCATGACCAACAAGCTTGAATTTTCTCCAAAATGAGCTACATGACTTCTATTAGTTGGCCCTTTACACAAATGGATCCCAAAGACTAATAAATAAATCTTATAGTTTTAACACTTCTTAAGATAAAGAAATTTTAAGAGAAATTTGTAAGATGAGGCCTTCCATTATATCAACTTCCCTATCTCCTACAGTTACAATATGGTGGAGCCAAGGCTATTAAAAAGATTCTAACTTCAGAGTGGCTCTGACAGCTCTGCTAAGTCTCGAATATATACAAGAATATCAATGCAAGCATCCGATATTTTTGGCCTTCGAGAAAGACATCCCCATAAGCACTCAAATATATGGCCTTCAAGAAACACATCCCACAAACAGCATTACCTGGGAGGCCTCTCCAGGGAAATCCAACCAAATTTCCCTTTACGGAAGTCCGTCAAGACACGAAATGCTGCTTGATGATTGTCTCCATTGAACAAGTTTATCGCAACCTTGTGAACAAATCTGTCAAATCAAGAAATAAATTCCGCAATGAGATCAAATGAACATGCGAAGGTGATAAGATCAATCTTCATATTCTTTTACAAAACATGCCAGCATTTGTTGATTATTTCATTTTCTTGATTCTGCTTTTATGTATGTTTAGTATGAGGGAAGAGGGGAAGGAAAGAGAGGGGTCGAGGGAAGAGAGGAGGGAAGAGGTTATAAAAACTTGTTTGGTGGGATTGAAGAGAGGAGTGAGAGGAAGATGGGAGGGATGCCTTTTCACTCTGGGCCCGCAAATTTCAATGCATCCAAAAGCGGACGTATTACAAGAGAGAGAGTCTTCTCTAATCTTTCGACATTTATGCCATTATATAAAATATATGTCATCAATGTTGGAGTATAATTGTAAAATACACAACATTCCCTCTTTTCTTCCTGACATCCTTCTTATTTAACCAGAAATAAAAGGAGGGATGACCCCCTTCCTTCTACTCTTCCATCCTTCCTAGTTCCTACCAACCATAACATTAGATTAGATTCCCAACATCATTTGGAGTCGTTACTTCAAAGAAGTGACACTGAGGTCGATGATGCACTGTGAAAACACACATATACACATAAAACAAAAGAAACATACGTTCTACCGCAACGACCATCTGTGTCAATCTTGTAACGGTCATAAAGAGCTTTTGTACCTGGAAGTTAACAAAACCTGCTGTTAGTACTAGTTGGATACTAGCATAACCACAGCTATTGTTTGAACAAACTACACCACTGAACACGTAGCATCAAACAATATCAATTGTGGTTCTTTGTCCAAATTATTGATTTAATTTGAAACATAGAGAAACATCATCAGCAAATGACAAGGACAAAACATGCATTTCCTTGTAATAAGTTTCTTTCTAGCCCTTCGAATATATATTTCAAGCATTCCGTAGAGTACTACTTTAGCACCACACTCTGATCCCTCCTCGTAGACCATGTGTTCTGTATATATCCAATTATAATAATTTTGTCGACATTGCTGATATCATTATCAAAAATCACATCTCAATCAGCAAGAGATTCAAGACTTCGAGCCTAAAATGGACTGTTAAGTCATAGAGAAATGGAATTCAAGCAGGAAAGTCCGGTGTTATTTATAAGTCCCTTTTTATCAACTGGGATTTCCAACGTGGAGATGCCCATCTACTAATACTATTTTTACTTTTGAAAAAGCAAGTCTTACTTGCTTCCGCTTTTAAGGTGGAAATGGTGTTTCGCATATGGGGACATGAGTTGGGGTTGACAGAATCCATGCTTATGAACTTCTAAAGTAACTTCTATAGCAACTAACTCTTACTCTATCATGTTTTTATTTCCACTTCTACTTCTCTTTTGTTGTTTGTCTCTCTCTCTCTCTCTCTATATACATATATATATATATATATATCTGACTCCTGAAGTACATTGATATTCATAAATTTAATACGGGAAAAAAAAGTTATTTCTGTTCCAATCAGAGCACACTGTAAGGCAAAATCAGTTAAAGAAAAGAAATAAAACACACCAACAGCTGGCAGTCTTGAAAGCATCTGCACAAGAATGGCTGCAACATCAGCAACATCATATGATCTCTCTCCAATATCATCACATATGGCAAGCTTTATTGCTGATGACTGGTCACTGATCCGCATTGGGATTATACCAGGTGAATCCAACAACTCCAGATCTTTCCCAAATCGAACCCATCTTTTTCAATGATCAAAAGACGTACAAAAGAAGAGAAAACAATTAACTGAAATAATCAACAATTTTTCTTCATTTTAAACTCAGATATCACAACTAGGATAAAGTTCTCTTCTGCCAGAAAGATTTGATGTAACAAAAATCAAAGATCCCCTAAATAAAAAAACTTTCCCTGCAAAATTTTGAGATACATGAAATTTCTGAATACATTTTCAGCAACAAATGAAAATTTTCAAATTCAAAATTTATAGCTTTCTGCCTTCTTTTAGATAAATACAAATTCCAGTTCCTATCAATTTCTGGAAAAATAAAAAATAAAAAATTTGGTCCTAACTGTCATCAATGATCAGACAAAAGTTAAAAGTTAAAATCCTTTATCTGAATGATACTCATGACTCTTCTCATTCTTTGGATCAAGACACAGCGATAAGACATACTTCAATTCTCTAGTAACACCCGGTCTTGGAGCTGCTGGACACATCCGACGCTTCAGCAACCGGTTTATCAAAGATGATTTACCAACATTAGGATACCCAACAATTCCTGCTCGAACCTGTCAAATATTGAAGGCAGTCCTCAACATTAGGCCTTCATCCTATCACTGTATTTTGAAAAAATAGGATGGATATAACTCAAAACATTTTTTTCTTTATGGTAATTTCAACCAAAGTGCTATTGCTTTCTCTCTCTCTCCGTTTGTGTGTGAGACTGTGTGTGAGAGCAAGAATAGAACCCCGATTCCTGAAGCTATGCACAATTTTTCAGAAACATCCCTAAAGTTTTATCAGTCACACGTTTGGCCTATTGTCAACAACCAATGATAAGTAGAGGTATTAGAATCTAAGGTAGTAACATAAAGCAGATTTTGGAAATATATACTTGATAGTTCTTAAGAATCAACAAGAACAGCACTTTAAAAAACAAAAAAAGGTGCATCTCAATATAAGAGTTCTGAAAGCTCACTGCACGAGGAAGTAGCCCTTTTGCTCGGCGTTTCACATTCACACCAGCTGCTAATGTCTTTGCTAGCCGACTCAGCTTCAGGGTCCCCTGCACTTCCAACAAGATAGCGATTACTTGCAAGTCTATTTTCACCATTTTATCTATTGGTGATATCAAACTATTAAAAAACAGAGTAACACAAAGAGGAAAGGGAAAAGAAAAAACACAGATTAAGTACCATCCCAAGCTGCCCATTGGAATAGACAACCTTTGTTCCTTGCCTCGCGTAATATTCTGCCCAAGCATTCCGGTCTGCAGTGGATATCATATCTTCTCTATTCAAAACTAGAATTCTTTTTCTATTGCCAAGCCATGCATCCATCTGCCCAAGAGAAAGAATTGAAAAACATATTATATATATATATATATATGTACATACATACACACAAATACATAATTCACAAGAACAATATTAACAAATTTAATCACACAGCACAGAAAATTCACAAATGCATCCCAGTCTACCCAAGCCACTGTCTTAGAAATTATCTAGGTGTACCACAGCCTGGCTTAAGAATCTATTACCTGCCCTTAAGTGGGCACTGGTAGTCCGGTGTTCAGTTAAAAATTCATGAACAATAAAGGTGCATCATGCTTATATATCTACAAAATAATTTTTAAAAAAATACACCTTTTCCATGTTTACAACTTTGGCTAACTAATGAACACGCATTTTTCCATTTAGTAATGTTCTTCGCTCAGTGTTAGTAACATTTGTCAAGTAGACGTGCAATACTTGTAGGGAAGCACAAATGGAAAGGAAGAAAGAAAATCTTTGTTTGGTTGCCAAGCCACCAGCTAAGGTACGCTTCACCTAGACATCACCTAGCAGGTTTCTTTTTGCTTGACCTGATAACATCAAAGGCACACACATCAGAATGCCAAGAAGCCAGTAGCAAAATTACAAAAAATCTCACCTGTGGATGACTTGTGGACATAGGAATCCTTGCATCTCGCACCTCTATCACGACATCCATCAATTTTAGCTGTTCTTTGAGCTCTTTCTCTGTTTTTGCAATATGACCAGGATACCACTGTTCAATTGCCAGCCCAATAAATCCATAGAAGTCAAAATGATAGATCCAGTGAAATTAAATGTCTCATGAGTCATGAGACTATATCTATCTTAAAATTTGTTAGTCAAGATAGTCACCTTATTTTACCTGAACAGGGCGCAATGTCTTTGTCCAGTGATAAAGATCAGCATCCAGATCAACCCAATCATTTTCTCCTGGGTAGACCTCAGATGCATTACTTAAATTGGAATCACCATTTCCATACCACCCGTGAGATTTTCCACCAACGATCTGCAGCATGTTGTATCGTACATCACATATATTCATTATTCTAATTGGTAGAAAACAAATTAACAAAAGAACTGATGACGATTCTTGCACTGGAGAGAATGTTAGATGAACATTCCATGAAAGTATCATTTTATCATGAGCAAGGGGGAAACTAAAAGCTTCACGCGCATCAAGAGGAGAGAGGTAGAAGTTTCGATTAATTAGTAACCCCAAGTGGAGTAAGTAATTACTCAAAATAAAAATTGCTTTCTAATACCATTATGACTATGTTAAGCACTGCTGAGCATAATATAGATACGTATTAACATGATTAGCAGCCATAAGAACCAAATCCTTGAAACCCTTTCCTTCTCGATGCCATGCTAGTATGGCACCACCGCATTACGCACTGGCACAACAGTTTTGGCAAAACGTTCTCAAGCTTTATTCTATGGCCGCATATAAAAATGAAAGTACTAAGTTTCTGAATGCCATGACTCTCACTAATGGTCCTCCTTCCTCATCCAACAATCCTTAAACCTTTGAAACCTTAAGTGTACGCCAAAATTTCAAATAAGATAAGAGAGTCCAAATGAAATGTGCCTAGCTTATCACTATCGAGGTTAAGGCATGCTTTTCAATTCCAACTTTCCTGGAACTTCAAAACCCAGGTTGCAATTTCCGCGGGAAAGCTATGTGATTGTTCTATTACACCCTTTTCCCAACATTTATGCAATGTTTTTGACAATACAGATTATTATCAACTACCCAAGTTTCAAGTTAAAGAAGTCTTTTTCATCATGGAATTCATATATGCAATTGTGTTTTCCGACAACCCACCATCTATTTATATCTATAGTCTTATACTAACGAAATACGTCTCAAAATTTTGGTCTTTAACATGAAACTAAGCTTAGCTAAGCCTCAGCCCAAACACTTGGTCTGCGTGAAGAGAGTGTTTCAATTTTCAAAACCCTAAACAACACAAAGCGTTCGTTTCACAGAATTTTCATTCGTCTTCTTATATATGGATACAAACATTTTGTGGGTGGCTAATACACAGATACATGTGTTTTGTGTGTATATATATACATATATTATATATATATATGTCTTGCCTGAATGGTAGGTGGGGACGAAAGAGGGGCTGCCGCCGATAGAGCCGTCGGTGAGGATTTGCTCCGGCATTGAAGGATTTTGGCGGCGGTGAGTGAAGGGTTGGCAAGCCATAGTCCGTACAGCTGAACCGCCATTCGGATAGAGAGGGAGGATGCTACAAAGAGAGATTACTCTCTCTCTCTCTCTCTCATGTACTCTTCACCACGCTGATCTTGCCACGTCAATATAAGATCCCATGGTCTACAGAATTATTCCATGTGATCGTCACACCGTATGATAGTCACTGATATATACGTAGCATTCATTATTGTAGATTCACATAAAACCGACAGAATACTCAAATCACAAATTACGAGGAAGTCACGTGAATGTGACGATTACTACTTACTAGAACTATCAATTAGGTCGAACTGAGTCCGGTCTAAACCAGTCTGAGATCGGCCCGTTTGACAACATTCTCAAGCTCGAGCTCGGATCGGCCTGAAGTAAGACTTTGGCTGCTAATTTTATGCTTTCTTTAAGCCCGTAAGCATGCCAACTTACGTTACAAAATAAGGTAAAATTACAAGCATGTACGATGAGTTCTACTGGTCAGGCTTATAACAGACTAATCTTATTCAAGCTTGAGTCGGCTAGAAAATCAATTCAAGCTTGAAATTTTGTCCAAGCTCGCCTCGGCTCAACTTGGTCCCATATAAAGCTCAGCCCAAAATTTAGAGGGTCGAATAAGCAGACTCTCCGGCCCAATTGACAATCCTAACTATAGTACCCTGTATTTTCAGTATATATTAAATACAATGAGATTCTGCATTAATACCTTGACTATATTTATAATTTCACTTTCAATCGATCGATGTCTTTTTGAGCGCTTGACAATTCCATTTCTCAAGCAATCGAACCTTGTTCAAGCGATCGAAATCCTGTCGACATGCATTTATGACGTAGTTCCCTTTCTCAATCGATTGAACTGTTTTCAATCGATCGAACTTGGCCGACCTGTTCTTAAGCGATCGAAGTCGCTTCGATCGATCAAACATAGCAGATCTCTGTTTCTCAATTCACGCACAAACTGCCACCTTGCAACCCTCACCTCTATATATATGTGTATAACCATTTGTGTGTGTGAGGTTTGATTTGTTCAGAGAGTTTAGAGAGAGAGAACATGTGCTATATATACACACATCCATAAATATATATACATATACACTTATATATATAATCTGAGAGAGAGAGAGAGAGAGAGAGAGAGACAGATAGACAGACAAACAGACAAACGGAGATAGGAAGGGAAGAGAAGAGAGGAAGAAGATCAGAAGGAGAAGAGAAGGAGAGGCAAATACCAAGAGAAAAAGAGGAGAGAAAGAGAAGCCATTGGAGGAGCTTGAGACCAAGCTTTTCCATACACGCCTTTAACGACATTCGGTGAGTTCTAAACTCACTCGATAGCCTTAGTGTATTGATTTACAAGTTTTTGGACGTAAATATTGGACCCAAACACATGCTAACTATTCTGTACGTTCACTGTCCATCGATCGAATGAACTTAGATCAATCAATCGAAGAACCTAGAGTCTTAATCGATCGAAATGACTTCAATCGATCAAGACTGCCTTACCTTCATTCGCTTAAAGATTCTTCAATCGATCGAACGTTAGTTTCTTCAATCGATTGAAAGGACATCAATCGATGAACATTTTAGAACATGATTATTTTTTGTTAGTTGTAATACGTACTATTTAGCTGTTTATGTATCAATACATACATCCTATATGCGATACTGATGAAAACAAAGACAGTGGGACACGGTAATGAGAGTACATTGTGAGTACCATATTCAGGGTTGGACGTTAATAATGGTTGATTCTATTAAGTTTGTTGATCCATTCATTTCAATCAGAGTAGTCTGACCACATGGGGGTGTCATGTATCAGTAGCAGTGTAGACACCCCATTTTGTCGGCTATCAGATTTAGGAGACCCATAGCTTGGTGGTTCACAATGATCGTAAAAGACTCAAAAGGACTCTTGGAAGTCAGCTCTATCTCTCAGAATGCTCAGAATGACCAAAATACCCCTGAAAGTCCGAAGACTCCCAGATTTGGTCCCAAAGTTCTGAAAACATGCTATGTCGTAAGAAAAATGATAAAATGAGTTTTTAAGTAAAACTGGATGAAATCGTCAGCTCCCAGAGACCCCCGGAAGTCCCGAAAGTTCCCCGAAAGTCCCCGTTGACCGGTTTGACCAAGGTTTGACCAGGTTTGACCAGAGTTTGACCAAGTTTGACCAAGTTTGACCGAAATCGTCCGAATTCACCGGAATCATTAGAAAAGTATTAAAATGAGTTTTAAAAGAGAATCGCGCGAAAACGTCGGCTCCTGGGAGCTCCCGGAGGTTCCCAGAACTTCCCGGGAATCCCAGGTTTGACCAGTTTGACCAAGATTTGACTTTGGAATCGGGGCACCGAAACAATTTTCAAATATTTTTCATGGATACTAGAGGTCAATAGCTTTCCAACGGTATATCGCACATAATTCCTGGATTTAAAACGAATTTATTTTGAATTTCCGAAGGTGGAAAAGGCGATCAAATCAGCTTTTATCGCGAATACCGCAAAACTTTTCAAAGTGACCTATCCCCGAACTATTTTTTATGTAAAGTAGACTCCATTACCTTTCCAACGGTATATCACAACCTCAATTTGGAGTTCGTATGCATTTTCTGTGAATTTCGGACAAAATAGGGCCTTTTCGCGAATACCGGAACCTCTGGGGGCCTAAACGTAAATTTCTGGGCGTCTGAGGAGCAGTGCTGCCGCGGCACTGGCCCACTGCCGCCGCGGCACTGGCCCAGTGCCGCCGCGGCACTCATCCCTCGCAGAGTCCATTTTTGTAATTTTTTTGGGGGTCCAATTTGATTAATTGAAAGCCAAAACGACATAGTTTTATGTTCACAGTTGTTTGGGACCAATGGGAGTACTTCTAAAACCCCAAAACCACCCCAAATTGGCCTATTTAAACCCCCCATTGCTCTTCATTTTGGGGGGGGCCAAGTGCAAAGCTTAAAAAGTTGTAGAGAAGAAGAGAGATAGAGATAGGTTTAGAAGAGAGAAAGGGAGCTTCTCTCATTGATTTTCCATAAGAAAGTGAGTTTTATTCTTGTTTTCTTCCATCATCCTTCTATATACTTCACATTCAAAGTCCACTCCACCCCTCATTCTTGAGCATTCATGAGATAGGAAGCTACTTCCATGTCCAAATGTCAAAATCTATGAGTGAAACATCAAGCTACAAGTCCAAAATCACATTGATTATCATCTATTGATTGCTATTTACTTGCTTTGATTATATATATGTTCATCTCTCCTTATCTCATTTCTTTTTCTTTTCTTTATTTACTTACTAGTTCATCATCATCTAAGTGATGACATGAAGTTTGGGGTGAGTGAATCCTTATGGATAGTAGCTCTTGACCTCAAAAACATGTTTGATAGATGATGATCATAACCTCAATACTTCCAAGGTATTCTTGGAATGTATTGAAGTTATGCCCAAAAATAAAATAAATCTCTCCAACAATCTTGGAGGTTCTTAAATGATGAGTTTGATGTAGGTATTCTAAGTGGCTATGATCCTTATTGAGTGTTGAAAACATGTTTTCAAAACATCTATTTCAAAACCCCTCTCAATCCCTCTCATTTGGTTTCAAGAAACAAAACTTTGTTTTCTCCAAAATCTTCAAAACAATGAGTCAAAACAGTGAGTGAGTTGAGTTCAAAGATTTTTCTAGAACTCAATACTCAACATATGGATACAAGGCCACTTGTAAAGTCTTCCTAACTCATTGGAGAACACCCATGATTTTTGGTTTGACTTGGAAGTACTTGGAAATGGTCCATTTGGGTCCCAACATTCCTTCCAAACATTCTGTTTTTTGCTGTCACAGCAGCTAGGTCAACTTACGACCTCTTTTCCAGAAAACTTTTCCAAAAGGGGTGGTCCTAACTTATTTTTCCCTTAAATTTCAATGTCTTAGGAAACTTTCTGTATAAAATGGGCCTCTAGATCATTCTTTTTCATTTTCTAAGATTTTCTAACATTTCAGACGACAGTACGAACTCTGTTTCTGAGTGACCTCTATTGTTTATATAATTTCTCTCAATCTGTGATAGATATTCAAGATTGGCCTTTTGGATTGTGTTCTAGACACAATAAGGAACATCTCCATAAAAAATCATGCATTGAAAACATTCCTAACCCCTCTTTTCAAATTCCAAAAGATCATGCTACTGTTCTGTCCACTATTCACAGCAAGCATACTTTAACATGCATTCTTTGATTTGATGCTTATATGCATTCCAAATTAGTTCATATCTTAGGAAGTAGTTCATACTACATTTGTACACATCCCATGTTAATTTCATTCATTCATTCATACACATTTTAGACTTCTAAGTCATTCTAGAAATCCATGTACACAAAACACACTACAACCTTTGCACATTTTGGATACATACATTGCATTCATGCAAGATTTGGGGTTTTTGTAACTCTTAATCCAAGGAGATTATAAGGAATGAACTTGATCACACATTCATGCTTCCCCTCGATCTAATCATCCTTTCTCATCCGTCCCGGGGATTGAGAGATCTTCTTTTTCTCAAGGATTAACATGCATCATTCTAGCCTTGCTAAGCATATTTTGATTTCTTTGATTATTTGTTCCAAGAACAATTCATGTCCCCTTTAGATTAGGAAAACTTGATTAATTGATATGTGATTAGACGATTTTTCCTAGGTTTGTTTGTGTGATCTTCCACTTTACATTGCATGATATTTGATTTAGATCTTATGAATGATATTTTATCTTTAGATCTTCCATTTTCAAGTTTCTTATGTAATGTAATATACTATCATAGTATTAATTGCCGAACCATACATAGTATAAGATGATTATTTGGATGCTAATTGAGGCCCGTCGAAAGACGGGGCGAGTTGAGGGTGTTTTAGTCGCGACAAAGGCTCCTTCCTCTCTCGTACCAAAATCCCGAACCAAGTTCTTTGGTTATGAAGGGCCGGTGCCCTTATCCGCTTGGGTGAGTCAAAATTAGGTTTCTTGGTTCCTTAAAGACCAAGTGGCGACTCTGTATCTGTTTTCAACAGACCTATTTTCTTTCTTTGATTCAAATCAATTTCAAAACAATCTCAAACAAGAGAAGCGGTCCGAAGCCCGGTATCCACAATCTGGCGACTCCACTGGGGATTTTTATTTTCAAAACAAAATAATACAGAGGTTTGACTCATAAGAAGCATCCTTAAAATCATCTTTTTACTGTGTCTGGTTCACCGCATTGCACTCTTGCATTTCCCCCCCTCCGACTGTGTCTGAAACGCGGCGCTGACATTGTTCAGGTCTTGCTGTGCCAGGGCACAAGTCACCGTTGATACTGTACCTTCCAAGGTATATCAAAAAGAGTTAAAACTTCCGTACTGTCTCTCTGATGGTATATTGGAACTCTCGTCAACGGACCCTCTTTGACTGAGCCCAGCCTTTGCATATAGATTCCTGTAGAACCTTTCATAGGACTGTTCATTTATCTTTCTAGATAGGACAATGCGATATAACTGCTGTATGCCCTGACGGGATTACCTGCGCGGTGTAGACGCTTATGTGGCATAGAACAGAACCTCTTTCTTATGATTCCCAAGGCAATCACTCACATGTAGTCACATTGAGTTGACCTGCCTAAGCATCATGACAAGGATGTCTGCTCCATGCTCGCAAAGATATACACCGCAAACCTTGTTTGTCGGTCCTAAGGCATAGGAGTATGAAAACCTGCTGGAAAGTACGATCACTATAACCATATTAATCAGTTTCTCCCAAGAACCCTGCTCAAATTTCCCAGAAATACCAGAAACTCTGCCCAGATATCCCAGATATAACTGTATTAACCCGTTTCTCCCAAAAACTCGGCCCAGATATCCCAGATATAAATGTATTAACCAGTTTCTCCCAGAAACTCTGCCCAAATTTCCCCGAAATGCCCAATCCCTCCTAGAAGCTTTCATAAAAACCTGGAAACCCCTGTTATCCCTTGGTGATCGTACTGGAAAGTAAGGTTGGCACACTCCATATGGTTAGGGCCTTATTTGTTTAACTGCTATCTGTTAGAAATAGAAGCATCATATAGATTAGGCCTTACATCCGCCTGCTTGTCCCACATGCATGCACCATCTATCTGCACGCACTGCCTCGAGTCAGTCCACATCACTGTCTTTGTCTGTCTAAAGTCATCACTATCAGGACCTGATACACCCTTTTCTCTTGAAATCTGTCAGGTCAGTATAGATTCCCGAAGTCAGCAACTGGGATCCTCGTCCTGAGTCAGAAGTTCGAACAGTCATTTGGTCAAAATTAGCCCGCTAAGTCATTCCAACATGAATCAGGAAGAATTAGAAAACAAGGTCACTGAGTTGGGAGCAACCATAAACCAGCAATCTGATCGCATGGCCCAAGTTTTGAGTTTCATGGAAGAACTGAAACAGCAGCAGCCACAGTACCCACATGGGTTCCCACCACCACCGCCTGGGTTTGGACCACCTCCCGAGAATAATGGGGAAGAAGACTGGTTTCAAGGAGTTCCGCCGCTTGCATATGAGAAGAAGCTCCAGGAGAAAATGGACAAAGTTGACAAGCTTGAAAGTGTGTTGAGGAAGAGCAAAGGGGTTGATGATTACATGTTAGACCTGGAAGCCCTCTTTGAGCCCATCAAGCTAAGGCTGCCCGAGAACTTCAAAATGCCTGAAATTGACCGTTTTGATGGAACAGGGAATCCAAAAAGTCACATCAAGCTGTGCATGAGCATCTTCCAATCGATGGGCTGCACTCATGAGCACATTGCGATGTTGTTCCCACAAACCCTTAAGAATGCCGCACTATCCTGGTTCCTAACCCTCGAAGCCTCCAAGACCCGAGTCTGGGAAGACATTGCTAGAACTTTTATTGATCACTACTCTTACAACCAAGAGTTTGATATCACCATCCGGGATCTAGAGACTACCAGGCAGAACTTTAATGAGTCCTTCACTGTGTTCTTGAGCAGATGGAGGAATAAAGTGGCTCAAATGATCCACAGACCTGTTGAGAAAGAGCAAGTATGTATGCTGGTCAAGAACATGCAACCAGTATATCATGACAAGCTATTCTACCAATCCATCTCCACATTCGAAGAGCTATTTGAAATAGGCACCAGAATAGAGGATGCCATCAGAGAAGGAAAGTTCAAAAAGGATGAACCCCAACACCAGTCCAAGAGACCTAACTACTCCCTGGACTCCCCGGATATCAATGCACTTAGCAACCAATCAATAGCCTGCGCCCTTCGTCCATACCAGTCCATTCCGCCAAATCGCCCAAAAGGCCCTCGCAAATTCTCCAAACTTGATGTTCCTCTTTCCACAGCCTTGGACCACTTACTCAGAAAGGGCCACCTACAGCTCCTCCCTCACAAACCGCTACCGGATCCCATACCCTCCCACTATAACATGAGCCTACGATGTGCTTACCATCAAAATCTAGGCCATGCCACCGATCAATGCATCCGCCTCCGCCACGACATTCAGAACCTCATAAGGATGTATCCCATCCTAATCCAATCCACTATCTTGGCTTGGACCAACCGATCGAATGATCCCTTCCGTCGATGCTAATGAATGTTGAAGCTACGCAGTAAAGTGATGGTGTTTGGAACTTCTGCTAAAAAAAAATTAATAAATGGGTCGCAAAGACACTCCATTTGAGACCAGGTTGAGTCAAGTTGAGTCTGTTCTATGTTTCGAGTCCATTTCAATTCTAGTCTTGTGATCAAGTCTGTCTGTCATCGAGTTGTTAATAAGTCTGTAAACCTTCTCTATTGATGGAATGAAATCTCATTTTGCTTAATCTAATGTGCCCAGTCATAAATGCATGAATCACTAAACTGAAGTGTCACTTTTTGAATTACCATGGATATTACTCTGGTAATAATTTTTCTACGACAAAACAAAAAAGAATCCTGAAAGGTTAAAGTCGATTTCACGCTGACACTGATGAAGAGCTGGAATTGAATAGTCTTACTTTAAGAATTTAAAGATGCTTTTGCCTCAATCTTGAAAAGACATACTTGAAACTGACTTGGGGCTTGCCCAACACCTTTTTTCCACCATTTCGAAGCCTTAAGCCCGATCCAATTGGGAGCCACGCAATCTGTCCGATTGAAAGCAATGCAAACTTAGCCCTTGATGGTAGCCAAACATTTCAGTGAGTTTCATCTCCACTTTCAAAAAAAAAGAAGAAAGGAAAAGAAAAGAAAAAGCTCGCCAGGTTGAAAACCCGAAAGGGCACCTAGGCAAAAGTTAGAGCTGAAAAAGGTGTTGATTTCCAAAATCTGACCCTAGCCAGTCAAAATGTTGGAGAAAAATTTTGATGAAATAAATGAGAGAATCATACGCTTCAAGATACATCTTAAGAACGTGCCAAGATCACATTTCAAAAGGCACGGAATGACCACAAATAAATTCCGAGAGCTGACATGCACATTCTGGAATTCTGAGATTGTAATTGAAAGATCTCATAAGAATTGACTACATTAAAAAGCAAAATTGACTGGCTAGGCGAAAGTGAAAAGGATCAATCCTCAAAACAAAACAAAAAGAAAAAGAAAAAGAAAAGAAAGGGAGATTGAAACTAAATCCTTTATTCAAAGCTACCATAAGTGGCTCAAGTTTGAACTTCTTTGACGATTGGTTTGAAAATCCCTCATACCTCAAACCCCTTAATTCAAGCCTTGCCTTGAACTACGCTCGACCTGATTCCCACTCGGGGATACGTAGGCAACCACATCGGTTCGGTCAACACCATCATAATCAAACCAATTTCCTTCAAGCCTTGCCTTGAACTACGCTCGACCTGATTCCCGCTCGGGGATACGTAGGCAACCACAACGGTTCGATCAACCCACCTACCTAATAATCAACCCGCTTCTTTCCGACCATGGCCCGAACTACGTTGGACCTGATCCCCACTTGGGGGTACGTAGGCAGACTTACAAAAAGAAAAAAAAGGATGACTCGCTAGGTCGAAAATCCGAAAGGACGCCTAGGCAAAATTAGAGTTAAATCCAAGGTGAGCAATAACAAAAGAGAGAAAAGAGCTTTCTAGGTCACCTCACTGGTGCCTAGGAAAAAGTTATGAGCATTTGAGAGATTAAAGTCACGGTCCATGCCTCAAGCCAGAAAATCACCTTCCACACTAGGGGCAAACATCGGCTACCCGCCTCGTTTGCCTGACTTTTACTATCTACCCTTCATACAAGGGGCAAACTTCGGTCACCTACCTCGTTTGCCCAAAACCTCCAATAAACCATCATCCAAACTAGGGGCAAACTTCGGTCACCCACCTCGTTCGCTTATGAATCCCACTTTGTACAGCTCAAACTAGGGGCAAACTCCGTTTGCCTAACACAATCCCTTCACACCAAGGGCGAGTTTTCAAGTTACCAAGTTGTTTTGAAAATTTTGAAATAGAGCATCTTTTACTCTAAAAGCTAAGGCACTAATTAAAAGCACTTCCTGGGAGAAGCAAAAAAATTGACTAGATCACTAGGGAGGAATTTTCAAAAATCAGATTTATCAGCAAAGTGCTACCATGTTAAGATGAGGGGTGAACACCAAAAGAGAAATGGTACATCGTTTATGACAAAAGCACATCAAGTTTTGACAAGACGAGCTTGTGTCAAATATGTCATCCTCGTGCGTCAATGTTTGTCAAGTTTTTGAGTCTGTTGTAGTCTCAAATGTGTAAGTCAACAGCGATTAATAAAATTTTCAAATCAAGTTATAAAGAGCATGCCAATACAAGCAGGAGTACCAAACACCATTACTGTACCGGTTAAGGCGTCAGCATGAGAAGCGTCCAAACTTAGGGCAAATGCGAATTTCATCCCTTTCCAAACCATCGAAAGTTGACCATCATCTCCTTGCAACATAAGTCCATGAGTGGCTGTTGATTACCTTCCCTCGTCCATGCAACATAAGTCCATGAGTGGCTATTGATGGATCCCGGTTCCGGGCCAGCAAGATTTGATCAACTATGAGAGATTCGAATTTGAATCCTGGTTCCCGGTCAAGAGAAGTAGTTGAAGAGAGATCCCAGAAAGAGTCGCTTCATCCCCAACAGATTCAGTTTAATCCCCAGCAGGCATATCGATTCGTACATCGGCAGTTCAATCCTGACAGTCACAGTAGTTCACTGTCGACTCGACATCTCGATTCGTACATCGTCAGTTCAATCCATGACAGTCACAGTAGTTCACTGTAGACTCGTCATCTCTATTAGTACATCGTCTGTTCTTTTGATCATGGTTAGTCCAACCGTTGGTCCAATCCATGACAGTCACAAGAGTTCACTATCGACTCGTCTTCTCGATTCGTACATCGTCAGTTCAATCATGACAGTCATAGTAAGTTCACTATCGACTCGTCATCTCGATTCGTACATCGTTAGTTCAATCATGACAGTCACAGTAGTTCACTGTTGACTCGTCTTCTCGATTCGTACATCATCAGTTCAATCTATAATAGTCACAGTAGTTCACTGTCGACTCGTCTTCTCGATTAGTTCGATCGTCAGTTCAATCATGACAGTCACAGTAGTTCACTGTCGACTCGTCTTCTCGATTCGTACATCGTTAGTTCAATCATGACAGTCACAGTAGTTCACTGTCGACTCGTCTTCTCGATTCGTACATCGTCAGTTCAATCATGACAGTCACAGTAGTTCACTGTCGACTCGTCTTCTCGATTCGTACATCGTCAGTCCAATCACGACAGTCACATTAGTTCACTGTCGACTCGTCTTCTCGATTAGTTTGATCGTCAGTTCAATCTATGACAGTCACAGTAGTTCACTGTTGACTCATCATCTCGATTCGTACATCGTCAGTTCTTCTAGTCACTGTTAGTACAACTGTTGATCCAATCCATGATAGTCACAGTAGTTCACTGTTGACTCATCCTCTCGATTCGTACATCGTCACTTCTTCTGGTCACGATTAGTCCAACTGTTGATCCAATCCATGATAGTCACAATAGTTCACTATTGACTCATCATCTTGATTCGTGCATCGTCACTTCTTCCGGTCACGGTTAGCCCAACTGTTGATCCAATCCATGATAGTCACAGTAGTTCATTATCGACTCATCAGCTCGATTCGTACATCGTCAGTTCATTAATCATCATTGGTTTATCATCACTCTCATTCAAAATATGCCGTGTTCATCATTCTCATTCAAAATCTTAGGCTTCTATGTCCATTAATGGGGGTTCCATGTTCATCGCTTGGCATCTCAGGATTTCATGTCCATCACTTGACGTCTCTTGACTTCTGTGTCCGTCTCTTAATTTCCAGGGCTTCCGTGTCTGTCGGTTAACTCTCAAACGGCATCTCCGAATATAGTCCTCCGGGACCCCACATCCAATTACATTCGCTTGCGCAGCACACTTCCCAAAATTCAGAAGTTTGCTCCAAGACTTAGAGTATTCAAACCTTGATGTCCCTATTCGGGTCAATAACTGCATCACAGTTAGAAATACCAACACAACATAAGTCCACTTGGAGTGGCACACGCCCCACAACACCGGCTCATACTAGGGTCACAACACTAGGCATGATAGGACTCATGACATAATTCATATCACATCCATGCATTGCATATCATCCTCATAGCATAGCATCCGCATGTCTTGTTGTGCATATGTGATTTGTTTTTTGTGCCCTGAACTACGTCCTGGTCTGATTCCCCTTGGGATACGTAGGCAGCTCACACAGAGCACGACCAGCACTAGCCTCAACATCATTGCATCTTTTGCAATGCTTTTTATCCTAAATCTATAGCCTCCAAAAGACCTATCTCTTCAAAACTTTGGCACTCGCTTGCGACATGCGTTGCCTCGCAAGTTCCTGCCAAAGAGGGGCAAACTGTAGACACCCCATTTTGTCGGCTATCAGATTTAGGAGACCCATAGCTTGGTGGTTCACAATGATCGTAAAAGACTCAAAAGGACTCTTGGAAGTCAGTTCTATCTCTCAGAATGCTCAGAATGACCAAAATACCCCTGAAAGCCCGAAGACTCCCAGATTTGGTCCCAAAGTTCTGAAAACATGCTATGTCGTAAGAAAAATGATAAAATGAGTTTTTAAGTAAAACTGGATGAAATCGTCAGCTCCCAGAGACCCCCGGAAGTCCCGAAAGTTCCCCGAAAGTCCCCGTTGACCGGTTTGACCAAGGTTTGACCAGGTTTGACCAGAGTTTGACCAAGTTTGACCAAGTTTGACCGAAATCGTCCGAATTCACCGGAATCATTAGAAAAGTATTAAAATGAGTTTTAAAAGAGAATCGCGCGAAAACGTCGGCTCCTGGGAGCTCCCGGAGGTTCCCAGAACTTCCCGGGAATCCCAGGTTTGACCAGTTTGACCAAGATTTGACTTTGGAATCGGGGCACCGAAACAATTTTCAAATATATTTCATGGATACTAGAGGTCAATAGCTTTCCAACGGTATATCGCACATAATTCCTGGATTTAAAACGAATTTATTTTGAATTTCCGAAGGTGGAAAAGGCGATCAAATCAGCTTTTATCGCGAATACCGCAAAACTTTTCAAAGTGACCTATCCCCGAACTATTTTTTATGTAAAGTAGACTCCATTACCTTTCCAACGGTATATCACAACCTCAATTTGGAGTTCGTATGCATTTTCTGTGAATTTCGGACAAAATAGGGCCTTTTCGCGAATACCGGAACCTCTGGGGGCCTAAACGTAAATTTCTGGGCGTCTGAGGAGCAGTGCTGCCGCGGCACTGGCCCAGTGCCGCCGCGGCACTCATCCCTCGCAGAGTCCATTTTTGTAATTTTTTTGGGGGTCCAATTTGATTAATTGAAAGCCAAAACGACATAGTTTTATGTTCACAGTTGTTTGGGACCAATGGGAGTACTTCTAAAACCCCAAAACCACCCCAAATTGGCCTATTTAAACCCCCCATTGCTCTTCATTTTGGGGGGGCCAAGTGCAAAGCTTAAAAAGTTGTAGAGAAGAAGAGAGATAGAGATAGGTTTAGAAGAGAGAAAGGGAGCTTCTCTCATTGATTTTCCATAAGAAAGTGAGTTTTATTCTTGTTTTCTTCCATCATCCTTCTATATACTTCACATTCAAAGTCCACTCCACCCCTCATTCTTGAGCATTCATGAGATAGGAAGCTACTTCCATGTCCAAATGTCAAAATCTATGAGTGAAACATCAAGCTACAAGTCCAAAATCACATTGATTATCATCTATTGATTGCTATTTACTTGCTTTGATTATATATATGTTCATCTCTCCTTATCTCATTTCTTTTTCTTTTCTTTATTTACTTACTAGTTCATCATCATCTAAGTGATGACATGAAGTTTGGGGTGAGTGAATCCTTATGGATAGTAGCTCTTGACCTCAAAAACATGTTTGATAGATGATGATCATAACCTCAATACTTCCAAGGTATTCTTGGAATGTATTGAAGTTATGCCCAAAAATAAAATAAATCTCTCCAACAATCTTGGAGGTTCTTAAATGATGAGTTTGATGTAGGTATTCTAAGTGGCTATGATCCTTATTGAGTGTTGAAAACATGTTTTCAAAACATCTATTTCAAAACCCCTCTCAATCCCTCTCATTTGGTTTCAAGAAACAAAACTTTGTTTTCTCCAAAATCTTCAAAACAATGAGTCAAAACAGTGAGTGAGTTGAGTTCAAAGATTTTTCTAGAACTCAATACTCAACATATGGATACAAGGCCACTTGTAAAGTCTTCCTAACTCATTGGAGAACACCCATGATTTTTGGTTTGACTTGGAAGTACTTGGAAATGGTCCATTTGGGTCCCAACATTCCTTCCAAACATTCTGTTTTTTGCTGTCACAGCAGCTAGGTCAACTTACGACCTCTTTTCCAGAAAACTTTTCCAAAAGGGGTGGTCCTAACTTATTTTTCCCTTAAATTTCAATGTCTTAGGAAACTTTCTGTATAAAATGGGCCTCTAGATCATTCTTTTTCATTTTCTAAGATTTTCTAACATTTCAGACGATAGTACGAACTCTGTTTCTGAGTGACCTCTATTGTTTATATAATTTCTCTCAATCTGTGATAGATATTCAAGATTGGCCTTTTGGATTGTGTTCTAGACACAATAAGGAACATCTCCATAAAAAATCATGCATTGAAAACATTCCTAACCCCTCTTTTCAAATTCCAAAAGATCATGCTACTGTTCTGTCCACTATTCACAGCAAGCATACTTTAACTTGCATTCTTTGATTTGATGCTTATATGCATTCCAAATTAGTTCATATCTTAGGAAGTAGTTCATACTACATTTGTACACATCCCATGTTAATTTCATTCATTCATTCATACACATTTTAGACTTCTAAGTCATTCTAGAAATCCATGTACACAAAACACACTACAACCTTTGCACATTTTGGATACATACATTGCATTCATGCAAGATTTGGGGTTTTTGTAACTCTTAATCCAAGGAGATTATAAGGAATGAACTTGATCACACATTCATGCTTCCCCTCGATCTAATCATCCTTTCTCATCCGTCCCGGGGATTGAGAGATCTTCTTTTTCTCAAGGATTAACATGCATCATTCTAGCCTTGCTAAGCATATTTTGATTTCTTTGATTATTTGTTCCAAGAACAATTCATGTCCCCTTTAGATTAGGAAAACTTGATTAATTGATATGTGATTAGACGATTTTTCCTAGGTTTGTTTGTGTGATCTTCCACTTTACATTGCATGATATTTGATTTAGATCTTATGAATGATATTTTATCTTTAGATCTTCCATTTTCAAGTTTCTTATGTAATGTAATATACTATCATAGTATTAATTGCCGAACCATACATAGTATAAGATGATTATTTGGATGCTAATTGAGGCCCGTCGAAAGACGGGGCGAGTTGAGGGTGTTTTAGTCGCGACAAAGGCTCCTTCCTCTCTCGTACCAAAACCCCGAACCAAGTTCTTTGGTTATGAAGGGCCGGTGCCCTTATCCGCTTGGGTGAGTCAAAATTAGGTTTCTTGGTTCCTTAAAGACCAAGTGGCGACTCTGTATCTGTTTTCAACAGACCTATTTTCTTTCTTTGATTCAAATCAATTTCAAAACAATCTCAAACAAGAGAAGCGGTCCGAAGCCCGGTATCCACAAGCAGTATAAACGATAAGTAGGTTTGTTAAGTTCTGGGATGGTTACGGGAGACATGTATTCTCAAACGCGGTAGACAGACGAGTGTGTCTATGATATGCGGTGGTTGAGAAATATGTAGACATCGATACGTCATGGCAATAGAAGTGATGTGTCTCTGCTCAAAGCGTTAAATCCTTGACTTGCGGTAGGCTGTGCATATGTCCTTAAAAGCGGGGGATGGACTGATGTGATATCTATCGACGCGGTGGACAGACGAATGTGTCTACCACTTGTGGTGAACTGGGAACATATATTCTCGAACACAGCACACAGTCGAATGTGTCTATGACTTGTGGTGGACTGGGATCATGCATTCTCAATACAGTAGACAGAGCATTGGTATATCCAGGAGTACTACAATCTAGTCTGTTTATCATAAGTCGAACGTATGGTTTCTTGTATTAAAGACATGAGTAACCAATTAATGAGTTTGGAATAAAGGGAAATATATTATTAGTAGAACTATATTTTATGTCCTGTGCACTGGCAATCAATATACCTATGATGCTATGTTAGTTGGTATTCACCAGCTTTCATTAAGCTGACAGAGTTTATGCCTGGACATCCGCTGTCCAGACTATCCTATTCATAACCCTACATGTGGGGATCACTATCAGGATGGTTATGATGTGGAGGAGGACTACGCTGAGGATGGACCTGGAGTAGAAGGCGAGAATAGACAGGACTACTATGCTGACGATTATGTCTACGCCAGCTAAAGATGAAGATGGATATATTGTTTTTATATTTCTGTTGAACTTTATTATTATTGGTACTTGAGCATATGTTGCTTTCAAACCTTTGATATTTTCCGTTGTCGCAGACTCTGATTATTGTCAAGGCTAGGACTTTTGTAAGATATCTCTATTGGTTTTATTACGACTCTTGTTACTGTTTGGTGTCTGGTACTGTATGGTGTGGACAATTTAGTGACTTTCACCCATCATTCCTTATGGACCCAAAAAGGAAATTTATTTTTCTCTATTTTTGCTGCTCCGGGGCATGACACTAATGGTTACATGCGATAGTTTCTCTATGGCCCACCTAACAATGCAAGGGGAAAAGTTCCCACTTTGTTTGGATTACAAATTAATTGAATGAAAAAATAACATTATAGTGACGGTGAAGGTTGAAAAAAAGTTGTTGAATGCAACTTATGTTTTGAGTAATACTATGCTATGTAAATTCAATGATTAAATATTGTGTCAATTGTATCACGTGCACGAGTATGTGATATAAACAATTACTGTTATTGTATGTGGCACAAGTATTAATGGATTTAAAAACCAAATTTAAGAAGCATCACAATATTTTTTATTTTTTTAAAATTGTTTTATGTGTTTGGTGAGAGAAAGAATCATATTGTTCTACTACACACATTGCATCTCCCACTTATTTGCAACTTTCATTTCCATCCATGCTAATGGAATAACCACATTAATTACTAATCAGTACATGTTAACACCCAAAATCTGCTTGGCCTATTGGGCCATCGGGGTCAAGCCAAAGACGGTTGGGCCTGGCAAATGGGGCAGTTTGGGGCTGAGGCTAACGAGATTAAAGATTTGTCTGAAGCTGGGCTCTAGACCGATGTCAGCAATGTACAAGTAAGGGATGGGATCATCCCATGGATAACTAGACTGAGGCAAAGGATGTCTATCATCTATTCAAGGCTAATTAGGGAACAGGTGCCCTTTTGCTCGGTCTAGTAGAAGGAGAAACCAAGGTAAAGCCAGCAAGGGGCATGCACCTATCCGATCCAGAGAAGATTAAATCAGACAAATGTGACCGATAGACAGCAACTGAATTGAACACATGTACCTAGACGTGAGCATTGAGGTCAAAAATCACGAAAGCACGTCCAGAACATTTGAAGACTGTTTATAGTATAAATGCACAACGAAGCACAACCTGCAGGCCTCTCGCAAAACTCAACTCGAATTCAGCATACTGTTTTGTACCAAAAATATGCAAATTTTTATCACACATCTGGTACCAAATTCGGTCACAATTCAATGACCGAACTTGCATGGTGAACTCAAGGGACCGAATTAATGGTGACCTCAGTGAAGAGTGTGCCATTTTGATGTGAATGTTTTTTGTAAAAGAGAATGGGCCCAAGGTAACCAAAGTGCCTATTGCCTAAAGCCACCAAAACAGCGAATTTGTCACCCTTTTTTTCGCCAGTTTTGTCACTATCTTTAGCAGTGACAAAATTGTCACCGTCTAACACAGTGACAAGTTGGAAATGGTGACAAAAAAACATGTTCAGGTAGTGACAATTGTTATTATACCATTGTCACTGTTTGTAACGGTGACAAATATGGCCTAAAATTATAGAACCCCCCCACCCCCTAAATATTTCCCCTCCCTCCAAACATTTCCCACCACTACACCAATCCCCCCCCCCCCACCAAATATTTCACCCTCCCTCCAAACATTTCCCACCACTACACCAAAAGCAACGACTGCACTGGGAGAGAAGGGATATCTGAAAGGAAAGGGAGGGAAGAAAGGTTCGAGGGTTTTTCAGGATTCAAAATCGGCTTTCAGATCTAAAGACAGAGGCTCAAGTGTTACATTCCTACTCAGTTCGTGACCTCGAAGGTTCGATCTGGCCACCATCAAAGAGGCCATGGCGGTAATCTCTGTCTTTAGATCTAATGCACAGATCTGATCATCCATCTGGCGTCTGGGTTCAACTCTGTGTCTATGAATCTATATCTATATATGTATGGTTGCATTTATTTGAGTGTGCATTGTATATATGTATTCTCACTTTTCCTCCCTCCTGGTTGGGCTCCAGCCACCGCCGACCACGACCATCGCGACCACCACCTCCGGTTCCACCTCGACCCCCATCGAATTGCAGGCTGAGGTTTCTTTCTCTCTCTCTCTCTCTCTCTCTCTCTCTCTCTCTCTCTCTCTCTCAGCCACAGACGGAGAACTACCACCGCCACTAGGTATCGAATCTACCCCCACCATCTCTTTCTCTCGCCGTTTTGGCTTCGATCCTTTATCTTCTCGGCTTCAAGAGGTACGGGTTTTATCTAGGGCTTCTAAATGTTGGGTTTTTGATCTAGGGCTTCTAAATGTGTGAATTTGTGCCTAAATCTGATTTTTGATTTAGGGCTTCTTATCGATCTCGAATCTTTCTCGCAAATCTGATTTTTTTAGGGCTGTTTTCATGATTTTTTCGCTCTTGGGAATTTGTTGGTGCTTCATAATGTTTCTACTTGAAGTGTTTGTGAGTTTATTTCTAATAGAGTTTTGATGGATAGAGTTTTGTTTATGTTCAGTTTATTGCTAACATATTTTCTTTCCCACTTTATGTTTAACTGTTAGATTTGTTTATGTTCAATTGGTTATTTATAACATTCTATCATTGTTGCAGTTTCATGACCCTTGAATTCCATTGGATACATACTCACAAATGGGTAGTTGGAAACATATATATTTTAATTGAAGGGGATGAATTAGGTTTATTTCAAATTAATTTGAAATTCAAAACAATTTTGACAAATTTGGGCATTTAAAAGAGTCCAACACCTAACTTTCTTCCCTTCAGCGTTGGATCGAACAATTTCAAGGGTATTCAAGTGTATATGGGAGTATTTTGCTACTGTTGTTGGCAAGTTTGGGATATGTTTGGGGTATCTCCACTTAATCTGTTTGTTTTGTTGGGAATGGTATATGGAGATACATTATATATTGTTGATTTATTGTTTGACCTTCTGAAACCTTAATTTTTTGTGATTTACATAATAGGTATTTTGGGGGAGGCAATCAAAGCTCTACGCAGCACTTCAAAGACTCTTCACTAGGTAAAACTCAAGCTTTAATTCCTGGGAAGTTCAAATTGTTTTTGAATATCAAATTGCTTGATTTAAAATTAGGGACTCATTGACTCGGTCATTATGGAACTGTTGAATATGACTGCTGGGTTGTCAAGTTTTACATATATTGTGATTTTGGAAGGGGTCCAATGAAAGGCTACCAAATATTAATGTTGTTCTCAAGCGTTTGATTTTCAGTTTTCCTTTGTTTAAATTATTTTGAAATATTACTTCATTAAATAGCATATACAAATCTTAATTTATATTAAGCTCACTAGGTTTTGATTTCTTTTGATTTTCCTGTCAAAGGGGAGTAGAATATTTGATTGATTCCATTTTCTTTGATGCAAATAGAGATTAATAAGGATACAGGTAATGTTGGATCTTACCTTCATATCATATGTACCAAAATACCAAAATTGTAGTGAAAGTGACACTTACAGGTTTTGGGAATAGTGAATTTTTTTTTTTTTTTTTTTTTAATTTTAAATATTCAGTTTTGTGTTGGAGTTCGTGGAACTTCATTGATTCATTCATCTTGGGAAAAACCAAACTATTTGTGATAAATTTCAAACTCATTTAGTGCTCTATCTTTACTGTTTGATGACGAATTAGTTTGTTTATGGCACGACTACACTATAAGTCTATAACAAGCAATGCTACGCTACCCAAATTTGAATCCCAAATTTAGTTTTCTAATGCCTTATCAGTTGTGCCACATGCAATGGTATGTGATACCATTGACCACTGCTACATCATTGGAACCAAATTTAGGATTCAAATTTGGGAAGAATAAGATTATCCAAGGGTTACACATGTAAAAACAAAGTCTAACCTAAACTAAAAATTTTAGTTTGTTCCTGCTTTTAGGCAACCAAATCAATTTTCAATTTTGTTCTAATTCTATTTTGATATGTTGGCTGGTAGATAGCAATATGGGCAACATTAGAAGGCAAAATGTAATTTCATACTCCCGTCTCTTTTTTTGAGCCCTATATTCCATTTTGGGTCTCAAAATTAGTGTCCACTTTCATAAATTGGAATACAATTTTTACTTACTTTCCAAAACTACCCTTCCTTGAAATCTACACCAAGACAAAACTAAAAAAGTTATTGTAATGATTAGGGGCAATTGTGAAAAGTATGTGGTAGATTCTTTTTGTCCCCTTAATAAGTTGAGTTCCCAAAGGTGGACTCAAAAAATGGGACGGAGGGAGTAATTCTTTTCCTTTTGAATTCTTTCATAATTTCATATGAGCTTTGAAACTATGACCTTTTATAGGATTTAGGATTGACAATTTAACAATCTCAAAATGTTGAAAACTTAATTACAGAAAGTAGTATTGTAATTTCAAAAGTTTTGCTTTTCCTTTTTTTGTCATTTTTTTTGTTTCATTGCTTTACTTTTTTGCCAGAAAGACAGAGCTGCACATATTGGGACATCATCAGCTTGGAGAAATCATTATTTTTAGAAGTGGAGAAATTATTTTTTAAAGAGTGAGTGCTTTTTTTTTTCTACATTCTTTATATAATCTCCTAATTAGCTCAGTTTTGAATATGAAGCAGTGTTGGTTGCAATTGATATTGTGTGTAGTCCATTTGTACAATGTCACAAGGATTCATGTCAATAGTTGTCATGGCTCTTAAAATGCTGTATGCTATTAATTGGTTGCATTCTATTAGGCAGTGTAAATGTTAATTACCTCTTACAAGTCTGGATAACATGTCCCCACATACGAAAAAGGGGTCACGTAGTTGCCTAGGGAAGGGGACTCAATAGTAATATAGCAGCACTGCCAATCACACTTGGTGTTTGGATACTTGCTCAAGTTGACTTTCAAACCATGCATCAATTTCTTTTCAGCAAATTCGCTTTTTTATTATCATTTTCTTGCACTTGTAGGTAACAACCCAAGTGTGAAAGGATTTGCATCCACTAGACCTCCAGGAGGGTGTTTTTGCTAAGTCTATCCAATTATTTTGTAGAGATGCTGGGGACTTTCATGCTACATTTATTTGGATTTGATACCTCTACATGTTTTCGTTTGCTCTTATCATTTACCAATTCATAATCATTGGAGGTATATTATGAAATTGTCTTGATGATGATGCAGGAGGAAGGGGTTATAAGAGGTCAAGAACTAGAAAATGTTGTATCAGACGCTGATTACACTAAAGCAGTCCAAATTGCATTTGAGCTTCGCAGACCCCATAAGATTTTTCAGCTATTTGATGAACTCTGCAGGTTATAGAGAATATTTTTCTTTCACCTGCCCTCTATTCATTACATTTACCTTTATCTGATTCAAGTCCTATGCAGGAAGAGGCAGGCCGAAGGTCAGATGGTGAAAGCCCTTAATGCTCTTGGCAAGGAAGAAATTCGTCTACTTTTCGAGTTTTCTGGTATGTGTATATTGATATGTCTCTACTAGCAAGCATGCAGGTGTCAACTAATACGGCCTGCTGAATTTGCTCGTGTTTATAAGCTCTAATCTCTGCCGCTTCGAACACCTAACCTCGAAGTGATCGTCGTCTGATGTTCTCTTGAATTTAGATATTCAAGTAGCTACTGGAGGCAGGAGGAGAGATGACAGATCGTGCAGCAGCTGCTGGTGGCCGCCTGCAATATTTTGCCCTTTCTCTACTTCTTCCTTTCAATTCTTCTTCATCGGCTTACCTTTACCTTCCCTTTACTGTCGGTTATCTCTACATCGTCTTCTCAAGTTAATTAGATCAGGTATGTGAAGTTTGGAGATAAGAAAGAATAGGTTCAAAAGACATTGATTTGTGAACCTGTGACTGGTACATGGTAAATTCTATGAGTTGAGAAACTTAAGTGGAGTTTGAGTGTGTGTGTTTTTATTGATTGTTCTAGTCAAAATCTTAGATTTACAACTCCTCTTTTGATGGTTTATTTCAGTCACAAAATACCCATAGAAAATTCCCATGTTAGTATACCTACTTTTCCCAAAACTGACATGAAATTTAGGCTCCAAAGACATTAATTTCTACTCAAAACATTAGCCCAAATATTTTACAGCTCTTATTTGACATATTCAGTTTCTACTCTTCTTCTTTAATGTTTTGCAGGTATCATCTTCTCCAGTGTAAGCACTTGTGTTGGATTCATAATCGAGAAGAATAAAGGTAAATTAAGTATATCTACTTTTGGGAATTGGTTCTAACTAAGTTGATGGTTTCAGTAAATTGACTTCTACAAAATTAAGATGTCATTGTTAACCTAAGTGTTGGTCTTTGGGAGTTGTTGATTTACGCTTTAGAAGCTTTTGTAAATTAGGTTAGTTTCTATTTTGTTGTAATCAGTTTAAAAAAAAAGCCTTCTCTTCCAAAGAACATTTCATTCCTCTCTTAATCTCCTATGTATAAAAAGCTAACCTATTAGAATTCTCTTAAACAAGCTATCTTATTCACACACCTTAGCTTCTCAGTTAACATAACAACTTTACCTCTTGTTTGTATTGTCACATTCACCATAACTTAAGCATTTACGTATGAAAGCAAATTTAAATAAAAGAAGGTCCCAAAAGCTCAAATGGAGTAAAAGTTCAGATTATGGTTAAATGTCAAATAACAAGCTGCCTTATTCACACACCTTAGCTCTAAACTATTTTGAGTAATTATAACTATTACATTTGTTCAAACCTTCAAACAACTTCAGCTTTGTAAGGGCTTAAATTCTGGACCACGAAAGGGCCAACACACAGCACGCGGATGATTGTTCTTAAAATTTACAAAAAAAAAAAACTAAAAACAACCACCAGCTTTTCTTTCACTATCCTCTTATGCAATTTGAGCTCACCTAAGTTTGTTACTCCTTTCATAATGTGTATGCATTACGATGTATGTCTCGTCATGATTAAAAATTATGATATACACATACACATGCACATATATTTATAAATCTGATTCCATACTTTGTTCTTGTAGTTGCAATGGCTGAAGTAAAGAGGAATAGGGGTATTAAATTCCTGCAGAATATAAAACCACAGCTTCAAGCTACATGTTCAAAGACAATTAATTCCTTGTAAAATAACAGTGATTTCACATGAACTCTCCATGGATTTTATATCCAAAACTAGTATGTATATATATATAAGTTCATCTCTCGGACTAGTATTGATGACACTTTTCCTTGTCTTGTATTGTGGTTTCAGTCCTTTGAGTGAAAGTGCTAGCGCGGTTGGTGCTGGATTGGCTGTTCCAGCTGCACAATCTGGATGTATGCCAATGGCCGTATTTAAGCTTGCCGTCTCTACATTCAGAGTTAATGACTGGAGCCTTTATCCACACAACTGAATGAATCATAGGCTACAGAACTGAATGAAAAGATAGAAGTCATGAATCGTGAAAGAAAATATCATCAGGTGATTCAAACTTCTAAATCACACCCGTCTTACATTACAATGCAGGCACTTCATTTCAAGCAGATAAACATCATTTCTTTCTTTACTCATCAGCAAAAAAACACTGCATACGAGCTAAATGCTTTGTGAATTTTCTTTAGTATGCTACTTTTGAATCTTCTGCTTTGTGTAATTTATTTTTGTGGTTGCTTCTGACTCTACTTTTCCATTTTAACAGTATTCATTTCATAAACATCCTACAATGTGCCTCCTATGTGAACCATTTGACTATGGATTGTGGACCTAATTTGAAATGCTGAGTTTTTGTTAGTTTCTTAACAATGTGGTTTTCATTAACTTCTCTAAGATAGTAAGATACCTTTAGGAGCAACAAAATATGGTTTGGACTTTTTTTTTTATCTTTTCTTTCAGTTGATGTGAGCAGTGAAGTAAACTGGGAACATTCATTTTTTTTGGTTGAAAACATATTTTTAATCTTTGAACTGTTTTGTAGGTGCATCATTTACAGAATAACAATGTATTCGAAGCAGCCGGTATAAATTCGAAGCAGCTTGAGAGACAGTCATTTTATTTTTGTTTTGTTTGAGATTTTGGGAATTGGGAAGTTCCAATATTGTAATAATTCCAGTGTACATTCTGATTGCTAAATTCATTTGCTTGTAAATTAAATTTTGTTTCTAAATATCCATTGTTAATTTGTCTTTTACTGTTATTATATTTTTATTTATTTTTTGTACGGGCAATTTGTGTTTATAGGTAAATCGTATTGAATTGCAATTGCAAATTAAGATTCTTTTTTTTTCCCCAGTTTCTTTCAGAATTGTCACCATTCTATACAGTGACAAAAAGGTTTTTTCATAAATTTTTTTTTTCAGAATTGCCACCATATTTGTCACGGTCCAGAGCAATGACAAATTGAAGGCAAATTTGTCACGATTTAGAGGGGTGACCAATTTGTCACGGTCCTATGCGGTGACAAATTTCATATTTTTGTCACGGTCACTGGCGGTAACGAATTTCATTTTTTGTCACGGTTCAAACCCCTTTTAGGGGTACGAATTGTCACGGTCCAAACCACAATTGTCACTTCTTTGAGCGGTGACAAAAAAATTTGTCACCCCCGAAACTGTCACGGTTCAAAGCAGTGACAAAGGCTCTTTGTCACCGCTCAGAGCAGTGACAAATCGGCCAATCTGGTGCAGTGTTACTGAAGTGTCATGTCACCGAGAATGCCAAATACACCGAGCCTTGTTTACTTGGTAGGCTCGTGCTTGTGCTTTGTTTTAGTAATATTGTGAATGCATAAAGAATGGGCAAAGGGACCACCGAATTGGAAAAGTACAGTTTGTACTCTGCTTAGTGCATAGTTGGTAGGCTCGTGGAAGTTTAAAGATGTAAAATCTGCATTTTTGCTAACTTGGTCAAAGTGATGGTTGGGCTGGGCATCAGTTTCTACACGTGGTAGGGCAAGGAGCTATCAAGGGTAGTTATCCCATGTTAGTGGGAAAGTTATTCACCACTAAATGGACACATGCCAAATGATAAAGGAAATTGCCCAGGTGATGGCTCAAGGTGTTTACATGCTATCCATCCATAAAGCTTAAATACAGCGAAGACGGAACCTCTCTCACACACTTCATCAACTTTCTCGAAAAGCATTCCTAAAGCATTCTGTAGCATCTGTTTTCTTGTTTTATTTCGTTTTTCTTGCAATCCAGATTATGCTAATTAGTGTGTATCACTTTAAGTTTTAGTGTATCTATTTCCTTGTAATTCCTTCTATTTCAATGGCAATTAATTCTATTCTAGTCATCAAAGCTTTCCATTTATTTTCTTTTCTCAATCACTTGGTTCAATTTAGAAGTCCTCTTCATTGAGGCAAGTGCAACCTTAAGGGAAAGGGCATCCCTACTTCCCAACAATCGCCTGGTCATACTCACACCAAACATAGTGATGTAGTTTGGCTAAATGTTTGGGCCTACCATACAAGGTCCTGGCACGCCCATGCAAAATTCATACTTTTTGCCAAACATATACCAAAGCATTCCAAAAGTATCCTATATTTTAGATTTCTTTTCTTAGTTCTAAGATCTTGTACCCTTTTTGATTTCTTGAATATTTATACTCCTTCATCGTCAATGGAAATGAATTTCAATGCACCACTTGAGGTACTTTTTGTATGGCTTTTAGCATTTATCAAACTAGCATGCTTCAATACTGTTTGAGGATTGATCTCGTAAAAATCAAGATATAAAAGTATTCTCTACTTTAAAAGATTTGTAGTGTGAAAGTAGAGGTCGAACCCACAGAGATACTAAAGCCCTTTAATTTTAAAATCTAAAACCTAGTTAATTAAGAAAACCTAATTTCAATTTTGATTTTAATTAAACTAAGAAACTTAAGAAATAAATCTAGCTATGAAAGCAATTAAAATTTATTTTGATAAATATGTGCATTGAACCTAAGATTGCAAATCTACCACTAGCTTCATAATAAGGGTATCTATGATTTCAATTAGCTTATTATGTTGAATGATAATGGGGAATCATAGCTACAAGCCTGATTCCTCCATCAAAAAGATAACTACGATTCAAGCATCAACATAATTTATCTTCGGTTGGCACGAACTGTGTCACACTAAACTAGGATTGCGACACACTTTGTCTTCCCTAATCATGAACTATTCGATTACTTGATATCACAATTCAAATAAGCACTATTACATGTAAATAATTTATACAAGCACAACAAATATAGATTATTGAGCACATCACATTCAAAATAGATCTAAGACAAGAATAAGCTTTGAAAGCAATGGTTTAAGCTATAAAATACAATTTTAATATTCAAAATCCTCGAAACATGTAATCATCATCCATATATAATAAATATAAAAGAAAAACATAAATAACACCCTATTACTTGGCCAGGGTTTCATTGAAACTCTAGATCTCGGTCTAGTTGGCTACGGATTCGAAGATTGGCATGAGGTTGATGGAGGAGGCCATGGGAATCCTTGGTCTTCTTCCTCTTCTCCTCGCTTTCCTCTCTTCAATGGCTGTAGTTTCAGTTGTGTAAGAATGTGTATAATATTGTTTCTAACCCCCAATTTTACTTAAAAAGAGGATATATATATATATATATATAGATTTGGAACAAGTTTTGGAGGCTTTCTAAACCTAATTGCACTAAAACTGCTGTATTTATGTTTCTGGACGTATTCAACCAATTCGGATCGAATAGGGCTCTTCAGTACATCAAAATACACATTTTTTGGTTTTTCAAGGGGTCGCGTGCACGGGCCGCTCGCGCGTGATGCTACAAAATTGTGCGAGCGGGCCACTCTAGTAAAATGCCCATTTTAAAACTTTTCTCTGATTTTCTCAACTTTACGCGACGATCGTAGAATTGCGATAACTTTTGACATAGACCTCGTATTGACTCACCATTTGCGGCCATGCGTCCGCAACGCGAAGATCTACATTTTCTATTTCAGAAGACATTTTTGAAATCCAAAGTCTTCATTATCAAAAATGAAATTTACCGATACTGCCACTGTCTCCAACTTTCACTGGAATTACCTTTTGAGTACAAAATATCTTCCAAAGCCACTAATCATTGAATTTTAGTGCATTTTCAAGTTAAAAGCTCCAAAACCTACAAAACATAGAATGCTTTTTAAAAATACTTAATAACTAAATGAAGTGGGCCAATAATGCGTATCTTCAGGATTATAAACAGGAACTATTCGTTCCCGATCACACCCCCAAATCTACACTTTGCTAATCCTGGAGCAAAGAAAAGCATAAAAAAAACTAAAGTACATTTAAAATATCCTAACTCATTGTCACAAGCAATGCGATTGCATTTAGTATATGCAACAAGCCTTTTAAATCCCTAGGTATCCCTAGTAGGATGAGTGAATTCTTGTGAGGGTTCTCGTCAAATAAGACACCCACAACCATCTTTATTTCATTATACATTCAAAAAATTTTATTAAAAAGAAAAGCAATCATTCATTATTCCTTAACATAAAACAATGATTTGAAATAGAATAGTGAACACAAGAAATAGCATAATATAACACCCACCTACATCATGAAATTGTTTTGAATATATGCATCGAATGAATGGATAGAGCATTTTAAAGACTTGTACTTGTGTGAGGTGATACTCAAGTGAATACACACCTATTATAAACTTGGAATATAATCCGGATAACTTTCTAACTATGCTTCGACTTCAAATCTCACGTTGTTAGTTACACTCTAAAATGAAACACTAAGAAACATGTGTAATTTCTTGGGTATATGCGAGCCACCGAAATATGTTTTCAAAACAAGCAATGCTCACATATGACACAAAAGACGCATGACACGCAAGAAAAGTAGTCTCATGAAAGGATGTCAAAAGTTAAGAAAAATCAATCGTTGCCATATTTTAATCGCCCTCCCATCATTTACATATACAAACCATGTTTCCTGGGATCAAATAGGAATTTTCTAAGGTTGTAACGTGGCTGAGACAATGAAAAAGAATAGAACGGAATCATCAAGTAATCTTTAGAATGGCATTGTAAGGTATATTCAATTTCTTTTATTCATTCTTCTACCAACTTTCATCGATCATTTCATTCTCTTCTCATCATACATATATATATATTTTTTTAATTCCTTTCCTCTTCTTTTTTTCTTCTTCCAACCTTTTTCTTTTCCTTTTCCTTTTCATTGCTTTTGAAATGAATATTCATACCAAGGCAACTACCCCAAACATCATCTTGTCTTCTTCTTCTTCTCAATCAACACATCGCCTTATCACCACTAGAAGTTGATTAATCTTTCAGTCGTAAACTCCAACTTGGAGCAAAAAAAAAAAAAGGATCATGGTGATCAAAGAAAGAGAGGCACTTTAAAGGCTCAAAGGGGCGGAGCAAACTAAGGAGATTTTATCATTTATCTGGATAGGTCAAAGGTCAAAATAGTGGAAAACAAAAAAGGCCTAAAATCATATTCTCGGGTGATACGGTTCTTCAACGTT
The DNA here is from genome assembly GCA_033977485.1 of Hydrangea macrophylla. Classification (NCBI taxonomy): domain Eukaryota; kingdom Viridiplantae; phylum Streptophyta; class Magnoliopsida; order Cornales; family Hydrangeaceae; genus Hydrangea; species Hydrangea macrophylla. Next base: position 8,616,382 of record CM066986.1, read on the forward strand.
TACAACAAAAGATAATTTAGCACGGTAAATATTTTAACTTGACTATTAGCCAAAACAAGACTAATGAGACTGAACAACGAGTTAGTGCACTATTTCAATGAAATTCGACAAACACAAAATGTATTTATAACCCTCTAAAAAGAAAAGATAGGCTCAAAAGCTCACTAAGTCTAGTCTCAACCATGTGTTATCTAGAGATCCGAACAATATTATAGTTCACATCAAACATGTATTCATTTTACTAAATGCAGTGCATAAGTACGTACGTGTGCAAGTCAATGAAATCAAACTATGATTCAAACGATTTATAACCTAAAACATTACAACTTACAACATAACATAAGAAAGTGCCTAACTACATCTTCTCATGTTTATCATTCTATAACAATCATGCTACCTAATAAGAAATATTGAACTTGTGATTGTCAAAATGTTGGTAAAATAGTTCATTTAACATAATTTGGTGCAAAATGTGCATTTGACACGTGAGTGCTGTAATACCTGTAATTTTTATTTTATTTCATTTATATAATTTCTAGTTTCAAACTATATTTGTAAGATTTTCACTGTAATTAATATTATTTCTAAACCCATAATTATACCTGTGTTACCCAACCGTGCTTGTACCCTAAGCCAACCCCCCAAACAACCCCTAGAAATTTATGTTGTGTGTATCCCGACATATATATATATATATAGAGAGAGAGTGATGAGTGTGTGTAGTTAGGTAGAGTGATGTGTTGTGTAGGGTGTAGTGTGATGAGTGTATGCATGCATGTAGGGTGGTGAGGTGTGTTGTGTGAGATGAGTGCATGTGTGATGTGTGTGGCGTGCGGCAGTGATGTTGTGTGGTGTCTTGTGTGTTGTGTGTTTGTGTGTGGGGAGTTGTGTCATGCATGTGTGTGGATATAACATATAATATATATATATATATATAACCTCACTCATCTTCCTATAAATAGTGACCTATTAGTGTTTTGGAAAAACAAAAGAGAGAGAGAGAGAGAGAGAGAGAGAGAGATAGAGAGAGAGAGTTAGCCGAGAGAGTGGAAAAAGAGAAAAAAGAAAGGAAGTCCACCCCCAAACTACACTGCGACCTCGAACTTACGGTGAGTTCCTAACTCACTTGGTATATTAGACTAATGTCCGTATTATCCTTTGTTTATTATTATTTATGGAAAATCTTGTGTTTAGCATGTGGTGCCCCTAATCTAGGTCCGTATTATGATTTCAATTATTATTGTTAATATTGTTACTACTATTTATTATTATTATTATTATTATTATTATTATTATTATCTTATTAGTTAGCCGTTAAAACTCATGTTTTAACATATGGTGTCCCTAACCCAGGTCTGTATTATAATTGTTGTTATTATAAACATTTTTATTATTATGGTCCAATCAATCTCGTGTTATGTACCCTAAACATATTGATATCCGTTTTATTATTCCATTAATAATAAAGATATTATTATTGTTATTGTTATGATTGTTATTATTATTATTATTGATTAAACTTCAAGTTCTAATATGTTGTATCCCGAACATATTATTCTGCTACTATTATTAATATTAATATTAATATTAATTATATTATTGTTATCACTTTCCGGTTAACCTCATGTTAATATGTTGTACCCCGAACATATTATCTCCGTTGTTATTATTATTATTATTATTATTATTATTATTATTACTATTATTATTATTTCTGTTCGTTATTATTATTAGTCTGATTAATTTCATGCTTTAACGTGTGGTACTACGAACTTAGGGCCCGTACTATATTTCAAGAATAAATTGTACATGCTTAATTAACTGGTACCTCATGCATAACATATGATACACCTCATATAGAAGTCAGTGTCGTAACGTCAAGTCGAAGTGTACGAGTATAGAGTTGAACGGTTGCGGAGGTCAAGTCTGTATGCATTTGGAAATACGTGTAGTTGACCGCGGAGGTCCGAAAGTTGATATGTAGTGAGTTGGTACTGTCAAATGGAATTATAGGATCGCATGCCGTCGATAATTGCTACTATGGCCACGGAGAGACAAACACGATAGCAAAGTAACCATGTTGATAAGAATACATAGAGAAATGAATAAACACGGTTAGCCTGTAAGGCGAGATTACTACTGCGATCGTGACGACCAACGATAGTAAAGTAACCGTTTCGCAAACCGGCGACGATATTCATAAGGCAAGGTCCCGAGAACCTAAAATACATGGTTAGCTTGTAAACCGAGATTACTACTATGGCCACGGAGGGGCAGACAACGATAGTAAAGTAACCATAGCTCGACCCACTGGGCGAGTCACTCTAAGCCAACGGGGTTACACTGGTAATGTAACAAAGTTAAGTAAGTCGGATGTTAAGTCGAGTAAAGTCGAATATATCGATGATGCATAGTTTCACGCATAGTCTCATTATAATTCGCTCAATCGACGTAGCTAGTCATTGTGTACTTTCAGATACGTATTTTATATTAGGAGTGTTCGATTAGAACGCTCACTTAGCTTTTATTAAAGCTAACGGCATACTACACCCTGGACATTCCTATGTCTAGACCATACAGGATATGATTGTCTAGAGGAGGACTATCAGGAAGGAGCCTTCGAAGGGGAAGCCTACTATGCTGAAGGTCACGACTACGCCAGTTAGAGGCACGGCTTTAAGAAAGAAGACTTAGTTGTTCTTTATAGACTTTTGTCCTTTCGTGCTAAGTTGTAAACGGTGTCTAATGCGTTAAGCTCTTATTGTTCTTTATCTTTTGATAACTGCAAACTCTGATGTAATAGAAAGTCATCTGTTGATATATATATATATATATATATATTCAGTTTGTGCTTCCATTAAGTTACTCTTTTTTTATCTAGTGTGTTTGTGGACAATCAGTTAATGTAACTAGTCATGGCTTACGGACCCAGAAAGGAAAATTTTATTTTCTGCTAATTTCTGCTGCTCCGGGGCGTGACAAGTTCATACCCCCAAACCTAAACCTTTCATTATCCTCAATGAAATAATAAAACAAAAGAAATGAGAGTACGTAAATAAGGAACGACATTACCTTGATTCCAACAATCACAAATAGGTGAGTCATGTAAGAATATGGCAATAAAGTTCAATTGCTCCAAATGAAGCCACTAATTCACCTGTCAATACTGGACAAAAGAAAATAAACAAACTAACGAACAGCGATAACCAATCAAATATACATAATGTAGACCGTGGCGTACTTGTTGAAAAACTAAACTAAAACCGAAAGACACAACGAAAATAAAAAAGAACAAGCACAAACAGAACTATCAAAACAAAGAAGGACTCGATCTAAAAGGGGCCTAAGAGAGAAAATGGAAAGGAGAATAACAATTAAACAATGTTTGGGAGAGGGAGGAAGAGAAAAAAAAATCAGAAAAACACCACCCCCACCCCCTCGCACGCGCGGGTCGGACGAGCAAAAACAAGGTCGCGCGACAAATTACTGAGGCAAATATTTTCAAAAAACTTTAAAAATTTCTAAGGCATGGGCTCGCGGGCACGAGCTGCACGCGCGGATCCTCAATCGCACGAGGGGCCAGGTCCGCGACAAATTACGGAGAGCTATTTCTTGAAAAAGAAAATTGTAAAAATTTTCTAAGTATAAAACTCACAGGCGCGGGTTGCGCGAGCGAGTTGCCTCTTTCTCTCTTTTATTTCCTTTCAACGTGGATAAGTTCAAAATAAAATGACCCTGACCCCCAAAACCTGTCCAGAAAATGAAAAGTTGACTCAAAATGACCCAAAAAGTGTACAAAATGAGAAAACAGAATGATAAAAGCTTGGGGTGCCTCCCAAGAAGTGTTGTCTTTTACGTCTTCAGGTAGACTATTCAATGCTCAAGACTTATGGAGGTCGAAACTCAGACTTTGTACCCTTGAAGGCATTAGGAATACTCCGGTTGAAAATAAACATAATGTCGTTATTTGTTAGCTTATTCGACGGTTCCTCTTTTTTGGCTTCGAATCAATTCTTGACCGTTTGAGTAAATCTTTCATTAGGATTTGACTCTTGAAGATTTGTAGAACTCTAGGAAAATTTTTATTTTATTGGAGAGAAAAAAGTCGATTTGAATTTGTGTAGATAAATCATTTGCAAGATATGGGGAAAGAAAAATGGATAATTTTATTATTATTATTATTATTTTTTCAATATTGTGGAATGAGGGAAAGGGTTGGGGTGGAAATTTTGGATTATATATATATATGATGTCATTGAATTGACATATTTATTGCTTTATAGGAAGTGGTGGCTATCATTCTTAAAATTAAAAATAACTAAATAAATAAATAAAAAGGAACAAAGGAAGAGGTGGCTATCTGGTACATTGTGCATTCTCTCATGGACGAAAAGGTCAGCCTTTCATATAATATATGTATTATTCATATTTTGTAATTTTTTTTTTAAAATTTTATTATGAGTAATGCTATGGCTCATAAATTTGGGATATTCCAAGTGCTATAGGACTGATACCGCATGCAATGATATATGCTAATACGACCATTATCACAGCATGTGGTATGAATCGTATGACTGCCACGGTATATGGGAACTAAATTTGGGTTTGAAATTTGAGAAACATGATATTATTCTTAGTATACTCAAACAAATTTCAAAGTTTAGGCACTAATATTGTGAGTGTAATCACATTGCCTTTTGGAAGATTTTAGCAGCTGTGAATTATGACAAAGCAAAGTTAATTTCATAAATTGATATAGCACAACAAGAACCAACAAATTGCACAAACTGTGAGTGGTCATATAGTGTGTCAAAAATTAATCATAAATGTGAAAATTGTTACTTTAAAATATTCTTGTATGTTTGATTGTTGTGATTATTCTCTTTGGCTTTTTCAAAGTTCTGCTAGTAGACCATCCCTCCCTATTTTTTATATCTAATACATTATACACATACTAATATGAGAAATCATCAAACATTTTTTATTTGGATTATTCTATCATTCTATAATATTTTATTGTCGGGTAGTATGATATAAATAATATAGGGTATTGAAAACCTAATCAATTTAACATTATAATGAGTACTGGATTTTATTACACTGAACTATATCCATCTCTAATAATACAATCTAATAATTTAGGAATATCATGAACATATTATATTGTTTCATTTAGTACAATTATTAAATAACCATAGTGTGCTTAATTAATTGCTGTTAACTTCTACATCTCCTGAAATGCAAGGTGTAATGATATTGCTGACAGGCGTGCTAATTATTTTTTTTCAATTTTCTGATTCATATATATATATATATGCATACAATCAACCTATGAAAAACTAAATATCCATTGGTCTGAGTTATACTTTATATCAATACGCTTTGATGCTATTGAAATTAAAGATTTTGGAAGTATAAAATAGGATAACCAAGAAAAAGAGGGGTGAAAATTAAAATCAAAGTATTGATTAAAAAAATTACTTTTCACTTCTTAGATGAAATTTTATTATTTTAAGTAGTTGTCATAATTTCTTATAGTTATTGATCACTTTGCATCCCGAGCAAATGCACGGGTATACAACTAGTCAACAATGATTGGGATACACACCAAACGACACATTGTGCTTTAAATGCATGTACCCTATGTTGTTTGAATTTTTCACACTTTTCTGTGCATTACTTATACAACACAGGGTACATGCATTTAAAGCTATGTGTCGTTTAATGTGTCATTTGATGTGTATCACTATTATTTTTAAAAGAGAAGCGTCTGGCATCTTTTAGCATTCAGGCTAAACGACTTTTTCAGATCATACAAATTAAAATCAGAGTAATTTTAGAGACTAATTAACAACTATTCTCCGTTCAATGCCAACGTATAAATTGAAAAAGAGTAAATATTGACAACTTTTGGGACACAACCCAAGAGATGTGTCTATATCTCTTCTATGATGTTACCGGATCCCACACACACGAGAGAGATAGACACATCTCTTGAGTTGTGTCTTAAAAATCGTGTCTTTAGATGTGTCCCAAATATTACCCATTGAAAAATAGAAGAAATAAAAATTGAAACAAAAAATGCAGCAGAAATGTAAAGAAAGTTAGATCATTGTTGGTCCCATTTTTCTGTGGCACTTGCCCATGCATTCTTACCTCTACTATACCACATTGTTGGTGTTACTGCAGGTATTAAATAAATGGAGCAAATCTAGTGGAAAGGGATGGTGACGGCATGGGCGGACCCAAGTAATGCTTAGGGTGGCACAGGCTCCCTCTGAATTTTTAAAAATTATAAAATTATATATAATAGTTTGTAGATTTTGGAAATAGACCCTCTTAAATTTCACACAGATCCCCTTTAGACTTATAAAAATTCTAGATTTACATGTATTATTTTACAAGTTTGAGACACAGGCCCCCCGCACTTTTGAAAATTCTAGACTTACATGTAATATTTTACAAGTTTTACACATAGACCCCCTAAAATTACATGATTTACCCCAAATTAGGAGTGTTAAACCAATTCTACATACAATTCTATCGTTTTACACATAATTACGTATAGGTAGACCCAAAAAAATTTGCCTCGAGGTCGCTGCCCCCGAACCCCCGTATAATATAGGCTCCCCTGACCAAAAATCCTGAGTCCACCCCTGGTACCATGACGGTGTGTGTGTGAATGATGTGGTGGATCGGTGGTGGAAATATATGAAGGGTACAAGGGAGAAGAATGCAAGGGATGAAGAAAAAGAGTCGTGGGATTGTGGGAAATTGGGGAGGATAAGGCCAATTGGTATTTAAAACATGTGGGATTTGGGAATTTGTTGGGGGTGGTGGATAAGGATACGATGGTTCCAATTTTGTTTCCAAATTCTCAACAATAAAGGAAAAAAGAAAATAATAAAAAATAGGGGTGAGAATGTAATACCCGCAAATTTCCTACATACATAAAATGGATTCCCGGATGTATGCCATATTTATGAGTGTATTTCCGGTGATTAATTCCGTAGCCTCTATTAATATACGTATTATATATATTGATGACGTTCAAGATTGTAGTATTCATAAATTCACATCGCTTTATTTATGTGATTATAATTTCTAAGTCTGACCCCCGTATATTAATATTGTATTTTAATAATTGCTATTGTTAAAATATAATTATGGATATTTAAATATTCGCGGTCACTAAGTTTTATAACTATACGTTATATCGAATATTAATATTATGTTGTTATTATGCGTCGTTACTTAATATTTTAATATTATAGATTATAATATATCGGACCTGATATCGCCTTGTTTACCATAAATATAGATTATAATTATTATATTATATTGGCACTGGATTATTATTTATATTTTAATTATATTATCGACATATTTTATTTTGACCCCGGACATTAAGAATTAAACTTAGACTGTAAATTACAACCCGGACTGACATATCACGTTAACCTGTATAATCTGTGTAGAAATTAGACTGTATGGTACGTGGTTCCTAGCGACGACTAACTATACAAATATGGAAATGAGAATATTACCCTAAATAGCCATTGTACTACCCCAAACCCCTTATATCTAGTGGACTTTTACTCTACCCAAACACCCCTTAAACCCATTGGACATGTCCCCCAATCTCTCAAATCAAACCCTCCCTTCAACCCATTGGATATTTACTCCCCTCAAACCTCTCTATTGTCTCTTGGACTTTTGTATGTTACATACTGTATGTATGTGTAATGTATGTGATTAGTATATATATGTCCATAGATAGATAGATAGTTCATAAGAGAGGGAGAAAAAAGAGAGAGAAAGAAAAGAAAAGATAAATAAACACTTCCCACCCCAACCTCTGCACTCTCCTTAACACACACACACCTATAGCAACAGAATGAGAAGAAGCTGGGAGACAGAGAAGGAGGAAAGAGAGAGAGAGAGACCACCGCCGGAGAGACACCGAGACCGAACCGAGGAGGTAAGCTCTGCCCGGACCCCCTCTGTGATTTCGATGCATCATAGACTCACACACACACACAGAGACCACTCCTCGCAGTCTCACACGGAGCTCCGAGCTCCGGCCATGGCCGAACGGCCATTAAAGCTCCACCGAGCTTCATTTTTCGGACCGTCACCAAAATACATAAAACCAATGCCAAACTGACCCTAACAACTCCCTTAAGCTCCCCTACGAGTAACTCGAAGCTTAGGCATCGTTTGGTCGACCAACGAGCCGATTATTCTTGTTTGGCCGGATTTGTTTTTGCCCCAATACGGGAAGACCGTACAGATTTAGGCTTCAAGACCTATACCGTTAGATCGGGCTCGTCGAGGCACTCGATTTTGACTTAAAGTTTGTGTATTTTCGTTATGAAATGAGAGAGATATGATCAAGGGCGTATCTAACCCTGGGCTGACCTGGGCTATAGCCCAGGGTAAATTTCAAAACAAAAGATTTTACTACATGATATATATCACGTGGGTGAAGTTAGCCCAGTGGATGAGTTTGGCAATTTCGATGTGGGTGACCAAGGTTCGATTCCCTGCAGGCGCAACTTTTCTTCCTTGTATTTTTTTTACTAAAAAAATAAAATGCCCAGCCCACTATAATTAATCATTCTTCAGCCCAGTTCATATTACTAGTTCAACATAGCAGTACTTTGTATTCAAGCCCAATCCATTAGCCTTAGCTCAGTTCTAAATTCTAACCCAGCTAATATTTATGAGGTGCTTGTTATTTCAAAAATGTTCTAGTCTAGTCCATATTTATTATTTGCATGCCAATTATTTTCTGTTCCCTTTTTTTCAAAAAATTTTCTCTTTGCTTGTGGTGTAATTTATTAAATGCTTATGTAAACTATAAAACGATAAGAATCAAATTAGACTATACTATTTATGATGCAAAATCAAGAAAATATGTATAAATAAACCCAAAATATCTTTTCCCAATTCTTAAAATGACTAAAAGCAAAAGTAAACTATAACATTTATGATGCTAAAATTCAGAATATAAACATAATTTGACCTAGGAAAAAAAAATTTCGGGGGCGCTGCCCCCGAACCCCCGTGGACCCCACGCTATATGTATTTCTAGCCCACCCCAAACTAGTATCCTGGATACGCCCTTGGATATGATTGTTTTAAGTTTATGTATTAATATGTATATATATATATACGAATTTCTAAAATATATATATATATATATATACTTTATATCAAACGTGGGGATGAAGAAGATGAAGGTTTGGGCCTAAGGCCCATTTGAAAAAGTCAGCTTATAGCCCAGCTTATGTGGATTAGACATCTAGGTTGCCAAACAGAGTCTTGATTACTGGATTTAAATTAATTTAAATTTAGTATGCATTTGTATTTCAATTTCTTATAAAATCTATGATTTTAAATAATGTAACTATAGTATAAAATACCATTATCAAACTTTTATATATTCTGGAAACTATATATTATATATTTATACTTATTATTTATTTAGTTATAAATAAATAATAATTGTTAGTTAATAAAAAAATAAAAAGAGATGTATAGTTGTTAAATGTTTTAAAAATGGGTTATATTATATTAAGTAATTTTTTAATATTCTAGAATACTATATTAAAATATGAAATTATATATTAAATGATATATTGTACTTATAATTTATTTAGTTTAAATAAATAATAAATATTAGTACCCACTTAGATTTAAAGAGATATTTAATATCTAATGGCCATGTTAAATTATGGAAAATGATGCTTATTGTTTTAAAAGTATTTAAGTCATGTTTTATAATTTACTAAATTATAAACTACATTCTGGATATTTTTAGTAATTATCGAGGAACCATTTATGTAATATTTTAATTCCTTTAAATACCAAACGAGTCCCAAAAATTAGGAGAAAAATACTACTAGCCTATTTTAAGGCCTAGTATTTAATAAAAATACTTGTAAGGACCTAATGTCTTCCTAGAATATATTTTGTAATTAAGGTATTCCTAAGTTTATTATTGGACGACTTAGACTTCGATAATTCATAAGAAATAAACCGTAGCTTAGAAAAATACGCGGTCAATTCCAGAGTCTTAGAATAATATCTAGATTATCCCCTTAAAGTTTGGTGACCTTTTGACGCGGTAAAAAATATAGCTTATCTTTAGGGACTCACACTAGTACAGAAAACCCAGCCTTTTATATGACAGACTCCGATTTGAGTATAGTCAATGGCGTTAGACTCAGAATGATGTCCAGAACGTCATGTTGAGGTTTAGGAACACATTCGACACAATTATCATTATGCCCTTAATTCTAGTACGCATATTAACCGCCGTTCTATGTATCAATATGAATTGTAGGGACCGCAGCTACGCTTGTTTTTACGCACCTGCATCGAGGTGAGTCGTCCTAACTCACTTGGTATATTATCGAATTACTCTGTGTGTATTGTATGAATATCCAAGGGGTCCTGTGTGGTCCTAACTGATGAATAATATATACAAGTGAATGACAAGATTTGTTATCTATATGATGAAAGCATGTTAAATAACTATACTCCATGCTAGTTATTAATTGTTATTATTCAGGCTTATTGTGCTTTACGATTATACAATCACATGAACATTCATATAAACGTAGTCGAGTCATGATGACAATGTTGACGTCCGCATGGTTAGTCAAGGGGACTAACCCAGTCAGATTGTCATGCATGTTGAATGGATTGCGGAGGTCCGAATGTTACAGTCAAGTCAATGGGAACAAGTTGTTATGCTATGGCCGTAAGGCGACGATGTTACTATGAGGCCATAAGGCGACGATGTCAATATGGGGCCGTAAGGCGACGATGACAGTATGAAGTTGATGGTTGATACGCTATAGGGCCATGTTAGGCGACGATAGCAAAGTATCCATCTGAACTTGAATACAATAGTTACCTTTATAATGCTATAGGGCCATGCTAGGTGACGATAGCGCTATAACTATTCTATTCTCCAGACAAGGTCACGAGGACCTAAGAGTACAATGATTGCACTCTTTTCTTTTAAACCCAAAAACTGCTATAGGGCCCTGCTAGGCGACGATAGCAACGTAATCATTCTACTCTAAGCTAACGGTGTTACACTGGTAATGTAACAAGTCACATGAGTCAGTTGTGGTATCTGTGGTGGAGTAAAGTCCAATATATCGATGGTGCATCGTGTCATATCTCATTCATATTACTGTTATACATCATACGTTTGGAGATAATGCTTATCAAATGTTTAGTTTCGAAATACCTGTTGTACTTGTATATTAATGCTTGTATTAGGAGTGATCGATTAGACGAACTCACTTAGCTTCAAAAGCTAACGGCTCTTCTTCCTGCCCTAGACATATCACGTCTAGATTTCACAGGTGATGACTATCAAGATGAGGTCTACCCCCAAGGACACGGCAGATGAACAAGTTGAAGCGAAGGACTCCGATATAGTTATTTTTAGTATTACTTAAATTGCTTTACTGTCTCCTATCTGAGGTAATGCTTTAGATATGAATTGTGATCAGTATAGATCGCCCTAGACTTCCTTTATAGATCTTTTATTTAAACTCATGATGTAATAACTAGACCCCAAAAATTTGAGTTCTAATGAAGAATACCAATAGATGTTTTTATGCTTCTGCTTACTCTGTTAACCATGTGTAGAACGCAGAAAGGACAATCAGTTAATGTAACTCGTCATTCCCTATGGGTCCAAAAAGGAAATTTTAAAATTTTTCTATTTTTGGCTACTCCGGTGAGTGACAGAGAAAATAGGGAATGGGAGTTTGGAGCACCAAAACTATGACATTGCAATACTACTATATAGAGTTCTCTTAACATGTGCCTTTATTAAGATTCTAAATTTACCCAAAAAAAAAAAAAATAGGCGAGCAGCCTGAGCTCCACACCAGACATGTCACATCATTGTGGCCCCTTTGATTTTTTTTCCAGTTTAGGAAACCTTAATATGTGCCCTTAGGACACATTTTAATATTTCCCTACTATATAATATAGAGGGTTAATTACACTTTACACCCCAATGGTTAGGTCTAGTTGCACTTTACTCCATGGTTTGAAAGTGGACACTTGACACCCTGTGATTTCGGATTAAATTGAAACTATTAAATTTTCTCTCAAAATAGCCCCACATGGAAATTAATTATATAGTTAGCCACACATATGAGAGTTTAAGTGTTAACATTAGCCTTACATAGGCAGTTAATATCAAAATTATCCCCACTATGGGATAAAGTGTAGGTGAGTTAACTGGAAGTGTTATCCTCCTATAGGAAATTAATCCCAAAATTAAGCTCACAAAAAGGGTTAATTGTTTAACATTTTTGGCTAATTTTAGAATTTTCATTAGTTTTGAGTAAAATATTAAGAGTTTCACTGTAGTCCAAAATCACAAGAGCTTAAATGTCCTTTCAAATCACAAGAGAGTAAAGCGCAACTAGGCCTAACCACAAAGGGAAATAAAGTGTAATTTACCCTAATATAGATATACACTCTTTTTCGGTTTATCCTACTTACCATTTTTTAAAAGAAAAAAAAATAAATAAAAAAGAGAGACAATTTGACAAATGTCATAACAAAGTTTTGATGGACATGACTCAAAGATTGGGCTGGAAAAGTGGGCTATTGGCCCCAAAGCTCATATACATGTCACTGTCAAACCAATGACTCCATATCCACCTGGACGCACAGGACCTTTTAATGACTCAAATCAAATTGTATTTTTCCAAACCTGTTTTCTGTAACCTTGATATCAAACAAATCAGATACAAAAGTGAGAGCAAGACTGAACCACGTCCTGCTTCGGATCTTCCTGACCCAATTAAACATGCCCAATTTAATGGGGGTGATGGGGATAAGGAAAAAGGGACAAAGATGAGGATGTAAAAAAAGAAGGCAAAGCTAATGTTGGAAGGGGTTTTGTTAATATGTGCCCTTAGGGCATATGTTAATGGTCTAAAAGTAGAAATAAATAAGGGAAATAGTGTGAGTTTCAGTGTCCAGTGTGGGGTTTTGTGTTTGTCTCCTTTATTTATTTCTATTTTTAGAAGCTTAACATATGCCCTAAGGGCACATGTTAACAAAATCCATATTAGAAACTTGGAATATTTCATATGCATATTCATGATGCTCCATTTAATGTAGGACATGACTTCCATACTTTTCCTTCTTGGGTGTGGTTCCAAAAGTTCCCTCTCACAATAATGGGAGAGAATTTGTCTTACAATCACTGTCTGTACCTCTTATCATATATAGCCATGGAGCCATAACAGAACTAGTTGAAATTCTATAGCATTAATTAAGATCTAATTCACATAGAGATTAGCAAAAGAAAAGGTTAATGTAATATAACTCAAAACAGATCAAATAATCTTAACAAGAAGTTTGAAAGTCTGAACAACCACTATAGTTCAGCTTTGTATCAAAAATTGGAGTAGCAACATCAAGAATTTGTATATGCAAAAAAATCTATAATAAGTACCATTGAACTTTTCAAAAGAAATTCTTAACTACTTTGCTTCGAAGTCAGCGACGTCCAAGAACTCGTAAAGTTTCAGTAAGAAGCCTGGAAACATTTGAATTAGGTCACTTTCAATTTGTTCCGCTGTGCTGACCTATTTGGGAAGAAAAAGCAAGGAAAAAAAAACTAATATGGATTCTAGTTAATTTCAAAACCCTATATCCAATCAAATTACTAAACATGTAACGAACTTCTACCTATGCAAGTACTATTTTTAATACTTTTCTTGCTTGTTCCATGACATGTTGATTAGCATTCCTAACGTATCTACTGTTATTCCAAGCGCTCTCATCATAGGTACAATTAGTGAAAACAACATTGTAATCCCCTCCCCTCTATAAGTTCTACACTTTATATTTCGAGTAATTCTTTGGTGACAACTTTCATACAACTTTCATACAACCTCCTAAAAATGTGTCCATCTCTCTCCTGTGATGTCACTGGAGGTTTCCATGTGTAATTCTGAGGAAACATTTTATTGAAACTTGCTATCACAAGTCTGAAATCCATTTTCCAATGCCTTATCCTCATATATGCCAATACAGGCAATCTAAACCTTTCCAGTGGAGTTATCAACACAGGTTGATAAAAAACTTTTCCGAGATAATATTCTTCCTATTCATAGTAATCAAGAAACAAAGAAAGAGTAAATAAAAGTTTGATAACAATAATCAAAACAAAGTGATGATGATTTAAATAGGATGAAACCTTAGCAACTTGATTTTCTTACTTCTGAATGAAAGTAGTTCACCTCTGCATTTATTTTCAAGAATCATTTTTTTTTTTTAAAATATCACTTAAACAAGTGATATTTGTTTTTGAGATCAAAATGTGTCTACTATCAAACTGGCCGTGTTTCTTACCTTCCTTGTTAGTTTGATCATAGAATTTAAAAGGTCACTGCATCAAAAAATAAAATCAACAATTAAATCAACAAAATTGTGAGGAAAAAAAAAAGAGATGAAATACAGATAATTTACCGTATGATTTTTTGATAAGCGGCTTTTGGATGCATGCCAACAGGGGTGGGATCTATGTAGGGGCAGCCCCATCTAAGTTTTGGTAAATTCTTGATATACCCTATAAAAGAAAGTTATATTTAAGTTAAGCCCCCTAAAAATTTAATTAAGCCCCCTATTATATTAGGCTTCATTTGACAAGCCAGATAAAATTAGCAGATAAGACAGGATAAGGCAGGATCGTATATGATAGTAATTCTATCTGATAAGCTGTTATGTTGTCCTGTGTTTGGAACGTGCCCGCATATAAGTTTCGGATAATAACTACATAAAAAAAATTAGCAAATCTGAAAAAAAAAAAAAAAGAAAAAAAAAAGAAAAAAGGAAAAAAAAAAGAGAAATCTAAAAATGAAAAAGGAAAAAAAAAAGTAGATCTGTAGGGAAAAAAAAGTAGGGATGTGAAGAAAAAATTTATATATCTAAAATTGAAAAAAAAAACAAGGATATGGAAATAAATTAAAACAGATTTGAGAATGAAAAAGGAAAAAAAAAAGCTAGGATATGAAAAAATAAAGTAAAAAAGAGATCTAAAAAAAATGTTTTTTTCCCAAGAAGTTTTCTCAAACTTCTAATCCCCACCCCCCATGAGTTAGAGTTATTGCACATTGCACTATCTATGGGATAAAAATCTAGTTTAGGACTATTTTATCTTGTCCAATAGCGCCACCAAAAGCCAGATAGGATAAAAGTTATATGCCTCTTATCCTGACCACTCAAAAGGTTTAGAGGTTGTGTTATGGTAATTAAATTAGGAAACATCTATATGTCCCGAAAAAATATATTTAAGGATCTTTTACTGTGCTATAGGTGGTTTTACATGGACTTGTAAAGAATGCTTGGAACTCCCTAAACTTAAAGAGAATCATTAAATTCTCTAGAGTCTCTTAGAAACTTGTATAGAATATTATAAATAGGGTGACCTTTTAGAAAGATTACTTTATTAGGATGTCCCGAACTTCTAAAACATTATCATGAGTTTCTATTCCATTAGATGGTCGCTCCTTATATAAATCCTAGCAATTGATTGTACTAACTATTATTTATAAATAGGTTGGCCTTCAGTAAAATTATTCAACAATTATAAAATTTCTCAAGAAAAAAAACTACACTTCGTAAAATTATGCAGATTATTGACCGAGTAATAAAAGTTGCATTCTTATGTGTTTTCTCTACTTCTTTCTATCTCTTTTATCGTCAAATATGAAAAACCTACTTAAGTATTGTAACATGTAAAAGATAGCCCTCTTGGGCCAAATTCCTGGATCCGCCCCTGCATGTCAAGGATGGTTTGTGCATACTGATTTAAACTACAGTCTACTGAATCCACCATAAGCTAATATCCATTGTTTTGTGGAAACACTACGTGTGACCGTAGAACGTTGTCCTCGCTAAAATCCAACAAATTCTTGTGGACTCGTTTTGCATCATTCAAATTCTGAAAAAACAGAAAGGATCAAGGAAAAGTAAGCCCTAATTCATAGGCATTACCGTGGCCTATGAGTCCCTCATCAACGCGATTTATCTCATATGTTACACCCAGTACACCTATAGTAATCTATAAATAAGAAAAAACACCATCATCAATATATTGTGTGAAAAAATTGATTAGCATTTTTTTTTTGGCTCAACAATGATCACTTTTTTATTCATCATGGTAAACCATGGAACAAAGTCACGCACCTTACAATACAAAAACTAGAGAGCCTCATCAAGGCCTAGCAAAAAACCCCGAATGAACCCAAAATTGCAAGCCAAAGACAGAGATCTTTTAGTTAGCTAACCTTTCCCATTTCTATAAAACAAAAATTTGCCAGATTATTAACCAGAGCTACAAAAACATTAACTTAACACCTACATTAGCCAAGAACTTATATGACAGCAGCCCAAGTTAGTAATATACATTTGATCGGCACTCAATCTGATAGACCACCAAATAAACCTCCAGCATAGATACACCATAAAAGCATCCAAGATAAACCTTTCCTTTTATCAGCACCACATTGTAACAACGGACCCAAACACAATAGACACAACGAAGCAAGATTTACTCAGCAATGCCAATACCTTTGCAAGTCAATCTGAGCTCTATCATTCTGCCAGTAAAACCAACCTCCTGTTAGAAAAATACGAGGATAGTGCTATGAATTTGATTGAGGCGTGTTGTGGTAGTACTGTCCTTAAGAACAATTCCACCCCCTCGGAGTTAGTGACTCGATGCAGAAGGTCTCAACATGGCGCTATGTTCTCCAGGATTCAGCAATCAAATGTTCCAAATGTACACTCGAATTGGAAGAGTATATGAGTGCTCAGAATTGCTCCAAAACAAAATTTGTAGAAAAATAAAGAGAGAGGTAGCATAATGGTTTTCCTTATTGAGGAGTAAATTAGGGAAGTGATTGTTGGTGGTGATGTGATCATGTCCACAACAAGGACAATCATACTTATTTTGGAGATGTGTCACAATGCACATATGACAGAAGCTATGGCCACATGCCATTAGAAACATGTCTTTTTGATCTGCATGTCTTATGAACACAAGTCCTTATACATTATATTTAGATGAGAAGAGAAGAGAATTATTATAAAACCAAAGCATGACTACCTCAACAATCATATAATAAATAGGGAATTAAAATACTCAAAACCAGGTTTTACAAAAGTGATAACTCTTCAACAGTCAAAATTAAATTTAGGAGATTAATCTTGTTATAAACATGTGCAAAAGATTAATACTATGCACAAAACGTGACAGCACCCTCTATATGCGTAAGAGTATAATTCAAGATTTGCACCCCCTTGTGCGCATGTGAAAGAGCCTTTCCACAACACAAACTTACAAGCTTATGAAAGGAAATCACATATAACACTACAAGGAAAAAGGCTTTTTATGTCACTTAAAAAGTGACATAAATAGGTATTTATGTCACTTTTTTTTCCAGTAAAAAGTGACATAAATGGAGGCGACATAAATGTTTTAAAAGTGACATAAATGTTTTCGAAAAAGTGACATAAATGTTTCATAAAACCAACACATTTGTTAATAAAAAGTGACATAAATACTCAAAAGTGACATAAATACCATTTTATTTATGTCACTTTTAACCTAAAGTGACATAAAAGTAAAAAAGTGACATAAATACCAAACAAAATTATTACATCAAAGTCTTAAAAGTGACATAAATACTTAAAAGTGACATAAATACTATTTTATTTATGTCACTTTTAACCTAAAGTGACATAAAAGTAAAAAAGTGACATAAATACCAAACAATCAAAATCTTAAAAGTGACATAAATACTATAAAAGTGACATAAATACTTAAAAAAGTGACATAAATACCACCCTGTTAAAACAATATATACCACCCTGTACAAAATTAAATCCAACTCAATTAATGATCTATTGCAACTACTAAATTTCATCGATTCATCTAAATACCAACCAATTAATATATTGGAATGATCAAAAAAAATATACAATCGATCCGATTCAAAAGTGCTAAACTAATAACATATACATATTACATAATATTCATCAAAAAGTACTAAAAAAACTATGAAACCAACAACAAAAAATTAGCCTAGCAAAAAAAGTGGTTCCCTTGTTAGCTTTCCATCAAATTGTGAAACTTTAAGTTGTACCTACAAAAAAGAAAAACATTTCATTAATTAATTGTATATATAAAATAATAAAAAAGCAAAACTATGTTTGGGGGTTTTGAGAGACCAAAATGTGTTCGGGGACTCGGAATGATGTAATACTCGTTTTTTCGAATTATTTGTCAACCGTGAATATATCCGTTATGCATTCCGTTAGTTCCCGCAAGTTTATTTAGGCATGTTTGAAGTGTGTGTAAGGTTTTGTGGCGTTTGGTTAAGCGGTTTACGGATACACTACTCAAAACCTCAAAAACTAGGCTTTTTCAAGCCTAAGTGATGAAAGAGTCGCTTTTTTCGCATTTTATGTGAACCGTGAATCCGTTATGCATTCTAAAAGATGCAACCGATTATGAAATAGAGATATGATCTAAATGCATTCCAAATATCTACCGCTCAGTGGAACTAAATCAACTCAAAAGAACAAATGCTAACCTCTGCAAATACTGCAATAATTTTAGGAAGACACTGATTGTTGAGACCCAAAAGTTTCCTCTCTGACCTATAAATAAAAGCAAAGAATAAAACTGTAAGACCAAAGTGTACTGCACGAGAGAGAGAGAGAGAGAGAGAGAGAGAGAGAGAGAGAGAGAGAGAGAGAGAGAGAGAGAGACACTTGAGGTGCAATGTGACAAGATCAACAGCAATTAAGAATACAGATTTTGGAGAACAATTGCAAACATTAGAGATGTCAAACGATGAAATCTGCAGATTGTTTACTGTCAAGTTTTATAGGTTGGATTCATTATACTTATACAAGAAAGTCTTAATCTACCAACCATGTGCTACTCATCTGCTGCAAGATGTATGTTATCTTTCATGGCATAGTATTGTGGCAATTTATGCTTTCCTCTCAGAATCATTAATGAACTAGAAGTATAGCTCATATCTATAATAAGGCTCTACATGGAAATATTTTGAAGCAAAAAAAAAAAAAAAATCAACAATATTTATGAGCAGAATATAATATCTACCATTAGCAGCCTCTTTGCTTTGTTTCACCTCAAAACAAATATATGAAGACTAAGGGGAAACAGATTAAGGACATTCTGGAGTTGGAAACTAGTCACTCAAAATGACTTTCCCAATGTAAACTAATTTGTATTGTCTGGACATTCTGGAACTTATCATTTTTAGGCCTATTTTTTTTCTTATTCCTTCCTAATATCTATTAAACTTATCATTTTCAAGCCTATTTTCTTCTAATTTCTTCCAAATTTCTGTAAAACTTAATCGTTTTTAGGCCTATTTTCTTCTAATTTCTATGAAACTTATCGTTTTTAGGCCTATTTTCTTATAATTTCTTCCTAATTTATATAAAACTTAGTATAGAAGCCTCATTTTTTAGGCCACTTTGAAAGTT
Source organism: Hydrangea macrophylla (assembly GCA_033977485.1). NCBI lineage: Eukaryota > Viridiplantae > Streptophyta > Magnoliopsida > Cornales > Hydrangeaceae > Hydrangea > Hydrangea macrophylla. Next base: position 8,635,969 of record CM066986.1, read on the forward strand.
CGCTTGAGGCCTCGGCCAAATTTTGGCATCTCAGGGCCGGCCTTGAGTAAACAAATCATTTTATTATAGTGAAGCTAAGATACCTAAATATTTCTAAATTCAAAATCCCTATTTAGATTTATGGCCTTAAGCCTTCGAATTTGTAAAAAAAAAATACCTGTTATGCTTTAAAATATTTAAATATCATTTTCTAAGTAGAACCAATTGGAGTGAAATCAATCAGGCTCTTAACTTGGAAATCTAGAGCAACTATCAAATATTTAAATATCATTTTCTTTATTTATTGACAGACTTTTTCCCTTCACATGGATGCCATGTCACATCATTGCTCAATGACACATGTACCAATTAAGAAATGCCACATGTCCTTTAAATCAACCATTCCCCTCAATGTGAGCCAATGTTCACAGTACCTTGGTGTCCTATGGGCGAAGAATTGCTCTATATCAATCCTAGGATCAGCCCCATAATTAGAGTTGAACAAATCTTTAGCTTCCTAAAATGACTTGAGCTCTCTTCTGTCGACTGATCTGTAGTAACACAATTAACTTGGGATGTTCACCTAGTGACAATTTTTTATATACCTAATTCGGGTAAACCTTTTTGGAATGTTTGGGTGTCCCATGATTTAATGAGCTTCATAATTTGTGAAACATTTCAACGTAGAAATCCATCATCTTAAATTAGTTCATTGAGAAAATTAGGAAACTTCATCCTGCTTCTTCATTCCTAGTTTTTCTTAAGAGGATATAAATCATATTTTAAGCACAACATTTTATGTAGTTACAATTTTAGAAAAAAGACCAAACTCAAGATGATGGAATCCTCCATTAAGATACTTGACAAACTGTGAATGACCTCATTCCAATTTATGCGATGCACAAACAAACCACCATTAAATTATGATGCATGGACATAGAGTAGAGTCTCTAAAATTTAACCAGGCTGTTCCTCGAGTAGCTATGAAAATGTATAATTAAGTGTCCATGTCCCATCCCTCATACTTAAATTAGTTTTTGAATGACCAAACCTCAATGAAACTGATAGTCTATTAAAGTATCTCGACCTCTTCCCTTCTAAGCAACTTTGCGAACACTAATAAGTAATAACACAGAATATCTACAAACTACAGCACCCTTTTGACTAAATGGAGGGAATAAATAATGGCTGCAAGTTTCTAAATTATAGAGAATGAAAGCTAGATCATTCTGATACACTCTTATATATGCTGTGTTTGGTTCATGGATTTAGCTAGGGAAAGTCAAGGAAAATGCTTTTCTTTGTTTGGTTCATGAGGAAAACAGAAAAAAAAGAAAATATATGGAGGAATAAATAAAAATCTTGAATTTTGTGAGTCACTTCCTCCCTTATGTTAAGTTACAATTATATTTTGAATTTTTTTTAAAACAGTTTTTAAGCATGGACGAAAACGTACACACAAGGGAATTAGTTTTCCTACCCTTTTTCTTTTCATTCTCTAAATCTGCATACCAAATAGAGCCCTAATAGAAACTCATCACAAACCTTGTTCAGATAATTCATCTGTATGATGACACATGCCACTACAAGCATAAAGAACCATGTCTCTGGAAAGATTAACTGGTTCTTTCCTTCAAAAGTCAATTTCAATGATGTTCCAAGGGCTTTTACACTCATCACCTGTACATGGAACAATGAAATTCGATGTATAAAGATCGATATAAAGCAATAAAAGGAAACTGGAAGTATAGCTAATAATCAGAGTAACAGAAGAAAGTTTAAGCAGAGCTGCAGAGTAGCACTTGAAAACACAGAAGTTAACAGTCCATGGTGGGTGTACATTTTTTAAGCAGAAAAGAAAGTGGAATTTACTCATAAAAGAAGAAAAAGAAACACAAAAAACTTAAGTGAGATAAAAAGAACTTCCCAATTTAATCTTGCCAAGAAAAGAGATTGATCAATAGTTACCATTTCAACAAATATTTCACTTGAGCAAATAAGAAGTGCAAATAATGTGCTAATCCCAAAAATTGAAGCTCAGCCAGAACTTAGAAGTGTCCATGGAGAAAATCAAACCACGGCTCTCAGCAAGGCAAACATATGATTACCCAAGGATATTCTAATGCAATCCATATCACTAAAATTGTAAGAAAATAAATCATATTTGCTATTTCTTTCAACATATTCGCTGAATCTAAATATCAAGGCAACATTCTATTTCCTTTTGCATCTACTTTTTAATCAACAAGCAAAACAGAAAATAAATTAAGAAAAAATCTAAACCACAATCCCAATAAAACTACACTATACTCTAAAATCCAATCAAACTACTTTGTTCCAAATTTTCTCAGCAACCAAACAGATTTTCTGAAATTAGAGGAAGTAATGGAGAGAAAGAAACTCACTGAGCAGAGGAAGAATACGATTTTCTGAAGCTTTTGATGATGCATCCGATGGGAAGATGATGATGATGAATCAAATATGTTTTCTGCGAATATCAATCTCATATATATCCGAGATCTACTCTAACGTGATCCAACCCCTCCAGTATCATGTTTTCCGGCGGCGACTTCTTCCTCTTCTTTGAGACAAAACCGTATACACCATGAGATAGATACACAGGTAAAAATTTTAAAACAAAATCAGATCTAAACTTGTGACATAGCCGTATATACAAGGAGATAGATACATAGATGAAAAAAAAAATCAAATTGAAACTTGTGAAGATTGTTGGTCTAGGGCATCATTCGAACTCGAAAATCAAAATCCGAACCAAAACAACAACGAGAGAGAGATAGGAAATCAAAATCTTCATAGATTCAAGGTCTTGATAAGAAGAGAGAGAGAGAGAGAGAGAGAGAGAGAGAGAGAGAGAGAGAGACTGAGAGTTGAGAACAAGAAGCAAAGAGCCGATGAAGGCAGGCGCGCAACTAGGGTTTTGAAAGAGGGGATAGAGAAGTAATGTTTATTTACAAAATGCCACCGCGCGCATAAATTTTTTTATGTCACTTTTTTTAAAAAATTAGACAATTATGTCACTTTTTATAAAAAGTGACATAAAAATGAAAGTTTTATTTACAAAAATGCCACCGCGTTTTTATTTATGTCGATTTTTAAAAAGTGACATAAATGTATTATTATTTATGTCACTTTTTAAAAAAATGACATAAATACTTTATTATTTATGTCACTTTTTTTAAACAATGACATAAATAATCAAGTATTTATGTCACTTTTTTAAAAACTGACATAAATACTAAAAAAGTGACATAAAAAGCTCATGCAATAAATAATTATGTCACTCGAAATAAAAGTGACATAAATACAATTTTAAAAGTGACATAAATAGCCTTTTTTCTTGTAGTGTAAGGAGCAAATAAGTCTTGTGTTTAAACAATGTGAGATAGTTGTCTCAACAAGTTTTTTAGGCTTGAGTTTGGGTTTTTGAAATAATAATGGCTCATGGCTCAAATCAAGACTTATTTGGTTTTGTATTAAAATCCCCTAACAACAAATTTTATAACCCCAAAAATTGTTATAACTCAATAAATTCATTAATCCACAAATATTCCAACAACCCCCCCCCCCCCCCCTAATTCAAAATTTCAAACAAATAAAAAAGGTAGTGGAGCAAGAGAACTCAATGCATCAGAACTGGTGCCTTTAGGGCTATGAACCAGTCCCTAGGAATATAAGAAGTGATATTACAGGAATTTGGTGAAATAACATTTCTATGAACCATAATCCCTTATTGTAAATCAATCGTCTTATACCCACATTGATTCCTCATAATCTGAGCAACTCTAATCGATGTGGCACCTCTCGGCCCTGCGCCTATCCTGGATTTCATAAGTGCTCTAGAAAGCTTGCCTAAGTCATCATAGAAAGCGGCCCCACTTTCACACTTATATAGGTGAATCCATCAAGTATGTATTGCAATTAAACACACCATCCAAACAATATGGACTATGGAATTCATTAAGAGAGTTTAACTCAACCTTTTTCATTGCAATTGCACTATACACCATAGGAATGGATAACAATATAATCAAGTTATAGTGCATCTCAAATCAACCAATGACTTGTTATTACCCATATGAACCTATTTCTTGGGTTCTCCAATTACATAGGTTGGATTACCATCATTGTTGATTTTTGTTACAGGCATAAGTCTCATTCCCCTCGATGTTTCATACACTAGTTTCTCCCTAGTGGTTTTGTTAAAGGGTCAGCCAATTACACTTTTGACCTTACAAAATTAAGAGATAAATTTTATCTCAAACGACTATCTCACAATATTATATCTTAGGCGTATATGCCTACTCTTGCCAGAATAAGACTCATTCATAGCTTGTCTTATTACAGCTTGGCTATCTCATTGTAAAGAAACCAATGGAATTGGTTTATTCCAAATAGAAATATCTACTAAGAAGCTTTTAAGCCCCTTAGCCTCAATACCAGCTTTCTCAAGAGTTGCAAACTCATATTCCATCGTTAAATTAGTTGTGCAAGCTTGCTTGGACAACTTCCAAGATACTACACCTCTACTAAGCGTGAAAATAAATTCACTTGTTGATTTCGTCTAATACAATCCGAAATCCTATTCGCATAGCTATATTCTTCCACAACAATAGAAAGCAGAATATATATTTTTCCTTCTAAATTCATTTCTTCCTGAAGGAGAAAATCAATTTCCAAGTTGTCGGTACAAAAACATTGGTATAAAGTGAATCACCAAGTAAAACATTTCACTTTCCATTTTAAGAGTATCTCTTGTAACAACAGTGCTGTTACACATATGCCTATAGGCACTCAAGTCAATAAATCATCCCTCAAAATACCCGATTTGTTTTTCAAAAACAAAATTATTTGAAATCATTTTATTTTGAAGAAGGTTTGCTTGTTCATATATCGTTTACAACAGTTCTAGCTTAGGTTTGGTAGTGCATCCACATATATCATATTCCTTTTGATTAATAACATCATAGTTATATGTGATTTGATCTAACACTTAGCTCAAAGGAATTCAAAATTTGCAAAGAAAATTTTTATCTCAAAACTTTCCCAATATAATGATATTAGATCATTATAAACCAATAATAACCATTGAAATTTTTTAATTCACAAAATTACATTGGCTTTACCCAAATTCTTCATATCAATATAAAGTGACACTAAACTTTTTTGGTGTAAACATATCATAACACATACTCTATCATTGTGTTAATGATAACAATTTTCACTTCCTTTTAAAACTGTTAGAAAATTGTTTGATCAAAATTTTCCACGATACTAGTTGAGAGCCAATATTAAATCATATAACGTGTACATACTTTATTTTTTATTTGAATCTATAAACCCTTCCGGTTTATGCCAATAAATTTTCATCTTCTAATTCTCCATTTAAAAAAAAAAATAATTTTAACATCCATAACATGCGTATGCAAAATCATATAGCAATGACTAATAAAAATTTAATGGATGTAAATAGGAAAATAGATATCCAAAACATCAACCTTTTTCTTTTATTTTCGATCAAGTGATGAATTCAAAAACATTACAATATCATTGGACATATATAATAAAGTCCATCTCTACTTGAATGACTTCTTTTCAAAATTAACATTTGCAAAGTAAGATTATCCTCTAAACAAGTAGGATCTCATTTTAAATAAGTTAATGTACATAAATTACTTTCAAAATCTTTTTAGCACTAGGCTTTCTCATAAAGTTTTGTACTACACAAAATGTGTCATGATATCTATCATCCATTCTAAATTTAAAGTAGCTAGATGAGATAAAACATGAGGTTGAGAACCTCCACTATTCCTCAACTTTAAAGGAAAACATATGTTAAAAAAAAATTAATTTTGATTATGAAGAGGGTACTTTATTGGAAATAAAATATACAACTAGTAAAGCTTATCTCCAAAACTTTGAATCACCTAAATGGAAACTCGAATAAAAATATCACTTATCAATGTTTTTGGCTCAAAATAGTATACAAGTTTAAAAGAACTTGTCTCACCCAAATATATGTATTATCTCAATTGGGCATTAATAGAATAAGATATCACTGGTGGGTAAACAAAAATATACAAGTTAAAAAGTAACTTGGTCCACCCAATAATTTTCCTTACTAATTTTAAAAACTTTTCATAATATGAATAACCACTAATATAATAATACCTTAAAAAACCATAATATATACGTATCACAATTCCATACATATAAGCAAAACCAACAAAGTTGGAAATCTTACATTACCTTCTTACATAACAACTAAAACTTTGAGACCCATTAATGTTATGTAACCTCTATGACTATAATGAGATGTAATAGAGCCATAATAACTAGAATAATAAGTACATAGCAAGAAATTTAATGCCATAAAACTTATCAATAACCCCAAAACATTATGACTATATTTATTTTAAAATAGTCTAATTAACAATCTTTAGTCCACTACCATACTACCAAGTTTATGAGGTCCCCCAAATGACCAATTAACAAAACAAGCCAAAGGATTACGTACCATAAACAAAAAAAAACATGGGCTGAATATGTGTATGTGTGTACACGTATAAAGTGAACAAAGATGATGAACCTTTAACTATGAAAATTCTAACAGGTTCCAAAAATTTAGTCTTAAGTTTATAGTGATCAAATTTGTGAACATAGCTACAAACAAACATCAACATCAATTTTGCTAAATAACGTTAGAAACCCAAAATGAATGATAACATTAAAGAACTATTTGTAGCTCTAAAGAAATCCTACGCTCAAACGCGCGTGGCATGGGAGGTATATGTGTCTATGAGACTAAATTCAAACCCAATAAAAACATAAATTTGTTTTCACAAAAATTATGTTTCTACCCAAGTATCTATGGATTTAATATAACAGATTTTTCCAAAATACAAAGAAAGTCAATTTCTTTCTAAATAAGAAAAATAGCACATTCGGTCTCCAATTCTTAAAGCCAAGAACCTCATATTTCCAATGGCTCGCTAAGGTATGGGAACTATATCACGCCTCGGAACAGCATAAATAGTGAAAAATAAATTTCCTTTATGGGTCCATAGGGAATGACGGGTGAATAACCACATTGTCATCTACTTAAACAAAAAATACAACGATAGAGAAGATGCTAGTCATAGAACATATCTTATTAACATAATCAGAGGCTACAACGGAAATATAAAAGGTTTGGAAGCAACATATGCCCAAGTACCAATTATAAAAGTCTACTAAAACTATTACAACAACTGGCTTAGAGTCTGAAACTTATAACAATAGTAATAGAAGTACAACAGGTATACAAACTAACTATTACAATGCAGCACGTCTTCGTATTCAAGTCTTCAGCTCCCAGTCCGGCGGAACATCAGTCTCCGTCCTCAAGTCCTGGCAAGCTCTAGACATTGGAATGTCCAGGGCACAAACGCCATCAGCTTTGAATACAAAGCTGAGTGAGTACACTAAACAACACTCCTCACCGTTATTGTTCAGCATCTTAAAATGCGGTTAATCTCTTAATAATGACATCACTCACAGACATAGCAGAGGTCTCATTAAACTATTTATGAATTCAATGATAACAGGAAACATATTAAATTAAAACAATAATAAAGATCATGGTATAAATATCTCATCACTTATTAACCAAATCCATGCATGTAACCCATGCAACCACCTATGCATATACCTTTACGTCAGGACGCTGAATTCATGATTGAACAATCGTCTTACTAAACCATTCTCATATTCATATCCACTTCCGTATCTATTCATCGATAATAATATCATTCGATATCTGTACGTCAATATATAATACCAATCTGTATCCATACGTTGATGCCATAATATAAATCTGTATCCATACGTCGTTACAATAATGCCAATCAGAATCACCCGACTAGGCAGTAGGTCCCATGATCCCTTGATAGGTTTACCAGTTATCTACACGGTACCACCTATCTATAAACGATAGAACGGCACATCAGACGTCTTCAACGATGCGTATACTCTCACTGGTCATCTACACAACTGAGAATACATTAGAACACTAGCCGGACGTCTTCAACGGTACACTGGATGTCTTCAACAGTGTATACGCATCATTGGACTTCTTCAACAATGAGAGGCGCACTAGGAACTCTAACTATCCTACGTCCACCCGGCTCGTCAACCGTTGATCCTACGGATCCAAAGTACACATATCTCTTATTCCACATTAATTATAGTTCCCATTTTTCATCATATCTTCTCATCTCTTCGTACCAATATCCCAATTCTCATCGTATTCTCTTATCTCTTCATACCAATATCCCATGCATGCTGACCACATGTCGTGAAATGCATTACTCTAGATACAACATATCTATTCATTACTGATTATTAACATGCAGTTGTATTCCGTTCTACTATACAGTTTAACAATAGAACATATGGAATTACTACCAATAAACAGTTCATCTCATATCGACAGTTAACATATAATAATTCATCTTGTAATATTAACGATCACTGCATATAAGTCTAGTCCTGACATAGTACATATATATCTTATCCACATATAGCAATAACACATATGGTACAACTATTAACAAGTTTGATATGTCATAAGTATAAAACAATATACAAATGACATTCTGTTCATATCCAATCAATTGGCCAAACATAGCAATCGATTAGAAACAATGCCAATCGATTGACATACCAATCGATTGACAATCGATTAGGAAATTATACAATCGATTGGACTCTGTCTTATTCCTCAAAACTGTTGGTTTTTATATAAAAACGTTGGGGGTTCTCTTCTCTTTCATACATGTTTTTAAACTCATACAAACATCCCAAGAACACATCCTTGAATGAGTTAATGAAACTCACCTTGTCCCAGCGTTACGGTGATGGCGTCCCGAGCTCCACGGCGGCGGATATGGTGGTTCTCTCTTCTCTCTTCTCCTCTGCTCTCTCTATCTGTCTCTTCTTTCTCTCTCTGGTCTCCTCTTCTTTTTCTCCTTCTTCTTCTTCTTCTTCTTCTTCTTCCTCTCTCTAACCCGAGAGTGTGTGTATGTATATATATATAATATATATATATGTATATATAATATATGATAGTATAACTCTCTCTCTCTCTCTCTCAAACACATACACAGCAAACTTATATATGTATAAGGGATATGGTATATATAGGGAGGGGAAAACAATCACAACCATACAAATCAAACGAGGTGGCCAAGTCCAGCTACTCTCAATTGATTGGTACCAGGTGGCAATTGATTGGGGTTAGGTTGGCAATAAGGCAATCAATTGGTAAAATATCCAATTGATTGGAATAGCAATCAATTGGAATAAGGACAATCGATTGGGGAATAATGCCAATCGATTGGGATGCAAACTTACCCAAAGGCTAGGAAAGGTACTAGGGATATATATACCTGAAAATACAGGGTATTACATCATCCACCACTCATCAAAAGATTTCATCCTCGAAATCTGAAGCAGTAGCCCCTATTACCAAAAAGAAATCCATCTCGGAAGACATACTCTAAAATGCTCAAGTTCTCGTTTTACATAAACGATCACATCAGCGACCAAAGGGTTAAGTTCTAGACACGCAATATAAAGATATCACTGATCTATGAATACTAGGGTGATAACTGCCAATCTCAGGTTTTAGAGATATGAAATTTGTATGTCAAACTTCAGAAAAAAGGTTCTAGGTAACACAATCTAATCATCTTACAAAATCTGAAACGCCTAGTCTCCAAGTCTCCAAATAGAAGGTTTATTCCTCAGGTCAAACTCTACGGTGTAAGGGTTCTATTGATCAAGTGTTCTAATCTCATCTAAGTTATAGTGAAGCATTGTCATCTATTCTCGTCTCCGAAGATGCTTCATACTGTGCTGACTGTCTCCCATCTCTGGACTCCTTATTATCATCATTAGTGTCCTTAGTCAGTCTCGTGTTGCACATGACGTTCTGCTACATCCTTGTTAACTCCAATGTTGTTGTCGTCCTTCAATATGTTGACCTGAAAGCATTTTGACTCTGGCATCGTAGTTGATGACTTAAACTTCTTCACGTCTCCAAATTCTCATGTACTATTGATATAATTATCTCGTTGAGGTCGTACAATCTTTTGAATATCCGTTCTGCTTCCACGTACTAATCAACTAGGTTAGGTAGGGCTAAATACTAATATCGTGAGTTGGTTTACTATACAACATCTCGACTAGATGGAAGCAATATGAACTCAGTGTTAAAAAGCGATCTTCTATGGTACTCTTTATAATTCAGGTGTTGTCTCTGCATTACTTGTATCTCTTCTCGTGTACTCGCAATCTTCTAGTTCATCCTCTCCGGTCAAGGCTACGCCTCAAGAAAATTGAGATTCCTTATCTCTGTCCAACATACCAATGGTTGGCGTAGTCTTTCGTGTAGGGAGGCTAATGATGTCAGATAGGGAAACAAGTGATGTCTTATGGGGATGCAATTGATGTCTTATGGGGATGTAATTGATGTTATATCTATACTTAGATAACTATTGTCTATCAGTGTCAAACGAATTGTTCAGGTATCTACCATTTACGGTGTAGGCTAATCTTCTTACAATAAAATCAAAAGAATGCCAACTTCCTGTATGTCAGGATCATATATAATACAAAATGTAGGTGATGAGGGTCGTACCTTCTGTCTATCATTCTTGTCTAAGATCCATTACTTGTTCAGTGGGTCTGCCCTCGTGATACTTGTTGTGACAAAACATTGTGTCGCATCTTTAGTTCTGGACAAAACTTATGGACATGACCAACTTTACCGTAGTTGAAGCGTCGTATTCCTCATCTATTAGATTTCCTTAACACTCTGTATTCTCGGGAATGGTGTCCTGGTATTCCATAATTGTAGCAGATATCTCGTTCTCTGTGCTGTATTGGAGTCGCCACTAGTTTTGATTCTTTCTTGTCATTCCCCAATCTCTTACGCTTTTGGCGGTTGCCCATGTAACTTCTCTCTGTGTTTCCTTGTTGAACTTGGTTAGCTGCCAACACAATCTGACTGTCCCTTCCTCTCTGATCCGTTAGGAGAAACTGACCGTACTCTGGAAATGCTAGATTAGATCATTGCCCTTCACTAAACTGAGTGTCGTCTTCCAATTTTGTTGCCATTTTTACCAGAGCTTCGAAAGATTGATCTAAATGTCCTATAGTCATATGACGGATATGTGGAACTAGTCCCTGATGATATCTTTTGATCTTTCTTCTTAGGGTATCGATCATATATGGTGCAAATCGTGATAGTCTCTTGAATTAAGTTGTATATTCTGGTACTGTAAAAGTACCTTGGACTAATTATATGAAATCCATTTCCCTTTTGTTTTTCTCAGATTCTAGGAAGTACTTTTCTAGAAATCAGGTCATGATGATTCCCAAGTCATTCTTCCTACAGCTTCTCCACCTATCGTAGCTTTTACTGCATCCCACCAATCTGCTGCTAAGAACGTCAGTTGAAATACGGCCAAATATCTTTTCTCAGTGTTAGTACATTCAAGTGTCTCAAATATCAATTCTATCAGGCGAATCCATTGTTCAGCTTGCCATGCTCCCGTTAATCCGGTAAAGGTCTCTAGTTGAAGAGTATGAAATTCCTTTAGCAGCTTGACTCTTATTGGACATACTGGTGCTTCATTGCCGATGACACAATCAGCACGATTGATAACTTGTTCCATGGAATAGATGAAAGCTCCGAACATTTCTGTTGGATCTATCTGAGGAGGTACTACATTATGTACTCCATTCGACTGGCCAGGGTTTTCTCAAGTTGTCCTAACCATAACGAGTGCAAGTAGTGTTCAGTGTCACTACCTACAAATGAAAAAAAAAACTATTCGGTTAGACACATTCTATCTTACAGCTTAAGCAAGAGCATGTGGTAAATATACAATACCACTATATAATACGAGCACACCAAGCAATACGGATACCTCACATAAACACTAATATTAACCACAAAGGTCAGACTATCTATAAGGTATTCTCAAATATATCTATGCTCAAGACAAGGGTTACGAAACTACAGGTTCTATGTGTAACGTCAAATCTAAAAATTCTATTTCTATTCTCAAGTTCCAGACTACAAGTACTACTCAACTAACAAGTGAGACCACTCAACTAACATATGACTCAAGGTAACAGGATAATCTTATCCATAACCTTGTTCTATTTCTAGGCCATACTGACTATTTTGAGATCCCTCAGGAATTTGTCAGTGTCTAAAATCCAACGGCGCTCTACACTTATGATCTCTATAACCACAACTAACTCTGAATGCCTTATTCTCCGCGAACTCCGCTACCAACAGTTCTAAGGATTTCCTATTGGTTCCAGCGGTTACTACTTGCTAACAAAAAATTCTCGGATGAATTCTTCTAACTTCTCATCTACGTGACAAGATAATAGCTCCATCTCATCTCAACTAATCCTCATGCTATCGACATTAACTTAGAACTCGGGTTCTAATCACAAAGACAAGCAGTTAACAACTGAAATCTAGGCTCTGATACCAAAAATCCTGTCATGCCCCGGAACAACATAAATAGAGAAAAATAAATTTTCTTTATGGGTCCATAGGGAATGACGAGTGAATAAACATATTGTCATCTACTCAAACCAACAAATACAACGATAGAGAAGATGCTAGTCATAGAACATATCTTATTAACATAATCAGAGGCTACAACGGAAATATAAAAGGTTTGGAAGCAACATATGCCCAAGTACCAATTATAAAAGTCTACTAAAACTATTACAACAACTGGCTTAGAGTCTGAAACTTATAACAATAGTAATAGAAGTACAACAGGTATACAAACTAACTATTACAATGCAGCACGTCTTCGTATTCAAGTCTTCAGCTCCTAGTCCGGCGGAACATCAGTCTCCATCCTCAAGTCCTGCCAAGCTCTAGACATTAGAATGTCCAGGGCACAAACGCCATCAGCTTTGAATACAAAGCTGAGTGAGTACACTAAACAGCACTCCTCACCGTTATTGTTCAGCATCTTAAAATAATCTCTTAACAATGACATCACTCACGGACATAGCAGAGGTCTCATTAAACTATTTCTGAATTCAATGATAGCAGAAAACATATTAAATGAAACAATAATAAAGATCATGGTATAAATATCTCATCACTTATTCACCAAATCCATGCATACAACCACCCATGCATATACCTTTATGTCAGGACGCTGAATCCATAACTGAAAAATCGTCTTACTAAACCATTCTCATATTCATATCTACTTCCGTATCCATTCATCGATAATAATATCATTCTGTATCTGTACATCAATATCATAATACCAATCTGTATCCATACGTCGATGCCACAATATAAATCTGTATTCATACGTCGTTACAATAATGCCAATCGGAATCACCTGACTAGGCAGTAGGTCCCATGATCATTTGATAGGGTTACCGATCGTCTACACGGTACCACCTATCTGTATATGATAGAATGGCATATCGTACATCTTCAACGATACGTATACCCTCACTGGTCGTCTATACAGCTGAGAATACATTAGAGCACTAGCCGGACGTCTTCAACGGTACACTGGACATTTTTAATAGTGCATACGCATCACTGGACGTCTTCAACAGTGAAAGGCGCACTAGGAACTCTAACCATCCTATGCCCACCCGGCTCGTCAGCCGTTGATCCCACGGATCCAAAGTACACATATCTCTTATTCTGCATTAATTACAGTTCTCATTTCTCATCATATCTTCTCATCTCTTCAGACCAATATCCCAATTGTCATCGTATTCTCTTATCTCTTCATACTAATATCCCATGCATGTTGATTACATGTCGTGAAATGCATTACTCTAGACACAAGAATCATCACATGCTCTGTATTCGTCATATCTATTCATTACTGATTATTAACATGCAGTTGTGTGTCGTTCTACCATTCAGTTTAACAATAGAACATATGGCAGTTACTACCAATAAACATCTTATCTCATATCGACAATTAACATAGAATAATTCATCTTGTAATATTAACGATCACTACATATAAGTGTAGTCCTGACATAGTATATATAGATCTTATCCACATATCGCAATAACACATATGGTACAACTATTAACAAGTCTGTTATATCATAAGCATAAAATAATATACAAATGACATTCTACTAATATCCAATCGATTGGCCAAACATAGCAATCAATTGGAACCAATGCCAACCGATTGGGCAAAAATGGCAATCGATTGACATACCAATCGATTGGAACTCATGGCAACAGATTGGAAAATTATCCAATTGATTGGATCCAATGGCAATCGATTGAACTCTGTCTTCTTTCTCAAAGCTATTGATTTTTATATAAAAACGTTAGGGGTTCTCTTCTCTTTCATACATATTATTAAACTCATACAAACATCCCAAAAACACATCCTTGAGTGAGTTAATGAAACTCACCTTGTCCCGGTGTTCCGGTGACGGCGTCCTGAGCTCCCCGTCGGCGGATATGGTGGTTTTCTCTTCTCTCTCTGGTCTCCTCTTCTTCTTCTCCTTCTTCTCCTTCCTCTCTCTCTAACCCGAGAGTGTGTGTATATATATACAATATATTTATATGTATATATATATAATATATGAGCGTATAACTCTTTCTCTCTCTCTCTCAAACACACACATAGCAAACCTATATATGTATAAGGGAGAGGGTATATATAGGGAGGGGAAAACAATCATAATCACACAAATCAAACAAGGTGGCCAAGTCCAGCTACTCTCAATCAATTGGTACCAGGTGGCAATCGATTGGGGTTAGCTTGGCAACAAGGTAATCAATTGGTAAAATATCCAATCGATTAGAATATCAATCGATTGGAATAAGGGCAATCGATTGGGATATGATGCCAATCAATTGGGATGCAAACTTAAACAAAGGCTAGGAAAGGTAGTAAGGATATATACACCTGAAATACAGGGTATTACAAACTAAGAGAATAAAATTCATGGCAAACTAAACGTCTTAAAATTATTGAAACAATAAAATAGATTGAAACAAAATTACCGGATTAAGCTTAGACTGAGTCGTTTCCTGTAGATCATAGCAGCATCCATAGATTATTTTTAAGATTGTTGGAAAAATACGAGGATAGTGCTATAAATTTGATTAAGGCGTGCTATGGTAGCACTGTCCTTAAGAATAATTCCGCCCCCTCGGAGTTAGTGACTCGATGCAGAAGGTTTCAACATGGCGCTATGTTCCCCAGGATTCAGCAATCAAATCTTCCAAACGTGCACTCGAATTGGAGGAGCATATGAGCGCTCAGAATTGTTCCAAAATAGAATTTGTAGAAAAATAGAGAAAGAAGTACCATAATAGTTTTCCTTATTGAGGAGTAAATTAGGGAAGTGATTGTTGGTGGTGATGTGATCATGTCCGCAACAAGGATAATCATACTTATTTTGAGTCACAATGCATATATGACAGAAGCTATGGCCACATGTCATTAGAAACGTGTCTTTTTGATCTGCATGCCTTATGAACACAACAAGTCCTTATACACTACATTTAGATGAGAAGAGAAGAGAGTTATTACAAAACCAAAGCATGACTACCCCAATAGTCATGTAATAAATAGGGAATTAAAATACTTAAAACCAATTTTTACAATAGTGATAACTCTTCAACAGTCAAAATTAAATTTATGAGATTAATCTTGTTATAAACATGTGCACAAAAGATTAATACTATGCACAAAACGTGACAGCACCCTCTATATGCGCAAGAGTACAATTCAAGATTTGCACCTCCCTTGTACGCATGTGAAAGAGCCTTTCCATAACACAAACTTGCAAGCTGATGAAAGGAAATCACATATAAGGAGCAAATAAGTCTTGGGTTTAAATAATGTGAGATAGTTGACACAACAAGTTTTTTAGGCTTGAGTTTGGGTTTTTGAAATAATTTAGGCTCACGGCTCAAATCAAGCTTTATTTGGTTTTGTATTAAAATCCCCTAACAACAAATTTTATAACCCCAAAAATTATTATAACCCAATAAAATCATTAATCCACAAATATTCCAACCCCTCCCACCCAAAAATACTCCACCAAAATGCAGCAAACCCATACTAGCATCTAGTCCCTGTTTACCCAACACAGCAAACCTAGCCTTTTTTTTTTCTCTTCCTGCATAGACAAAATAAAATTAAAAAGAAGGTGGAGAAGCCACCAAGGCTACATCGCAGGCTTTAACAAATAAAAACTCCAGAAAGAAACTGGGAGCACCCAAAAACCACTGCCTAATTTAAAAAAAAAAAAAAAAAAACCAGACTCAAGGGTGTGCTGAAGACAAGGTTTTTCCCCTGCTTTGCATGTCTCTCTCTCTCTCTCTCTCTCTCTCTCCCTCCCTCTTAATTAAAAATGAAAGTAAAGAAGAATGGGAAGTTATATTTAGGGTTTCTTGTGGGTTGGGCATTTAAATAATGTGGTGTTGGTGGCTTTTTTGATACATAATGTGGGTTTGGGCTTTGGGCTTAAAAGTGGGTTTTGGGTTTGATTTAATTATACTTGATTTTACTAATTATTAGAAATTTTAATTTATAATTGTCATTTATAAAAAATTAATTTATCTTTATTTAATTTATATCATTTAACCAACGACTCATGTGGTCAAGTGGCATTACCTTGATCATGTTTGTTCGCCAGTCGAAATGAGTGGCCCATGTTGGGCTTTGCTATGGGCCATTGAGAGGCTGTGGGGTGAGGGTTTATGTGCGTGTGTGGGGTGTGAGTGCATTGTATCCAAAAGTGAAATAAATAAGAATCTAAAAAAAAAAAAAGGTTATTTAGGTTAATTAGGTTAGCTGCTGGTGGGCTTGGCCGTAAAGGATTGTTCATAAAAAGCTCATGAATCCACGACCTCCTTTTGATGATACTTTCAAACTTCAATTATAACCTTGCAGGCTTGTACACAACACTTCTTTGTTTAATAAACTAGTTGGAACACGTGCGTTGCACGTGTTATAGTGAAATTTTCCCCCGAGTGTTTTAGTTTTTTATCTTAGTTATTATATCATTAATTTGTTGTTTATTTTGTGGCTTTCACATCTACTATATTTAAAATTGACTAATAGTCTCGTGCCAAATTGGTAACCCAAACACCAAACTATTTTAATTAAAATGGACTAAAAGTTAAATTCCCTCATCCGACCTTTCAAACCGTATAACAAAGGTGACTTGATAATATGAGAACAAAATTTGCTACCTACAAGTTGTTTAAGGGTAGGTCGTCAGGTCGTGTGTAATTTATACTTAGGGGTAGGCCCGCGCAAGGCACAGGGTGGCGCATATGTGTTTAATATGACAATCATGTTTCACAGATATGAATATAGTAAAATCCATAATTAAATTTTGGAAATTTGGGAAAAGGGGCATTAAAGAGAAGTTAATGGTACGTAAGTCCAAATAAGATAAAATGTTGGGATTAAGGACACGCTGTAGACACCTCATTTTGTCGGTTAATAGACTTAGGAGGCATAAGCATGTCAAATCTCGATGATTAGAAAGATTGAATTTTCAGAGATTGCCTCTAACTCTTAAGAAGACAAAGAATTGGCATATATGACCAAAATGCCCCTGAAAGCCCAGAACTCTCCAAATTGGCCCAAAACCTCAGAAATCATTCAATGTCATTCAAAATAAATATAAAAGTATTTTAAAGAGAGAAATATTTGAAAACATCAGCTCTCAAAGGCTCTGGGAAGTCCCGAAAGTCCCCATTTGACTTGTTTGACCAAAAATTTTCAAAATCACCCGAAATCTAAAATCTTTCTAAATAATGCAAAAAGTCTTAAAATATGTTTTAAAAGAAAATCTGACGAAAACGTCAGTCTTCGGAGGCTCCCAGAACATCTTAGAAATGCACTGTTTGACTGTAAGTTTGACCGAAAGTCAAAGTTACCTTTTCGACATTGAAATATTTTTACCAAATACTAGAGGTCAATAGCTTTCCAACTGTGTATCGCACATAATTTATTGACTTAAACGACTTTGTTATGAATTTCTGAAGGTGAAAGAGGCAATCAAATCAGATTTTATCGCGAATACCGCAAAACTTTCCAAACTGACCCAACTTTAAACTATTTTTGTATGGAATTTAGACCTCAATACCTTTCCAATGGTATATCACAATCTCAATTTGGATTTTGTACGAGTTTTTTGTGAATTTTGGAATAAATAGGGTAGTTTCAAAAATTCTGGGAGTTCTGGGGGCCTAAACGCAAAATCTGGTCAATTGGGAGGTTGAATGCCATGAAGGCACTGGCCCATTGCAGCGGCGGTAGTGGTCAAGTGCCGTGGCGGCACTCTTTAAGTGTGTGTTTTTTTTGTTTGTAATTTTTGTTTAATTTTTGGGTTCCAATTCAAATTTCCAATAAATAAAACGACACAGTTTTGATATTCTGAACTTTTTGGACCAATTAGAGACTTTTTAAAATCTAAAATACACCCCCATCTTGGCCTGTAAAAGAAGACCATTTGCTTCCATTTAGGGGAGACTTGAGGTGTTTAGTGGAAGCTTAGGGAAAGAAATAGAGAAGAAGAGTGGAAAAGAGAGAAGAAAAGAGAGGTTTTTCCACACTTCCAACCCAAAAAATGTGAGTTTTTATTTTATTTCTACAACTACTTCAATTCATTTTACCATTACAATGAGTTCTTAGAAGTTAGAGAGCAATCTACACCCACAAACACACATATATGAGAGGTAGAATGCTCATGGTTCCACCATTGGTAATCATTGATTATATACTTGTTCTTCCTTCCTAATCTCAGTTATTTTTCTTTATCATACTTGCACTTCCCCTTCTCAATCTCATTTCTATTTTGATTTCTTTTCATTCTAGCATAATCTCTTCCTAACCCCCATTTCTATTTTGGTTCATTTTCATTTGCATAATCTATCCCTCATCTCATTTCTGTTTTGATTTCTTTGTCATTTGCATCATCTCTCCCTCAACCTCATTTCTATTTTGATTTCTTCTTCTTCCAAGTTCATGATTTGAGCATCTATTTCAAGCCCCCCCCCCCCCTCAAAATCCCAAACTCTTTTCCAAAAACTAAATTGATTTTCTTAATAGTGATGCAAAATAGTGAGTTACTGAAGTTCAAACATTTAATTGAATTAACATGTGAGGTATGATGATGAAACCACTTGAAAACCTTCTTTATACATCATAGTTCAACTTGATTTTTCCTCATCAATTTTAGAAATGTAGAAATGTGTTTTCTGGATTTTAGAAGTTCATGTTAATAATCTGTCTTTTCTCTCACAGATTGTAGTCTGACTTCTTATATTTATTTAGGATGTTTTTCATCATACAACATGGCCATTTCTTTTCTTTTTTTCCCCAATGTGGCATAAAACTTCCTGTATCTTTTGAGCATCATAATAGTTGTTTTGATATTTATAATCAATCATAGAAAATCAGTCAACAGTGCAGTCCCTGTTTCTGAGTCACGTGTACATTCTGATTTGTTTCTCTTAATCTGTGATAGATATTGTAGTTTGGATTTTTGCATGGTTTAATAGACACATTAAGGGTTATCCATGATTTTCCCCACTTTTACTAGAGCGTTTCAAGTATTTTTGGTGGATTTTACAAAATCAGTTCACTGTTCTAGACACTATTCACAGATTCTTTTATTTGATACATATGTCATGATATGATACTTCCATCCATCTTAATTTGTCATACATACAAAGAACTTAATTTTTCCATGTTTAGTAATATTCCATGCCCTAATATGTACCATGTGCGTCATCCATCATCTCATGTATCATATTCTCATGGATTCTTGAGTTTGATTTCTAAATAATTATCTTGATTTTGTCAATACTTTGAGGAGTTCTTGAAGTAAGTTGGAAGATGACATCCTAAGTGGTTATAGATCTCCATTTGAGTGCTAGAAATATACTCTCAAGACACCCCTTTCAAAACCCTTCTTGATCTCCAAACCTTGGTTTGCAAAGATTGAAAAGTTTGTTTCCCAAAACCCCCAAAACAGTGAGTTGTTCAACTTGAAAATGCTATTCTGAGTTCAATACTCAATGGAAGGGTTCCATATTGACCCAAACATTCTTCTAAAACATTCTGTTTTTTTTTGTCATAGCATCTTTGATTGACTTTCAACTTATTTTCCAGAACACTTTTCCAAAAAGAGTGGTCCCAACTCATTTTTTTTCTTTAACTTCAAGGTCTGAGGGAACTTTCTATATATTATGATCTATCCAATGTTTTGTTTTCATTTTCAAAATTTTTTCTACATTTCAGTCGACAATACGAATTTTGTTTCTGAGCAACCTCTCTTATTTATATGATTTCTCTCAATTTACAACTTCAATCTTGATTTGACTTTTTTCTATGTGTTCTATACACAGTAGGGATGACCTCCATAAAATGTTATGAATTAAAAACATTCCTAACCTCACTTTTCCATTTTTACGACATCAGTTCACTGTTCTGTCCACTATTCAAAGCAAGCATGTTTTACTTTCATTCTTTGATTAGAAGTTCACATGCAATCTAAATTATCCCATATCTTAGGAAGTTGTTCACACCAATTTTGTATATATCCTACAATAACATTCTTCATGCATTCATGCATATTCTAGACTTTTAAGTTACTTTAGAGAAATTTAAAAACACAAGCACACGACTACTTTGCACATTCTAGGATTATACATTGCACCCATGCAAGATTTGGGGTTTTTGTGACTCCTAATCCAAGAAGATCATAAGGAATGAAGTTGATCACACGTTCATGCTCCCCTCCAATCTAATTTTTAATACCATCCGTCCCTGGGATTGAGAGGTCTTCTTTTCTCAAGAATCAACATGCATACATCACTACACCAGAATGACAGATTTTTTACTGCTCTAGGAGGTGACAAAGGGCCTTTGTCACTGCTCTAACCCGTGACAATTTCGGGGGTGACAAAAAATATTTATCACTATCTTATGCAGTGACAATTTTGTTTGTCACTGCCCATTTGAGGAACCCTTATATTAAAGGGGTAATTTCCTTCCCTTTTTCACCGCTAAGAACTGTGACAATAATTTTATATTTGTCACTGCTCCTAGCGATGACATGTTAGTGACAATAATTTTAATGTTGTCACTGCTCTGAGCGGTGACAATATTGGTGACAATCAATTTAATTTTGTCACTACTCCGAGCAGTGACAAAGTCGGTGACAATAAGTTTAATTTTGACAGTGACAAATTCAGTGACAATAAAAAAAAATAGTTGGCTGAAGGATAAATAAAAATTGTTCTTATTTTGGAATAAGAGATTAAGAGATCTTACTACACAAATATGTGAGAGGTTACAAAATCCTACATGGTATAGTTTAAATAACAAGCTTTGAATGAATGTCTTACAGAATTAGTTCAATGCAACATTTTAGATAGTTTATTTAGATACCTCTACTAACATACACATGAACCAAAGTAGTTTAATCAGTTGATTCGACGGTTGAATTTGTGAACCCTAAATTGAATGTCTTACTGAATTAGTGCAATATAAAATTATAGATAGTTTATTACACACCTCTACTAACATACACATATACCTATGTAGTTTAATCGATTGATTTGACGATTGAATCTGTGTACCCTGAACTGATTGTCTTATTGAATTAGTGCAATGCAACATTATAGATAGTTAATTTAGACACCTCTACTAACATACACAGTACCTAATAAGTAGTTCAATCGATTGATTTGACGGTTGAATCTGTGTACCTGAACTGATTGTCTTATTGAATTGGTGCAATGTAACATTATACTCCCTCCGTCCCAAATTGCATGGCACTTTTGGGAAATAGTAATGCTAGATGCACTCTCAAATACACAACCAAATGCACAATCCTACTTTAAAATGTTGGACTTCGTGCTGAAAAGCTTGCACACCCTGCACACCCCATTTTTTGTGTACAAACTTTTCAACACGAGGTCTAACATTTTTAAGCAGGGTTATGCATTTGATTGTGCATTTAGGAGTGCATCTAGCATTACTCTTTGGGAAATCCAACTTTTTAAGGGAACACAATGATTACACTTTTGTCAAAGTTTTACACTCTAACTTTTCAAGTTTGCCCCTCATACATGCATTTAGATCAGTTAGAGGTGTGAAAAAAGAAAGGGCAAAACACTAAAGATTCAAAATTTATTGTGTTGATTTTTCAGCATGGACTAACATTATGGGATAACCCAAAATAGAAAGAGTGTCCAGCAATTTGGGATAGAGGGAGTAGATAGTGAAGGAAAAATAGGTTTAATTATTTTAAATGCGCAGCAGAAAGATTAAGTTTCAAAAACATTATTGGTAGCCCGGATCTACTACTCGTTAACTCTATAGATACGTATAAGAAGGGGAACAAGAATTATACCTCGCGGTCTTGAACCCAATTCTGAAATCTCGGACTTCCAGCAGCCTCCACTAGATGGTCATCACTCTTATGACTCCTACGGATGCTCCTGGAGAGGCTAGGGTTGGTGGGAACCCTAAATAGAGAGGATAGAATAGGTTTGTGTAACGCCCCAAAAACCAAAGCCACGTGGGCGACGTCAACGAGTCAAACAATATAACGTAAAGCACAGAATAGTCCAATGTGGACCAATTCACAAGGCGGAAGCATAGGGGAATCCTATGTGGATTCCAAAGAAAAGTCAATAAGTCAAGGGTTGACCCACGAGGACCAAATGGGTCAAATAGGGTCAACCAACATAGTTTGGTTTTGACATGAGTTTGTAAAGAAGTATAAAGAAACTCCAAAGGTTTAAAAGTAACAAGTAATGAAGTTTGCTTTGAAAGTTTATCATAAAAGAGGTTTTGGAAAGATTATGATCAAACAGTCCTTAGAAAATTGAAAGTATTAATTTTCCCATAATAATGTAACCATAGACTAAGAAATGCGAACAAGTATTAAAAACATAATTTAACAAGGATCCTAGAGGATCCAATTATCAAGATTAAGATTAAGATTACGAGGGAATTTACAAATAGTTTCTTATAATTCCAGTCTACGAATGAGATAACGGTAACAACAATTACAATGTTCCTACCATGAACTATATCATTGGAACATTAACAAATCACAAAACTTCCTCATAAGGAATCTTCCAAAATGAGACGCCATGCGTCGGATAACTCTTGGGCCTTGCCCTAATCAACAATTCCTGAAAAAAGGGGTTTTATAGATTCATTAGGAACGACGGCTCAGTAGAAAACATTGTAGAAATGTACTACTACTTCTAAAATCATGCTATGACATGCGGTGCAATGCTTTGCCGCCATGGCGATGCAACTAGCCGGATGGCCAAACCGTGAAACATTCCCAACTCAATATCCCAATCACACACTTTTACACCGGATAGCGAGCCACTCAAATGTGAGTGTAGCATACAAGATCTCCGGTAGCTAGCCGAATATGATCTTGCGTTTTAGAATGTTTTAAGGATCACAAACAACCTTCCTCAGTTCATACCCGCTTCCGGAATTTTATCAAATTACAACCCCAAACGGGGATTCCAAAGACATTCCCCAATCGTGGGAATTTTAACAATTTCATATGCCCCAAGCCAATGCCATGAATGCTTTGCCGACTTGGCAACTATGATATGCTACTAGATGCGGTTATGCTTTAACAATGTCATTTCTAAGAATACAATGACAAGAAGTAAACATGGTAGTTCATATACAATGTAATCATCACATTAGGCAAATAAGAGATTTCTAACATCAATTCGTATTTGAAACTATAGAAACTCAAATAGCATTTCGGTTTACACATGGATTCAAGTAAGCACATAAGGGTAAGTAATCATTCAATTAATCACATAAGAAGATTTCCAAAACAAGATAAATGTCTATTGACACTTACACATGGGAAACCATGAAGTTAGAAATAATAGTGCACTTAAATAATGAAATCTACCTCTTGAGTATTTGAGCAAATACCCACATCACACCAAAGCAATCCAAAGAAGAAATTTGTACATTAGCATATTCCCAAAGCTATCAATACCTAGTTAAATAAAATCATATTAGGAATAGGAAACTAAGGTGAATGAAGAAAATCAAAAGTACCTCTTGAGTATATGAAAAAGAAGGACCAAATCGTAGACCTTATGAACGATCCGAGAACAACGGTGGGTAGACCTTGTCAAGATGATCAAAATGGTCTCTAATAGCCAAGCCCCAAATATGGCTCGATGGTCTTCAAAATTGAGCTTGAAGCTCTAAGCTTCCATAGAGATTTTGAAATCTCCAAACAAGATAGAGAAATGAGAGATATAGAGAGAGAGTTGTATATCCCAAAAATGAAAAAGAAAGAAGAGAAAGGAGGGAGAGAGAGAGAGAAGGAAGGTGCTAGGAAACTTCCCAAAAGTTGATGTGTTAGGTGAGGGGGTAGGTTAGGGTGGTTGGAGAGTTATTGGGGGTGGTTTGGGAGTTGTTTGGGAGGTGACTTGTGGGTCCCACCCTTGTCTCCCTCACACACACATACACAAAAATATGTAGCTTAGATATGCACACATGTGTCAAAACAAAACCCCTTGTCCCAAATCAAGACCCTCATTGGTCTAAAATTACCAAAGTGCCCTTTTAAAATTCTGGCTTTCTACAGTTCGGGAACCTTAAAGTAGTTTCTGCAGCTTCTGGTTTATAAAAACGACGAATTCACTTTTCTAGACGCAGCTACCCTATTTATAGATTCCCAGAACCGACCTAACGTTCAAACGATCGAAGTGGCTTCGATCGAACGAACCACTTTCGATCGATACCTACCGTAACTTCAATCGATCAAGACTCCTTCGATCGATTGAACCTGTCTTGATAAGATCCTCATATGCCTTTCCAAGTATCCTAGCGGAGCTAAGAGTGGGACCTCCTAGGCTCTTTATTGTTGGCTCAGACCAGTTGTTTATTCCCATGACCAAACTCTTTGATCAG
The DNA here is from genome assembly GCA_033977485.1 of Hydrangea macrophylla. Classification (NCBI taxonomy): domain Eukaryota; kingdom Viridiplantae; phylum Streptophyta; class Magnoliopsida; order Cornales; family Hydrangeaceae; genus Hydrangea; species Hydrangea macrophylla. The sequence continues at coordinate 8,661,006 of CM066986.1, forward strand.
TAAATTAACCAACTGGTCAGTTAATGTTTACTCCACTATAAAACGATAACTGAACTCCAATGCAAAAGAACATATTTGAAGCGATATCTAGACTTGTATGGTGTATTATTATCCCTCTATCGTCAGTATTCATAATCACATTCAGGTAGTCGGATAACTGTTACTGTCAACCTGAATCATGATTACTTCTTATGTTCCTTGAGTCCTATTCACCTCTCATGATTACCAAACATGTTGATAACTACTTATCAACAAGAGTGTAGTTCTCAGTAATCAACTTGGTGGCATTCTCAAGGGAATGCTTTCTCTTTAATAGAGGGTAGATTCTATCTTGACAATATATGTTCACAACCCTGTGAACATGACATACCCAAGATACCTCGGTGTTGATCTTTAAGACCTCATTGATTGGTAAGTCAAAGCAGCCAGATCCACAGTCTGTGTTCATAATCGTCTCAAGATTGAGAATACGTACCTTATACGAGTTATGAGTTCCTATTGACTGTTGACAACCTTAAGTGTTAATAGGAAAGCTCAGGTCCGTCAATACACTATAAGCATTAGCATATTAACTAAGAGATATACTCTAGCGATTGAGATTCATCACTCCATCCAATGGTAGTTAATCATGCTACAATGTAAACCTGATGAGATATCCAGTCTCATCATCCACTGTGAGAAATTCTAAGTATCAAAGAATAGTAATTCATATCTCACTTGTATGTATCTCATACACACACGAATTACTTACTATGATACTTAAGGATAACCAATCATCTCATGAAAGAAACATACACACTGAAATGTAAAGCTGATATCCATATATAAAAATGTCAATGTCTCATACATAAAGTAATGGCTTGAGGGAACAAACCCAACAGATAGTTAATTATACACCTCTACTAACATACACATGTACCTAAGTAGTTTAATCGATCGATCAATTTTTCATAATCTTATACAAGTGTTCTTAAGAGTTCATAAAAATTATTAAGCATGGATTTTTTCTTATTATAAGAACTCTAGCACCCCATTCCTATAAGCATCGGTCTGAAAGTTGTTTCTATAATATGTTATGGATGTGTGACACATAAGTAGGAAACAATATGTGTACGAATGTAAAACATATTTAATCATCAAATAGCATCCCTAATCCATTTGTTAACAACAAAATCAAGAGAATTAGGCCTTGCTTGTGTGTGAATGTGAAGAATAAGAGACTAAAAATCCATGTGAAGACCCACTTTTATACAACAAAATCAAGAGAATTTAGCCTTGCTTGTGTGTGAATGTGAAGAATAAGAGGCTAAAAATCCATGTAAAGACACAATTCATCCAACTAAACTAAATAGGTGCAATTAACTATACCTCAGCAAAGTTGGGAACCAAAGAAGAGACAAAAGAAATTGAAAGGAAGCTGTAGAGATATCTCTTCATCTTTAGATCATGACTGAGCTTTCCATCCAAAGCTAACAACTTGGAGGACTTAAGAGCAATGCCATTCTACAAAAATCACACTAACCATCAAAACGGACCGTCCACTAACTTAATATCGAAAGTGAAAAGATAAGGAAAGGATAGAGATATGAAACCATCATTTGACTGAAAAAACATTATTATTATTAAAAGTAAGGCTCAAAACTATGGTGAGTACATTGCATGAATCACACAAAATTGAGAAATCGTTCGAGCCACATATGCTTTTTGCATTTCCAAAAAGAACCCCTTATACACACAAGAAGGTTAATCAGTACGCAATCACCCTTCTATGAGCTTGAGTTTCATTGTGGGGATAGCAATTGGTTGATTCCATTTCAATACAGTTGAAGCATCATGTTTTAGTTGAAGGTCAAAATTTTCATCCTCCAAAGTAGTATTTGCTCTATCTAACCCATCTCAGAGGGGGGAAAAAAGGGCGAAGGAGGTAAATGAAGGAATATCAGCACCTTAGAAGGCTTGCGAATGGTGGGAGGATAGAAAGATAGAAACATCAACAATTTGATAATGTCAATAAAGCAAGACATTAATTAGAGTGCAATACTCAAAGTAGTTTCGATTAAAAGATAGAAACACGATTACTATGTTATGTGGACCTTAAGCATTAACAAAGAACACCTTCTCTGTAGATATTACCACAAGTTAGAGTAACATAGCAAGGTTGTAAATACAATATGCTTCATTTTATCAGTTTTGTTCACCAAACTGGTGAGTTTAATTTGTTCCTTATTATGCATTGATAACAAATGGCTTGTGTGACTACTTCTACTTCTATAATTCAATCGTAAAAAACTGTGATTGGGTAGCTTTTGGCCAATGATAACTTTTTGTACGATCACAACGTAGAATTTGAGTATGTCAAACCATTTAATAATAGCTTCTGGAGCTCCGAAATCACTTAAAGGCTACAAAAGCTATTGTCAACATGGTCAAAGAAATGTTTATGAGAGTACAAACCTTGCAATGCAGAAAAATGGAAGAAGAAAGGTTTTGCATAGTAACAGAGTGAGAGAGAGAGAGAGAGAGAGAGAGAGAGAGAGAGAGAGAGAGAGATGAATGGGAATAACACACTCTATTATATGTATAACTCGTGCAATTTCATGTTTACATATTAATTTTGAGGAAGTACAAATGGGAAAATTTGAAAATTAGTGTGAAATATGTCGGTGAAGTATGATCATCATTCCTACTATTTTATTATTAGTGGCATATCCTACCTTTAGGCACATCATTGGGGCTAACACGAGAAATGAGACAAAAGAAAAGGACAAAATAGGAAGTAAAACAGAACAAAAATAGAAATATGATACCTCTATATTACCAACATCCTCCATTCTCTACCTCTGAATACCCGATACTTTGCCAACTAGGATGTGAAGGAAAGCGCCCATCAGACTTCATGCTTGGCGTATCTGAGCTGGTTGATCCAGATTGCTAAAGGTACCCTGATTCTCCCTCATTCCTCACCAAGGCTGCTTTTAGAGCATCTATTTGCAAAAACACAATATGGGGAAAAAATCATTTCCTTTTGGCAATATGGAAATTATGTAATACAGCTTAGTTAAGAGAGGTGTTCCTTTTAATTATTATGCAAAAGTAATCACAGCAATGAGGAAAGCAACAAACAGACTTGAGACAAAAAAGAAGAATCAATTGTAAAAATAAATATGCACACATATACGTGTGCCATTATCTATATTCACACAAGGAAACAATGGTCAGAAGTAGATGGTGCTAAATCGTTGTGCCAAATAACAGAGATATCAAGAGTGTAAAAACATGTTCCTTTAGCTCCTTGACATTTGAAGTATCTTTGTTAGATCGAGCGGCACCAAGCTCAACGGTGGAAACTCATTCAACAAATTTAAGTGTACTAAGTGTTTCTCTAATAGCATCAATCTCTGGACTGATGTGAACAAACATTAAAGTCTTTGCTTGTCCTCTTGACAGATACAAGGACCAAGTGCCTAATTAAACCAAAGGAAAAGGGGAGGGCAAGAGAGGCTATTACATCTCCTAAAGTAGAAAGAGATCTATTTATATGTTGAGTGACACGACTAAAAAGTTGTGCGCTCTTGTGCAACACCCAAGTGTAGGTGATCGTGCAAGTAATACTGGATAAGTCCAGGTCGATCCCACAGGGAAGGAATATGAAGAATATATACTAAGTTACAACCAAAAGAAAAAGAAAATAAGAATGAATGATTGGAAGTGTACTAACAAATCCTAATTAATTAAATTAAACTAAATAATAAACTAAAACTTATAGAAACATAACTAATGAAATAAATAATTTAAAGGTGTTGGAAATACGAGAATCCACATTGATCCTAACCATCTACCATGCACATTCATTAACGTTCAATGGAGTTCATTCCTCTTCAGCATTCCGTATTTTTCTAAAGATGAAGAATCAATAGCCCTTTCATGACCGGGACTATATCATCACAAGTGATTTAAAATACTTGGAAGACGGTTTAAAACAATGGTTAATACTTGCACTCTAAATGGTGTTAGCATTCAAAGTGGTTTTCAAAAGTCATTGAAGAAAAGGCCTTAAGGCTTTAAGTTTTAAAAACTGTTGTGACAAACTGAGCTTATAGGGACAATTTGATGACAGATTTCTAAAATAGAAAGTCATGGAATACTTAAAAGAATCATCTTAGGAATTAGCATGTTCGATCGATCGAAGCGCTCTCGATCGATCGGACATCTTCATCCTTCAATCGATCGAAATGTGTTCGATCGCTTGACTATGGCTCTGGTTCGATCGATCGAAATACCTTCGATCGATCGAGCCCAAGGTTTCTAAAGATTGCATGGCAGAGGTTGGAAATCAATGTTTCAACACATATTCCCAATGTCTAAACTACGGAAACATAGTTAATCTAATGCAGAAATAACAAAACATAGTAATCATAACAACTAGATTAAAAAACAATCAAATAAGATAAAGGAAAGGAAAAACCTGTAGCTAATCTTAAATAAACTCGTAAATAACTTGAAATAAAGTTGAATCTTCAATAATCTTCAATGAATTAATGGAAAAGAGGAAAAATAACATGAATCTAACCTAACCTACTCCTAATCTAACCCTAAAACTACCCTAAACTGCTGTTTTCTGCGTTCTGGAGCGTCCTCCCTTCGTCTGGCGTCAAAACGACTTATATAGAGGGTTCCCACAGAGTTTACGCAACTTTTGGGTGAATATGAAGTTCGATCGATCGAGCTTAGTTCGATCGATCGAAGGTTCGATCGATTGAACTCTATTCAATCGCTTGAACTTCTCTGATTTTGACAACTCTGCGCACCGATGGGAGAATGGTCATAACTTTTCACTCAGACCTCGGATTGACCTCCCGTTTGCGGCCACGCGACCGTAACTCAAAGATCTACATTTCATATCTCTAGAAAAATCTTCCAAATCTGAAGTCTTCATTGTCAAAATTGACATTTTCTCAGCTGCTTCTGTTGTTCTATCCACCAGAATCATTTTCTTTAGCTCCACTTCATTGATTTACATCCTAATACCTATAAAAACAATGCAAAAACATATATTTTAGCATTAACACAATAAAAAGAACATTGTTATTAGAATGCACCTAAATATAGGGACTTTGGGGATAAAACTATGCCTAAAGAACCATGTAATACACTATAAATATGCACTTTTCACCTCGAATCACACCCCCCAACTAGGTCGTTGCTAGTCCCTAGCAATGAAGCGAACTACAACAGTGTTTATTTAACTCTAAAAATTAAAAACAAAATCAAGTAAAAATCCTAACTCACTTTCGCAGGAATCGCGATTGCATTTAGCGTATGCAACAAGCCTTTAAACCCCTAGGTTCCCCCTAGTGGACGAGTGTTGTCTCGTGAGGGTTTGCAGTGAATCTACCCACAAAATTCATGTTTATGGTAATGGTTCTAGTTTAAATGTTTTCAAGAAATTTTTCCTCTCATTTAGAAATGTAGTTAAGCTCAACAATCTTATGAAACTCTCTAGTATGCCATAGCCATGCAACACACATTACAGTTAATCTACTATCAAAGTTATTAGAATATTCCATACCTATTAATCTTCAAGTGTGTGTGTGAATGGACAACCAAAATACAAAACTTCAATTTCAAAGCTTGCATAACCTAAGACACTATCAAGACATTTATTTTGACTCAACTCTCACCGGGATTACACTCTCAAGATGAAATCACTCCGAATTAGGTGTAATAATTATCACTCATGATATAGAAGCTATAAAGAGTAAATATAAATGGAATCTAATGCTTCTCATATCTAAATAGAAAAACGGAAATTTTTTAGTGCATAAAGTCTCATGAAATGATACTTTTCACTAGAAGAGCGAGATACTGTGGAGAACTCTCTCATTACCTTAACTTCAAATCCAATTTACTTAAAATCATCAGGACTTTGAAAAAGAGGTGTTAGATTAAGAAGAAAAAGGCTCGTGATATTCAATTGGGTCAAAGGATGTGATTGGAATGTCTACTATAACTTTTCAAACTTCCCACATCTCCAATCTCTCTCTTCTTCTTTTCTTTTATTTATTTTTTTTCACTCTTCTTTTTATTCCTTTTTTTTTCTTTTGTAACAACCATTGGCATTTTTTTTTTCTTTTTCTTCTCATGCTTTTCTTTTTTTCTTTCATTTTTTCTTTGCCAACTTTCCCTTATTCACACTAACATACTTCTTGTTAACGCAACACATCCCAATCACACCTATATAAAGAACTGATGTTTGAACTCCTAATTTGGAGTTTGGTATAGACTTTAGGATTATGAAGACAAGGCGATTATGATAAGCTCAAGAGGTGAAGTAAAGGAATAGCATAGAGGTAGGCCAAGGCTGTATTACCCATGTATGGTCAAAAGATGGCATAAATCATCTTCTAAGTTAATAGGATAATTCATTTCAGTAAATTCAAGAGCTCTAAAGTTTGGTAAATCCTGAACGTTCTCTTCTAGTGATCAGTCAAAATGAAGAAAATTGAGACTTTCAACGAATTACAACGCTTTTCAAAAAGTAAGAGTAATTTTATAAAACCCTCAAAAACAAAGAATGGCACAAAAGCTCACTTGGGTTATTAGTCTCCACTACAGTCTCTCAAGACACCTAAGCTATGCTTACTAATCCATTTTAGCAAAGTACAAGGTTGTCACAACGTGCTCAAAGTTGTTTGAAGATTAAAAAGCATAAAATATACTATAACTAAGATAGTAAACAAACTACCATTGTGTATCACATACTAATAACATGCATAAAATAACACTAATGCATCATAACTAACTACATTGACTAAGAGAGAAATACAAGAACCATTTTATTATCTTTAAAAATAAAAAATAAAAATTTTAAAATTTTTGCAGATTTTAATTTACTGAGTTACATGTTACTAAGCAGGTATATGACACTAAAGTACAACAAAAAGATATGAGGCATGCAATGACTCACTCCCCCCCAACTAAAACTAGACATTGTCTTCAATGTTCTAAACTAAGCACATGGACATGTAAAGTAAAGCGAGGGAAGGAAGGATTTTACCTCGAAGCGTTAATATCCATTTTTTTCAAGCTACCTGCAAGATCATTAGTAGCAACAAGGAAACATAGATACAACTACTCAGTAAATAAATTCGGTTAATCAAGATTTTATCATAGATTAACAACCGAAATTTTTGAGGATCTTCCCAATAAAATAATTTAACAGTGAGAAGAATGTTGGGATCCTCATAAAAATGCAACCCCCCCCCCAACTAATGTCAGGCTCAAGGTCAGAGGAGATGATGCAAAACCTATGGCTTCCAAATTTTTTTTGGGACAGTTATAAAAGGAATACCACACTTTTTAGGAATTATATGCAAGAAACGATCTTTGGTGTTGGTATTTCCTATAAGAGCCTCTATTTTAATACTAAAAACATGGGGAGGCCATGGTTCAATAAAAGGGGCAGGGTCGAAGTGATGTTCTAATGAAGCTTCACCACCCTCCGCTTGTCCTAGAACAGAATCTATGGAGATATAATCATAGGAATTGAATTTCTATTCTAAGCACATGGTTTTGGACTGGACTTGGATAAAGCTATCAATTTGGGCCTCAATGTCATAATCACTCAAGAAGGTCAAGCAGTCTAGAAGATTGCTAGCTTCTTGTTGAATTTTAAGATCATCTAAAGTGGGCCCAATATTTTCCAAGTCTTCTCTCAAAGAATTTTGAAAGTTAAAATTTTGTGAAGAACATGTGCTAGTATCCTTACCATCCTCTTCCACAACACATTCTGTTTGTTCACTGATCGGGAGAGAACTAATCCTATTTATACGCTTTAACGAGCATTTGTTAGTACCTTTTTATTCTGTTTTTGTATATTTTTACTTCGTTTTCTAGTTTCTGACAGGTTTTGGAAGAAATCATCTAAACCAGGCTAAACAGGGTGAAAAGTCAGAAAGAAAGAAGCTGAAAAATGCAAGTCGCGCGCGCGGTCCGCGGGCGCGAAAACCAGATAATCGCTCGCGCGAACCGCTCGCGCGAGACCCCCACTAACTCGCTCGCGCGATCCGCGCACGCGAAAGCCAAATGTCGCGCTCGCGCGACCCGCTCGCGCGATATGCCCAAAAACCAAAGTTGCGTATTTCAGTATACTGAAGACTCCTGTGCAAACGAGACTGCTAAACGACGTCCAGACTGTAAATTACATGCGTTTCAGTCCGTTTCGAGTTGTAAAGGCTTCCAAAACATGTTGTAAATCTATATAAACTCTATTTTACTTCAATTAGAGGGTTGGCAATTATTATACACACATTCTACAACCATACTTCCAGCCATTGAAGGGAGGGAAGCAAGGAGAAGAAGAAGAAGACCAAGGGTTTCCATGGCCTCCTCCATCAACCTCTTGCTATCTACTACTTCTATGGACGGCTAGATCATTGATCTAGGGTTTCAATGAAGCCCTAGATGAGTAATAGGGTTTTATTTATGCTTTTGTTTTAGTCTATTATGTATGGATGACAGTCACATGTTGAGAGGATTTTTATTAATAAATCGTACTACTATTGATTAAATCATTGCTTTCAGAATTTATTCTTGTCTTAGATCTATTTTGACTGTGATGTGCTCAACGATCTATTCTTGCTGTGCTTGTTTAGATTGTTTACATGTGATGGTGCTTTATTGATTCGTGCTATCAAGTCTCCGAATAGTCCATGCCTAGGTTAGACGGATTAGATCACAACCCTAGTTTAGTGTGAGATAATTCGTGCTATCCGCAGATGGATTATGTTGGTGCTTGAACCATGATTATCTTCTTGTCGGAGGAATTGGGCTTGTAGCTACGATTCCCCATATTCATCCAATGTAATAAGCTAAAGTAATTCATAGATATTCCTATCATGAAACTAGTGGTGGATTTGCAATCCTAGGTTCCCTTAAACATTCATTAAAAACACTTTTAATTGCTTTCATAGTTTAGATTTATTTATTGTTAGTAGTTTAATTAAATTCAAAATCAAATCTGTTTTCCCTAATTAACTAGACTTAGGTTTTAAAATTAAATCGCTGTAGTAATCAATCTCTGTGGGTTCGACCTTTACTTCCACACTGCAAATCTATTGAAAAGTAAAGAATACTTTTATATCTTGATTTTGACGAGATCAATTTTTGGCGCCGTTGCCGGGGATTGCATTACTACTCTTAGTTTTATAATTGTAGTTTAGTTAATTCGTAAATATTAGATTAGTGTTTATTTTTCTTATTTTCTGTTTTTGTTTTTAGTTACTAACTTGTTTTTTTTATTATTTTGTAGTCAACGTTTCCGAGTGGAGCAGCTAATTACATCAAAGGAGCTTACGCAAAAATAAAATAAATAAAAATTAAATAAATTGCTTCCTTTGGAATTCGCTTTAAACCGCTGTAAGTCAGGGCGCTGTGACGCACTATTTGCATTAGTTTAAGGTTAATTGCACTGCATTAGCTAGGAAATCCGGGGCGCTGGGCTTGACGCGGTCATTGCATTACAGGATAATTTGCATGCATCATAGTAGTTGAGTGCTTGTTATCTTAGTTGCGTGATTGCTTGCTATTTGTTTTTTTTTATTTGAGTCAGTCTTTGTTTTTAGTTTCGTTTCTTTTGTTTTAGTTTATGTTGGGTACACGTTCAAATAAACCAGATTTAAAATCTTTCGATCTTGAACTTGAACGTACCTTAAGAACTGGTAAGTCCACAACCCAAGCTTCTAGAGCTAGGTTGCAAGACGACGAATCAACTCCGATTCCGTCGTCGTTGTTTGAGGCTGAAATTCAGAGTACCCGTGAACGGATAAGGAAAACTCGAACTTTTCAAATTAAACCGATTAAAATGGCTGACGGTGGAAATAACAATAACAATCAAAACAACGGAGCTAATATGAATAATCCTAATATACCACCACCTCCTCCACTTAAAGATTATTTTATTCCTACGACTTACACACCACAAACATGTATTGAATTACCGGAGGCGACGGCATCTCACTTTGAGATAAAGTCGTCTACCATCTCGCTGCTTCCATCTTTCCATGGCCGTTTAAATGAAGATCCATATAAACACTTAGGAGATTTTCAAGATATATGTTCTACTTTGAAAATTCAAAATCTTACTGATGATGAATTAAAAATGCGGCTCTTTCCATTCTCATTAAAGGACAAAGCTAAATATTGGCTCCAGTCTTTGGAGCCAAACACTATTAGAACATGGGAAGACTTACACACAGCATTTTTACAAAAGTTTTTCCCGATTATGCGTACAAACCAGATAAGAAAATCAATAACCAACTTTGTAATGCAAGATGGGGAATCACTTTACGACACGTGGGAAAAATTTAAAGAATTATTACGCTCGTGTCCACATCATCAAGTCCCTAAGTGGCAACTTGTTCAGGTCTTCTATGAGGGGCTTATTCCCTCTGTTAGGAATACCGTTGATGCCGTTTGTGCGGGAACTTTCCTACACAAAAGCGCCGACGAGGCCTGGAAAATGTTTGAAACGTTAAGCGAGAATTCGATGCACCAAACGGTGTCTGTCCGTTCGGAAGTATATCTTAATCAACCTAAGAGGGATGTACAATTCGAGTCAAGTCAATCAATTGAAATAAAAGAACTATCTAACAAACTTGACCGACTTCTAAAGATGAACCAAACGACAGCCCCACCCGCTCGAGAAATTTGTGCATTATGTTCTGATCCTTCACATTCGATACTTGCATGTCCATCGGCGAGTCAATTTCCGGAATTCGTGGAGCAACACATTAATTCTATTCAACAATACCCACGAAATAATTATAATGCAACTACTAATAATCCGGATGCGCCATGGAGAAACCATCCTAACTTCTCGTGGAAAAATAACAATAATAATCCTAACGAGGCGACTAATTTTCCAAATGCGTATCGACCTCAGTTTCAACCTAACCAATACCAACAACCGCCTCCTAATGCTAATCCTTCAAGGGGAAATATTTTTGAGGAAAAGGTGTTGGCGTCCCTTAAGACTATTGAAACGCAAGTTTAGGCACAAGCACAAATACTGCACTCTCATACGCAATCCATTGCGAAGCTTGAATCCCAAATGGGACAACTAGCTACTGTAGTAAGTCGTAGAAACGAGGGGACGTTGCCTAGTCAAACAATCCAAAATCCTAAGGGACAATATGAGGTTAAGGGGTCGAATGAACAAGTGAACGCCGTCTCAACTAGGTTGACTACCCGAGAGGAGGAGGTAATAAAAATTCCGAAGGGGAATGTGAAAGGTATGAATATTAACTCTAATAAAGAGACGGGTGAGGACATGAGCCAAAATAGAATTCAAAAAGATAAAGAATCGGTCCCAACGAACTATACTCCTAAAATGCCATATCCACCAAACGTTGAGGAACCGTCTAATCTTACAAATAAAAAGTCTAAGGTTGAGGATATACTCGAGGTATTTAAACAAGTCAAAATAAATATTCCTTTCCTCGATGCTATAAAACAAATCCCCGCCTATGCTAAATGTCTAAAAGACCTTTGTACACAAAAGCGCAAAATACGGAGTCATACTCCTAAAAAGGTCTTTCTCACGGAAAAAGTAAGCTCTATATTCCAACACGCTCCTCCAAAATATAAAGATCCAGGTACGCCTACGATTTCATGTGTCATAGGTGACACTATCATTCATCGGGCTCTCCTTGAATTAGGAGCGAGTGTTAATCTTTTACCCTATCACATCTATAAACAATTAGGTTTAGGTGAACTTAAGCCCACGGCCGCTACTATTCAATTAGCGGATCGTTCTGTTAAAATACCTAGAGGAATCGTCGAAGACGTATTAGTAAAAGTTGATCAATGTTTCTATCCCGTTGATTTTATGGTCCTTGACACCGAACCGGTGCTAGATGCTAGGAAACACACTCCTGTCATTCTTGGTCGTCCATTCTTAGCCACGGCTAACGCACGTGTTAACTGTAGAACAGGGGTGATGAAAGTGTCGTTCGGGAATATACAATTAAAATTAAATGTTTTTAATGCTGTTGATCAACCTCCCAAAGACGATGATTATCTAGGTGTGGAGGGTAGTGAGGTTACACGGAATATTGGGCCTAAGAACGTAATAAATATAAGTGCGGGAAATAATGTAGAGGATGATGAGTGGATGAATCCTAATACTTCGGACCCTAATGTTGAATCTACTCGAAAGGTAAGAAATCGATTTGAAAATAGTGATAAACCGTTAATCGATTTAATTCAAAGCGATGTTATTTCTGCTTACCATCGAGCTCTACCTGACATCCTTAGGGGTACACAGTCCGATTTACGGCCTCCGTGAGTCTTATGCTAGACAGGTCTAGCTACAGACGTAAAAGTTAGCGCTTCTTGGGAGGCAACCCAAGCTTTAGTTCGTTTGTTTTTCTTTGTTTTTGGGTGATTTTAGTCTGTTTTTGAGGTGCTGGATAGGTTTGGGGGTTGGAATAGAATTATTTTTAATTAATATGCATAAAATAAGTGAACCAAGTGAAATGACCATTCTCGCGCGCGCGGCCCGCTGGCGTGAGATTGCCCCTTAGTATTTTTTCTTTCTTTTTCTTTTTTTTTTTATGATGTCTCAGTAGTTACTCGCGCCTGGAATCGCGGGCGCGAGGTACCTCGCTCGCGCGAGATAGTAAAAAAAAAAAAAAAAAAAAAAAATTTTAAAATTCGCGACCGCGACGGCCGCTCGCGCGGACCGCTCGCGCGATTTCCTTATTCTCTGTTTTTCTCCTTTGTTTTCTGTATCTTTCCCCCATATTTGTTCTGATAATGTTTTTGTTTCTGTTTTGTTTATTTGTTTCAGTTTAGTTCAAGTTAGTTGTTGTTTTCCTTATTACATTTATACTTTTTCGTTTATTTCTTTTCCATTTGATAGTTTAGTTTAATTTAGTTTAGTTTTTCAATTTCTATTTTATATTTCTGTTTCTTTTCCTTTTAATATTCTTTTGTTAGTTTGTTTTCTTTTATTAAGAAGTAACAGGTAACATTGAACTTTATAGCCATATTCCTTTGTGTTCACCTGTTCTATGCTTGTCCAGATCGAGGTATTATCGTTCCTTATGTACTCTCCTTTCTTTCGTTTTATTGTTTCATTGGGGACAATGAAAGGTTTAGGTTTGGGGGTATGCACACATTAGTTTATGCAAAATTTTAAAATTTTTTCAATAAGTGTGTTTAAATAAACGATGTTACCTACGGTTTTGCAATCGCTAGTTGATACTTCGTGTTATGTAATTATGATTGTTATAGAATGGTAAACAAAAGAAGATGTGATGAATCGTTTACTGAAGTTATGATGTAACGTTTTAAGTTATGTATTGTTTGAATCGTAGTTTTATATCATAGATTTGCACATAAACTTATGCACTGCACGTAGTCGTTGGAATACATGTTGGTTGTGAACTATAATATGATTCGGATTTCTAGATAACACATGGTGGAGACTAAGCCCGGTGAGCTTTTGAGCCTATCTTTTCTATTTAGAGGGTTAGAAATACATTGTGTTTGTCGAATTTCATTGAAATAGCGCAGCTACTTGTTGTTTAGTCTCATTATTCTTGTTTTGGTTGATAGTCAAGTTAAAATATTTGTTACCATGCTAAATAATCTTCCGTCGTAAATATTGAAGAACCAGATAACCCTAGGAAATGATTTTAGGCCTTCTTTGTTTATTACCGACCGATAAATGATGAAAATTCCCTTAATCCCCCTTTTGAGCCGTTAAAATGCCTCTTTTTCTTTGTTCACCATTATCCTCTTTAAAAAGCTCCAACTTGATCAACTTGGAGTATACCACTGGAAGAGTGATCAACTTTTAGTAGTATTAAGGCGATGTGTTGATGAAGAAGAAAAAAATAAGAAGTTATTGGGATAGTTGCTTGGTATTCAATGCATATTCATTTGAGAAACAAGAAAAGAAAAAGGAAAAAAAACAAAATAAAGAAGAGGAAGGTTGAAAAAAAGAAAAGAAAGAAAAGATGAAAAGTTGGTAGAAAAGATGAATGAAAGAGATCGAACATGCCTTACAATGCCATTCTAAATCTACCCATATATCCATTTTATCCTTTTTCATTACCTGAGCTACATTACAACCTTTAAAAAGTCCTATTTGATCCTAGAAAAACATGGTTCGGATATGAAAATGATGGGAGGGGGATTAAAACATGGTAATGATTAATTTTTCTTGATTATTGGCATCTTATCCATGAGACTACTACTGTTCTTTCGTGTCATGCGTCTTTTTCGAGTCATATGTGAGCATTTATCGTTTTGAAAACATAATTCCTTTGCTCACATATTTTAGAAAAATTACACATGTTTCTGAGTGTTTCATTTGAGAGTGTAATTCATTGTGAGATTCGTAGTCGAGACATAGTTAGACGGTTATCCGGGTTATATTCCAAGTTCAGGATAAGCGCGTGTTCATTTGACTACCATATCACACACGTGCGATTTTATGAGGAACTCTATTGATTCATACATTGCATGCACTTGATTGTTTCTCATGATATAGGTGAACGTTTGATTCTATTTCTTTTTGTTCGTTATTCTATTTCAAATCTTTGTTGTATAATAAGGAGTATTGATTGTTTTATTTCTCGTTTGAATAAAACTTTTTAAATTTATAAGTTAATAAAGATGGTTGTGGGTAACTTATTGACGAGAACCCTCACGAGACTTCACTCGTCCGACTAGGGACACCTAGGGGTTTAAAAGGCTTGTTGCATACGCTAAATGCAATCGTGATCCATACGAAAATGGAATAGATTTTTATTAGTAGTTTTTATTTTAGTTTTGCTCGAGGACTAGCAAAATGTAGGTTTGGGGGTGTGATCGGGAGAGAACTAATCCTATTTATACGCTTTAACGAGCATTTGTTAGTACCTTTTTATTCTGTTTTTGTATATTTTTACTTCGTTTTCTAGTTTCTGACAGGTTTTGGAAGAAATCATCTAAACCAGGTTAAACAGGGTGAAAAGTCAGAAAGAAAGAAGCTGAAAAATGCAAGTCGCGCGCGCGGTCCGCGGGCGCGAAAACCAGATAATCGCTCGCGCGAACCGCTCGCGCGAACCGCTCGCGCGAGACCCCCACTAACTCGCTCGCGCGATCCGCGCGCGCGAAAGCCAAATGTCGCGCTCGCGCGACCCGCTCGCGCGATATGCCCAAAAACCAAAGTTGCGTATTTCAGTATACTGAAGACTCCTGTGCAAACGAGACTGCTAAACGACGTCCAGACTGTAAATTACATGCGTTTCAGTCCGTTTCGAGTTGTAAAGGCTTCCAAAACATGTTGTAAATCTATATAAACTCTATTTTACTTCAATTAGAGGGTTAGCAATTATTATACACACATTCTACAACCATACTTCCAGCCATTGAAGGGAGGGAAGCAAGGAGAAGAAGAAGAAGACCAAGGGTTTCCATGGCCTCCTCCATCAACCTCTTGCTATCTACTACTTCTATGGACGGCTAGATCATTGATCTAGGGTTTCAATGAAGCCCTAGATGAGTAATAGGGTTTTATTTATGCTTTTGTTTTAGTCTATTATGTATGGATGACAGTCACATGTTGAGAGGATTTTTATTAATAAATCGTACTACTATTGATTAAATCATTGCTTTCAGAATTTATTCTTGTCTTAGATCTATTTTGACTGTGATGTGCTCAACGATCTATTCTTGCTGTGCTTGTTTAGATTGTTTACATGTGATGGTGCTTTATTGATTCGTGCTATCAAGTATCCGAATAGTCCATGCCTAGGTTAGACGGATTAGATCACAACCCTAGTTTAGTGTGAGATAATTCGTGCTATCCGCAGATGGATTATGTTGGTGCTTGAACCATGATTATCTTCTTGTCGGAGGAATTGGGCTTGTAGCTACGATTCCCCATATTCATCCAATGTAATAAGCTAAAGTAATTCATAGATATTCCTATTATGAAACTAGTGGTGGATTTGCAATCCTAGGTTCCCTTAAACATTCATTAAAAACACTTTTAATTGCTTTCATAGTTTAGATTTATTTATTGTTAGTAGTTTAATTAAATTCAAAATCAAATCTGTTTTCCCTAATTAACTAGACTTAGGTTTTAAAATTAAATCGCTGTAGTAATCAATCTCTGTGGGTTCGACCTTTACTTCCACACTGCAAATCTATTGAAAAGTAAAGAATACTTTTATATCTTGATTTTGACGAGATCATTCACGAATGGGGTACACATAACATTCAAGCTCAGGACGAGAGCTTTGATTGATAGTAAGGATAGGTGATGGGCAACTTGGTGACACCACCTTTTCGGTCGAAAGAGGTGAGGGTTCATGAATATCACAAGAATCTAAATCAGATTTAGATTTTTCAATTATGTCCTCTCTAGGGTCACTTTCAAAGGTAGGGGTAGAGTCAACAGGGGACTCTTCCTTTCCTAATTGCGTGCAATCACCTAAACTCTCGTCATCTTTTTAAACCTCATTCTCATCCTTGTAACTCTCCTCACTATATATGTCATCTATTGAGGTGCTCTAGACAAAGAGATTGTGCAGTTTTATCCAGGCAGTGAAGGAGTTGATGTCTGGGGTTGTATGTTGAGGAGAAGATGGTTCTACAACTTCATGCTCAATGGATTGGTTTTGGAGTTCTTGTTGGGTTATCACTTTCTCAAATGAGTTGTTAACCTCACTCGGTATGAACCCATCATTGTCCTCTAATTCCATTCCATTGTTAGTGTCTGGAAATTCAGATTGTAGCGTTGAAGGGCTGGTATAGTCTTCTAAAGGCTGGCTATCAAATGCTTGTTGATATCTAGCTCCTAATTTATCAATTGCACTCTCTAGCCTTTTCATTTCACTAAGCAGCAATTCTAACATACCATTATCCTCAACTTGGTTATTCTCCTCATTATAACTATATGAAGTTTCACACCATTGTTGTTGGTAATAGTCCCCTTCCCATTGTGTTTGTGTGCAAGACTCCCCAGAAGGAAAGTCTTGGTGCATTTGGTAATCGTGGGAACTACTACTATATCCTACACTATCATTTTGGTTATATCCCCATTGCGATTGATAGAACTCTCCAGGTGGAGGTTCTTGATACGTTTGATAACATGGGGGACTAACACGATGGTTTTCCCATTGTGGTGATTGGTAGCACTCAGGTTGATAATGTGCATCATATGTGGGTGCTTGCCAACTCGGGGTATAGTTCTCATTACCTAATGTGTACTCATTCGTGGTATTTGTGTTGTATGGAGGGTAATATGGATAAGACATGTTTACCCAAAATATTTAAACAAAAGAAATTTTTTTTTTTTCTTGTGAGAGAAAAAGTCTAATGATTTTTTTTTTTTTTTAAGTAAAAGAAGAAAAATGGAAAAACTTGGTAAAATCCTAACCTAGTTGCCTTCCCCGGCAACGGCGCCAAAAACTTGACACGACTAAAAAGTTGTGCGCTCTTGTGCAACACCCAAGTGTAGTTGATCGTGCAAGTAATACTGGATAAGTCCAGGTCGATCCCACAGGGAAGGAATAGGAAGAATATATACTAAGTTACAACCAAAAGAAAAAGAAAATAAGAATGAATGATTGGAAGTGTACTAACAAATCCTAATTAATTAAATTAAACTAAATAATAAACTAAAACTTATAGAAACATAACTAATGAAATAAACAATTTAAAGGTGTTGGAAATACGAGAATCCACATTGATCCTAACCATCTACCATGCACATTCATTAACGTTCAATGGAGTTCATTCCTCTTCAGCATTCCGTATTTTTCTAAAGATGAAGAATCAATAGCCCTTTCATGACCGGGACTATATCATCACAAGTGATTTAAAATACTTGGAAGACGGTTTAAAACAATGGTTAATACTTGCACTCTAAATGGTGTTAGCATTCAAAGTGGTTTTCAAAAGTCATTGAAGAAAAGGCCTTAAGGCTTTAAGTTCTAAAAACTGTTGTGACAAACTGAGCTTATAGGGACAATTTGATGACAGATTTCTAAAACAGAAAGTCATGGAATACTTAAAAGAATCATCTCAGGAATTAGCATGTTCGATCGATCGAAGCGCTCTCGATCGATCGGACATCTTCATCCTTCAATCGATCGAAATGTGTTCGATCGCTTGACTATGGCTCTGGTTCGATCGATCGAAATACCTTCGATCGATCGAGCCCAAGGTTTCTAAAGATTGCATGGCAGAGGTTGGAAATCAATGTTTCAACACATATTCCCAACGTCTAAACTACGGAAACATAGTTAATCTAATGCAGAAATAACAAAACATAGTAATCATAACAACTAGATTCATAAACAATCAAATAAGATAAAGGAAAGGAAAAACCTGTAACTAATCTGAAATAAACTTGTAAATAACTTGAAATAATGTTGAATCTTCAATAATCTTCAATGAATCAATGGAAAAGAGGAAAAATAACATGAATCTAACCTAACCTACTCCTAATCTAACCCTAAAACTACCCTAAACTGCTGTTTTCTGCGTTCTGGAGCGTCCTCCCTTCGTCTGGCGTCAAAACGACTTATATATAGGGTTCCCACAGAGTTTACGCAACTTTTGGGTGAATATAAAGTTCAATCGATCGAGCTTAGTTCGATCGATCGAAGGTTCGATCGATTGAACTCTCTTCAATCGCTTGAACTTCTCTGATTTTGACAGCTCTGCGCACCGATGGGAGAATGGCCATACCTTTTCACTCGGACCTCGGATTGACCTCCCGTTTGCGGCCTCGCGACCGTAACTCAAAGATCTACATTTCATATCTCTGGGAAAATCTTCCAAATCTGAAGTCTTCATTGTCAAAATTGGCATTTTCTCAGCTGCTTCTGTTGTTCTATCCACCAGAATCACTTTTCTTTAGCTCCACTTCATTGATTTACATCCTAATACCTATAATACAATGCAAAAACATATATTTTAGCATTAACACAATAAAAAGAACATTGTTATTAGAATGCACCTAAATATAGGGACTTTGGGGATAAAAGTATGCCTAAAGAACCATGTAATACACTATAAATATGCACTTTTCACCTCGAATCATTGAGCCTCCTTTAATCTATCTCCTATGACCTTGGATTTGTCAACTCTTTCACTTCTTGCCAGGTCAACAAGATGCATACAACCATGAAGAATTGTTCTAGATGTAAGGTCTCTCCTTGAACATGAACCATCAGGAAACTGCAATTACATACAATAGGCATACATCTAATTATTCTCAAAATTCGTATTAGTTTGAAAAAATGGTGAATCGCTCAACATGTTATAATCTCTTTTCCTGAGTCTTAAGAATGGTCAATTATAAAACCAGAAGTAGAGGAACAAAAGAACAAAAACCTTCGATGAAAATAATATTTGTACCTATGCGTGACTACTACGGTCATTCATGGCTATAGCACCAATGGCACAGTTTTTCTACCCAATGTTCATTAAATATACAACATCTAATGTCGATGAAGCAGGTACAAATAGTACTTTAATGCATACAAATATATACATATACAAGTTTGAAATGTACAATTGAGCAGTGGCACCTTTTAAATCTTAAAGCTCGTTGTACATGTTTTTGATTTTCAGCAAATACTGTGTGGTAGCTTTGTAATGCATCTACTAAAGCCTTCATCTTTCTCCCTAAAACCAAGATAAAAAAATAAAAAAATGAATAAAAAAAAGAAAGATAATCCATAAGTACATGTCATAAAAAATAGTATGAAATTCTTCTGCAGTAGCTATTTTGTGTTTTCAAAATATCTTGCTTGATCGACTGGGACGAGAACCATAGTTCCTGAACAATTTAATACCCAAACATCAATAAGAAAGTTATGTGTGTATATGCATAGATACGCATTCTTATAGCAGACAAAAAGTACCCGCAGTGCACCAATCTTGAAATCTGTAAAAATTTGATACGTGCTCTCTTTCTTGTTCCACCACGGAGATTTTGAATCAGAATATGCCTCAAGCTCTTTAGTCCTGCTCCTTTCTGTTAAAAGTTGTGTAACTTCTTTCAACCTCTGCTCAAGCTCTTGTTGAACACCTTTAGCTTATGTTTCCATTTACAAACATCGTAGTTCATTTTATTTCCTAGCTATTTTGAGTTCTCTCTTCAGATCTGAAATTTCTTTAGCAATGTCATCTTTCTCCATCATCAATCTTACCACATTGTGCTCCTCAAGTTTCTTTTTTTTCTTCCATCTTGGTTTGTCTATATGTATACTAGTGATAGGGTCTATGTGCGTGGCATGTAGGGCTCGTTTGGTTGCCGGATAGGATAAAGGGGTATAGTATAAAGTGTAGTTAATTTATCCTAGGATAACTAACCACAGGATAAAACAGTGCAGTATTATTTTTATACTGTGTTTGGTTCGTGCCTGATTATACTGGGGATAAAATGTAATTAGTCCAATATTGTGTTTGGATAACCATGGTATAAGCTTGGATTAATCTGTAACTTTCCATAAATGCCCTTTCTGCTAAAAAAATTACCAAATACCAAAACATCTTCACAATAAAGCAATTCTTTTTACAACATTAATTACACCATTAATTACAAAATTCTTCCAATGCTCAAATATGGTATAAGAAAAGGAAAACAAAAATGAAATTGACCAAAGGGCATGAACTCAAGCTCATCGGGTTGGTCATGTGCGTAGTTTATCTCCATGAATATTTAGCAACTCAAGTCATGAACTTTCCCTTTAGATTCACAGAATGACAGTAGGGTAAATGACGAGAGAATTTCCATCAGAAGCTGCTTTCTGTAAGAACAACAAAAAACAAACAACTTCAGCACCAATCTAACTTAACCCCATGAGAATTATGATATATATATATATATATATTTTTAAGAGTTTGGGTTCTGCTAATACTTGAGATATTCAACAAACATCATAATTCCGCAGAGGCAATTCAACAAACATCTAGCAAGCTTTCGATCATTATACCCAACTCAGCCCTATACCAAACAAAACTAATACCATCTTCAACAAAGCAAATAACCCAACAAAAGAAGCAAATGAGAAACAAACCTCGCACACACAGCTGAACCATAATATTATTTCATTACCTTGCTGAGACTCAATCAACACTTGTTCTTGTTATTACCTCCATTTCTCAGTCTTAAGATTTCACAAGATTTCAAATACAAGGACAATAAAAAATTTGAGTTAAATCTCTACAACCATGTGACCGATTGGTAGATAAAACTCGTTCAACTACCCCTTTCATCTTCATATACCAATGTATTTAAAAAAAAAAAAAACAGATCTTTATCAAACACCATAACTAGATGTGAATATTGTATAAGAAAAGAAAAGAGAAAAGAAAAAAGAAAAAAAAAAACTGATCTGCATCTAACTTTTATGAAATCTTCTAACTTTTATTTCTACTTTTCATTTCTTCTACTAATATTTCCATTTCAGAATATTCCATTGACTTTGTGTCAACAACTCCTTCCAATTCATTGAACTAAACCAATTAAAGTCATGTATTCATGCATTTTTTCAAATCTAATAATATTTACATTCTACAAATTAAGCATCCTCAATTTGGGATCACATGAACACAAAATCAGGCATATCAATCACTTCTTTCTTATTTATGGATTGAGAGGGAAAGCATGTCAGTCAAAATAAAAGGGGAATTTCAAGAAGATACATAGCTATGTTAAGCAGGGAAGTGATCCAATTACAAGATCAAGTTTGCTCTAAATCAATAACATACCAAATTAGCACCAGTTCAATTGGATAAAACAACATATATGGAAGTCATCACAAGCTTGAAAAAAGTTGGATAGTAAGCACCAACTACCCAACATTATTGGAAAATATCCAAATGGATTGTGATGGTTCTCTGTAGCTAAATGTTAAAAAACTAGTACAACAGTTGCAACCAAGGAATTGGTATGAAGATATATATATATATACAAACACATATATATATATATATACATTGACTCATGTGTCATATAATCAAAATTTGTACATCTAATGAAAAGAAAAATGAAGAGATCAACTTAAAATTGTAAAAAAAATTGAATCAATCAACATATATATGTAGAAGAACAGAGTATAAACAAAATTAAAGCAGAGTGTTGAAGCAATATAGTAGATCTACAAAATACAAACCCTAGTAACATCAAAATCCTATATTATGACATCCCTAGTTTCAGAAAAATGCCATACAATCCAAAATAAGAGTAGATCTAGCCTAGATTAAGGAAGAGAACATAGATCTAGCATTTTACTAAAGCATTTCAGCAAAACCCACTTCAAAAATCGAAAGAGAAGGAACCTGTATCGTCTCCTTCTCGCCTGCGTCGCATGGTAACAGTGATGTCTTTGAGATCTTTCGCCGGCGTCATCTATTGCGGCTGGTGATGATTTCGCCGTCGTTTGTGTTGTCGCCTCTTCGTGTTCGTGTCGCCTCCTCTTGTGCTCTCGTGATAACATTGAAAAAAATGAGGATCAGGAGATTGTAAGAAGAAGAGGGGTATATATATCACAGGGGTAGTCTAGTCTTTTTACCCTACAATCCCACTAATAGTTATACCCGCGTTTTTTATACCACCCCCTACCAGATATTATTTTATCCCTCCTAGGGGGCATTATTTTTAACCACACTCCCCAATTCCTTGAGTTAAATAATCCCTTAAGAGTCCAACCAAACACAGTATAAACTAGGATTGGACAATTTTAGTCCAATCCCCCTATTTTATCCGCCAAACAAACGAGCCCGTAGTGTATTGCTCGTGTATTGATTTTCAAATTGATTTTAGCAGGTGTGTCTAAAACAAAAAGTTGCTGCAGTTTTGTCTGTCAGATTTACTATGGTAATTTTTACGTGTAGAAGAGAAAGATGGGAAAAAGTGTGTGGATGATATGTAGAAGATGTTCTATTCTTTTATACGATTTTCGGTCAGCAAAGTACTGCTCCATAGAAATATATATATATATATATAGACACACTTGGCAGGTGGAACTTACAAGTGTTTTGGCTTAGCAAAACCGGAAAGAACAAATTAACACAAAATCAAAATAAACTTGTATTACGTGTTACACATTTGCAGCATGATTATAGGGAACTGAAAACTAACAGACAATTAGCTTTATGAAAAAACATGTTCAAATAAATTAGAAAGGAAAGATAGATGCAACCTAGTTCTTCTTAGCAGTTCAGAATGTCAAACCTTCTCCACAATTACCTGTATGGACAAAACAAAGTATATGAGAAAGTATACGAGAACAACTTTAAAGCAATATGCAGAGTGTAGCATAACCTAATATAATAGTGTCCTAACTTAAAAGCAAAAAGTTGTACGAGAATTCTATTAGGATAGTTCACTGTCCTCTTTGTTAAAGTTAGATGTCAGAGTACATAAGTGAACTTAATCGGAATTAAACACAGGAAATATACACAATTAAATAAATTTTATTATCAGTCAGCCTCCTATGTTTATAAAGTGGTAGTAGGGTAATGCTCTATGGCATATCACATCCATTATACGTAGAGAGGGCCATCATCACATTGTTAAATATTATGTGTGCCCAGGCTATACCTAAGCATATGTTTGCCCAGTTTATTGAAAGGTCATACTAACAAGACTTGCCTAAAAGACTAAAAGGATGATTCTCAGCCAGAGCAATCCCACAAACATTCCCCATGGTCAAGAACAACATAAATTGTTTGAATAAACAACAACATTTACTGAACTCACATGAGTAATAGTATTAAATAGGAACTCAGGGGAACGGACTCATAGAACAGAAGTAAACAATTTTATTTCATTTTTTACACAATTTTCTTTTCCTTAAAATTTTTTCAAGTGTTTTCCTTACTAAACACAGAGCTTTTTTCCTCAGCATTTTGTTTTATTTTCCCTTGTTAACGCCATGAACCAAATTGAGCCTAAAAAATATTCTCCACCTCAACTTCATCTAACCTTACAATGTTTCCCCAATAGCAACCTTTGGTTAAATAACTCCACTTTGAGGCTACTTGGCAACATATTAAACAGTTCATAAGCAAGTATGGAACTTTAAAAGCTAAAATAAATTTCTTTGGCAAACCATGTACTACAATTAACTCAGTCACATAAAAATGTGAGTGAATCGCCACAAGCTTGCGGTTAACCAGAAGCTACCTTGGGTAGCTTTCAAAAGCATTGCTTTGCAAGAAAGAGAATTACAAATTTCCATGAGGATCAAATATGATGAAAATATTTTGTAATTCCAATCACAAATATCCATGTGTGGGTGGGTGCATTAGACGTCACTTTGAACTGAAATTGATCTTCACGCAAGGGTTCTACTAAATCTCATCCAATTTATAAATGGGAGTTCAAAATAAAGGAAGAATTTGATCTCTAGTAATACCTCTTTGTCCATGGCTATAGACACCCCATTTTGTCGGTTATCAGATTTAGGAGACCCATAGCTTGGTGGATCACAATGATTGAAAAGACTCAAAAAGGACTCCTAGAAGTTAGTTCTATCTCTCACAATGCTCAGAATGACCAAAATACCCCTGAAAGCCCGAACGCTCCCGGATTAGGACCAAATGTTCTGAAAACGCGCTACGTCATAAGAAAAACAAATGAAATGAGTTCTAAAGCAAGATCGGATGAAATCGTCAGCTCCCAGAGACCCCCGGAGGTCCCGGAAGTTCCCAGAAAGTCCCCGTTTACCGGTTTGACCAAGTTTGACCAAAATCATCCAAATTCGCCGAAAAGTTCCGGGATCATTCTAGATCACGTTGGAAATGCTAAAATGAGTTTTAAAAGAAAATCGAACAAAAACGTCAGCTCCTAGAAGCTCCCAGAGGTTTCCAGAACTTCGAGGGAATCCCAAGTTTAACCAGTTTGACCAAAAGTTGACTTTGAAACTGGAGCACCGTATCATTTTTCAAATATTTTTTGTGGATACTAGAGGTCAATATCTTTCCGACGGTATATCGCACATAATTTTTGGATTTCAAACGAATTTATTATGAATTTTCAAAGGCGAAAAAGGCGATCAAATCGTCTTTTAACGTGAATACCGCAAAACTTTTCAAAGTAACCTATCTCCGAACTATTTTTTTTTTATGTAAAATAGACTCCATTACCTTTCCAAAGGTATATCACAACCTCAATTTGGGGTTCGTATGCATTTTTTGTGAATTTTGGACGAAATAGGGCCTTTTTGCGAATATCGAAATCTTTGGGGGCCTAAAAAGGGTTATTAGGATAAATGCGGCACTGGCCCACTGCCGCCGTGGCACTCTCCCCCAGAATGGTATGTTTTTGTAATTTCTTTTGGTTGTTCATTTTGATTAATTAAAAACAAAAACGACGTAGTTCTATGTTCACAAATGTTTAGGATCAATGGGAGTACTTCTAAAACCCCAAAACCACCCCAAATTGGCCTATATAAACCCCCCTTGACTTCTTATTTTGGGAGTGTTAAATGCAAGCTTTGTGAAGTTTTAGACAGAAAGTTGTAGAGATAAGGTTAGAATAGAGAGAAAAGAAGCTTCCTTCTTTGATTTTCAAACAAAATAGTGAGTTCTAATCTTTATTTTTACTTCATTACTTCCATTTACTTCATATTCAATACACCCAACCACCATTTTAGTGAGCATTTAAGAGAGAGGAAGTTACTTCCATGTCCAAAGTTACCACATATGAGTGAAACACCAAGCTACAAGTCCAATACATCATTTAATATCATCTATTGATTGTTTATATACTTGTTTGCTTACTTTATTTGTTCATCTCCTCTTACCTCATTTCTTTTTGTTTTCTTTATTTACTTACTAGTTTATCATCATCTAGATGATGACATGAAGTTTGAGGTTTGTGAATCCTTATGGATAGTATCTCTTGACCTCAAAACCATGTTTGATAGATGATGATTTCAACTTCAATACATTCCTATGTATTCTTGAAGTTGTCTTTAAAATGGAAACAATACTTTCCAATAATCTTGGAGATTCTTGATGTGAGTCAAATGTTGACATTTTAAGTGGTTATAATCTTCATTAAGTATTGAAAATATGTTTTCAAAACCCCCATTTTCAAAACCCCCCTCTTAAACCCCTCATTTTGATTTCAAGAAACAAACCTTGTTTTATCAAAACCTTCAAAACAGTGAATCATTTAACTTCAAAGAATTATTTTGAGTTCAATACTCAATATGTGAATGCAAGACCACTTGAAAAGTCTTCCTAACTCATTATAGAACACCCATGATTTTTGGCTTGACATGGAAACACGTGAAAGGGGTCCATTTTTGTCCAAACATTCCTTCCAAACATGCTGCCTCTACTGTCACAGCAGCTAGGTTGACTTTCAACTTGTTTTACAGAAAACTTTTCCTAAAAGAGTGGCCCCAAATTATTTTTGCCTTGAACTTCAAAGTCCTAGGGAACTTTCTGTATAATGTGGGCCTCTATATCATTTTTTTTCATTTTCTAAGATTTTCCAACATTTCAGTCGATAGCACGGACTCTATTTCTAAGTAACCTCTATTGTTTATATGATTTCTCTCAATCTGTGATAGTTATTAAAGATTGGCTTTTTTGGTTGTGTTCTAGACACAATAAGGAAGATCTACATAAAATATCATGCATTGAAAACATTCCTAACCCCTCTTTTCAATTTCCAAAAGATCATGTTACTATTCTGTCCATTATTTAGAGCAAGCGTGCTTTTACTTCCATACTTTGATTTGATGCTTACATGTACTTCAAATTTGTTCATGTCTTAGGAAATGGTCCATACCATATTTGTACATATCCCATGATGATTTTCTTCATTCATTCATACACATTCTAGACTTCTAAGTCATTCTAGGAATCCATGAACACAAAACACACTACAACCTTGGCACATTCTAGATACATACATTGCATTTATGCAAAGATTTGGGGCTTTTGTTACTCCTAGTCTAAGAATATTATAAGGAATGAATTTGATCACACGTTCATGCTCTCCCTCGATCTAATCTTCCTTTCTCATCCGTCCTAGGGATCGAGAGGTCTTCTTTTCTCAAAGATTAACATGCATCATACTAGCTTGCTAAGCATATTTTGATATGTGATTAGAAGATTTTTCCTAGGTTTGTTTGTGTGATCTTTCACTTTGCATTGTGTGATACTTGGCTTAGATCTTATGAATGATATTTTATCTTTAGATCTTCCATTTCAAGTTTCTTATGTGATGTAATATACCTATCATAAATATTAACTGTCGAACCAAACATAGCATAAGATGATTATTTGGATGCTAATTGAGGCCCGTTGAAAGACGGGGTGAGTTGAGGATGTTTTAGTCGTGACAAAGGCTCCTTCCTCTCTCGTACCAAAATACATAGCCAAGTTCTTTGGTTATGAAAGGATGGTGCCCTTTATCCATTTGGGTGAGTCAAATTAGGTTCTTGGTTCCTTAAAGACCAAGTGGCGACTCTGTATCTGTTTTCAATAGACCTTTTCCTTTTCTTTTCCCTTTTCAAAACAATTTAAAACAAAAAAGAGCTGGGATTCCACGTATCCACAATCTGGCGACTCTACTGGGGATATTTATTTTCAAAACAAAATAATACAGAGGTTTGACTGATAGGCAGGATCCTTAAAATCATCTTTTTACTGTTCTGGTTCACCGCATTGCACTCTTGCATTCCCCCCCCCTCCCCCCCCCCGACTGTGTCTGAAACACGGTGCTGACATTGTTCAGGTCTTGCTGTGCCATGGCATAAGTCACCGTTGATACTATACCTTCCAAGGTATATCAAAAAGAGTAAAAAAAACTTCTGTACTGTCTCTCTGACGGTATATTGGAACTCTCGTCAATGGACCTTCTCTGACTAAATCCAGCCTTTGCATATAGATTCCTATAGAACCTTTTATAGGACTGTTCATTTATCCTTTCAGATAAGACAATGTGATATAACTGCTGTATGCCCTGATGGGATTACCTGTGCGGTGTAGACAATCACTCACATGTGATCACATTGAGTTGACCTGCCTAGTATCACGGACAGCCAATTTGGAGGGCCAAAGTTGGGCGCAGTTCGTGGCATTGCTCATGGTAATGGATTTTTGGTGGAGGCTTGGACGAATCTAGAAGATTCTAGAAGGGTCCAGAGCATTCTAGAATAGTCCAGAGTGGTCTGGATGCGTCTAGAAAGTGTAGCAAGTCCTAGAGAGTTTCTAGAAGGATCCGGAAGGTTCTAGAGGAGTCTAGAGGATTGAAGACAAGTCTGGAAGTTCGCGGAAGGTTCTAGAAGACTATAGAGGATTGCAGAAGCTACTATGTTCTAGGAGTGAATGGAAGACTCTAGAGCTTAGTGGAAGTTTATGGAGAATGGTAGAGTTCCAAGAGTGCCTTAGAATGTTCTAGAGACTCGTTGGCTACCATTGGATCAAGAGCATCTCAACCGTCTACTGGGGAGGGAGATGGCTATAAAAGGAGATAGGCTTCATTTGTACGGAGACAACAGAAAGTGTGAGAGCTTCAATTGTAAAGTGAGAGCAATTGAGAGCTAGTGAGGTAGAAAGCTTATAATGGCTAGGTGAGTGCCTTGTAAAAAGCTTTGTACACATTGTTTTGTATAGTGGAGTTCTTACCCTTAAACATTCTTGTGTACTTGTGTTTCTTCTAAGTGTGGTTAGGAGATACCTGTCTCACTAAGGCTTGGGAAAGGGTTGAAGAATCCAGGGAAGGCTGACTTTGGTGTGGAACGAGTGGACACCAGAGTGCCGCACGAGCGCGAGTAGGCGTGAAAGTCTCGGCCCGTGACAAGTGGTATCAGAGCCAGGTTGTACAAAACAAGTGGTGTATGAATGGCTACGTCGGTGGACGAGGGTGTTGCTGCGGTTGCAAACCCCAAGGCAAAGAAGCCAACAAGCAAGGACTACTTCAACGCTTTGGAGGCACGGCTTGACAAGTTCGAGGAGCTTGTAACCGCGCGGCTAGCAAGCATTGAAGAGGCGTTGCTAGGCCCTGGGAAGTCCAAGGTCCTCGTGGAAAAATTCTGTATGGACTTCATCTCGCTTGTAACTAGGGTTGAGGACTTGGAGGACAAGGTCATCACCATAGAGGACGGTGGGTCGCGAAGCTATGGTGAAGTCTCGGATGCACACTTGCGAAGAGACGCCCTAGAAAGGAGAGTGAAGAGCCTTGAGACAGAGTTGGAGCTGTGCAAGAAGGCTATTGTGGGGATGAAAAGTGCGGACTTTTCCACTCCAAAGAAGAAGGTGCGTGCGCCGGAGCCGAAGTGCTACGAAGGTGCGCGAGACGCACGCGAGATTGACAACTTTCTGTGGAACATGGAGCGGTACCTCGACAATATAAGGATCGAGGATGATGAGGAGCGCGTGGAGACCGCAACCATGTACCTCTTGGATACGGTGATGTTGTGGTGGAGACAGCGACACTCGGACATTAAAAAGGGGCTGTGCTGGATTGAGACTTGGGAACAATTCAAGAGGGAGCTCAAGAAGCACTTCTACCCAGAGAATGTCGAGTTTGAGGCATACAAGAAGCTGCGTAGACTCAAGCATATGGGTTCCTTGAGGGAGTACGTGAAAGAGTACTCAGCCTTAATGTTGGAGATCCCCGATATGCCACAAAGGGAGGCGCTCTACGGCTTCTTGGATGGCCTGCAACCTTGGACTGCGCAGGAATTGCAACGTCGCGGAGTAAGAGACCTTGCAACTGCCCTCGCCGAAGCTGAGAAGCTTGTAGACTTTAAGCGGGAGGAGAAGCCAAGGAAGGATAGCCACACCAAGGGTGGGGGAGACCACCAACGAAGGAAAGGTGGCGAGTCATCTCCAAAAACCACAGATGACGAGAGGAGTGACGGCGAGGCCCGAAAGAAAAGAGATAGTCGGGATAAGGCACGTCAAATCAAGCCGCAGAAGGGCAAGGATGGTAAGGAGATCCGGTGCTACAATTGTGATGGACCCCATAGGATGAGGGATTGTCCAAAGTTAGCCAAAGTGATCTATGCCATCGCCAAGGACAAAGGAAAAAAGAAGGATAAGGGCTCAGGCATATCAAAGAAGAATGCCAAGAAGGCAGAGCCAAGGAGCAGCAAAGGAGTTCCTTATGCAGAGGTCAAGATTAATGGGTAACCCACAAAGGCTTTGATAGACACAGGGGCTACCCATAACTTCTTGAGTGCAAAGGAATCCATGAGCCAAGGAGCAGCTTGAAGGTGAATCTGGATGCGTCTAGAAAGTGTAGCAAGTCCTAGAGAGTTTCTAGAAGGATCCGGAAGGTTCTAGAGGAGTCTAGAGGATTGAAGACAAGTCTGGAAGTTCGCGGAAGGTTCTAGAAGACTATAGAGGATTGCAGAAGCTACTATGTTCTAGGAGTGAATGGAAGACTCTAGAGCTTAGTGGAAGTTTACGGAGAATGGTAGAGTTCCAAGAGTGCCCTAGAATGTTCTAGAGACTCGTTGGCTACCATTGGATCAAGAGCATCTCAACCGTCCACTGGGGAGGGAGATGGCTATAAAAGGAGATAGGCTTCATTTGTACGGAGACAACAGAAAGTGTGAGAACTTCAATTGTAAAGTGAGAGCAATTGAGAGCTAGTGAGGTAGAAAGCTTGTAGTGGCTAGGTGAGTGCCTTGTAAAAAGCTTTGTACACATTGTTTTGTATAGTGGAGTTCTTACCCTTAAACATTCTTGTGTACTTGTGTTTCTTCTAAGTGTGGTTAGGAGATACCTGTCTCACTAAGGCTTGGGAAAGGGTTGAAGAATCCAGGGAAGGCTGACTTTGGTGTGGAACGAGTGGACACCAGAGTGCCGCACGAGCGCGAGTAGGCGTGAAAGTCTCGGCCCGTGACACTAGGCACCATGACAAGGATGTATGCTCCATGCTTACAAAGATATACACCGCAAACCTTGTTTGTCGGTCCTAAGACATAGAAGTATGAAAACCTGCTAGACAGTATGATCACCATCGTCACATGCTCCTGTCATATACACATGTTCTCCTAGAAACTCTGCCCAACTCATCCAGATATCCCAGTTTCTCTCAGAAACTGTCTAAATTTCCCAGAAATTCCCAAATATACCAATTTCTCCCAAAAACTCCACTTAGATTTCCAAAAATTCCCAAAACACTAAGAAATTCCTAGGTATACCAATTTCTCCCAGAAACCCTGTCTAAATTTCTCAGAAATACCATAAATAACCAGTTTCTCCCAAAAACTCTGTCCAGATATCCCAGATATAACCGCATTAAACAGTTTTTCCCAGAAACTCTGCCCAGATATAACCGCATTAACCAGTTTTTCTCAGAAACTCTGTCCAAACCAACCAGAAATGCCCAGATATGCCTGTTTCTCTCAGAAACTCTGTCCAAATCAACCAGAAATGCCCAGTCTCTCCTAAAAGCCTTCATAAAACCCTGGAAACCCCTGTTATCCCTCGGTGATCATACTGGAAAGTATGGTTAGCACACTCTACATGGTTAGGACCTTATTTGTTTAACTGCTATCTGTTAGAAATAGGAGCATCATATAGATTAAGGCTTACATCCGCATGCTTGTGTCATTTGCATACACCATTCCTATTGGTCTGCACACACTATTTCAGCCAGGTTGTACACGAGTCAGTCCACATCTGTTAACATCACTGTCATTTGTCTATCTAAAGTCATCACTGTCAGAATCTGATACAAATCCTCTCGAATCTGTAGGGGTCACTATAGATTCTCAAAGCCAACAGCTAGGATCTTCGTCATGGGTCAGAAATTCAGATAATCATTTGGTCAGGATCAGCCCAACAAGTTGTTTTAGCAAGAATCAGGAAGAGCAAGAAAATAAGGTCACCGAATTGGGAGCCACCATAAGCTAGCAATTTGACAGCCTGGCCCAGGTCCTGAAGTTTATGGAAGAACTGAAATAGCAGCGGCAGCAATGTCCCCCAGAGTTCTCATCACCACCGCTAAGATTCATACCACATCCTGAAAACAATGGAGAAGAAGACTAGTTTCAAGGGGCCCCGCCGCTCGCATATGAGAAAAAGTTCCACGAGAAAATGGACAAATTCGACAAGCTGGAAAGCGTATTGAGGAAGAGTAAAGGGGTTGATGATTACATGCTAGACTTAGAAGGACTTTTTGAGCCTGTTAAGCTAAAGCTGCCGGAAAACTTCAAGATGCCCGCTATTGACCGTTTGATGGAACCGAAAATCCGAAGAGCCATGTAAAGCTGTGTATGAACATTTTTCAATCAATGGGCTGCTCTCATGAGCAAATTGCAATGATGTTCCCACAAACTCTCGCAAAGTCTGCACTATCATGGTTCCTTACCTTGGAAGCTTCCAAAACTCATTAGATGGAGGAATAAAGTGGCCCAAATGACCCATTGACCAGTTGAGAAAGAACAAGTGAGAATGCTAATCCGGAACCTGCAACCACTCTACCATGAGAAATTATTTTATCAGTCCATCTCCACCTTTGAAGAGATGTTTAAAGTTGGAACTCGAATTGAAGACGCTATCAAAGAAGGAAAGATCAAGAAGAAAGAGCCTTCGAGTCAGTCACAAAGGCCCAACTACTCCCGCAACCCTTCGAATGACAATACCCTTAGCAGTCAACCCATGGCTTACCCTCTTAGGCCGTACCAACCCCTCAACCAGGTAAACTCGTCCAATCGCCTTTTCCAGAAAAACCCTCCTCGTAATTTTGCCAAGTTAGAAATCCCCCTCTCCTCAGCCTTAGATCGCCTCCTTCAAAAGGGCCACCTCCAACTGCTCCAGCTTCGAAATACCCCGCTATTGCCGAACTGCGATATGTCCAAAAGATGGACCTACCACCAAGCCCCTAGCCACAACACCGATGATTGCATGCATGCGCCTTTACCATGATATCCAAGACCTCATTGACCAGAATATCATTGAGCCACCTTCAAAGCAGCCCCATATCACTCAAAATCCCTTGCCAAACCACCAAAATATCAGCCTCATTGAGTCCAACCATGTATCCTTCAACCCTGCTACCTATATCACCCCCTTAGGTCAACCTTTACCCCTCATTGACATCCCAGAATCTATGGAAATTCATCTGATTGAAGGAGGAGATTATGAGTGGCAGCAATAGATGGCTGATGAACAAGATCTATTCTTCTTGGAAGAACACAATCTAGGGGTAGTGGACCTCTAATGGTATGATCCCGACAATGAAAGCGATGCTTCTATCTAGAACGATCCGGAGAAACCATTTATGGGAACAGATTGTGACTGGTTCAACAAAGATGGGACTGTAGAAGGGCCTACTCCTGCCGAGATTGATCATCTGACTAGGTCAGGTCATCATTACCAGCCTCTGCAGCCTACCACTGAAGCAATCGAAAAAAGTTCGGTCAAAGATAAGGGAAATGGAAAAATGGATGAGATCATCGAAGAAGACAATGAGTTGATAAAGCAGTTGAAGAAAACCCAAGCACATATCTCGGTGTGGGACACCTTGGTAACATCCTACAAGCATAGGCAAGATATGTTGAATGCCTTGGATGGAATTGAGGTCCCCATCAACGCTGCACCGGAAGACATGGTGGCTTTCTTGGGCGCACTCACCCCTGACCCAATCATGACATTTTCTGATGAAGACCTACTGCCGGAAGGGTCTACACATAACAAAGCTTTGTACATCATTGTTGGATGTAAGGGACAGCAGGTGCCATTCTGTCTGGTCGATACAGGCCCTGCCCTAAATGTTTGTACTCTAAGGACTACCACTGCCTTGGGGGTCAATGTCCTTGACATCGCACCATCGGTGCAATCCGTGAAGGCCTACAATAACACCAAGAGAAATACGATGGGGACTGTTTCTCTCTAAATCTGGGTAGGATCTTTGGTTAGCACTGAAATCTTTCAAGTTATGGACATACCTACCTCGTTTAATTTGTTGATTGGGAGGCCCTGGCTGCATGTCAACAAAGCTGTATCATCCACTGTGCATCAAATGATCAAGCACGTTCATGAGAATGAGGTGTTAATCATCCTGGGCAATAGTTGGGGTAATGAAGCTTTTCCAAACTACGCTCCCATCTTTGAAATCCAAATACCTGAGCTAGAAGAAGGAGAAATTGGGGGATTCTTTATGGAAGAAGTCCACATGATCAATGATGAAGACAGGTTCCTCGAGATCCACTCTGTAGTTGTCAACATCGTCCACAAAATGAACTACTTCTCTGGAATGGGATTGGGCCGACGCCAACAAGGGATTTGTGAGTTCCCTCAGATCAAAGGGCAACAGTGCACTTTTGGGTTGGGGTACAAGCCCACTGAAGAAGATGTCGAGCTACAAAGGCCATAGAAGAAAAGAGTGAGGAGTCTCCCACCATACCGCAAAACCTTAAATGGGAATTTTATCAAAGAAGGGGATGATTTCTCCTATTTTGGGTTCCCAGAACCTTAGATCCATCAGGCCACTGGCAAGATACCCCAAGCTGGAAATCTTCACTGACTGCAAAAGGCCCCCTATCAAGATCCGTTCTATCCTGAAGAAATTGAGAAAACCCCAGAGGAAGACTGGTTGGAGTATCTGGACACTAAAGCCATCAAGAAAATGTGGGAATAGTTCGCTGAAGAGAAGGAAGAAAAGAGGGCCAAGAGCCAAGATGATCAGATCAAGCCAACTGAGGAGGGTCTGAGCACCCAGGCTATAGAGTCATTTGTCTCCCTATCCTATGTTCCCCCAGAGTCTGTACTTCCAATTATCAAGTCTATACCAGAGTCAGTTGCTGTAAGCCCACTACTGTCTAATGTAATCACTCCACCTGTCATGAATGAAATGAAAGACAATTCTGCTTACTCCTCTGTGTCAAATACTTATGGATGCACAGATCCCTCTGGGGATCTCCCAATTGAACTTAAGCAACTAATGGAAAAACCACCTGCTTATGAAATAATCGAAGATAGTTTATCGGTTAACCTAGGTTAAATAGATAATCCACAAATTGTGCAAATTGGCTTAACTCTTAATAAAGAAGAAAAAGAAAAATTGACTCTCTTGCTAAAAAATTTCAAAGATGTTTTTGCTTGGTCTTACGAGGATATGCCTGGGGTCGATCCCGACATCGTCCAACATCGCATTCCCCTCCTTCCCAATTCTAAACCCGTCAAGCAGAAACTTAGGCGTATAAGACCAGAATGGGCACTCAAGGTCAAAGAAGAGGTAGAAAAGAAATTCAAGGCAGGGTTCATCATTCTTACCGAGTATCCGGAATGGGTTGCCAATATTATGCCAGTCCCCAAAAAGGATGAAAAAGTTCATGTGTGCATCGACTTCCGTGACCTAAACAAAGCCAGTCCTAAGGATGACTTCCCACTTCCCCACATCAATGTCTTAGTGGATAACACCACATGACATGAACTACTGTCATTTATGGATGGCTTTTCAGGGTACAATTAGATTCTAATGGCGCCAAAAGATCGGGAAAAGACGACATTCACCACACCTTGGGGAACCTACTGTTATAGGGTAATGCCTTTCGGACTCAAGAACGATGGAGCAACCTACCAAAGAGCTGCCACCACTCTGTTACATGACATGATTCACAAAGAAGTAGAAGTATACATAGATGACATGATCGTAAAATCCAAGGATAGAGAAGGGCACCTGGTGGCACTAGAAAAGTTTTCCGAAAGGTTGCGCAAATACAAGATGAGGTTGAATCCAAAGAAATGCACTTTCGGTGTGACCTCCGATAAGCTCCTAGGTTTTCTCATCACACAAAGGGGGATAGAGGTGGATCCCTCTAAAATCAAGGCAATCCTAGAAATGGCACCACCACGGAATGAAAAGGAAGTGAGAGGGTTTCTCGGAAGAATCTAATTTATTAGCCGCTTCATCTTCAAACTCACAACTACATGTGATCCTTTGTTCCGATTACTGAGAAAATGAGAGAAGTTCCAATGGGATGACCAATGCCAAGCTGCTTTTGACAAAATAAAAGCCTACCTTCAAAATCTACCTGTCCTTTCACCACCCACTCCTCATAAGCCCTTATTCCTTTACCTATCTGTCTCCGAAAATGCCATGGGTTGCATGCTAGCCCAAGAAGGAAAAGAAAGCCACTCAGAAAAAGCCATATATTACCTTAGCAAGAGGATGACTGGGTATGAGCTCAACTACTCTACCCTTGAAAAAACATGTTGGGCCTTGGTTTGGTGCACTCGCCGACTGAGGCACTACATGCTGGCCTTCCCAGTTGTGCTCATATCCCGCATGGATCCTCTAAAATACCTCCTCAAAAAACCCGCCCTTACCGGTCGTATATCCCGTTGGTTACTTCTACTGTCCAAATTCGATATCAAGTATGTGACAAGCAAATCGGTAAAAGGGAGAACTATAGCTAAACATCTTGCTGAACACGCCATTGATTCTGAAGTAAGTGGAGATTTTCCGTTCCCGGATGAGAATATCATGGAAATCAAGGAAGAACAGTGGAAGTTGTACTTTGATAAAGCAGCCAACATGAAAGGCTACAGAGTAAGAATGATCCTAGTGTCACCAAATGGGGACCACACCCCACTGGCAGTCAAGCTCAATTATAACTCTACCAACAACACTGCTGAATACGAGGCATGCATTCTGGGGATGGAAGCAGCCATAGAACTAAAAGTTCAGAAGTTGGATGTCTTCAGAGATTCAAACCACATTATATCACAAGCCAGAGGAGAATGGAAAGTGAAAGAAGAAAGGTTTAAGACCTATCATGATCATCTCGATGGACTCAAGAGACAGTTCAGGAACATCACATTCGTCTACTTGCCAAGGGAAGAAAACCAGCTAGCAGATTTGTTGGCTACCTTAGCCTCCATGATCAAAATTCTTGTGGGAGTTAAGATGATGCCTCTAGTAATTAGGCAAAGATACGAGCCTTCATTCAACATGGTCGCCGCTGATCGGGAAAGAACAAATCATATTTACATGCCTTAATTCACAATTATTAGTACTTTTTTATCTTATTTTTGTATATTTTTACTTCGTTTTCTATTTTCTGTCAAAATTTGGAGAAAAGTAAGGATTCCAAGCTAAATAGGGTAAAAAAGCAGAAGAAAAGAAGCTGAAAAAACTACATCGCGCACGCGGCCTGCTTGCACGAAACCCAGGAAATCGCTCGCGGGACATCCCAATATCGCGCTCGCGCAGCCCACTCGCGCGACCTATGTGAAAAAAATACGCGTATTTTAGTGTACTGAAGACTCCTACGCAAACGACACTGCCTAATTACGTCTGGAAAGCTAAATACAGCAGTTTTAGTGCGAATTGGGTTAGGAAAGCTTCCAAACTTGCTCCAAATCTATAAATACTCGATTGTAATTCAATTCTTGGGGGTTGGCAATTATTATACACACATCATTACACAAAATTAGATACATCTATATACAACTAAAACTTCAGCCATTGAAGAGAGGAAAACAAGGAGAAGAAGAAGAAGACCAAGGATTCCCATGGCCTCCTCCATCAACTACTTGCCATCTACCGCTTCT
This sequence comes from Hydrangea macrophylla, assembly GCA_033977485.1. NCBI lineage: Eukaryota > Viridiplantae > Streptophyta > Magnoliopsida > Cornales > Hydrangeaceae > Hydrangea > Hydrangea macrophylla. The sequence goes on from CM066986.1 coordinate 8,698,563, forward strand.
ATGGATAACTAAACTCAAGATCTAGGGTTTCAATGAAACCCTAGCCAAGTAATAGGGTGTATTTTATGTTTTTATTTTAGTTTTATTATGTATGGATGATAGTTACATGTTCCGAGGATTTTTATAAATAAATCGTGCTTTTTTTGATTAAATCGTTACTTTCAAAGTTTACTCTTGTCTTAGATCTATTTTGATGGTAGTGTGCTCAATGATCTATGCTTGCTGTGCTTGTTTAGATTATTTACATGTAATGGTGCTTAAATTAAATTGTGCTATCAACTATCCGAATAGTCCATGCCTAGATTAGACGAATTATACCACAACCCTAGTTTAGTGTGGGATAATTCGTGCTAACCGAAGATGGATTATGTTGGTGCTTGAACCATAGTTATTTTCTTGACGGAGGAATTGGGCTTATAGCAACAATCCCCATTATCATCCAACATAATAAGCTAAAGTAATTCGTAAATACCCTTATTATGAAGCTAGTGGTGGATTTGCAATCCTTAAACTTATTATAAAAATAAATATTTAATTGCTTTCATAATTTAGATTTACTTTTATTGTTATTAGTTTAATTCAAATTAAATCCAAAATCCACTTTTCTTAATTAACTAAATTTAGGTTTTAAAAATTAAAGTGCGTAGTATTCAATCTCTATGAGTTCGACCTTTACTTCCACACTGCGAACCTTTTGAAAGTAAAGCACAAGTTAAGCATACTTTTATATCTTGATTTTGACAAGATCAGCCGCGATCGAAGAAGAAGAAGATGAAACACCATGGTACCAAGATGTTTGGGACTTCATAGAAAAGGGAACGTACCCCCAAGAGTCTACCGAGAAAGACAAAAGGGCAATTCAAAGATTCACAGCGCAATTCATCATTTGTGGGGGGAAATTGTTAAAGAAAGGGTAAAATAGTCACAACTAGACTTGCTTGTTTGGAAAAAGCTCCATAAGAATGATGGAAGAAATACACGAGGGGGTATGCGGTCCACACATGAACGGTCACATGCTAGCCAAGAAGATTGTAAGACAAGGGTACTACTGGACAACATTGGAGAAAGATTGTTGCGAATATGTAAGAAGGTGTCACAAGTGCCAGATCCATGCGAACATGATGCATGTACCGCCATCTCTTCTATACAGCATGACCTCTCCTTGGCCATTCTCAACTTGGGGAATTAATATTATCGAGGAAATCGTTCCAAAAGCCTCAAATGGAAATCGATACATTTTGGTGGCCATTGACTACTTCACAAAATGGGTAGAAGCCGTATCCTACACCAAGTTGGTGGCCAAAGAAGTGGCCAAGTTCGTCAAGAAGAACCTCATCTGTCATTATGGAGTCACCCATGAAATCATTTCAGATAATCGTAGTCATTTCAAAGCTGAATTCATGAATCTGTTTGAGGAATACAAAATCACTTATCACAAGTCATCGCCATACAGGCCGCAAACTAATGGGGCAGTTAAAGCTGCAAACAAGAATCTTATGGCCATACTGTAGAAATCAGTTGATACTTATAAAGACTGGCACGAAAAGCTACTGTTCGCACTTTGGGGATACAGAACATCAATAAGGACGTCCACAGCAGCAACTCCTTACTCACTAGTGTATGGAATGGAAGCAGTACTTCCAGTTGAGATAGAACTACCGTCCCTGCGCGTGATGGCAGAATGTGAAATTTCAAAATCAGATTGGTTAAGGGAAAGGTACGAAGAATTGGCTCTCATAGATGAAAAGCGCCTAGTGGCAGTCAATCATGTCCGAATCTATCAAAAGAGGATAGCCCGTGCTTTCGAAAAAAGGGTTCATCCGAGGAAAATTGTCAAGGGTGACCTTATCCTTAAGGAATTGTGAGCCCCGATCTTTGATCCACGCAAAAAGTTCAAATCCAAATGGGTCAGTCCCTTTGTCGTCAAAATTATCCTTTCTGGAGGAGCAACCCACCTTATGGACCTCGATGGCGTTGAATTCAAAGAACCAATCAACATGGATAGCCTCAAAAAGTACTATGCTTGACCATTCCCCGAAACCAATTTTTTTTCAAGCCTCCCCTGAACCACGCTCGACCTGATTCCCACTCGGGGATACGTAGGCAATCGTATCGGTTCGGTCGACATCATCATAATCAACCCCTTTTCTTTCAAGACTTTGGCCCGAACTACGTTGGACCTGATCCCCGTTCGGGGGTATGTAGGCAGACTTTCAAAAAAAAAAAAAGAAAAAAGAAAAGAAAAGAAGGATGGCTCGCTAGGTCAAAAATTCGAAAGGACGCCTAGGCAAAAGTTATAGTTAAATCCAAAGTGTGCAATAACAAAAGAGAGAAAAGAGCTCGCTAGGTCATCTAACTGGTGCCTAGGCAAAATTATGAGCATGCGAGAAAAATAAAGTTGCGGTTCTTACCATAACCCAGAAATCACCCTCCACACTAGGGGCAAACTTCGGCTACCCGCCTCGTTTGCCTGAACCTCTTTTGAAACTAGGGGCAAACGTCGGTCATCTACCTCGTTTGCCTCACCACCATACATATCCCAAACTAGGGGCAAACTTCAGTCACCCGCCTCGTTTGCCTCTAATCGTCCCAGCGTGTCCAAACAAGTACCAAAAGCAAACATCTGATCAAAATCAAAAATCCATTTTTCTTAATTAACTAAATTTAAGTTTTAAAAATTAAAGTGCGTAGTATTCAATCTCTGTTGGTTCGACCTTTACTTCCACACTGCAAATCTTTTGAAAGTAAAGCATAAGTTAAGCATACTTTTATATCTTGATTTTGACAAGATCAGCCACGATCGAAGAAGAAGAAGAAGACGAAACACCATGGTACCAAGATGTTTGGGACTTCATAGAAAAGGGAATGTACCCCCAAGAGTCTACCGAGAAAGACAAAAGGGCAATTCGAAGATTCGCAACACAATTCATCATTTGCGGGGAAAAATTATTGAAGAAAGGGTACAATGGTCACAACCTGACTTGCTTGTTTGGAAAAAGATCTAGAAGAATGATGAAAGAAATACACGAGGGGGCATGCGGTCCACACATGAACGGTCACATGCTGGCCAAGAAAATTGTAAGACAAGGGTACTGTTGGACAACATTCGATGAAGATTGTTGCGAATACGTAAGAAGGTGTCACAAGTGACGTAAGAAGGTGTCACAAGTGCCAGATCCATGCGAGCATGATGCATGTACCGCCATCTCTTCTATACAGTATGACCTCTCCTTGGCCATTCTCAACCTGGGGAATCGATATCATCCGTGAAATCATTCCAAAAGCCACGAATGGAAATTGATACATTTTGGTGGCCATTGACTACTTCACAAAATGGGTAGAAGCCGCATCTTACAGCAAATTGGGGGCCAAAGAAGTGGCCAATTCGTCAAGAATAACCTTATCTGTCATTATGGAGTCACCCATGAGATCATTTCAGATAATCGTAGTCATTTCAAATCTGAAGTTAAGGATCTGTTTGAGGAATACAAAATCACTTATCACAAGTCATCGCCATACAGGCCCCAAATTAATGGGGCAGTCGAAGCTGCAAACAAGAATGTTAAGGACATACTGCAGAAATCAGCCGATGCCTACAAAGACTGGCACGAAAAGCTACTGTTCGCACTTTGGGGATACAGAACATCAATAAGGACGTCCACAGGAGCAACTCCTTACTCACTAGTATATGGAATGGAAGCAGTACTTCCAGTTGAGATAGAACTACCGTCCCTGCACGTGATGGCAGAATGTGAAATTTCATAATCGGATTGGTTAAGGGAAAGGTACAAAGAATTGGCTCTCATAGATGAAAAGCGCCTAGTGGCATTCGATCATGTCCGAATCTATCAAAAGAGGATAGCCCGTGCTTTCGAAAAAAGGGTTCGTCCGAGGAAAATTGTCAAGGGTGACCTTATCCTTAAGGAATTGCGAGCCCCGATCTTTGATCCACGTGAAAAGTTCAAATCCAAATGGGTCAGCTCCTATATCGTCAAAATTATCCTTTCTGGAGGAGCAACCCACCTTATGGACCTCGATGGCGTTGAATTCAAAGAACTATTCAACATTGATCGCCTCAAAAAGTACTATGCTTGACCATTCCCCGAAACCAATTTTCTTTCAAGCCTCCCCTGAACCACGCTCGACCTGATTCCCACTCGGGAATACGTAGGCAATCGCATCGGTTCGGTCGACATCATCATAATCAACCCTTTTTCTTTCAAGACTTTGGCCCGAACTACGTTAGACCTGATCACCGTTCGGTGGTATGTAGGCATACTTTCAAAATAAAAAAAAAAAAAAGAAAAAAAAAAAAAGAAAAGAAGGATGGCTCGCTAGGTCGAAAATCCGAAAGGACGCCTAGGCAAAAGTTAGAGTTAAATCCAAAGTAAGCAATAACAAAAGAGAGAAAAGAGCTCGCTAGGTCACCTAACTGGTGCCTAGGCAAAATTATGAGCGTGTGAGAAAAATAAGTCGCGGTCCTTACTATAACCTTGAAAACACCCTCCACACTAGGGGCAAACTTCGGCCACCCGCCTCGTTTGCCTGAACCTCTTCTGAAACTAGGGGCAAACATTGGTCATCTACCTCGTTTGCCTCACCACCATACATATCCCAAACTAGGGGCAAACTTCGGTCACCCGCTTTGTTTGCCTCTAATCGTCCTAGCGTGCCCAAACAAGTACCAAAAGCAAACATATGATCAAAATCCAAAATCCATTTTTCTTAATTAACTAAATTTAGGTTTTAAAAATTAAAGTGCGTAGTATTCAATCTCTATGAGTTCGACCTTTACTTCCACACTGCAAATCTTTTGAAAGTAAAGCATAAGTTAAGCAAACTTTTATATCTTGATTTTGACAAGATCAGCCGCGATCGAAGAAGAAGAAGACGAAACACCATGGTACCAAGATGTTTGGGACTTCATAGAAAAGGGAATGTACCCCCAAGAGTCTACCGAGAAAGATAAAAGGGCAATTCAAAGATTCGCAATGCAATTCATCATTTGCGGGGAAAATTTGTTGAAGAAAGGGTACAATGGTCACAACCTGACTTGCTTGTTTGGAAAAAGCTCTAGAAGAATGATGGAAGAAATACACGAGGGGGTATGCCATCCACATATCAACGGTCACATGCTGGCCAAGAAGATTGTAAGACAAGGGCATTGCTGGACAACATTGGAGAAAGATTGTTGCGAAAACATAAGAAGGTGTCACAAGTGCCAGATCCATGCGAACATAATGCATGTACCGACATCTCTTCTATACAGCATGACCTCTCCTTGGCCATTCTCAACATGGGGAATCGATATCATCCGTGAAATCGTTCCAAAAGCCTCGAATGGAAATCGATACATTTTGGTGGCCATTGACTACTTCACAAAATGAGTAGAAGCCGCATCCTATAGAAAATTGGGGGCCAAAGAAGTGGCCAAGTTTGTCAAGAAGAACCTCATCTGTCATTATGGAGTCACCCATGAGATCATTTCAGATAATCGTAGTCATTTCAAAGCTGAAGTCAGGGATCAGTTTGAGAAATACAAAATCACTTATCACAAGTCATCGCCATACAGGCCGCAAACTAATGGGGCAGTCGAAGCTGCAAACAAGAATGTTAAGGCCATACTGCAAAAATCAGCCGATACCTACAAAGACTGACACGAAAAGCTACCGTTTGCACTTTGGGGATACAGAACATCAATAAGGACGTCCACAGGAGCAACTCCTTACTCACTAGTATATGGAATGGAAGCAGTACTTCCAGTTGAGATAGAACTACCGTCCTTGCACGTGATGGCAGAATGTGAAATTTTGGAATCGGATTGCTTAAGGGAAAGGTACAAAGAATTGGCTGTCATAGATGAAAAGCGCCTAGCGGCAGTCGATCATGTCCGAATCTATCAATAGAGGATAGCCCGTGCTTTCGAAAAAAGGGATCGTCCGAGGAAAATTGTCAAGGGTGACTTTGTCCTTAAGGAATTGCTAGCCCCCGATCTTTGATCCACGCAGAAAGTTCAAACCCAAATGGGTCGGCCCCTATATCATCAAAACCATCCTTTTTGGAGGAGCAACCTACCTTATGGACCTTGATGGAGTTGAATTTAAAGAACCAATCAACATGGATCGCCTCAAAAAGTACAATGCTTGACCATTCCCCGAAACCAATTTTCTTTCAAGCCTCCCCTGAACTACGCTCGACCTAATTCCCACTCGGGGATACGTAGGCAACCGCATCGATTCGGTCGACATCATCATAATCAACCTCTTTTCTTTCCAGACTTTGGCCCGAACTACGTTGGACCTGATCCCCATTCGAGGGTACGTAGGCAGACTATAAAAAAAAAGAAAAAAAAAAGAAAAGAAGGATGGCTCGCTAGGTCAAAAATCCGAAAGGACGCCTAGGCAAAAGTTATAGTTAAATCCAAAGTGTGCAATAACAAAAGAGAGAAAAGAGCTCGCTAGGTCATCTAACTGGTGCCTAGGCAAAATTATGAGCATGCGAGAAAAATAAAGTTGCGGTTCTTACCATAACCCAGAAATCACCCTCCACACTAGGGGCAAACTTCGGCTACCCGCCTCGTTTGCCTGAACCTCTTTTGAAACTAGGGGCAAACATCGGTCATCTACCTCGTTTGCCTCACCACCATACATATCCCAAACTAGGGGCAAACTTCGGTCACCCGCCTCGTTTGCCTCTAATCGTCCCAGCGTGTCCAAACAAGTACCAAAAGCAAACATTTGATCAAAATCATACTACAAATATTTTCAGAAAGCTAAATGCATAAAATAAGGTTCTCCAAGTAACCAAGGTTCGCTGATAAACAAACTTCGAATATTACATAAGCAGGGATAAATGAAAACACAAAAGTTCTTTCAGAAAGCAATCCTAAATATCAAAGACACTTGGAGGAAAGAAGCAGAATCTGTTAAGTCTAGTTTTATTTTGTGCCTTTTATTTCTTCAAAGGTCTTTAAAGGTAGGCTTTTATTCAACCGGCCTAGCCCCTGATGAAAGCAGCAATAGTAGTGGCTCTGACTCTGGAAACAAAGACCCTCTCAGTAAACCCTGGGGAACCTCTTGAACTCGCCCGTACTGTCTGGCCAATCGGCGAGGATGATAGAAAGAGGTCTCTCTTAGACCCATCAACCACACTCTCTGGTAATCCTCGAGACTAGTGGTCACAACATGAAGGCCCCAACGCCTCACGATCCAGCAAAAGTCGGCCTCAGATAAAGCACCCATCACGCCAATCCAATCAGCAGAAGTATAATGAGGATGAAGCACGGCCCTGCGGAAGTAAACTGGCAGCACACTACCAGTCAATAACTGAAGGCGCTCGTAGAGCCAAGTCTGTAACACCAAAGGCGCCCCAGAAAGAAGAAGCGTTCCTTGATTGAAAGCGCGATCCGAACCATTCAGGGTTTCAGCCATAACTATAGCCATGGGATTTCTGCTAAATTTCAACCCAAGGAACACGTGCACCAAGTCGATAGAAGCACTCGAGAACAGAAAGTGCGAAGTTAGCACAATATAAGAGCGGCCCCGCGGGTAGCATCATATATGCTAGGATTCCCAGGACTAGCATACTGGTCGATAATGGGAGCAATGTCAAGAATCTCACCATTTAGCCGGCGGGAAATAGTAATGGAGCAGTTCAGATATTCAGCCAAGCCTCGCGTGGGACTGGGGGTATCAACAGAAGGGAGAATCAGGTCAGAGTCAGAATCAAAGCCAAGGATAGCACAAAACTCCTCAAATAGGGGACATATCTCTAGGCCGTTGAAACTAAAGACATGGTTCACCGGGTCCCGGTGGACAATAGCGGCATGCATGAACTCAGTGTTCAGAGCCGTTTGGTGAAGAGAGAATAGCTCGGTCAGACTGTAGCTGAAGAGGTTGATCCGCTCTATACCATCCGTGATGTTCAGCCAAGCTGTGAGTTGAGCGGGATCATGCAATGCCATGTTTTCTGTCGTGGCTCTAGCAAAATTCAAAATTTCGACAGCACCTCCCCATTTCACGGACTATCCCACCTGCAAGGCAAACACACTCACTATCATAAAGCTACTCATCGCAGTAAAATCAACAATCACAGAATCACAGTGCACAACCACCAACCAAAGCAAGCACACAACTGCGCCTTCAAACCGAAAACTATCCAGCTCGAAAGGCAAAAATATCATAATACGCTGTCAAGGGTGATAAATCATCCTATACATCATCTTACACATTGTCTTACATACTATCCATCAGTCATATTATTCACTAGTATAACCCAATTGAAAACATGAAATGGAGATAAAACAAAAATACCCGCTTAGGAGGCCTCAGTCTTCCTCTTCTTCGTCCTCTATTGGGCCACCCAGAGTATAAGAGCGATGGCCTCCTCCTACCACATCGGCACCTCGGCCCGGTCCTCGATGAGCCGGCACCACCCCCACGATACTGCACACACAAACAAAATAAAAGTAATCAGTAGAGAAATAATAAAAAGTACAAAAATGAAGTCGAGTCAGAAAATTACCAAGGACACTATCTGACTGGTGGCAAACTGCCGCATACCATCCATCTATCAAGGGCAAAATCAGGGTTAGGACCTCATAACCTTAAGAAGCACAAAAATAAAGACATTCCCGATGGTCTCGCGTGAGGACCAAAGACTGTAAGCTAGCTGCCAAGGCGTGGCCCTCCTCAGCATAACTCCAAGGAACGTTGAGGACGCTTGTTGGCTGGGAGGGATACCCACATGTGACCCATGGCACCTCCATAACCTGGGGAGAGCCATTTGCACCCAAAACATTAACGATCCAATCCCAAGGAGGGATAGGATCAGAAACTGGGGGAACCTATCTCCTGTACATCTCGCGAAGCTGTAGGCACAAAACAAGTTAGGGAAAAGATGAGTCATAAACATCGGCAACGGATAGAGACAAAAACGTAAAAGAAACTCACATCCAGGAGTGGGAAGTTGGGCATCAGGAAGAGGCCACAGTAAGTCTCATAGCCGGTCTCAGAGATAAAGTGATCCCAAACATCAGTTTTAGCTAAGGCCGCCAGTAAAGGATCACCAGAAAGGTCATCAGCATCCATCACAGGAGGATCATGAGGGACGCGATACCTCGGACCGCCAATCACTTGCCGAGACACTCGCTCGCCAAGGAACCATTGCCAGCTTTCGGTACTTTTCATCAGAAGTCGGCAAGAGGAAAGGGGCCTGACCACCTGTATCTCCTCTGGGGCAGCATAGGCAACGCGCTCCCAAGGCGTCCAATCAACGCTAGCAGCTGTCAGCGCAGATAAGAAGTTTCTGAGGAGAACAATCCGATGAGCCCCGCTCTTTACCCCGACAACATCCCTCCGCCATCTCAAGGCCCGAGGGGACAAAGGCACAGGAGCCATGCGTCCTCATCTTCACCTGATTCATTAGCAGGGGAAGGAGCCGACATCTTCAGGTACTCAAAGCTCCAAAGCTGCACAGATAAAGGAAAATCACAAAAGGCAGGAAGTACAGAAATCAAAAAGCCAGAAGAAAAAAAGAAGTTACAGTACATACCTCCCAAGCTCGCCAGAATTCCCCCGTCGATTTAACATCGCCTCGGGAAACCTCACCCATATGCTTGTAAAGGTGGGCCAAGGCAGCACCACCCCAGTCATAAAAGGGGATCTCACCAATGGTCGTCAGGCAAGAAAGAAGCCTCAAGTTCACCAGGTCATTCCGTGTCGCGAAGATCAAGCAACCAAGGACATAAGAAATACCCTCAAAAGCTGAGAATTATTCAGGTTGTGATTCCCTCTATTGTAAGCCCGATAAAGCCAGCCACAAGGGAACCAGTGCCTCTCCAGATTAAGAAGAACAGCCCCAATCAGCATCTCTACAGCTTCAGGATTAATCACATAGACGTAATCCAAGACTAGGCGCTTCCCGCCAACCCTCAAGCCAGTAATCATGGAAAAATCAAAAGGCGTCATTGTCATCTCATCGAATGGTAGATGGAAAGTATTGGTGGTGTCCCACCATCTCTCAGTAAGAGCGTAAAAATGCACCAGATCATTGGTACTCTTTGAAATCAAGCGGACAAAGCCGCCAAACCCAGCATCGTCTACCATTCTCTTGACAGTAGGCGAGAGTTGGGTGTACCACATAAAAGCATGAGCAAGGCTACCATGGCCCTTCAATGTCACTTCCGGTACCTGCAAACATCAAAAATGACAAAAAAATGTGCACAAAATCACTATTCACGACCCAAAGTCCAACTTCACAAAATCAACATACGAGCACAAAACATGCTTCCAACAAACTCTAGGTGCACACTACGGTCCATAAAACTAGCACAATGCACAAAATAGTCCTAAAAGGTCGAAAGTTTCACATACCAAGCTCGCTAGAGCCGCGGTCGAAAGATGACATTGGGGGTCCCGTAAAATCAAGTTCAGGGTTTGGCTTTCGGCTTTCATTCGTTCCTTGGCCTTCTTAGACGGTCTCCTTGAGCTCGAAGCCATGGATCTGCAAGAAAAATGGAAACTAAAATCAAACTTTATTCTTGAAAAATGGAACAAACCAAAACACCAATCAAAATTCCAATCATGGGAAAAGATTACTCATCTGAGCGTGCACAATTGACGGATTTTGGCTCCAAAAGCACCCCGAAATGGCCAAAAATGAGCTTGAAATGCTCAAAAACCCGAGATATACACACATGAAGTCCGGCCATCCAGTGCCGCCATGGCACTGGCCAACTGCCATTGCAGCAATGGCCTAGTGCCGCCGTAGCACTGCTCTTCGCGGGCCCCGCTTCGCTCCATTTTGGCCTATTTTGGCCCATTCTGACCCGTTTTAGCCTGTTCGTGATCCCGATTAGCCCCGGTGGCCCATTTTAGTCAAGATTTATGAGGTTTATCCTCAATAGATCCATTTTAACCCTAGCATATTTAGTTAATCCCTCGAGAATAGAAATAGAGATATCAGCTCCCGAAGGCCCGAATCGACTTTTCAGACTAACCATTGTAAAGAACTGATCAACCGTGAGAGATTCAGAGATGGGTCCTGGTTCCCGATCAAGAAACAGTTAAAGAGAGATTCTCCGAGAATCCTACATCATCCCCCGAGGATAGAAACAGAAAGATATCAGCTCCCCAAGGCCTAAATCGGCTTTTCAGACTGACCATTGCAAAGACCTGATCAGCCGTGAGAGATTCAGAGATGGGTCCTGGTTCCCGATCAAGAAATAGTTAAAGAGAGATTCTTCGAGAATCCTACATCATATCCTAAGGACAGAAATAGAAAGATATCAGCTCTCGAAGGCTTGAATCGATTTTTCAGACTGACCATTACAAAGACCTGATCAACCGTGAGAGATTCAGAGATGGGTCCTGGTTCCCAATCAAGAAGCAGTTAAAGTGAGATTCCCCGAGAGTCCTGCATCATCCCCTAAGGACAGAAGTAGAGAGATACCAGCTCCCGGAGGCCCCCACCGGCCCTCTTGGATTGAGCATCGAAAGATTTGATCAACCCTGAGAGATTCAGAAATAGGTGCAGACACCCCATTTTGTCGGCTATCAGATTTAGGAGACCCATAGCTTGGTGGTTCACAATGATCGAAAAGACTCAAAAGGACTCCTGGAAGTTAGTTCTATTTCTCAAAATGCTTAGAATGACCAAAATGCCCCTGAAAGCCCGAAAACTCCCAGATTTCGACCAAAAGTTTTGGAAACATGCTATGTCGTAAAAAAAGTAAGAAAATGAGTTTTTAAGCAAAATCAGATGAAATAGTTAGCTCCCAGAGACCCCCGGAAGTCCCGAAGTTTCCGAAAAGTCCCCGTTGACCGGTTTGACCAAGGTATGACAAGGTTTGACCAGGTTTGACCAAAATTGTCCAAATTCACCAGGATCATTCTAGATCATGTGGAAAGTATTAAAATGAGTTTTAAAACAAAATCGAGCGAAAACGTCAGCTCCTGGGGCCTCCCAGAGGTTTCCAGAACTTCCTAGGAATCCCAGGTTTGACCGGTTTGACCAAAATTTGACTTTAAAACCGGAGTACCGTAATAATTTTCAAATATTTTTCATGGATACTAGAGGTCAATAGCTTTCCAACGGTATATCGCACATAATTTTTGGATTCAAAACGAGTTTATTGTGAATTTTCGAAGGCGAAAAAGGCGATCAAATCGGCTTTTATCGCAAATACCGCAAAACTTTTCAAAGTGACCTATCCCCGAATTATTTTTTATGTAAAATAGACTCCATTACCTTTCCAACGGTATATCACAACCTCAATTTGGAGTTCGTATACATTTTTTGTGAATTTCGGACGAAATAGGGCCTTTTCGCGAATACCGGAACCTCTGGGGGCCTAAATACAATTATCTGGACTAATGAGGAGCAGTGCCATCGCGGCACTAGCCCACTGCGGCCGCGGAAATCTCCTCCAGAACAGTATGTTTTTATAATTTCTTTTGGGGTTCCAATTTAATTAATTAAAAACCAAAACGATGTAGTTTTATGTTTTCAGTTGTTTTGGACCAATGGGAGTACTTCTAAAACCCCAAAACTACCCCAAATTAGCCTATATAAACCCCCCATTGCTCTTCATTTTGGGGGGGCCAAGTGCAATGTCCATAGAAGTTGTAGAGAGAAAGAGAGATAGAGATAGATTTAGAAGTGAGAAAGGAGCTTCCTCCTACTATTTTTCTATAGAAAGTGAGTTACAATCTTGTTTTCCTCCACCATTCTTCTATATACTTCATCATCAATACACCCAATCACCATTTTCTCTAAGCATTTTTTGATTTAGAAAGCTAGTTCCATGTCCAAATGTCACCACATATGAGTGAAACACCAAGCTACAAGTCCAAAATCACATTGATTGTCATCTATTGATTGTTATTTACTTACTTGTTCATATTATGTTTATCTCTACCTAACCTCATTTATTTTTATTTTTCTTTATTTACTTACTTGTTCTTCATCATCTAAATGATGACATGAAGTTTGAGGTGAGTGAATCCTTATGGATAGTAGCTCTTGACCTCAAAAACATGTTTAATAGATGATGATTATAACTTCAATACCTCCAAGGTATTCTTGAAGTTATATTCAAAATAAAAATGAATCTCTCCAATAATATTGGGGGTTCTTGATGATGAGTTTGATGTTGATATTCCAAGTGGTTATATCTCTATTTGATGTTGAAAATATACTTTCAAAACTTCTATTTCAAAACCCCTCTCAATCCCTTTCATTTTGATTTCAAGAAAGAAAACTCTAGTTTATCCAAAATCTTTAAAACAGTGAGTCAAAACAGTGAGTGATCTGAGTTCAAAGATTTCTATAGAACTTAATACTCAATGTATGGATGCAAGACCACTTGGAAAATCTTCCTAACTCATTATAGAACACCCATGATTTTTGGTTTGACTTGGAAATACTTAAAAATGGTTCATTTGGACCCAAACATTCTCTCCAGATATTCTGTTTTTGCTGTCACAGCAGCTTGGTCTACTTTCAACTTGTTTTACAGAAACCTTTTCCAAAAGGGGTGGTCATAACTTATTTTTCCTTTGACCTTCAGTGTCTTAGGAAACGTGCTGTATAATATGGGCCTCTAGATATTTTGTTTTCATTTTCTAAGATTTTTTGACATTTCAGTCAATAGTACGAACTCTGTTTCTGAGTAACATCCATTGTCCATATTATTTCTCTCAATCTATAATAGTTATTAAAGATTAGCTTTTTGGGTTGTGTTCTAGACACAATAAGGAAGATCTCCATAAAAAATCATGCATTAAAAACATTCCTAACCCCTCTTTTCAATTTCTAAAAGATCATGTTACTGTTCTGTCCACTATTCACAGCAAGCACATTTTAACTTTCATTCTTTGATTTGATGCTTACATGCATTCCAAATTGGCTCATGTCTTAGGAAATAGTTCATACTACATTTGTACATATTCCATGATGATTTCATTCATACATTAATTCATTCTCTAGACTTTTAAGTCACTTTAGAAAGTCCATGAACACAAAACACACTACAACCTTGGCACATTCTAGATACATACATTGCATTCATGCAAGATTTGGGATTTTTGTAACTCCTAATCTAAGAAGATTGTAAGGATTGATCATGATCACATGTTCCCCTCGATCTAATCCTCATTTTTCATCCATCCCGGGGATTGAGAGATCTTCTTTTCTCAAAGATTAACATGCATTATACTAGCTTGCTAAGCATATTTCGGTTTCTTTAATTATTTGTTTCAAGAACAATTCATGTCCCCTTAGATTAGGAAAACTTTACTACTTGATATGTGATTAGACGATTTTTTCTAGGTTTGTTTTGTGTGATCTTTCACTTTACATTGTATGATATTTGACTTAGATCTTATGAATGATATCTTCTTTAGATCTTCTATTTCAAATTTTCTTATGTGATGTAATATACTATCATAGTATTAATTGTTTAACCATACATAGTATAAGATGATTATTTGGATGCTAATTGAGGCCCGTCGAAAGACGGGGCTAGTTGAGGGTGTTTTAGTCGCGACAAAGGCTCCTTCCTCTCTCGTACCAAAACCCCGAGCCAAGTTCTTTGGTTATGAAGGGCCGGTGCCCTTTATCCGTTTGGGTGAGTCAAAATTAGGTTTCTTGGTTCCTTAAAGACCAAGTGGCGACTCTATATCTGTTTTCGACAGACCATTTTCTTTCTTTGATTCAAACCAAATTTCAATTTCAAAACAAAAAAGTGGTGGAACGCCGCGTGTCCACAATCTGGCGACTCCACTGGGGATTTTTTTTTCTTATTTTAAAACAAAATAATACAGAGGTTTGACTCATAAGAAGCATCCTAAAAATCATCTTTTTACTGTGTCTGGTTCACCGCATTGCACTTTGCATTTTCCCCCTTCGACTGTGTCTGAAACGCGGCGCTGACATTGTTCAGGTCTTGCTGTGTCAGGGCACAACTCACCGTTGATACTGTACTGTCTCTCTGACGGTATATTGGAACTCTCGTCAATGGACCCTCTTTGACTAAACCTAGCCTTTGCATACAGATTCCTGTAGACCTTTCATAGGGCTGTTGATTTATCTTTTTAGATAGGACAATCTGATAAAATTGTTGTATGCCTTGGTGGGATTACTTGCGCGGTGTAGACGCTTATGTGGCATAGAACAGAACCTCTTTCTTATGATTCCCAAGGCAATCACTCATATGTGATCACATTGAGTTGACCTACCTAGGCACCATGATAAGGATGTCTGCTACGTGCTCACAAAGATATACACCGCAAACCTTGTTTGTTGGTCCAAAGACATAGGAGTATGAAAACCTACTAGACAGTATGATCACCATCATCACCTGCTCCTGTCATACATCCCAATTTCCCTCGAAAACTTCGTCCAATTTACCCAGATCTCCCAGAAGTCCCTGTTTCTCCCCAGATTACCAAGAAATCTCAGTTTCTCCTAGGAACTCCGATATACCTATTTCTCCTGAAAATTCTGTCTAACTCACCCATATATGCCAGTTTCGCTCGTAAACTCTGTCCAATTCAACCAGATATTCCTATTTCCCAGAAACTCTACCAAAATCCATCTAAACTTCCTAGAAATTCCCGTTTCCCAAAAACTCTACTAGAAATCTCTGCTCCCCGAAAACTCCGCCAAAATCCACCAGATTTCCCAGAAATCCCTTTTGTCCTAGAAACCCTAACAAGATCTCCCAGATTTCCCCGAAAATACTTGTCCAAATCACCCAGATATTCCCGCTTCTCCCAGAAGTCCTATTCGAACTCCCTAGGTATCTTTGTTTCACCTAAAATTCTAGAAAATCCATATTTCTCCGAAACCTCTACCCAAGCTTCCCAGAAATTCCAACTTCTCAGAAACTCACCCAAATATACCTGTTTTCACATAAACTCTGTCTAATCAGCCTAGATTTCCTAGAAATCCATGTTTCTCCCAGAAACCTTGAAATCCCTGCTTTTCCCAGAAGCTTCTCCCATAAACTCGGATTTTCTAGTCTTCTCCCAAAAACTCTGTCCAACTCGCCTGGATATACTTGTTTCTTCCTGAAACTCTAAATTCCCAGAAATCCTCCCATCTCCCGAATATCCCAGAAAATCCATCTTTCTTCCAGAAAATTCTAATTCTCTCCTATTAGTGATCATACTAGAAAGAAAGGCTAGCACACTCTGTATGACTAGGACCTTACTTGTCTAACTACTATATGTTAGAAGTAGGGGGGTCATATAGATTAGGGCCTGCATCCGCATGCTTGTCTCATGTGCATACACAATTCATGTAAGTTCGCTTGCACGCACGTCTTGTCAGTCTCACATGTGTCAGTCTCTGCACATCAAATGCATACGTATCATCATCCCCACCCATCTCAATCGTTGTACAGAAGTCGTATACTTACTGTAACCATCCTCGGTTTGCATCGTTAAATCCTTCAAAACTCTGATCATCTCTTCCTGATAGAAGTCCATAAGAAGTGTTTCGCGCCTCTGCTAATTTGGACTTTTACTTCTATTTACAGAAAATCGTAGCCCCGGGTAAGGACACTGTTGTACCTCCCCAAATTCATTATCGTGATCATGGGCTAGCATAGACCATCATCGATCCACCAATGGCCTACAAAGCTCTGGAAGAGAAAGTGAACAAGCTACAAACCACGGTTGAGCAATTGAGTTTAAGGGTTAGTCGATTTGATAAAATGGCACGGAGCATTAGCAAAGAGCTGCTTGAAATGGGGACCAGAATAGAGGATGCCATCATAGAAGAAAAGTTCAAGAATGATGAACCCCAACACAAGTCCAAGAGGCATAAATACTCCCGACACTCCCCCGATGTCAACACCCTGTGCAGCCAACCCATGGCATACCCTCATCGGCCATACCAATCCTCCAACCAAACCACTAGTTGCCCTTACCAGAAAAAGCAACCCCGTACCTTTGCCAAACTAGATATCTCCCCCTCCATAGCCTTAGGCCATCTGCTAAAAAAGGGACACCTCCAACTCCTTCAGCCTCGTGCCGATCCCCCACCACCTAACTGTGACCTGTCCAAACGATGTGCCTACCACCAAGGCCCAGGCCATGACACCGACCAGTGCATACGTCTCCGCCATGATATCCAGGACCTCATCGACCAAAACATCATTGAGCCACCACCCATTCAACCCCATGCCACCTAAGCCCCTGGCTTACCTATTCGAATGATCCCCTTCGCTGAGGCCCATGAATGTTGAACCTGTGTCGGTGAAGTGATGGTGTTTGGGACTCTTGCTAGAAAACCAAATGAAGATGCTCTTTAGAAAAAAAAAAAGAAATAAAAAGAATAAGTGAGTCACTGTGACATTCCATTTGAGACCGGGTCGAGTCTAGTCAAATCTGTTGTATGTTTTGTCTATTTTAAGTTTAGTCTTGTGGTCGAGTCTGTCTATCATCGAGTTGTTAATGAGTCTATAATCCTTCTCTACTGATGAAATGAGTTCTCATTTTGCCTAATCTGATGTGCCTAGTCATAGATGCATGAATCGCTGAACTGAAGTGTCACTTTTCAAATTACCATGGATATTACTGTGCTTAAAAAAAGGTAATATTTTTTTACTCAAACAAAAAAATCCTGAAAGGTCAAAGTCAATTTTGCGCTGACACCGATGAAGAGCCGAGAATTGAATAGTCTTACTTTAAGAATTCAAAGATGCTTTTGCTCAAATCTCGAAAAGACATACTTGGAACTGATTTGGGGCTTGCCCAACACCCTTTTCAACCATTTTAAAGCCTTGGGCCCAACCCAATTGATAGCCATGCGAACGTGTGCGGACTTGGTCCTTGATGGTAGCCAAACATTTCAGTGAGTTTCATCTCCACTTTCAAAAAAAAAAAAAAAAAAAGCTCGCTAGGTTGAAAACCCAAAAGGGCACCTAGGCAAAAGTTAGAGCTGAAAAGGTATTGATTTCCAAGATCTGACCCTAGCCAGTCAAAATGATGGAGGAAATGGAAAATAGAAAATTTTGGTGATACATAGAATTGTACACTTCAAGGTACATCATGAGAATGTGTCTAGATCATGTTTTGAAAGGCTCAGAAAGGCCACAAACAAAATTTGAGAGCTGACAAGCACATTGTGAAATTTTGGGATTGCGATCACAAGATCTCACATAAATCAACTACATGAAAGGAAAATTGACTGTCTAGGCGAAAGTGAAAAGGATCAATCCTCAAAAGAAAAAGAAGAAGAAAAAGAAAAAGAAACGAAAAAGAAAAAGAAAAAGAAAAGAAAAGAAAAGAAAAGAAAGGGAGATGGAAACTGAATCCTCCTCTTCAAGGCTACCATAAGTAACCCAAGTTTGAATTTCTTTGATGATTGGTTTGAAAAACCCTCAACCAATTTCTTTCAAGACCTTGCCTTGAACTACGCTCGACCTGATTCCCACTCGGGGATACGTAGGCAACCACATCGGTTCTGTCGACACCATCATAATCAATCCAATTTCTTTCAAGACCTTGCCTTGAACTACACTCGACCTGATTCCCGCTTGGGGATACGTAAGCAACCACAACGGTTCAGTCACCCCACCCACAAATATAGCCTAATTTCTTTCAAGCATCGGCCTGAACTACGCTCGACCTGTTTCCCACTCGGGGATACGTAGGTAACCACATTGGTTCGGTCGCTCCACCCACAAAAATAGCCCAATTTCTTTCAAGCTTCGGCCCGAACTACGTTGGACCCGATCCCCGTTCGGGGGTACGTAGGCAAACTTTGAAAAAAGAAAAGAAGGATAGCTCGCTAAGTTGAAAATTCGAAAGGACGCCTAGGCAAAAGTTAGAGCTGAATCCAAAGTGAGTAATAACAAAAGAGAGAAAAAAGCTCGCTAGGTCACCTCACTAGTACCTAAGCAAAAGTTATGAGCATTTGAGAGATTAAAGTCACGGACCTTGCCTCAAGCTAGAAATCACCTTCCATAGTAGGGGCAAACTTTGGCTACTCGCCTCATTTTCCTAAATTTTACTATCTACCCTTCATACAAGGGGCAAACTTCGATCACCTACCTCGTTTGCCCAAAACCTCCAATGAACCTTCCTCCAAACTAAGGGCAAACTTCGGTCATTTACCTCGTTTGCCTACCGATCCCACTTCATGCCCTTCAAACTAGGGGCAAACTTCGTTTGCCACCCGATTCCTATACACCAATGGTAAGGCTTCAAGTCATAAATATTGCCTTGAACAGATGAAAATGGAGCATCTTTTATTCTATAAGCTAAGGCACTAATTCAAAGCACATCTTGGGAGAAGCAAAGAAATTGATTAGATCAGTAGGGAGGAATTTTCAAAAATAAGATTCACCATCAAAGTGATGCCACGTTAAGGTGAGAAGTAAACACAAAAGAGAAATGGTACATCATTTATGACAAGAGCACATTAAGTTTTGGCAAGTCGAGCTTGTTTCATTTCAGTGTCGAATGTGTTGTCCTCGTGTGTCGATGTCTGTTAGTCGTCAAGTCTGTCGTAGTCTCAAATAAGTGAGTTGACAGTGACTAATAATGAATTTTCAAAATAAAGTTATAAATTTTTAAGAGTGTTCCAAAGACAATACAAGCAGGAGTACCAAACATCATTACTGCACCAGACAAGGCGTCAGCATGAGAAGTGTCCAAACTTAGGACAAATACAAATTTCATCCCTTTCCAAACTGCCAAAAGTTAACCATCATCTTCTAGCAACATAAGTCCATGAGTAGCTGTTGATCTTTCATCTTTCTTCATGCAACATAAGTCCATGAGTGGCTGTTGATGATCATCCTTTCTCCTAGCAACATAAGTCCATGAGTGGCTGTTGATCTTTCATCTTTCTTCATGCAACATAAGTCCATGAGTGGTTGTGGATGATCTTCCTTTCTCCTAGCAACATAAGTCCATGAGTGGCTGTTGATCTTTCATCTTTCTTCATGCAACATAAGTCCATGAGTGGCTGTTGACGATCTTCCTTCGTCCATGCAACATAAGTCCATGTGTGGCTGTTGACGATCTTCCTTCATCCTAGCAACATAAGTCCATGAGCGGCTGTTGACCATCTTTCTTCGTTCATGCAACATAAGTCCATGAGTGGCTGTTGATGATCTTCTTTCATCCTAGCAACATAAGTCCATGAGTGGCTGTTGACCACCTTTCTTCGTTCATGCAACATAAGTCCATGAGTGGCTGTTGAAGATCTTCTTTCATCCTAGCAACATAAGTCCATAAGTTGCTATTGATTATCACCCTCCATCAGTGTCAAACCACCGCAAATCATCTCTGTCACAAATAGAATGATACCTTTACTCCCATTTAATGGACGTATTTCCTTCTTCCTAGCAGAGTACATTGTCCTTTAGCTCCCGAAGGCCCTAACCGGCTCTTTTGGATTGAGCATTACAGAATCTGACCAACCACGAGAGATTCAGAGATGGATCCTGGTTCTAGGTCAAGAATTGAAGAAAGATTCTCAGAGAGTCCATCAGCTCCCGAAAGCCCTAACCGGCTCTTTTGGATTGAGCATTACAGGATCTGACCAACCACGAGAGATTCAGATGGATCCTGGTTCTAGGTCAAGAATTAAAGAGAGATTCTCAGAGAGTCCATCACCTCCCGAAGGCCTTAACCGGCTCTTTTGGATTGAGCATTACAGAATCTGACCAACCACGAGAGATTCAGAGATGAATCCTGGTTCTAGGTCAAGAATTGAAGAGAGATTCTCAGAGAGTCTATCAGCTCCCGAAGGCCCTAACCGGCTCTTTTGGATTGAGCATTACAGAATCTGACCAACCACGAGAGATTCAGAGATGAATCCTGATTCTAGGTCAAGAATTGAAGAGAGATTCTCAGAGAGTCCATCAGCTCCCGAAGGCCCTAACCGGCTCTTTTGGATTGAGCATTACAGAAACTGGCCAACCACGAGAGATTCAGAGATGAATCTTGGTTCTAGAAGAGAGATTCTTAGAGAGTCCATCAGCTCCCGAAGGCCCTAACTGGCTCTTTTGGATTGAGCATTACAGAATCTGACCAACCACGAGAGATTCAGAGATGGATCCTGGTTCTAGGTCAAGAATTGAAGAGAGATTCTCAGAGAGTCCATCAGCTCCCGAAGGCCCTAACCGGCTCTTTTGGATTGAGCATTACAAGATCTGACCAACCACGAGAGATTTAAAGATGGATCCTGGTTCTAGGTCAAGAATTGAAGAGAGATTCTCAGAGAGTCCATCAGCTCCCGAAGGCCCTAACCGGCTCTTTTGGATTGAGCATTACAACATCTGACCAACCACGAGAGATTCAGAGATAGATCCTGGTTCTAGGTCAAGAATTGAAGAGAGATTCTCAGAGAGTCCCCTACCATTCCCAGTAGAAGATAACAGAAGTCCGAACCGATTCTCCGGACTTGTCATCATAAGGATCGGCCAACGATTGAAAACATCACCCGCAGTCAAATCACCCCGATTCTTAGGGCAAGCACTGTCTATTCACAATTCAAGGATCCATGTCCACTGATTATCATGGGCTTTCTCACCTGTCAGTCATTATGAGTTTCCTCACTTATCGTGAGCTTCTTCACTCCGGTTATCTCACCATGTCAATTACGTGAGCTACCCCACTTATTATGAGCCTCCTCACTTTGGTTATTATAAAACTGTCAGTTATCATGAACTCCCTCACCTATGGGTTATCCTTAGTTGTCATCCTCAAAAACCCCACATCTGATCCCATTCGCTTGTAAAGCACACTTCCCGTAATTTGAGATGTTTGCCCCGAAACCCAGAGTCTTTTCAGACCGTGGTCGGCCACTGCATCATAGTCAGAAGCACTAGCACAACACAAGTCCACTCAGAATGGCACACACCCCACAGCACCTGCTCATACTAGGGTCATAACACTAGACATGATAGGACTCATGACACAACTCATATCACCTCCATGAATGGCATATCACTCATATAGCATAGCATCCGCCTGATTGTTGTGTACATGCGTATGTGATTTATTCCTCTGTGCCCCGAACTACGTCCTGGTCTGATTCTCCTTGGGATACGTAGGCAGCTCACGCAGAGCATGACCAGCATTGGCCTCAATATCATTGCATCTTTTGCAACGCTTTTTATCCTAAATCTATAGCCTCCAAAAGACCTGTCTCTTCAAAACTTTGGCACTCGCTTGCGACATGCGTTGCCTCGCAAGTTCATGCCAAAGTGGGGCAAACTGTAGACACCCCATTTTGTCGGCTATCAGATTTAGGAGACCCATAGCTTGGTGGTTCACAATGATCGAAAAGACTCAAAAGGACTCCTAGAAGTTAGTTCTATTTCTCAAAATGCTCAGAATGACCAAAATGCCCCTGAAAGCCCGAAAACTCCCAGATTTGGACCAAAAGTTCTGGAAACATGCTATGTCATAAGAAAAGTAAGAAAATGAGTTTTTAAGCAAAATCAGGTGAAATAGTCAGCTCCCAGAGACCCTCGGAAGTCCAGGAAGTTCCCTGAAAGTCCCCGTTGACCAAGTTTGACCAAGGTTTGACCAGGTTTGACCAAGTTTGACCAAAATCGTCCAAATTCACCGGGATCATTCTAGATCATGTGGAAAGTATTAAACTGAGTTTTAAAACAAAATCGAGCGAAAACGTCAGCTCCTGGGGGCTCCCAGAGGTTTCCAGAACTTCCTGGGAATCCCAGGTTTGACCGGTTTGACCAAAATTTGACTTTAGAACCGGAGCACCGTAATAATTTTCAAATATTTTTCATGGATACTAGAGGTCAATAGCTTTCCAACGGTATATCGCACATAATTTTTGGATTTAAAACGAGTTTATTGTGAATTTTCGAAGGCGAAAAAGGCGATCAAATCGGCTTTTATCGCAAATACCGCAAAACGTTTCAAAGTGACCCATCGCTAAATAATTTTTTATATAGACTCCATTAACTTTCCAACGGTATATCACAACCTCAATTTGGAGTTCGTATGCATTTTTTGTGAATTTCGGACGAAATAGGGCCTTTTCGCGAATACCGGAACCTCTGAGGGCCTAAATACAATAATCTGGACAAAGGAGGAGCAGTGCCGCCACGGCACTGGCCCACTGCCCCCGCGGCATAGGCCCAGTGCCACTGCGGCACTCTCCTCCAGAATAGTATGTTTTTATAATTTCTTTTGGAGGTCCAATTTGATTAATTAAAAACCAAAACGATGTAGTTTTATGTTTTCAGTTGTTTTGGACCAATGAGAGTACTTCTAAAACTCCAAAACCACCCCCAAATTAGCCTATATAAACCCCCCATTGCTCTTCATTTTGGGGGGGCCAAGTGCAAAGTCCATAGAAGTTGTAGAGAAAAGAGAGATAGAGATAGATTTAGAAGTGAGAAAGGAGCTTCCTCCTACTATTTTTCTATAGAAAGTGAGTTCCAATCTTATTTTCCTCCACCATTCTTCCATATACTTCATCATCAATACACCCAATCACCATTTTCTCTAAACATTTTTGAGTTAGGAAGCTACTTCCATGTCCAAATGTCACCACATATGAGAGAAACACCAAGCTACAAGTCCAAAATCACATTGATTGTCATCTATTGATTGTTATTTACTTACTTGTTCATATTATGTTTATCTCTACCTAACCTCATTTCTTTTTATTTTTCTTTATTAACTTACTTGTTCTTCATCATCTAAATGATGACATGAAGTTTGAGGTGAGTGAATCCTTATGGATAGTAGCTCTTGACCTCAAAAACATGTTTAATAGATGATGATTATAACTTCAATACCTCCAAGGTATTCTTGAAGTTATAATCAAAATAAAAATGAATCTCTCCAATAATATTGGGGGTTCTTGATGATGAGTTTGATGTTGATATTCCAAGCGGTTATATCTCTATTTGATGTTGAAAATATACTTTCAAAACTTCTATTTCAAAACCCCTCTCAATCCCTTTCATTTTGATTTCAAGAAAGAAAACTCTAGTTTTTCCAAAATCTTTAAAACAGTGAGTCAAAACAGTGAGTGATCGGAGTTCAAAGATTTCTCTAGAACTCAATACTCAATGTATGGATGCAAGACCACTTAGAAAATCTTCCTAACTCATTAGAGAACACCCATGATTTTTGGTTTGACTTGGAAATACTTAAAAATGGTTCATTTGGACCCAAACATTCTCTCCAGATATTCTATTTTTGCTGTCACAGCAGCTTGGTCTACTTTCAACTTGTTTTACAGAAACCTTTTCCAAAAGGGGTGGTCCTAACTTATTTTTCCTTTTAACTTCAGTGTCGTAGGAAACTTTCTGTATAATATGGGCCTCTAGATGTTTTGTTTTCATTTTCTAAGATGTTTTTGACATTTCAGTCAACAGTACGAACTCTGTTTCTGAGTAACATCCATTTTCCATATGATTTCTCTCAATTTGTAATAGTTATTAAATATTGGATTTTTGGGTTGTGTTCTAAACACAATAAGGAAGATCTCCATAAAAAATCATGCATTAAAAACATTCCTAACCCCTCTTTTCAATTTCTAAAAGATCATGTTACTGTTCTGTCCACTATTCACAGCAAGCACATTTTAACTTTCATTCTTTGATTTGATGCTTACATGCATTCCAAATTGGCTCATGTCTTAGGAAATAGTTCATACTACATTTGTACATATTCCATGATGATTTCATTCATACATTCATTCATTCTCTAGACTTTTAAGTCACTTTAGAAAGTCCATGAACACAAAACACACTACAACCTTGGCACATTCTAGATACATACATTGCATTCATGCAAGATTTGGGATTTTTGTAACACCTAATCTAAGAAGATTATAAGGAATGATCATGATCACACGTTCATGCTTCCCCTCGATCTAATCCTCCTTTCTCATCCGTCCCGGGGATTGAGAGATCTTCTTTTCTCAAAGATTAACATGCATCATACTAGCTTGCTAAGCATATTTTGGTTTCTTTAATTATTTGTTTCAAGAACAATTCATGTCCCCTTAGATTAGGAAAACTTTACTACTTGATATGTGATTAGACGATTTTTCCTAGGTTTGTTTTGTGTGATCTTTCACTTTACATTGTATAATATTTGACTTAGATCTTATGAATGATATCTTATCTTTAGATCTTCCATTTCAAATTTTCTTATGTGATGTAATATACTATCATAGTATTAATTGTCGAACCATACATAGTATAAGATGATTATTTGGATGCTAATTAAGGCCTGTCGAAAGACGGGGCTAGTTGTGGACAAAGGCTACTTCCTCTCTCGTACCAAAACCCCGAGCCAAGTTCTTTGGTTATGAAGGGCCGGTGCCCTTTATCCGTTTGGGTGAGTCAAAATTAGGTTTCTTGGTTCCTTAAAGACCAAGTGGCGACTCTGTATCTTTTTTCAACAGACCATTTTCTTTCTTTGATCCAAATCAAATTTCAATTTCAAAACAAAAAAGTGGTGGAATGCCGGGTGTCCACAATGGGTCTTGGTTCCCAATCAAGAAAAGAGAGATTCTCTGAGAGTCCTACATCATCCCCCGAGGACAGAAACAGAAGGATGCTAGTTCCCACTATCCCCAATAGAAAGCAGAAAAAGCAGAACTGACTCCCAAAGATCGGTCATCAGGAACAACCGGAACGTCACTCGAGTCCAGATTTCAAAGACGAGCATTGTCGTTTCATGACTGTATGTCTTCTAATTATCATGAGCTTTCTCATCTGTCCATTTTCATAGCTTCCTTACCTATTGGTTATCACGGGATCCCTCGATCACCTTTAGTTGTCATCCTCTAAAACCCTGCATCTGATCCATTTCGCTTACAAAGCACGTTTCTCGAAATTTAAGAAGTTCGCCCCGAGACCCAGAGTCTTCCAAATCATTGTGTCTTTATCCGAGTCAGTCACTGCATCACGGTCGGAGACACTAGCACGGCATAAGTCCACTCGGAGTGGCACACACCCCACAGCACCAGCTCATACTAAGATCAGAACACTAAACATGATAGGACTCAGGACGTAATTCATATCACATCCATGCATTGCATATCATCCTCATAACATAGCATTCGCCTGTCTTCTTGTGAATGTGCAATTTGTTCCTTTGTGCCCCGAACTACGTCTTGGTCTGATTCCCCTTGGGATACGTAGGCAGCTCACGAATAGGGATGGCAATGGGTCGGAGTTGGTACGGAGTTCCCCTATACCAACTCCTACTCCGTTTATTTTCCTCGTACTCCGACTCCGCCCCATCCCGTTTAAGTAAAATACCAACTCCTACTCCACTCCTACTCCGTTTACTATCGGGTACTCCTATTACACTCCTACTCCGTTTGTTAATCACCATTGCAAAATTAAATGTTCTTTTATAATTCAAAAACCACTTAATTTTAGCTTGATTTCTTAAAAATCACTCACGCAAATGATTCTAAATTTGTTAATCACAATTTAGAAATTAAATATTAATATTGAAGAGAAAGAGATGTACATATATGCCCTAATTTGTTGTAAATAACTATAAGTATGAGAGCAATTTAGTAACTTAATGAATTAATCGGGGCGGGGCGGGTTTTAAATGGTAGTATTTCATGGATACCAACTCCGCCCCGACTCCTATAGTGTTTTTATATTTCCATACCAAATCCACTCCTACTCCTATTATAACTCCTCCAAACCCATTACATTAGGAGCGGGGCGGGGCGGAGGTCCAACGCGGCGGGGTAAATTGCCATCCCTACTCACGAAGAACACGACCAGCCCTGGCCCCAGCATCATGCTTTCTATCATTGCATCTTTTGCAACGCTTTTTATCCTAAATCTATAGCCTCCAAAAGACCTGTCTTTTCAAAGCTTTGGCACTCGCTTGCGACATGCGTTGCCTCGTAAGTTCATGCCAAAGAGGGGCAAACTATAAACACCCCATTTTGTCGGCTATCAGATTTAGGAGACCCATAGCTTGGTAGATCACAATGATCGAAAAGACTCAAAAAGGACTCCTGGATGTTAGCTCTATCTCTCAAAATGCTCAGAATGACCACAATACCCCTGAAAGCCCGAACGCTCACGGATTCAAACCAAATGTTCAGGAAATGCACTACATCATAAGAAAAATAAATGAAATGAGTTCTAAAGCAAAATCGGATGAAATCGTCAGCTCCCAGAGATCCCCGGAGGTCCCGGAAGTTCCCAGAAAGTCCCCGTTAACCGGTTTGACCAAGTTTGACCGAAATCATCCAAATTCGCCGAAAAGTTTCGGGATCATTCTAGATCATGTGGGAAGTACTAAAATGAGTTTTAAAAGAAAATCGAACGAAAACGTCAGCTCCTGGAACCTCCCAGAGGTTTCCAGAACTTCCCGGGAATCCCAAGTTTGACCAGTTTGACCAAAAGTTGACTTTGAAACCGGAGCACCGTATCATTTTTAAGCATTTTTTGTGGATACTAGAGGTCAATAGCTTTTCGACGATATATCGCACATAATTTTTGGATTTCAAACGAATTTATTATGAATTTTCGAAGGTAAAAAAGGCGATCAAATTGGCTTTTATCATGAATACCACAAAACTTTTCAAAGTGACCTATCTCTGAACTATTTCTTTTATGTAAAATAGACTCCATTACCTTTCCAACGATATATCACAACCTCAATTTGGAGTTCGTATGCATTTTCTGTGAATTTTGGACAAAATAGGGCATTTTCGCGAATATCGGAACCTCTAGGGGCCTAAAAAGGATTATCTGGACGAATGAGGAGCAGTACCGCCACGACACTAGCCCACTGACACCATGGCACTCTCCCCGAGAATGTTATATTTAATTAATTTCTTTTGGGGGTTCATTTTGATTAATTAAAAACCAAAACGACGTAGTTCTATGTTCACAGATGTTTGGGACCAATGAGAGTACTTCTAAAATCCCAAAACTACACCAAATTGGCCTATATAAACCCCCCTTGACTTCTCATTTTGGGGGTGTCAAATGCAAGCTTTGAGAAGTTTTAGAGAGAAAGTTGTAGAGATAAGGTTAGAATAGAGAGAAAAGAAGCTTCCTTCTTTGATTTCCAAACAAAATAGTGAGTTCTAAACTTTGTTTTTACTTCATTACTTCCGTTTACTTCATATTCAATACACCCAACCACCATTTTAGTGGGCATTTAAGAGATAGGAAGTTACTTCCATGTCCAAAGTCACCACATATGAGTGAAACACCAAGTTACAAGTCCAATACATCATTGAATATCATCTATTGATTATTTATATACTTGTTTGCTTACTTTATTTGTTCATCTCCTCTTACCTCATTTCTTTTTGTTTTCTTTATTTACTTACTAGTCTATCATCATCTAGATGATGACATGAAGTTTGAGGTGAGTGAATCCTTATGGATAGTAGCTCTTGACCTCAAAAACATATTTGATAGATGATGATTTCAACTTCAATACATTCCTATGTATTCTTAAAGTTGTCTTTAAAATGGAAACAATACTTTCCAATAATCTTGGAGGTTCTTGATGTGAGTCAAATGTTGCCATTTTAAGTGGTTATAATCTTCATTAAGTATTGAAAATATGTTTTCAAAATCCTCCTTTTCAAAAACCCCCTCTTAAACCCCTCATTTTGATTTCAAGAAACAAACCTTGTTTTCTCAAAACCTTCAAAACAATGAATCATTTAACTTCAAAGAATTATTTTGAGTTCAATACTCAATATGTGAATGCAATACCACTTGTAAAGTCTTCCTAACTCATTATAGAGCACCCATGATTTTTGGCTTGACTTGGAAACACTTGAAAGGGGTCCATTTTTGTCCAAACATTCCTTCCAAACATTCTGCCTCTGCTGTCACAGCAGCTAGGTTGACTTTCAACTTGTTTTACAGAAAACTTTTCCAAAACGAGTGGTCCCAACTTATTTTTTCCTTGAACTTCAATGTCTTAGGGAACGTTCTGTATAATATGGGCCTCTATATCGTTTGTTTTCATTTTCTAAGATTTTTCAACATTTCAGTCGACAGTACGGACTCTGTTTCTAAGTAACCTCTATTGTTTATATGATTTCTCTCAATCTGTGATAGTTATTAAAGATTGGCTTTTTTGGTTGTGTTCTAGACACAATAAGGAAGATCTACATAAAATATCATGCATTGAAAACATTCCTAACCCCTCTTTTCAATTTCCAAAAGATCATGTTACTATTCTGTCCATTATTCAGAGCAAGCGTGCTTTTACTTCCATACTTTGATTTGATGCTTACATGTACTCCAAATTTGTTCATGTCTTAGGAAGTGGTCCATACTATATTTGTACATATCCCATGATGATTTCCTTCATTCATTCACACACATTCTAGACTTCTAAGTCATTCTAGGAATCCATGAACACAAAACACACTACAACCTTGGCACATTCTAGATACATACATTGCACCTATGCAAAGATTTAGGGCTTTTGTGACTCCTAATCTAAGAAGATTATAAGGAATGAATTTGATCACACGTTCATGCTCCCCCTCGATCTAATCTTCCTTTCTCATCTGTCTCGGGGACTGAGAGGTCTTCTTTTCTCAAAGATTAGCATGCATCAAACTAGCTTGCTAAGCATATTTTGATTTCTTTATTTATTTGTTTCAAGAATAATTCATGTCCCCTCTAGATTAGGGAAACTTAATTACTTGATATGTGATTAGATGATTTTTTCTAGGTTTGTTCGTGTGATCTTTCACTTTGCATTGTGTGATACTTGGCTTAGATCTTATGAATGACATTTATCTTTAGATCTTCCATTTCAAGTTTCTTATGTGATGTAATATACCTATCATAAATATTAACTGTCGAACCAAACATAGTATAAGATGATTATTTGGATGCTAATTGAGGCCTGTCGAAAGACGGGGCGAGTTGAGGGTGTTTTAGTCGTGACAGAGGCTCATTCCTCTCTCGTACCAAAACCCCGAGCCAAGTTCTTTGGTTATGAAAGGTCGGTGCCCTTTATCCATTTGGGTGAGTCAAATTAGGTTTCTTGGTTCCTTAAAGACCAAGTGGCGACTCTGTATCTGTTTTCAACAGACCTTTTCCTTTTCTTTTCCCTTTTCAAAACAATTTAAAACAAAAAAGAGCTGGGATTTCGCATGTCCACAATGGCACGTAGTGTCATGCCCGTATGTGGTCTTTTTATTGCTTTCAAAAGGTATGTTCTATAATTTATTCATTATTTTTAATTCGAATTTTAGTACCAGTTTATGTAAAAAAAAAAACCTAATATTCTTTCAGAACTGGAAGGAATTTGATCATTTTTTAGGGTCTCAAAGGGGCGTAATTAGGCATACGAATGCAATTTTTTTTTTAAATCTGCGTGCTTTATCATTCAACGATATGTATCAAAATCATATAAATACCTATCAAAACTTGAAGTACTTATTCCAAGAAATAACTAAATAGAAGAAGGGGAAACAAAAAAGGAAACAGAAAAAATGAAACACACCGTCTTGGAGTTTAGGTATGTGATTCCCATGATGTATAGTAACTCATATCACATGGTCCATTCTATTTCCAATATTGAAACAACCTGCCATTCCATGGCCGGTTATATTAGAAAGTAAGACACATATTTTAATGATATCTCAATTTGAAGGAATGCTAGAGTAAGTGGTAATTTGCTTTAGACAGTATATTATTAGATTGGTTACTACACTTTGTATAGCCAAAAGCCATCAAAAATAGATTATGCATAAATCCAAATTACCACAACACATTGTAAGAGTATCAAAATATAAAGAAACTGATTAATGGGTTCTATACTTCTACGGAAAGCACATGCTAGCCTATTGCCACTCTGAAGCATTGGCGAGCTCTCCCACACCCTATAGTGTCAAAGTCCACTATTTAGTACGAAGAGATAAGTAAAGGAGAAACGATCAAACAAAAAAAAAGGAAAAAGGGAATGCACACAACACAACATCTAAGATAGTGTAATCTTAAGATTTGGGGACTAAATTTTGAAACAAAATTTCAAATTTTGGAAGCATGCCATTATTCTTTTCATATTGAGCTCAATAGGAACTTATTGTATTTTCATTCCCAAATTAAACATATTTGAAACAATTCTCAAGTTTGATAAGGGAGTAGAAAATAAATCTCAGTTATGTGTTATCTCAGTTGCCTAAGCTTTGCTTGTGTAGACTAATAAGCATCTTATCGTCAATGTACTTTTATAGCAATTTGTATACCATGTAGGAAAGAAGTGTTTGTTTAAGCAGGATACCCGAAATTATAAATCTACAAAACCATGAAAGGAGCAAGAAACATTAATAAATTACGAATAGAGAATGAAGGAATAGCTCAGTAATACCATGATCAAGTCCATGAACTTTCTCTAATAAACATTACACCAATCAGGGCAACCTAGAATACATATCCTATATACACACGAATATGATGAATCTGCAGAGAACCATTAAATAAAAACCAAATATGAATCAATTAATAAGAGTGAATAGAAGAAATTGCAAAATTAGTTTAAAACGATGTTACATATTTTTGTGCCTCCATTGAAGTAGTACAACAAGAACTGGATCTGAGCCTAGCAAGTTCCCAGCCTAAATCCACATGATTGCCACAATTTGAATACAAAATTTAGAACAAATTTAATTAAACAGTTGACTTAATTAAAAACCTAGATGAAGCTTCACAAAAAGGAAACATATTTTCCCTACTGCTAACATAAAACAAAAGGAAATCTAGGGTTTTTTTAATTTCATGAACGAAAATTGGAAATGAAAATCTTTCAATTGGAACTCATAAACAGAAGCAAACATAAATCTTTAAATTGGAAACATAAATTAGAAGAAACACGCAATCTTTGGACATAAATCAGAAGACTAAGCCAAATGAAAAAAAAAATCAGCACATAAACGAAAAATCTGAAATGGTAGAATTCCTTATGTTGATTATCATTAAGGAATTCTGCCATTTCATTCTCTTCTCTTTGAAATCATCCATCCTCTTCCCAAAGTTCCTCACATAATTGAAACCAACAACAAATAGCAAGCGAAGAGAAAGAGAGGGAACCATGTTTGGTCAGAGAAGAACATTGTGGTCTAACTATCTTTGTAATCGGAGTAGGTGTTGATTTGGGTCTTCGAAGGTAAACTCTCTCTGATATACCTCTATAATTGATTGGTATGTATGGTCGAGTCGTAGACGGCAGTGGACGATAGTGAGGGTTGGAGGGGCAAAGCTAGTTTTTTGATCGACTGTTTTCCCTTCTCTCTCTGTCGCTGAAAGAAAGATACAGACAAAAAAAGAGATGAGAGAGAGATCGCTGGAGAGAGATTCGTAGAGAGAAAGAGCAGAGAAGAGCTTCTACTCTAGGGTTTGGTAAAGTAAGGGAAAAGAAGGGGTTGGGGGAAAACCAAATATTGGGGGTGTTTTTTTTTTTTTAGAGTGTAAGTATTTCATTTAGGCCATGTTTGTCACTGTCAATGGCAGTGACAATTGAACCATAAACATTGTCACTATAATAGACAGTGACACCATGTTACTTTTATCACCAATTATAGTGACAATTTTGTCACTGTCCGCAGCATTGACAAAGCTAGCGAAAAAAAGGGTGACAAATTTGCAGTTTTGATGTAGTGCATTCTAGCTTGCTAAGCTTATTTTGTTTTCTTTGATTATTTGTTTCAAGAACAATCCATGTCCCCTCTTAGATCAGGAACTTGATTACTTGATATGTGATTAGACGATTTTCCTAAGTTTGTTTTGTGTGATCTTTCACCTTTGCATTGTGTGATACTTGGCTTAGATCTTATGAATGATATCTAATTTTTTTTATCTTCCATTTTAAGATTCTTATGCAATGTAATATACTTATCATAATAATAACTGTCGAACCAAATGTAGTATAAGATGATTATTCGGATGCTAATTGAGGCATGTCGAGAGACATAGCGAGTTGAGGGTGTTTTAGTCATGATAAAGGCTCCTTCCTCTCTCGTACCAAAACCCCGAGCCAAGATCTTTGGTTATGAAGGGCACTTTCGTTTGGGTGAGTCAAAATTGGGTTTCTTGGTTTTTTCAAATCCAAAACCCAGAAGAGGGTGGACCCCGGAGGCCGTGTGTCCACAATCTGACATGTAGTGGAAAATGGAGGTTACAAGGTAGTGAAAAATGGAGGTTACAAGGTAGTGGAGTTATATTAGCACACGGCCATTATTTAAATGGCCTAATGGGATATAACCACCCATGAACTACCACATCATGGGGTAGTTATATAAGAGGTTATTATCTCTAAATAACCGCATCATGTTCATAAGTCACGTCATTAGCCTGAAGTGGCGTGATCTGTCTGAAATACAGTGGCGGTTATACAGTTAATTAAATTCAGCATGTTGCCTATAAATTCAAGAGAGGCATGAAGAAGAGGGCCATCATCAACGATCAAACAAACTACATGCCATAGACATCTTTATCTTTTATTTCCTTTTTCCTAATTTAGGAGTAGATTTTAATGTAGTTCTTCTACATCCGTGAGAGAAATAGTGTTATCCTCTTCTTCTTCGTATTGTAATTTGGAGGCGAGCTTTGCCACTCCAAACTGTAAGAAGGCGTGTGTTCCCCTTATTGTTTCTATAATTGGAGGCGTGATTACCACTCCAATCTCTTGTAACCGTTCTTGTGCTTAATGAAAAATATTATCTTTTGGGAATTTACTTGTTTGATGAGATTTCTATTTTATTTTAAAGTCTTTGATTCTGTCAAAGCGCCGAGAATCCAAAGGAAAGTGTTGTTCCTCTACTTTCCAAATTGCATGATCAATTTATTCATACTTAGAAGACGTTTCTTGGCAAATAATATGTTTTCTTGACACGCTCGTGCATAAGAATA
The DNA here is from genome assembly GCA_033977485.1 of Hydrangea macrophylla. NCBI lineage: Eukaryota > Viridiplantae > Streptophyta > Magnoliopsida > Cornales > Hydrangeaceae > Hydrangea > Hydrangea macrophylla. The sequence goes on from CM066986.1 coordinate 8,732,458, forward strand.
TTTTTTGTCATACAAGAGCACGCCCATCGAAAGTCAGAAATCTCATTCACATCAAAAGATATGATAAAAGCTTGAAGTATGTCGAAGGAAAAAGAAGTAAATGAAAATTTAAAGGGAATCAAGGATTCCAATGAATATGTTCGAAGCAGTAACAATTTCAAGAACATTGAAGTAAGCCACAATGTGGAAGATTTTCAACTAATTGGGATGGTTGGAAGTGACAATAATCCTGATCCACAAGGTCTTAAGGATTATATGCTTGCGATACATTATAATGTTGATTATGCTTTACATAATTTCTTGCAAGCCAATTCTCAACAAGTAACCACCATCATGAGGCCTATTACATATTTGATGCAATAGGTTGGTGATCAAATTACGAGGAGTATTGATCGCCAAATAGATCTTATGGTGGAGAAATTGGGTCCATCATCGTCACTGAAGTCCAATGCACAAGAAGAAATGGTCCACCAAAATAGACTCGACACGTGGATTATGGTCAAGTAAAAATTTTGAATAGGCCACAAGTGTGAAAAAAAGGACCAGTTTTTACAAATGTAACCAATACACTAATTTTTGTCACTTACAATCCGGTTGTCAATTCAAGTCATCAACCTAGTTTTACTGGGAATCAGCCTACTTACGCTTGTGGTCAGTCTAGTTTTGCTGGAGATTAGCCTGGTTTCGCTGGTGGTCAGTCTGATTTTGCTGACTGTCAACCAGGTTTTGTTAGAGATCGGTCCGATTTCACTGGTGGTTAGCCTGGTTTTGTTGAATATCAACCTATTTCTCAGGCTGGGGGGCAACACTATCAACCTGGTACTCATCCTGGGAGGCAATGCTATCAACCTGGTTGTCAACTTGGGGGGCAATTCTATTAACCTAGATTTATCATTGGATGTCAAGGCAATCAACCTAGATTCATCGGTAGAGGTCAAAGAAATCAATCTAGATTATTTGGTGGGGTTAAGGTTATCAACATGCTGGTAATGAGGTACGTTACTTGTTTCATCCTAATGTCCAGGCAAGTCCATGGTTAGGTCTAAATAAGGATGAAGTAGTTGAATTAGTAAGAGAACAATTATAAAATCAAATAAGAGAACAATTACAATATCAATTAAGAGAACAATTTGGGGCATCTTTTAAGGCTTCACCAAGACCACATTATCAAAAACCTTATCCTGATTATATTGATCAAGTGTTTGAGAATGTTTTAAAATTCCAGATTTCACTTTGTTTTCTGGAGTTGATAAACAAACAACACTTGAACATATAGCTAGGTTTACAATGTAGCGATGTGTTCAATAATGACATGTTAAAATTAAGAATGTTCTCTAGTTCTCTTACTAGACCGACCTTTACTTGGTATGTAAACCTACCGATTGGTTCTGTCTAAACTTGGAAAGATATGAACAAAATATTTTATGCTCAATATTATCAAGCTGAACCAAAAATTAAAATTGTTGATCTTGCTAAAGTGAAGCCAAAATCTGGTGAAAGTGTTGAAACATTTATTGCCAGAGGACAAATATGTTAATTTGGCTATTGAGAACCTCAGACCTATGTTAAGAATGCATTTCACAGGTCAACAGCTTGCTGATTTATGTCATCTTGTAGAAGTTGTGTCTAGATATGAAAAAATGGTGAATGAAGAAAATGAAAAGACACATTCTACAGCAAGGGACGTATTATATGGGTCAAAATTAGGAAGATCACAAATCTGACACAGAGGAAGAAGCTCAGAGTAATCATAAAGAGGAGATTGGAGATCAAAGTCAGAATTCAGAGACAAGCCACGATGAAAGTGGTTTAAGGTAGTTATCCATCTAATTCATTTTAGGTTGGTCATCAACATCCCTTAACTTCAATCATTGGATTATGAATATAAGGGATGTTGGGGGGCATTGTTTGCACTATAAAAAAAATACCATGGTATGGGCCCACAGAGGATATGGCCATAAGAAAAGAACGTGCCATGCGATTATTTTTGTTGTTAGCCAAAATGATGGGTTTGAACATAGGATGATGGCGGTTATTCACTGAAATAAGTCAGGATGATGGTAAATAGCCACCAAGGGCCCATGCTTGCCACACATGCATACAAAATCTACCACATGTGTTAAAGTAATTATAAAGAAGTAGAAAAACTGCTATCTAGTGCAGAATGGTGGTTACAAAGTAGTGGAGAATGGAGTTACAAAGTAGTGGAGTTATATTAACACATGGTCATTATTTAAATGGTTAGTGGAAAATAACCACCCATGAACTACCACATCATGGGGTAGTTATATAAGAGGTTAATTATTTTCTCTAAATAACCACATCATGTTCATCAGTCATGTCATCGACCTGAAATGGCGTGATCAGTCAGAAATGCAGTGGCGGTTATGCAGCTAATTAAATTCAGTATGTTGCCTATAAATACAAGAGAGGAATGAAGAAGAGGTCCATCATCAACGATCAAATAAAACTACATGCCATGGGCATCTTTATCTTTTATTTCCTTTTCCTATTTTACAAGTAGATTTTAATGTAATTCTTCCACATCCGTTAGAGAAGGCGTGTTATCCCATTCTTCTTCGTATTGTAATTTGGAGGTGAGCTTTGCCACTCCAAACTGTAAGAAGTCGTGTGTTCTCCTTCTTGTTTCTATAATTAGAGATTACCACTCCAATCGGTTGTAACCATTCTTGTGCTTAATAAAAATTAGTCCTTTGGGAATTTACTTGTTTGGTGAGATTTTTGTTTTATTTTAAAGTTTTTGATTCCGTCAAAGCATTGAGAATCCAAAGGAAAGTGTTGTTCCTCTACTTTCCAAATCGCCTGATCAATTTATCCATACTTAGAGGACGTTTGTTGGCAAATAATACATTTTTTGAGCATGCTCGCGCATAAGAATATTTTCTGCCATACAATTATACATATATAATTTTTTTTTTTGTTGCAAAATTTGCGAGGGGCTACTTACACATAGTACATATAATTTTAGTTTTTCTCAATATAAATTTAATCTGTTGAATTTTTCCATATAGATAGGAGTAAATTGGTAATCTTACACATAAAAAGTAGGTAGAGGGGAGGTAAGTGTTATTTTCCGAACTAGAGGGGAGGTCACTGTAATTGTCATATACCTAATGGGAGGTCAGTGTAATTTACCCTTACTGAAAATGGTCTCACTGCCATATTTATTGGCAAGCACTTTTTTGGGGAAAAAAATTTGGAAAGCATAGCATTACTCTAAGGGGAAAAAAAAAAAAAAAAGAAGAAGAAGAAGAAAAGAAAAAGGAATTGAAATGTAAAATCATAAAAAAAAATTTATTTTCTACTTTTTTTTCATTCCTATGTTGCTAAAAACATTTTCTTAATAATTAACTTAGGAAAAATGATTTTTAACCCTTTGAAGTAGCCAAAGGTCAAATAATTATTAAAATGATTCCGTGCAAGTTGCACTAGCCAATTAATTTCGCAAACTTTTATGGTTGACATTCTTCCTCATTTACTGGCTTGGACATGAACAAAACACGTCGAGTCCCTTCAACTAATACATAGAATATATTCCTATATGATATCCAGAACCACAATGCAGATGATCAGGAGCTAAAATTGGTGGGGATTAGAATCAGTTTTCTACTCTATTATTGGCTATAAATAGAAACTTTGAAACCCCAAGTGATCATATGAATAAATTTAGAGGAAGAAAGGTCTTACATGAAGATTAGAGTCTTGTTTGGTAGCCAAGGATGACTTGCCTGTGGCCTTTCAAATTAAGGAGGTCTCAAGTACTTTACAATAGTATTTTGATTGAGAAATTTTTAGGTACTCTCACGTACCACTTGTCATATTGATGTGTTACCCTGCAGTTAAAGAGAGTGAGTTATTTAATTGAGCAGACTCATATTTTGGGACCTTATATACAAATAATGGAAACCTTTTTATGTAGGGGCGCAAGTCTCACCCAAAACAAACTACTCTCATTAGGGGCAACATCAATATACCACGTGATACCCTTAAGTTACCTGAAAACTTCTCATATTCAGGATCCTTTGTTTGGTCCTTACTCCTCAGGCAGTCAACTTGGCTAACCTCATAGACTCTTCTCTCTCATGCTAGCCCTTTTCATCCATCAGCATTGCTCGAAATTTTCTGTTAGTCAAAAACAGATTCTTATAAGTGTAGGTCTTACATATGATGTGGTCTTTGTATCATATTGGTAGCGAACGTGTGAGCAAAGCCTTTTCCTTGTGACGGTTCTTTTGGTTTGAAACCAACAGAGAACAACTGAACAAAAGCACGTGGGCTCGCTGCTGCGTTTGAAGCTTGTGCACGCCAATGAGCTGGTACATCAAAGGCGTATGTGGACTTGATGGCTAATTTCAACGTGAAGGAAGGTTTGTAAGTATGATATTCAAATGCTAACCAACCCAGGGTAATGTCCAAATTCTTAAATGGAAATAAAAATTCTGTGTCACGTCATTATAACGACAATACTACATAATTTTTGCAAACGGTATTCCTTTAGCACCCCATAAAAAAAAAAAATTTCTTTAGTACTTGTACACGTGAACCTAACACATACACATATATTCGGTATTTTAATTTTTCAGTAGTTACTTAGAAAGTATATTTTATTTTCAAGCATGCTGTTTCAGTATAAAGATTTAAAATCTATGTCGTAAATTAAACGGGTAATGTTATGTGCACACACAGATCTGAGTTATTTAATATTTCAGTGGAGTCCGTGCTTGCATACATGGAATTTTATGTGCATCAATCATTACTAGTTACATAATCCACCTAGTTTAGTTAATTTTCATGGAAGAGACCAAATTTAAAAGACCAATAAATGTCAATAAATGTTTTTGTCTAAAATAAACCATACTTAGTTACCTACCAAAGAAAAATTTAAACCACAACTTTCCCTAATAAACGAAACCAGAAGCAAAAAATCCAAGAACCAGCACGGACAACCCGAAAATGGAGAAGTTCAAAGATCGTCCACCGTTGTGAGGTGCGTGTACGGTTGCTGGAGAAGGTGACAGTGAAGGAGACGGAAGCGGCTGCCCGGAAGGAGGAGGGTTAGGACCCAAACCCGGTGTTGGTGTTGGGGTTGAATCTGGATTTTTAGGAGCTAAGGTAGGACCCGAACTCGCACCTGGAGTTGGAGCTAGGACAGGAGCCGAACCTGGAGTAGAAGCTGGGGATGGTGTTCTGGGTACCCGGATGTCAACCTTTTGGCCAGCTTCACAATGACCCGGAAAGCTACAGATGAAATAAAAGTGACCGGCCTTCTTGAGGGTGAAAGAGTCATTTCCTGAGCTAAAGCTGGTGTACGGAGACGTTGCATTGCAAGCTTTGAAATTCTTGTGGGTCACTCTTATCACGTTGTGGAATTGATTGTTGTAGTCAAAAACTGCACTATCATGCAACCATATATTAGAGAGAAATTTAATAAATAAATTAATAAAGTGGGAGGATTAGTTACCAAATTGTGTTACCGGATGATGATGTGTAAATGACAACGTACTTTGAAATTACAATACAAAGTTATGGATGCCTTGCTAATTTGTAACAAAAGAAGAGTTTTATTATACATGTCATTCATGCAAATAATGGTAAGTACACCTAAACTATTCTTCTGTTGATGTGAATTTCCAAAATTATATTATTCATCAATTATCAAACAAAGTTCAAATTAATTTTAAAATTGTCACAATACATGAATAGATGGATAATTTAGGTCAAGAAAACAACCAAATAGGTGTACTTAGAATTTTTTTCATGCAATGATTTTTTTTAGGCAGTGCCTCTGGCAAGAGTGATCACAACCACCGTGATTTCTTCTGTATGGTGGGACTCTATGAAACCCACAAAACACTTAAATTATAGTGGAAGTCATGTAAGTGTGACGATCACATGAAATCATTTCTCGATCCGGGTTTTTCCACCTATTTATATCAACGGATGAAAGGGCAAATTCTGTGGCATATCCACGTGAGTTTAAAACTCACAATAAGAAAATAAAGTTTGGCAAAACATGTAGTATAAATAATAATATTTGGGACACACTCATCATGCACACAACTTTTGGATCTACAACTTTTGCGATATAATTCAAAAAATGTGTCTATCTCTTTCTTGTGTCACTGTAGGGTCAACTAACATCATAAGAGAGAGATAAATACATCTTTTAGTTTGTGTCCCAAAAATTGAGTGAATGGGTTTGTCCCAAACTTCACCCATAAATAAAATAGGTGTTCTGGAAATTAACCTTTTCCTTGATCTCATGTTCAATGTATGAAAGGATTTTTCATTCTGTACGTGTAACATTTATTTGCCTTCTTATAGAAAGAGAGAAATTAGAGATGAATAATCAATGAATTATCTGTCAATGAATTTTTTTTTTTTTATGATTTTGTCTGTTTGTAAACAAACATAAACGATAAATGGAATTTTTAAATTTTGTAATACTCATATTCCATGGTTTTTAAATTATTTCTTTGGTGATTATTACTCTGAAAGAGAAAGTATTGCCTCAGAAAATAAATTTGAAATACCATTTCTTTTTATAAATGGGAATCAAATTTTATAGTTTTGGAGATGCATATTTATAGTACTGAGAATAATATGATATGGAAGAGTTCAATTTGTATTTAAATTCAATTTCAGAAAATTAATTGCCTTTCACAGAGAAATTTCTTGCCGAAAAATCTTCCCTCTTTTTTAGACAGAGGTCCAACATGATACATATGACTCCACATTTATTTTGGTGTGATTGTTGAATTCCTTTTTTATTATGTAAATTTTATATGTAAATATAAAAATTATCCCTTTTTTTAGTTTAAAGGACAACCCAATTTTAATTTTGGACAAAACTTTCTAAATAATGAAACTTAAACACATCAAATCCCATCATATTACAAAATTTCTGCTGAGAGACCATATACTAATTAATAAAAATAACACTAGTTGGATTAAAAACCAAAAAGAGTTTATTTTAGGCCAGTTGGAGCCAAACTTAAACTTAGAGCTTCAACTACAGAGCTTATATATATGTATATATATAATATATAATATATATATATATGAAGATAAATTTGACATAAATACTTTAGACTATAAATATTTGGTATGACGAAGAACCAATTTAAGAGAGTTACTAAGCATGACATGAATTCATATGCAAAAAATATTTACACTTCTCAAACACGTTACCCTCATGGTAACATGCAGAATTGGTTCACTTACAAATCACATAACTAGTTCTTTGATTTCTCAGAGCATCCCTTAGAGACATAGGATGTGTTTGATTATTCAATAAATTAAGTGTTGAAATTAAAAACTTATTTTTTTTTTCAGTACCTTAGATAATGCACCACTTAATCGAAAAGTGGCCAAAAATCCACTAAAAGCTATAAATGAAAAAATTTCTACTGAAAGTATTCATTGAATGCGCGCACAGTCTATTTCAGTATTTGAAACATTATTTTCAGTATAACAAATTCAATTGCATAAAACTTTCAGTAATTAAAATTCAACATTTAAATTTTAGTACTCCCTCCGTCTCTTTTTTTGAGTCCTATATTCCATTTTGGGATGTCCCAAAATTAATGTCCAGTTTCCTAAATTGGCATACAATTTTTACTTACTTTCCAAAACTACCCTTGTTTGAAATCTACACCAAGACAAAACCAAAAAAGTTATTGCAATGATTAGGGGCAATTGTGGAAAGTAGGTGTAGATTCTTTTTGTCCCCTTAATCAGTTGAGTTCTCAAATGTGAACTCAAAAAAAAAGGACGGAAGGAGTACTTAATTTTCAATTTTATCAAACGGACCATAGTTTTTATAAGAAAAATTGATGGCAAAAATAGATGTACTATAGTACTATAGATCGAAGCATTGGATCAGTGGCTAAGAGAAGTTTACCAATGGTGTCGCCAACGTGGAAGGTCTTGGTGGCAGACCAAGTCTTGTAATCCAATGGGCCAATACTGGTCCAACCAGCAGAATCACCAACTTTGTACACATCACTCATTGACAATCCACAAATAGTCATCAACATACACAAGAAAACCATTGCTTTCTTAGCCAGACCCATGACTAAAACACAGAGAGAGAGAGAGAGAGAGAGAGAGAGAGAGAGAGAGGAATGAAATAACTTCTGACCGAAGGGGGAAAAAAGGGGCAAAATATAACGACGTGAACTTAATTTTGGAAAGGAAAAGATTTCGTTGAAGCAATATTCTAGGCTAACTAGTTGCCTTGAACTACCAATGTATGAGTCTCTTACCAAAAATGTATATACATACTATAACAGGTGAACTTAATTTCTTGATGGACGATCTGGGTCGTTGATTTGTAATAAGGAAATCATAAATGCACTAGCTACTTAATTAATTGCCTTTACTTAAGATGGGTTAAGATGGGTTGGATTCCAATTATCTTAAGATTCGTTTAGCTGCTCTTATATAAAATCTATGACTTTTGACCTTCTCAAGCATCAAAAGTTTTCTTTTACTTACCAAAATTCTACAGAAAACAATCGCCACTAGGGTTGTAACTCGATTGGGTTGCACTTAGCTTTCAGTTTGTAATTTAGTCTAATATAACCTTTGTAATAGGGATGTCAATCGGGCATAATTGAGTCGGGCTTAGGTGAGCCCTAGCTCGGCCCAAACATAGATATTAAGTCTCAAGCCCAAGCTCGGCCCGTTTGATAACATAATCTCAAGCACGAACTGGGTTCACTATATTGGAGTTTCAGGTTGGCCCAAAGTGAGGCTATGATGCTTTTAAGTCCAAAAAAGTATGACTATAAATTGACATTAACAATCAATTTGTTATTTCTTGAAAATCAAGACAAAATGAATAGATTAATTCAACAAAATTAAACAGTTGTAAGTCACAAGTTAAATTACAAATAACATAAATTTACACATATATACAGTAATTAAGTTATTTGGGCCGAGCTTACAACGGACCGAGCTTAAAAAAGCCCGAACTCGGCCAAAAAATCAATTCGAGCTTGAAAGTTTGTCCAGGCTCAGCTCAGCTCAACTCGCTTCCATACAAATTAAGCTCGGCCCAAAATATAATTGGCCGAACAAGTGGGCTTCGGACTTGTCCGGCCCAATTGACAGTCCTACTTTATCCTGAGAAATCATATATATCTAAGTTTTAAGTTTTGATAATACTTCACCCACAACTTTCACACAACTTTTTTGTTCACAACCCATAAAAATGTCTATCTCTCTCCTATGATACCTGTGTTACTATCGGCTCTAGTGACATCACAGGATAACACAAGAGAGAGAGATAAACACACTTTTGATTTTTTGAACAAAAGTTGTGTGAAAGTTGTGGGTGAAGTATTAATCTTTAAGTTTACTATATACGTATGCATATCATTTATACAAAATAGAGTAATATTTGGGACACTAACAAATTCCACTAACACTCACACACATACTCTATCTCTCTCGCAGTGGTACTGTGGAGTCCGCAGTAGAACCAAAGTGCCACTAGGAGAGAGATAGAGTGTGAATGTGAGTATTAGTAGAATTTATTAGTACCCCTAGTATTAATGTTGATAAAGAATATCGAATCTTGCTTGGGCTCAGACTGTTAGTAGATGAGTATTGTCCTAAATCTACTCCAAAATTAATTCATACTTGAATATATGAGCCAAGTTCCTCTCAAAATTTGAAAAGATTGTCTAAATTACCTACTCTAGATGCACGTTGGGCTTGATCAATTATAAGCCCACAAACTGCAACCCTTGCATTGGACGTTTGTATCCATGCCGCTTTTAAAATCATCCTTTCCCTGTTAGCTAAGAACATATAGAATGACCAATTGTGGAATAATAAGCAAATATCAAGTTTTTCGGACCATAAAGCATCCATTTTTTTTTAATGAAATAAAAGATCACATTCAAAATTTTATTATTTGACCCACATGAGGAAAATTAATATATGAATGGACTGACTTTGGTTTAGAGATTTTATAAGTGGATTGAGTCATAGGGCACATATAGATGGGGGGTGTTTTTTGACTTGAGTCATCTCCGCGGTATTGAATCTCATTCTTCTCAAAACATACACCCACATATGTATATTGGTGAATGCTATCATACAATTAAGTGGTTTGGTTGTATAGTATAACTAAATCACTGGATATGTAATGGTAAGAAATATTTGTACTACGGATATAAAGGTTTCTTACCATAGGTACAACGGTTTCTTATCATAAATACAAAGCCCCCTTACCACAGGTATAAAAAGTCACAATTACAAAAAAAAAATGTTATCATGCGTACAAAGCTCCCTTACTATAAACATAAAGGTTTCTTACTACGTGTAAAACCACAAGTGATTTTGATTTGGTACAAACATTTCTTATAAGGGTACAACATTTTGTTACATTGGTACAAACATCTATCCATCCATCCATCCATTACTATACATAAAAGTGGGAAGTGTGAACATGGAATAGGAAAGATCGCCAATGAATGACACGTGGCCTTTAATTAAGGCTTAATAACAAAACATATCTCTGAAGTTTGATCCTTATGCCAGTTTAGTCCCGATAGTTTTGATTGCATCAAATTAATCCCTACAGCTTTAAATAAAAGCAATATGATCCAAAATGTCTCATTCTGTCAAAAATTTTGACGGAGTTCATTTACTGTTCAATTACAAAATAAACCCGTAAAGTTTGATACCTGGCTCATTTTCGTCCCTGTAGCTTCAATTGAGTTAATCTGGTTCCTAAAGTTTTAAATTAAAGCAATATGGTCCAAATGTCCGCTACTTTGTCTAAAAAATGCAACGAAATTCATCCACTGTTTTATTACAAGTTATACTCCTAAAGTTTGGTACATGTCTCATTTTAGTACATGTAGTTTCAATTGTGTTAATTTTGGTCTCTAAATTTTTAAATAAAAGCAATATGGTTCAAATGTCTTATTTTGTCAAAACATTTGCCAAATTCACCCACTTCTTTTGTCACGCGCCGGAGTAGCCAAAAATAGGGAAAGTTTAAAATTTCTTTTCTGGACCCGTAGGGAATAACAAGTTACTTAAAACTGACCTGTCCGTGCAACATATTAGCATAATTACATATCAGAGTAAGGAATTGCAAAAGCGTCTAATGGTATTCATGGGGGAACTTAAAGTGTTTGCTACTTAGGCTATTACAGAAGTTCCAAATGAAAACCACAAAAGATAAGTTTGGGCGATCGATACCACTTAAATTATTACATAAGAAAAGAAAACTGTTTAAAACATAAAAGAAGTCATAATACGGAAGTAGGCCAGAGTCCTTCTTCTGACTGGCAAACCCGTAACCTTCGTTATCATACTCTTCCTAATAGTCTGCCTCATGATCATCTTCCCGATAGTTCCCATTTTGAGGATAGTGATATTCACTTTCAGGGTTACCTTGATAGTCCTCCTTATTATAACCTAGACGTAAAATGTCCAGGGCAGGGAAGTAGCCGTTAGCTTTTGAATCTAAGTGAGATCGTCTTAACCGATCACTCCTAATACATTTAAAGATATACAGATACCACAATATCTTGAAACAACATTAATGAACATATGACATGGTAGTATGACGACACAATGCAGTATCGATATATTCGACTTTAGCTCGACCACAGACACTGTAATAACCTGCATTTTCATTTATTTATCGGTATTTGCATTTCATATTTAAATTCAATTGTATTGTATACTTTTATTTTAATTTCAATTCTCATGTGTTAAATCTGGTTATTTGTTTTATTTCATATTAGAATTTTGGGGCCAGACTGCAATTATTTAAACTTTAGTGACTCCTGTGTTGAATTTCAAATATGTATTTCAAAACGGTAAAAATAATTTCTTTTGACTCAAACAGTATTTTTATAAAACCGGGAAATCATTTCCTACATTAAAATGAATTTTCTGTATTTTTGTGACGAACACCGCGCCACAAAAATACCAGTTTATGTTTAAAACTATCTGCGCCGCGTTAAAATTTCACAGATTTTGAAATGACGGAAAGTTGAGATGATGTGTGCTTTATTTCCATTTATGGCAAGTAATTATTTGGTGAAGTTTTGTTTGGGTATGCTTCTAATTGTGTGCCAACTTTGTACCTTAAGTTGTTTTCCCAAACATGTTAAGTGATTCCTAGTCTACTAGCTTGTGCCTTGTTTGGTTAGACTTATTTTGAGTGAGTTAATGTTGTGCCTATAAGTTAATTACCCAAACAACATAGTTGGCCCCTACTAATCTATGCTTGGCTCTTGGATGAGCTGTGGGTTAACAATCAGTGTATACACATATACGTATACAGATATACTGAAGATTAGGGAAAATCAGAGAATTGTTAAACCAAATCTAGTGTTAAGTGTGTATCTATATTTCTTGGCCACCAAGTTCATCCCAATTGGCCCTCTATATATACACTACCACACACACACATTCTCATTCTGCACTTAGCAAACTGAGAGATACATAGAGAGAAAAGAGAGAGCTGAGAGTTCATAATTTCAGAAGAATTTTAGAGAGAGAAGAAGGAACTTCAATCCTCCATAGCCAAAAGCTTGGAGTAGGATCTTTTCTTGCTATCTTTCTCAACATCTATTTCCAATCTCTTAAACTCTGTGAGGATTACCAACTCACTCAGAATGTAACTACATGCTTAATTTCTGTTTGTACAGCTTGATTTTGGAATCACCATTGATAATCTTTCGTTTGGACTCCATAGCTTGATAATCATAATTTTTCAACCTTAACCAAAATCTGTCTTTAGAGATAATTATGAAAGATTATACATCATAGGTGATAAGTTTAAAGTTTAGAGTCTAATTTTGTTCATATGAAAAAGTATATAAGAAATTAAGTTTTGTTAACTTTTAGTTTTTCATAAAATTCAAAAGTTATAGATTGATTCATGTAAAATTAGTCATAAATTCTTAATCCTTGTTGAAAAACAAAGAAATCCATATATAACATGATATATATACTAACAGTTCTGAAAATGGGTCAAGAAAGGCCCTGAAATTCTAAAACAAGGGAGTTCCAGCGAGGAAGACGCAGCCTCTGCTTCATCTCGCGCGCGCGATTGTGCGAGCGAGGATCGCGTGAGCGGCCCACGTGAGTGACCCGCGCACGCGAGGTGGCTGGTTATAGGCAGACAGAAAAGGTTTTTAAAAGAAAACGATAATTGGGCATATCGCGCGAGCGATCCGCGCACGCGATCTCCCTATATTCTGACAGATGGAAAAGTTTTAATAAAGAAAAGAAAAATTGGGTATATCGTGCGAGCGACCCCTCACGCGAACGGCCCGCGCGCGCGACTTCTGGCAGTTTCTAGTTTTTGCTTGTCTTGTGTTAAGAAACTGTTTGGGTGATATTTTATGAATTTTTAAAGCTCTGTATGAAAAATTTACAAAAACAGAATCCTATTTGGGTATGCTTGGACGATTAGGACATGGTATTATGACCTATCAATCCCCGTACGCACGTCATTTATATAATTCAGTGTATTGCCTCATGTTTTAAAGTTTCATGACATACATGTGGAGTCAGTTGTACATGGATGGTGAGTGTGAATGTTGGTCAGTATGAAAAAGAGTAATGATCAGTGTGGCAAAGTGAGTGCGGTTGAGATTTTGTTGTGGACACTCCCTGGTAAGTGAGTACCAAAGTGTGTTGTGATTGAGATTGCGGTGAGAGTGTCTTTGAAATGCAACGGTGGCAAAACTGGACACTCCCTGACGACCATGGTAGCGTCAAAGTGTGTAACAACCCTAATTTTCTAAGTGCTTTTAGTAATTTATATATTATTATTTTCGAGTGTTAGACATTAACTGTGTGTATGTATCTTAGTGACACCTAATAAAAATATTGAAGTAGCGTGTACGGGTAGTTAGTATGTTAAGTAGTGTGCTTAATATAGAAATTTAGTGTCTGGGATCATGGGTACCCATTGGGCTAATCATTTGTCACATTAGAATGCATTTTCGGGTCCATATAAAGCCTTTTTGTGAGGCCCTTAGATAAAAAACGGGATTCACATGTTTGTGTGTGTTTTATTTATAAGTGTTGTGTGTGAAATATATATACACATATATTAAACCCTAGCCCCCATTTAACCAAAAAAAAAAGGGGGAAGAGCAGAGAAGAAACTAGAGAAACAGACGTTTGTGAGAGAGAGAGAGAGAGAGATAGAGAGAGGGAGAGAGAGGGAGAAGAAGAGAGGAACCTCAACCTTTGGTTTGTGTAATCATCATCAACCTTGAAGCCCTAAATTGGTGAGTTAACTTGTTATTTTCTTTCAATCTCGTTTGATTGAAATTTAAATAGATAGAATATTAAATTAGTATGGTTATGGATTATGAGATTTAAGTATTTTTTTTACAATGATTGAAGTTGTGATTTGAGATTTATAGATGAGCATTGAATATGTATTTGAGCAATTATTCAATTTTCGGATTTGGGGTTTTCACGGATCAGATTTGAGTAGAAAATTCATAATAAATCATACATTCCAGTTTTCGTGATTCTGTCCGCATAGGCCTGTAGGAAACGCAATTCTAGACAACTTTCGTCTAATGGTATTTTTCCCGATTCTGCACCGTTTGGACAGAAAAGTTATATTACAGTAGCAGTTTTATGAATGTTAAAATAAGTGTTTTTGCCATATCACATTTTTGTGTGATTTCGTGTTCGTTAATATGAATTAATTTGTTTGTACTTAGGGAGCTATGAGTTCTCATGTATAGTTGAGCTTTCTGAAATTGTGACTGTGCAATTTTGTAATAGTTATGAATCTGCGTGAACACGTAGCTGTTAATATGATTTTAACGGGAATTTGATTTGAGATATATGAATCTCTTATAAAGTTGAGTTTTGTGAAAAACGTGGATGTATGAACGTTAGAAAAGTCCTTATAGTTCACCACTACTCCTTATAATTTTAGGCGGTGACTTCGTGGATGACCCGTCCTTGTGTGATTAGACGGCGACTACGTGGATGACCCGTCTCTTCATTTTTAAGCCTTATGCCCGGCTTGTTGGTCTATTTCATGTGTATTTAGACATTGTTTTATTGACGTCAAGAACGTAAGGACTAACCTTTCGGTGGATACTCAAATCCCAGTGATACCCCATGGGAGTTGGGACCGGAGTGGGAGTTAGCATTACGTTAGGAGACACATGGGATATATGTGTAGGCTGAACCATGGATGGGTGGCCGAGGTGGTGAACATAAGATGTAATTTGGATCGAATATTATGTGTTTTTTTATTTGCGGATTTACAGTTGTAATGTGGTTTATGATTTTCAGTTATATGAAATTCTAGGAATTGGTAGTCGTGTAGTTTTCAGGATTTTAAATAATTTTGGTGTTGTGCCCGTTAGCTGAAACCTAGCATTCTATGTGTAACGTACCATTTTTGGGAACGTAGTAATTTGATAATAAACTGGACCAGATTAGTAAATTGAATATTTTGGATACTTAGATTCATAGTTTATGGTCGTTTCGCGTAAACTGAAGTAAAACGACGATCCGAACAACTTTTGTGTTTTACACTTTTTCTAAAAACGTCATCTTGACACTATTTTCATCAATTTTCAGAATCTGCTGAACATCGTCTATGTAAGAGCTGAATTTTAATAATTAATTTCTGAATTTTCAATTTAGAATTTATGAACGAGGACGCGTGTCATTCCTTGAAAATTTTATTCTTGACATTTTTCGTATTTTAAGTTTTGTCTAATTCCAGTTCTTTGTTAGAGATAAAATCATTTTAATTAATAACACCTTATTATTGGTTTATATTATTGTGTTAAGTTCTATTTGTACAGGATGGTAGGCCTACTAATGGTTTGCAGGTATCGGCCTACCATAGTTAAGAAAGGTAAGTATTTAATTGTTTTTATTCGGGCAAGAAACTACTTGCCACCACATAAATGGAAACTACTCTATTGTCCAGATATGTGTGTGGAACTACCTGTCTTGGCCCAAGAATGTTGTAGTATGATTTGTAGTCTATGGGTTCAAGCTGGATCCCTAAGACATGTGTTTTGTTTAACTCATACCAGTCATGTGACTGACCCGAGTGTGTTATGCATTCGGGTGCGTTTCTGTTTGAAACGTAATCGGATGACATGTGCAGGATAGTATAGTTGGAGTTCATTGTGGAGCAGCCGATCTGTTCGTGAAGTTGAAGATACCTTCTTTATATTCTTTAATTACTATATGATACTCTTTTATTTAGTTGGCATTGTAAGCCATGGTTGAGAACTTGTATTAGATTATGTAGTCATATTTCAGTTGTATTATTGGACTTTTGGGGACATTTATAGCAGATCTGACCTGAGATAGTGTAGTGTTAAAATTATTCCGTTTATTATTATAACTAGATACTTTTATTGTGATTCGATGGAGGAAATTATATTATTTTTATGTAAAGGGAAGCGTTTGGTTTTCATTTTGTAATAAATGAGAATGGGGAAAATTTGAAACGTGGATTTTTCTTGTAATGTTTTTGGGAATGAATTTGATGATAAATGAGTTTTGTTTAAATAGAAATCATGTGGTTTATGAAAGCAATTAAAATCAGTTTATCTTAAAATGGTCTTTTAAAATTGGGTATGGGTTGTCACCCTTGAATTTTTGGGTGGTTGAATATTGATTAAGGTATGCACTTGATTGAAAATTTGTCTTTCCAAAAATCGGGGTGTGACAAAGTGTGTGAAGCCGAACTTGGACATTCCCTGACACCCATGGTAGTGCTAAAGTGTGGCCTATGGACACTCCCTGATACCCGAGTCTGGATACTGCGTGAGGGTTCCTCCGGTATTTGCATGGCGGATTAGGTATTAAAGTGTAAGGCATTGGACACTCCGTGGTACCCCGGACCAAAGTGTGAGGCAAACTGGACATTCCCTGGCACCCCTGTGCTAAAGTGTGGCTATCGGAGTATTTCAAAGATACTGGTGTGTGATAGTGGGTTGTTGGGTTTTGTCGAGAGAAAAGAGTCGGTAAGATGAGATGGTGCATTGTTCTCATACACCGTCACATATATGTGAATTATATCTTTTAAATAAGATTGTGCTTGTTTTCTAAAATGAACTCCTTGCTTTAATATAAACTTGTTGAATTAAATGGGAATTGGAAAATGGTAAATGAGTATGTGTTACATTCAAAGTTATGTTTTTAATACTCACCAGCTTCTTGAAGCTGACGACGTTGATGAGCCCTGGGCATTCGTGTTCAGGCTTTTCAGGTTATGACTATGCTGGGCCCTATGATTATGTAAACTGAGATCTGCTGCTTTGGAAGATAGAACTGTTATCAATACCCTATGTTATAAGGATGACTGTAATAGACGATAGATATTGTTTTGTCTTGAGGCGGCTTGTGCCTTAGTTGACCCCGTATTGTAATATGTAATAAGTTAAAAAAAATATTTGTAAGTCTTGATTGCTTTACTCTGATCATGGTTTTATGTTGTTCGATGTTTGGAACGGAATCGATCCTTCAAACTGTCGCGACCTACCGGTCCATAAAGGAAATTAAACGCTTTCCATATTTATGCTACGTCGGGGTGTGACAGACACCACAACTGACTCATGTGACTTGTTACATTACTAGTGTAGCGCTATTAGCTTAGAGTAGAATGATTACGTTGCTATCGTCGCCTGACATGGCCCTATAGCAAATTTTGGTTTTAAAAGAGTGTAATCATTGGACTCTTAGGTCCTCGTGACCTTGCCGGGAGAATAGAATAGTTACTGCGCTATCGTCGCCTAGCATGGCCCTATAGCATTCAAAAGGTAACTATTGTATTCAGATGGATACTTTGCTATTGTCGCCTAGCATGGCCCTATAGCGTATCAACCATCAACTCATACATAACTTCAATGATTTCAATGGATACTCTGGCTATCGTCGCCTAGTAGGGCCCTATAGCAGTTTCATCGTTGTTCCCATTTACTTGACTGTACCACTCGGACCACTACAGTCCATTCAATGTGTATAACAATATGACTGGGTTAGTCCCCGTGACTAACCATGCAGACGTCAATGTTGACATCATGACTCAATTGTGTTCAAATGAATGTTCATGTGATTGTATAAATGTGAAAACATGATAAGCAGGTATATCAACAGATATTAACTAAGCATGAAGTATAGTTAACTAACACGTATTCATCATATAAGTAAGAATCTTAACATTCACATAATTTATACCTATCAGCTTCGTCCACACAGAACGTACTGAGTATATATAATACACAAGGAATAATTCTATAATATACTAAGTGAGTTAGGACGACTCACCTCGATGCGGTTGCATAAAAATAAGTGTAGCGGTGGTCCCTACAAAGTATAAGAATTCATAGAACGTTGATTCATAAGCCTACTAGAATTAAGGGCATAATGGTAATTGTGCCAGACGTGTTTCTAGACCTCAACATGATGATCTAGACATCATTCTAAGTCTAACGCCATTGACTAGACTCAAATCGGAGTCCGTCGCATAAAAGGCTGGGTTTTCTATACCAGTTTGGGCCCTAAAGATAAGCTGTATTTTTTATCATGTCGAAAGGTCACCAAACTTTAAGGGGATTGGACTTAGCTTTCAGTTTGTAATTTAGTCTAATATAACCTTTATACTAGGTATGTCAATCGGGCATAATTGAGTAGGGCTTAGGTGAGCCAGAGCTCGGCCCAAACATAGATATTAAGTCTCAAGTCCAAGCTCGGCCCGTTTGATAACATAATCTCAAGCACGAGTTGGGGCTGGCCCAAAGTGAGGCTATGATGCTTTTAAGTCCAAAAAAGTATGACTACAAATTGAAATTAACAATCAATTTGTTTTTTCATGAAAATCAAGACAAAATGAATAGATTAATTCAACAAAATTAAACAGTTGTAAGTCACAAGTTAAATTACAAATAACAGAAATTTACACATATATACAGTAATTAAGTTATTTAGGCCGAGCTTACAACGGACCGAGCTTAAAAAAGCCCGAACTCGGCCAAAAAATCAATTCGAACTTGAAAGTTTGTCCAGGCTCAGCTTAGCTCAATTCGCTTCCATACAAATTAAGCTCGGCCCAAAATATAATTGGCCGAACAAGTGGGCTTCGGACTTGTCCGACCCAATTGACAGTCCTACTTTATCCTGAGAAACCATGTATATCTAAGTTTTAAGTTTTGATAATACTTCACCCACAACTTTCACACAACTTTTTTGTTCACAATCCATAAAAAGTGTCTATCTCTTTCCTGTGATACCTATGTTACTGTGGGCTCTAGTGACATCACAGGATAACACAGGACAGAGATAGACACACTTTTGATTTTTGAACAAAAGTTGTGTGAAAGTTGTGGGTGAAGTATTAATCTTTAAGTTTACTATATAAGTATGCATATCATTTATACAGAATAGAGTAAAATTTGGGACACTAACAAATTCCACTAACACTCATACCCATACTCTATCTCTCTCCTAGTGGTACTGTGGGGTCCGCAGTGGAACCAGAGTGCCACTAGGAGAGAGATAGAGTGTGGGTGTGAGTGTTAGTAGAATTTGTTAGTACCCCTAGTATTGTTGATAAAGAATATCGAATCTTGCTTGGGCTTAGACTGCTACAGCCCGTTTGGTATAATTGTAAATAGAATAGAATTGAATTGAACAGAATAGAATAGAAAAGAAAAGAATTGAATTGATTTGCAATTCTAATTCTCCTGTTTGGTTTAAAACAGAAATGAAACGAATAGAATTAAAATGATTGTTGCTATTTCCTAAAATACCCAAACTGAACTTAACATTTTCCAAACAAAACTGAAGATGCAGAGACGAAGAAGACACAGACGCAGATGCAGAAGACGATGAAGACGACGACGATGAAGAAGAAGAAGAAGAAGAAGAAGAAGAAGAAGAAGAAGACACGGACGTAGAAGACGACGAAGACGAAGAAGAAGAAGAAGAAGAAGAAGAAGAAGAAGAAGAAGAAGAAGAGAGATCAGAGACTGTGTGTGTGTATATATATATATGTAACCAGAGAGATGAGAGAGAGAGTACCTGATCTGATCGGAAGAGAGGGAGGCGGAGTGGAAGAAGACGATGAACAGGAGGGCAGTTTGGGAAAAGTAACGAATCCAAATCAATTCTTGCCAAATCCGACCATTTTTGGTCGGATTTGTAAACACCCCAAAACAAGATTTGGGTGGAATTCAAAATCAATTCATTTCTTGTTTTGTGTCAAACCAAACATAAGAATTCCACAAACAAGAATTGCAAATGAATTCTTTTCTAGTTTGTGGCATACCAAACGGACTGTTAGTAGATGAAGATTGTCCTAAATCTACTCAAAAATTAATTCATACTTGAATATATGAGCCAAGTTCTTCTCAAAATTTGAAAAAGATTGTCTAAGTTACCTACTCTAGATGCACGTTGGGCTTGATCAGTTATAAGCTCACCAAACTGCAACCCTTGCATTTGACGTTTGTATACATTCCACTTTTAAAATCATCCTTTCCCTGTTAGCTAAGAACATATAGAATGACTAATTGGGGTATAATAAGCAAATATCAAGTTTTTCGGACCATAAAGCATCCATTTTTTTTAATGAAATAAAAGATCACATTCAAAATTTTATTATTTGACCCACATGAGGAAAATTAGTATATGGATGGATTGTGTAGCGCCCCGCCCCGCCCCGACACAAGTCCCGCAGGCGAGGGGGTGCTAATAAAATAAAATAATAGACAAGAGCGGAAGGACTGAACATTATCGTAATGCTCCGAGTCCTAGACCAGAAGATTACCTGAAAACTTTCTCTTTAAAAAAATCAAACGTTTAAACTTTAAAATCATTTAAAGTCCAAAGCTCTGAAACATTTAAACTTTGAAACCTCAAAACTTTGATACCATTTTACAACGCCTCGAGTCCTAGACTCCGAGAGTTACTGCGGAAGCATAGAATAGCCTTTCAAATCTTTGATGGGAAAACAAAATCTTTAAAGACTCATGGATTTGAGTAAAACTATAGCGGAAGCATTCAACTAGTCTTTTGAAAAGCTTTGCTTGTCAATTTAAAAGACATGAGCATAAAATCTCTATCGGTTCATCAAATGAACAACAGTGCAGCAGAAAACATACCGATCTGATAAACATTTATCATGCTCCTTCTCAAATTTTATAAAACAACTTTTAAATAGAAACTCGAATTTGGCTTTACATATCAAAAAAAATACAATGATCCTTTTTCTCAAGCTTTAGAAACTCTTAAAATAAAACCCAAGGTTTTTATTAATATACAGTATCACGGTCCCACAATTTCTTTCCCAAACGGGATCTTCACTAATAAACTCTACTCCGATTTGGAAAACATTCGTAAAACAGAAATCTGGTTTTCATTTGAAAACTATCATTTCTTGAAACAAATCATTTTCAAGATAAGCAACGAAAAATCAGAGTTAAGCTATCATGCTATTTAAAAGCAGGTGGACTAACATTTGTCCAATTAAATCATAACATGTTCTTTGAACCGTCATTTAAGTTAAATTCCCATAAACTTGACCTTCAAACAAAGCGGAAGTTCATCAAATCTCGAGAGCCTTACTCTTATCTATATCACCTGAAAAGGAAAGGTTTGATAGTCCATAAGCCAAAAAGGCTCGTATAGTTATATAACCGCACAATAACATCTGTTATATAACATGCGTGAGTGCAATGAATGCCAATGTCATGTATGAAAATCACTTTTCGTGCATTTTCAAACACTCATCCTCAATCGTCAATATCATTACCCGGACCATGGGCTTCCCGTCCACGTAGGCCTAGCCTCAAACGTGCGGGACTTTGGGCCTTACGAATTACGCGGAGGCCTAGCCTTTACCGTTACGGGGGTTTCTTGCAGCACATCCCGCAATTCGAGTTCCTAGTGGTACCCATCTCACATGCCTACCCACAAATCCGGGATTTCTATCTTTTCAAAACAAAATCCCTCCTAGAGAGTTTTATGCATGGAAGCCTCTAAGGTCTTCCCTTTTCAAAACCTGGAAGTCTCTAAGATCTTCCTTTTTCAAAATCGAAAGCCTTTAAGGTCTTTCATCCCAAAATCATTTTCGTGATTTTCGTGATCATGCTCATGCTTATGAAATGCTATGACATATGCGAGCTCTAAGAATCCAGACATATTCAATATTCCATAAGACAAATTATCGAAGCATGCTATCGATTTAAAGCAACACAATAGACAGGCTTAAATCACCCAGGTAAACACATAAGGCATAGCAACTCAAGTAAACACTTAAGGCACAACAACTCAAGGAAACACTTAAAGCATCACAGCTCAAGTAAACATGTAAGTACACTGTTAACATGTTATATAACTTTATTGAGGGTTATATGGAACTACCGTTCACCGAGGATAGACTGAATAATTAATCAGAATAGAAACCGGAACTGCTCAATCTGTTACAAATTTCAATATACAATAATGCACGTATATCAGTGAGGTACAACACCTCTAAGCACAAGTACAACTACTATTACAGTAAAGTACAACTCTTAAAGCATAGGGTACAAGGCCCCTTAGCTCATAACAGACTCAAGTATAAGAAAACAGGAGCTTTCAACAAACTGCCCGAGGTCGCGCGCGCGGGACCTCGCTCGCGCGGACCGCTCGCGCGAGGCCTCGCTCGCGCGGGTCGCTCGCGCGAAAAGTGTTCAGAAGGGTCACGGGATTATATAAAAACCATTTTCAGAAAATGGCTTGGTCGCGCGCGCGGGCCGCTCGCGCGACCTCTCGCTCGCGCGGGTTGCGCGCGCGAGATGTAACAGAATCGTCTCCTTCCTCATTTCTTCCCCTGTTTTGAAATTAAAGGTTAATTTCTACCCATTTTGAAAACTTAATCAAAATAGACTTTCCAATATATGAATCACTCCATTTTTCTGCGTAGATTCCAAATATGAAATCAGTTTTTCAAGAAATTAAACGTAGCTCTCGATTTTATCAAAAAATCCGAAAGGCGACAAAACTTTAATTCGACCGTTCGTCGCAACCGCTATGAATTAGCTTTTGAAATTTAAAACACAGCCTCGTGGGGTCGAGACCTTTCATTTGATATAAAGAAATCACATTTCTGTGACTGTTTTTCTGCTCGCTATTTTTGGACCCTTAACGATATGTATACATATATAAATGTATGAATTCTGCATACACATATATATATTGATATTAACAGTAATCAAAACAAACTGAAACATAAATTTACAATTGGAAATTTACCCAATTGAAATTTTATAGAGAGAGACAGAGAAGTTAATTAGCAATCCAAGCTTTTGGATTAAATTACAAATTTCTCTCAATATATATATGTATATATGAAATTCTATATATATACATCTATATCAGTAGCTCTAAAAAAAAAGGCTAAAATCAATATATGGAATTGATAACTTACCTAAAAACATTTCTGAAAGATATTCATGGAACACCAAAAATCCAAAGCTTTGATTGGATTCACTAATATCTCTCAATGTAAATATATATTTGTATCAAAGTGTGTGTGTGTGTGTGTGTATATAGACTGAAATTCAACTAAAAGATTGGTGTATAACCTTACCCATTTTCAGATGATAGAGATATATAAATGATCCCAACAATATTTTGATGACCCAAGCTTTGAGTTTCAAATTGCCTCTGTATTAACTTGTGTATGTACATATAAATACATATATATTTCGAGAGAGGGAGTGGTAGAAGAGAGTTGAGAGACAGAGAGTTGATGTTGGGAGTTTGAGTGAATGAGGGGTGTATATATAGATTTAATACACTTGCCCACCAAGTTCACTCATCAACACACACTCGGCACACACACACTGCACATAACAAAAATTGGGCTCCAAGTTTCTCATGAGATATTCTAGTGTGTGTTGAGCTCACAAGCTTAACCATACACACAGATAAAAATTATACTGCTAAAATTTTCAAAACTGGTATTTTTCTTTGACAAAAAATAAAATAATATGTTTTAAATTTTCGGGTCACTACAGATTGACTTTGGTTTAGAGATTTTATAAGTGGATGGAGTCATAGGGCACATATAGATGGGGGGTATTTTTTGACTTGAGCCATCTCCGCGGTATTGAATCCCATTCTTCTCAAAACACACAAACACATATGTATATAGGTGAATGCTACCATACAATCAAGTAGTTTGGTTGTATAGTACAACTAAACCACTGGATATGTAATGGTAAGAAATGTTTGTAGTACGGGTATAAAGGTTCCTTACCATAGGTACAAAGGTTCCTTATCATAGATACAAAGCTCCCTTACCACAGGTATAAAATGTCACAATTAAAAAAAAAAAATTATCATGCGTACAAAGCTCCCTTACTATAAACATAAAGATTTCTTACTACGTGTAAAACCACAAGTGATTTTGATTTGGTACAAACATTTCTTATAAGGGTACAACATTTTGTTACATTGGTACAAACATCTATCCATCCATCCATCCATTACTATACATAAAAGCGGGAAGTGTGAACATGGAATAGGAAAGATCGCCAATGAATGACACGTGGCCTTTAATTAAGGCTTAATAACAAAACATATCTCTGAAGTTTGATCCTTATGCCAGTTTAGTCCCGATAGTTTTGATTGCATCAAATTAATCCCTACAGCTTTAAATAAAAGCAATATGATCCAAAATGTCTCATTCTGTCAAAAATTTTGACGGAGTTCATTTACTGTTCAATTACAAAATGAACCCGTAAAGTTTGATACCTGGCTCATTTTCGTCCCTGTAGCTTCAATTGAGTTAATCTGGTTCCTAAAGTTTTAAATTAAAGCAATATGGTCCAAATGTCCGCTACTTTGTCTAAAAAATGCAACGAAATTCTTCCACTGTTTTATTACAAGTTATACTCCTAAAGTTTGGTACATGTCTCATTTTAGTACATGTAGTTTCAATTGTGTTAATTTTGGTCTCTAAATTTTTAAATAAAAGCAATATGGTTCAAATGTCTTATTTTGTCAAAACATTTGCCAAATTCACCCACTTCTTTTGTCACGCCCCGGAGTAGCCAAAAATAGGGAAAGTTTAAAATTTCTTTTCTGGACCCGTAGGGAATAACAAGTTACTTAAAACTGACCTGTCCGTGCAACATATTAGCATAATTACATATCAGAGTAAGGAATTGCAAAAGCGCCTAATGGTATTCATGGGGGAACTTAAAGTGTTTGCTACTTAGGCTATTACAGAAGTTCCAAATGAAAACCACAAAAGATAAGTTTGGGCGATCGACGCCACTTAAATTATTACATAACAAAAGATAGCTGTTTAAAATATAAAAGAAGTCTTGATACGGAAGTAGGCTAGAGTCCTTCTTCTGGCTGGCAAACCCGTAACCTTCGTTATCATACTCTTCCTAATAGTCTGCCTCAGGATCATCTTCCCGATAGTTCCCATCTTGAGGATAGTGATATTCACCTTCAGGGTTACCTTGATAGTCCTCCTCATTATAACCTAGACGTAAAATGTCCAGGGCAGGGAAGCAGCCGTTAGCTTTTAATTGAAGCTAAGTGAGATCGTCTTAACCGATCACTCCTAATACATTTAAGGATATACAGATACCACAATATCTTGAAACAACATTATTGAAAATATGACATGGTAGTATGACGACACAATGCAGTATCAATATATTCGACTTTAACTCGACCACAGACATCACAACTGACTCATAAGACTTGTTACATTACCAGTGTAACGTCGTTAGCTTAGAGTAGAATGATTACGTTGCTATCGTCGCCTGGAATGGCCCTATAGCAAATTTTGGTTTTAAAAGAGTGTAATCATTGGACTCTTAGGTCCTCGTGACTTTGCCTAGAGAATAGAATAGTTACTGTGCTATCGTCGCCTAGCATGGCCCTATAGCATTCAAAAGGTAACTATTGTATTCAGATGGATCCTTTGCTATCGTCGCCTAGCATGGCCCTATAGCGTATCAACCATCAACCCATACATAACTTCAATGATTTCAATTAAAACTCTGGCTATCGTTGCCTAGCAGGGTCCTATAGCAATTTCATCGTTGTTCCCATTTACTTGACTGTACCACTCGGACCACTGCAGTCCATTCAATGTGTATAACAATATGACTGGGTTAGTCCCCGTGACTAACCATGCAGACGTCAATGTTGACATCATGACTCGATTGTGTTCAAATGAATGTTCATGTGATGGTATAAATGTGAAAACATGATAAGCAGGTATATCAACGGATATTAACTAAGCATGAAGTATAGCTAACTAACACGCGTTCATCATATAAGTAAGAATCTCAACATTCACATAATTTATACTTATCAACTTCGTCCACGCAGAACATACTGAGTATATATAATACACAAAGAATAATTTTATAATATACCAAGTGAGTTAGGACGACTCACCTCGATGCGTTTGCGTAAAAGTAAGTGTAGCGGTGGTCCCTACAAAGTATAAGAATTCATAGAACGTTGATTAATAAGCGTACTAGAATTAAGGGCATAATGGTAATTATGTCGGACGTGTTTCTAGACCTCAACATGATGATTTAGACATCATTCTGAGTCTAACGTCATTGACTAGACTCAAATCAGAGTCCGTCGCATAAAAGGCTGGGTTTTCTATACCAGTTTGGGCCCTAAAGATAAGCTGTATTTTTTACCGTGTCGAAAGGTCACCAAACTTTAAGGGGATGTTCTAGACATCATTCTAAGACTCTGGGAACTGACCGCGTATTTTTCTGAGCTACGGTTTATTTATTATGAATTTATAAAGTTTAATTGTCTAATAATAGACTTAAGAACGCCTTAATAATAAGGTATATTTTAGGAAGAGATTTGACCCTTGTAAATATTTTTATTAAATACTAGGCCTTAAATTAGGCTAGTGATATTTTTCTCATAATTTTCGGAGTTCGTTTAGTATTTAAATAATTTAAATATAACCAAATTAAACGGGTCCTTTATAAATAATTAATAATTATTTAGACACACTAAAGTTTGGGTTTTATAAATAATAATTACAAAATAAGGCATTAGACCTTAGGAAAATTTAATAAAATTTTCTCATATTTTAAAAATGGTCATTAGGTATTTATCACCTAATTATTTTAATTTAAAATACTTACTTATTATTTATTTACATTAAATAAATAGTTAGTATGATATGAGGTTTATACCATATATTAACAAAATATCAGAAAACTGATTAATGCTATATTTTAGAATATTTAAAACTGAGTTTTAGGCATTTAAACTATTTTTAAATAATTTCAAATCATTTACTAATATTTGTATCTATTTATTGAAATAAAATCAATAACTATTGTTTATTAAAAATAACTAGATTGTTATTATTATATACTAAAATAATAATTTCAGAATATTATTATAATAGTCCAGATTTTATAAAAATCTTAGATCATAATTTAAAACAATTAATAAATACATATAAAACCCATTATTAATCAAACAATCTTAATAATAATAATAATAATAAGAATAATAAACAGAACCACGGGTCTACCCAGATCTGGACCGAACCCAATGGATCATCCATATACACACTGAGACCGATCCAACTTAAAAGATCCGACACGTGGATCCACGACCCAACCCGTTACCCATATATACACACACATCGTAAACCGACCCTACCCGAAACCCGACCCGACCCATAGGTTAATGATATAACCCGGAAACCCGTGGGTTTCTTCTTCTCCAAAAAAACCCGACGCCGCCGCCAGCTTCGGCGGAAAACTTTCCCTCCTCATATTTTGTTCATTTCTCCATGAAAATTGATGCCGTCAAAGCCATTAGGACTGGTTTTCCTCCCTGTACAACATACTAGGAGGCCAAGACCGGGTTCATTCATTTTAAGGGCCTACTGGTGGATTATTCTTTTTAGATTTTTAAAGGATAATGCTATGCAAGGTGGACCTAACGTGGTCCAGCTTCTAGGCCATTCATGGGGAGTCTATTTGGGACCTAGAGGGTTCGTTTGGCCTAGTTTTTGTGAGCTTAGGTCAAGTTTGAATTTTCAAGCTTTTATGGTGATGCTTTAATGGCTGCCGGATTCCATTCGGGGCTCTAAATTTAAAATATGGTGGGAGGGGGATGTTACCAAGCCTCGGGTCCTCTCTTTCTCCTTACTTCTCTGGTGAGGTTCTCTCTCTCTTGCTCCTCTTCTTCTTCTCTGGGGGGGGGGGGGTGTGTGGTGGTGGTAAAGGACAGAGAGGATGGTGAGTGGTAATGGTGGGGTAGTAAATAGGTGTGAGTTTGGTTGCTCCTTTCTCAACTCTCGGTGCTCTCTCTCTCTCTCTCTCTCTCTCTCTCTCTCTCTCTCTCTCTCTCAAACTCTTGATATATACACAAACCCATATGCATATACATATATCCCTACAGATTTGTAAATATGTATGAGGTTGATAGAAAAGAGGTGATGGATGGCTGATTTGAGAGGGTGTGGGAGGGTGTGCGCTGGCGGTGGGGGTGTGGGTTATGTTCGGTGGGTAAGGGGGGGGGGGGGGGGTATGTTTGGGTAATGGGTTTATCCAATGGTCTAGGTTGGTTGGATGGTACAGTGCCATTTTAGGTAAGATTCCTACTGTACCAGAGTTTCCATAAGTGTAGGAGTTTGTCGTCACTAAGAACTACGTGCAATACAGTCTAATTCTCAGACAAATTTTACGGGTTTGCATGCAAAGTCAGTCCGGGTCCAAACTTACAGTCTAAGTTACTAAATAAATACGCACACATATATGTTCAGATTTTTGGGATTTCAAAATTTAATTATTGTAATACATGAACAAAATACGAGGGCTGATTTTATAATTAACAGAAATTTGCGGGTATTACATCATCCACCTGCTATTAAAGATTTCATCCCCGGAATCAGAGCTAGCTACACATTAAATAGGTAAGGAAACTTCTCATGCATCTCTGATTCTAACTCCCAAGATGCTTCACACTCATCATGGTGTTTCCACTGTACTTTCACTAGAGGGATCTCCTTAGTCCTTAACTTCTTAGTTCCTCGTTCCATAATCTTAACCGGTCCTTCATTGAAGGTTACGTTGTCGTTTACTTCAATATCCATGAAGTTGATTTCATGAGATAGATCGTGCACGACTTTCCTCATCATGCTGATATGAAACACATTATGCACTCCTGACATCTTGGGTGGCAGTGCAAGTCTGTAAGCAACTTTTCCCACACGTTTTAGAATTTTGACCGCTCCGATGTATCATGGAGAGAGCTTTCCTCTCTTTTATCCAAATCTGACGACTCCACGTACGGGTGATACCTTTAGGAACACGTGATCACCAACACTGAATTCTAAGTCCTTGCGATGTTTATCCGCTTATCAACCATCAACTCATACATAACTTCAATGATTTCAATGGAAACTTTAGCTATCGTCACCTAGCAGGGCCCTATAGTAGTTTCATCATTGTTCCCATTTACTTGACTGTACCACTTGGACCACTGCGGTCCATTCAATGTGTATAACAATATGACTGGGTTAGTCCCTGTGACTAACCATGCAGACGTCAATGTTGACATCATGACTCGATTGTGTTCAAATGAATGTTCATGTGATTGTATAAATGTGAAGACATGATAAGCAGGTATATCAACGGATATTAACTAAGCATGAAGTATAGCTAACTAACACGCGTTCATCATATAAGTAAGAATCTCAACATTCACATAATTTATACTTATCAGCTTCGTCCACGCAGAACATACTGAGTATATATAATACACAAAGAATAATTTTATAATATACCAAGTGAGTTAGGACGACTCACCTCGATGCGTTTGCGTAAAAGTAAGTGTAGCGGTGGTCCCTACAAAGTATAAGAATTCATAGAATGTTGATTAATAAACGTACTAGAATTAAGGGCATAATGATAATTATGCCGGACGTGTTTCTAGACCTCAACATGATGATTTAGACATCATTCTGAGTCTAACGCCATTGACTAGACTCAAATCGAAATCCATCGCATAAAAGGCTGAGTTTTCTATACCAGTTTGGGGCCTAAAGATAAGCTATATTTTTGACTGTGTCGAAAGGTCACCAAACTTTAAGGGGATGTTTTAGACATCATTCTAAGACTCTGGGAACTGACCGCGTATTTTTCTGAGCTACGGTTTATTTATTATGAATTTATAAAGTTTAATTGTCTAATAATAGACTTAAGAACGCCTTAATAATAAGGTATATTTTAGGAAGAGATTTGACCCTTGTAAATATTTTTATTAAATACTAGGCCTTAAATTAGGCTATTGATATTTTTCTCATAATTTTCGGAGTTCGTTTAGTATTTAAATAATTTAAATATAACCAAACGGGTCCTTTATAAATAATTAATAATTATTTAGACACACTAAAGTTTGGGTTTTATAAATAATAATTTACAAAATAAGGCATTAGACCTTAGAAAAATTTAATAAAATTTTCTCATATTTTAAAAATGGTCATTAGATATTTATCACCTAATTATTTTAATTTAAAATACTTACTTATTATTTATTTACATTAAATAAATAGTTAGTATGGTATGAGGTTTATACCATATATTAACAAAATATCAGAAAACTGATTAATGCTATATTTCAGAATATTTAAAACTGAATTTTAGGCATTTAAACTACTTTTAAATAATTTCAAATCATTTACTAACATTTGTATCTATTTATTGAAATAAAATCAATAACTATTGTTTATTAAAAATAACTAGATAGTTATTATTGTATACTAAAATAATAATTTCAAAATATTATTACAATATTCCAGATTTTATAAAAATCTTAAATCATAATTTAAAACAATTAGTAAATACATATAAAATCCATTATTAATCAAACAATCTTAATAATAATAATAATAATAAGAATAATAATAGTAATAATAATAATAAACAGAACCACGGGTCTACCCAGATCCGGCCCGAACCCAATGGATCATCCATATACACACTTAGACCGATCCAACTTAAAAGATCCGACCCGTGGATCCATGACCCAACCCGTTACCCATATATACACACACATCGTAAACCGACCCTACCCGAAACCCGACCTGACCCATGGGTTAATGATATAACTCGGAAACCCGTGGGTTTCTTCTTCTCCAAAAAATCCCCCCGCCACTGTAGTCAGCGACGCTGAAGTCGCCGGAAAACTTTCCCTCCTCATATCTTGCTCATTTCTCCATGAAAATTGATGTCGTCAACGCCATTAGGACCGGTTTTCCTCCGTGTACAACATACTAGGAGGTCAAGACCGGGTTCATTCATTTTAAGGGCCTACTGGTGGATTATTCTTTTTAGGTTTTTAAAGGATAATGCTATGTAACGTGGTCCAGCTTCTAGGCCCGTCATGGGGAGTCTATCTGGGACCTAGAGGGTTCGTTTGGCCTAGTTTTTGTGAGCTTAGGTCAAGTTTGAATTTTCAAGCTTTTATGGTGATGCTTTAATGGCTGCCGGATTCCATTCGGGGCTCTAAACTTTGTTTGGTTCGTGCGGAAGGGTCAGGGCGCGTGTGTGTGTGTAGTGTATAGCATACATAGAAATTAAAATATGGGGGGGAGGGGGATGTTACCAAGCCTCGGGTCCTCTCTTCCTCCTTACTTCTCCGGCGAGGTTCTCTCTCTCCTGCTCATCTTCTTCTTCTCCGGTGGGTGGGTGTGTGTGGTGGTGGTAAAGGACAGAGAGGATGGTGAGTGGTAATGGTGGGGTAGTAAATAGGTGTGAGTTTGGTTGGTCCTCTCTCAACTCTCAGTGCTCTCTCTCTCTCTCTCTCAAACTCTTGATATATACACAAACCCATATGCATACACATATATCCCTATAGATTTGTAAATCTGTATGAGGTTGATAGAAAAGAGGTGATGGAGGGCTGATTTGAGAGGGTGTGGGAGGGTGTGCGCCGGCGGTGGGGGTATGGGTTATGACCGGTGGGGTAAAGGGGGTATGTTTGGGTAGTGGGTTTATCCACTGGTCTAGGTTGGTTGGGTGGTACAATGCCATTTTAGGTAAGATTCCTATTGTACCAGAGTTTCCATAAGTGTAGGAGTTTGTCGTTGCTAAGAACTACGTGCAATACAGTCTAATTCTCAGACAGATTTTACGGGTTTGCGTGCAAAGTCAGTCCGGGTCTGAACTTACAGTCTAAGTTACTAAATAAATACGCACATGTATATGTTCAGATTTCTGGGATTTCAAAATTTAATTATTGTAATACATGAACAAAATATGTGGAGTGATTTTATAATTAACAGAAATTTACGGGTATTACAGCTTTGGGATTGTAATTAAGGCATAATTATAAAATAGACCCCTAAAGTGTGGTCTCTCTCTCTCTCTCTCATTTTAGTCTCTATAGCTTTATTACGCCAATTTGGTCCCGAAAGTTTTAAATAAAAGTAGTATGGTCCAAATATCCCATTGTATCAAAAAACTTGGCGAAATTTTCTCACTGCTATGCACAATTACACTAATAAACAGGTGGGGAGAATGATGGAGTTCTAGTTTTACCAATGTTGAGATCTCTTACAGTATACCTCCCCCCATGCATCTATGGGCTAAAACATTTAGTTTCTTATAAGAGTGCAACGTTTTATTACAAGGTACAAATATTTCTTAAAATGGTACAACATTTTCAGGGTTGGCTTGGGGGGGGGGGGGGGGGGGGGGGGGGCGGAGTTAAGAAGGGCAACCGCCCTGGGCCACCAAAGTTCATTAAATTTTGAGGGCCCTCATGAAATTTTCATAATTATATTTTTATCCTGAGGTTTTTTAGTATTTTACATTTAGGCTCCCCTCAATTATGTTAAGGCCTCCCTCAATTTATGTTTAGGCCCCCCAAAAGGGCCCAACATCCAATTTAGTGTTACATATATAATGATGTACATTTATATAAAACTCAAAAGCAAAGGCTCCTAGAATTTTGAAAATTACACTTTTAGTGTAAAATTTTTTTGAGTTATAGAAATAGGCCGCTCTAAAGTTTTGAAAGACACCATACAATATTTTAGTTTAAAAAATAAACTCATATTATGTATAAGTAGAGCCCAAACAAAATCACCTTGGGGCGCTCTGCCTCGAAACCCCCTTATAAGTGCCTCTCTTCTAGTA
This sequence comes from Hydrangea macrophylla, assembly GCA_033977485.1. Taxonomy (NCBI): domain Eukaryota; kingdom Viridiplantae; phylum Streptophyta; class Magnoliopsida; order Cornales; family Hydrangeaceae; genus Hydrangea; species Hydrangea macrophylla. Next base: position 8,765,682 of record CM066986.1, read on the forward strand.
GTTCGTCCCGAGCCTCCAATTACTAAGGGCCAACCCTGAACAAATCTTACAATGGTACAAACATTTGTTATAAATGTATAAAAATTTCTTATCCTAATTCAAATATTTCTTAGTAATGTATGTCAAGTATTTAATTATACCATACAACTAAACCAATCGATTGTATGAAATACTGCACTATGTATATGTATATTGATGTCGCGTAAAACCTTAACATCATAAAAATGTGTGACCACTGACCACAACTTCAGCGTTTTTTTTTTTTGGTCAAACTGCAGCGTATTCAAACATGCAATATTACTCTAATTATATTCAAAGGCCAACAATACAAGTAAACGCATTCTTACTTAATACTTACAACCCAAACCCCAAGCCCAAGGAAACCAAAATTACATGCAAATGATTTTTTTTTTTTGTTTAAAAACGAAATTTAAGATAATAACCCTCAATTAATACAAACAATCTTAATAAATATGTTCTAACTAATTTCATGAACTATTAATCAACAAATTCTATAAAAAGTTTAAAATAGAGTTGCAAAAAACTCTGTTAATTTAACATGAAGTAATGATTCATAAAGACATGTTCCTAAGAGTAACGCTATGTTTCCAAATTCATACTCAACACATTTGACAATGGGACCACTTGAAATAATTTCTAAAAAAAATCAGATGACCCATTATAATAAAATGTAGCACATTATCACATGTGTTGGTGTACAAATTTAGGAACCATATCATTAGACAGTATCCTCAAGAATTGCAAACATTTTGTTGAACCATTCCCTTGTTTTAGGAAAATCAAAGATTGACCCCACCTCTAATTCTCTAATTAAATTTTTTAGAATTAGGAGGTCAATGGTTGATTTTTATTTTTTTTATACTAAACTTTGATATTATAAATTTAATTCTTAAATTCAATTGTTTGAATTTACCACCATATAGCTCTGCCCTTGCTAACTATGCTGCGTGGCAGATCTCCTTGCAAGTCTCATGACATATTTTGTCAGGTCAAGAACTCGAATCTCTATGAAAACAGGCATCACAAAACAAAATAATAACTCTCGTGAATAGCACACAGTAGTTTATATACGTTAAATGATATAATCGTGGCTTTCATAAAATCATAACGACCTGTTTGGTTCATGGATTATTTTAGGTGGATTCTACTTTTACCCTAAGATTACTAGTAATCTTAAATTTTATCCTTATTTGGTTCATGTCATTGAATTATGGGTCCCACTGGATTTAAAATCCACCCAAAGATGGAAAATTGATTAGATTCTAAATCCTAACTTGGAGATGGTATTCTCAAAAATTACTGTGGTTTTGATTTTCTAATTTCATAGTACCTAAATTAGCCCTTATATTTGTAAAAGGTATAATTGAACGTCATTCCTATTATGGATAACCTTCAAGGGTAGCTTCGGTATTTAAAATCATTCCTATTTCATTTTCCTTGACCCAACCAAATATTAGATTCTAAATCCAACTAGGATTCCAGTCGTGAACCAAACACTTTATATATAGGGATTTATATTCCTTTCTTTTTTTTTTTTTTGATAATATAGGGATTTATATTCCTAGTAAATTGATTACTAGTATTATGATATCTAGTAATTAGAATCCACCAAAAATAATCCATGAACCAAACAAGCCGTAAGGAAAATGCATATGAGGGAGTCAACGGTCATGTTCATGGAATCATATGTCCTTAGAATATTGGTTTAAAGAAAGTTATGGGATTCAAATTAATTAAAAAGCACTACTAGACCCACACAGTAAATTATATACTTTTTTTTTACACACAACTTTAAATATATGTATCTTGTGCTATACGTAGGGCACAAAAAAATCTAAAAAATTCAAATAGCACAAAATACAAGCATTTAAAACTGTGTGTAAAAAATATGTTTACGGTGTGGGTCTAACATTTTCCTTAATTAAAACCTATAGTTTCTTTGTTTATGACCCGGACTCATTCAATATTTTCCAATATTTTAGTAGATTCTACAAGTCAACAGTCAAAGCCCCCTCTTTCAACAAGTATGAAAAATCAAATCGTAGCCATAGTTTGTTTAATGCATATAAATACCCATCTCCCCATTTCTATTCTCAATACTTCAAATTATTCTATTTGCTTCCCCCACAAGATGAATACTCCAAAAACTGTTGTTCTTGCCATTATAGTACTTGTTTTCCTTCTAAGCACCAACCGAAATGAAGCTATAAGAGTTCTAAATACAGAAAAACAAGAAGAGTGTATGAAGTATGAAAATGTGTTGTTACAATCTCTACAGAGAGGTTCTGGACCAAGCGGGGGCACCACCGTGCCCCGTCCTAGAGCCAACACCATCAACCAGATGGGCTTTGCAGGCCATGCTATGGGGCCTCCTCCTCCTCCTCTTCTGGTGCACCCACAGGTCATGGTTTCATTTGGTGTAGCTAGCAATCGTAAATGAAGACGGACAACTGCCAATGTCGCAAAAATGCGGGCAATGCTAAGGACAAACCTAATGCACATATTCTACTACCACTGCAGGATATGGAGAACGTTAGATAAACGTAATCTTATACATGCAAGCGTAGAGACTGACTAAAATAAAAACACAAACAAGTTCAATTGTAATTTATTCTTTATTTCTTTCTTTTATTCTTTTTTTTTTTTGACCGATTGTTTGCATGTAGAGAATAAGAGGATGCTTTTGGTGTGAATTTTTTGCATTCCCATTTTACATGTAGAAAAGTGAATTATTAAACTCAATTACAAGCACTTCTCCTTGTTCTAGTCCTTGTTTATTCTTTTACAGAACCCAAAAAAAATTGCATATACAAAATGAAATAAGAGAATATATAGCAAGCTATATTATAAGTCATGCATGTAACTTGGTTCTCCTTTCATTGTTCATGAAACACAGTCTTAGGAACAAACATAAAAACACACATATATATATATATATATATGCACATATATACGGTAAGGGTCTTAATTGTGTTGGAAAATACGGGAGGATGATGCTAAGAATCTGATTGAGGCGTGCAACATGCAGTTTGCACTGTCCTTAAGAACAATTCCGCCCCTCGGAGTCAATGACTCGATGCACAAGGTATGCTCTCCAGGATTCAGCAATCAAGTCTTCCAAACGTGCACTCGAATTGAAAGATTATTTTGAGTGCTCAGAATTGCTCCAAAATCATAGAATGAATAAAGATGTTTTTAGAGAACAGTGAAGAAGAAGATAGTATTGTCTTACTCTCTATATGTTTTTTTAATCTAGAAGAAGATATATATAACAAAACTAATATAAAACTTAATAACTCCAACATATTAATTAGGAGTTTAACTCCAAGGAATTAACTTAGTTTTAAACATGTGCAAAATGTGAAGAGTTTTTTTTTTGAAACACTTGTAACATGTGCTCTCCAACAGCCACTAACGGACAAAAATGTGACAGTACCACCAACAATGCACGAGAGTACAAATCGAGCCACATTCGTGTCACTCTCACAAGTCTCGATTTTCAAGTCAAATCGGACAGTCTGAATCTAAGATTTGTACTCCCTGCGCGCGCGTGAGAGAGAGCATTTCTACTACACAAGCTTACCAAGCTAGTCAAGTGTAATCATATATAAGGAGTGAAATGGTCTCATGTTTAATCAATATGGGACATAAGTCACATCAAGTAAATGGTTTTAACTTTGTTTGGCTTTTTGAAATAAAATGCCCAAGGCCCAAATAAGATAATAAAAATCCAACAATCCCCTCCTATTTTAAAAATTCAAACAACATATAAAATAAGTGGAGCAGAAGAATTCAAAGCATCAAAACTGGTGCCTTTAGGGCTATGAACCAGTCCCCAGGAATACAAGAAGTGATTTACAGGAATTTGGTGAAATAAAAATTTCTATGAACCAGAATCCCTTATTGTAAACCAGTCGTCTAGTACTCACATTGACTGCTCAAAATCTGAGTAACTCTAATCGGTGTGGCGCCTCTAGGCCCTACGCCAGTCCTGAATTTTCATAAGTGCTCTAGAAAACTTGCCCAAGTTTTCATAGAAAGTGGCCCACTTTCACACTTATATAGGTGAATCCATTAGGTATGCATTGCAATTAAACATACCATCCAATTTATATGAACTATGGAATTCATTAAGAGTTTAACTCAACCTTTCACATTGCAATTGCACTATACACCATAGGAAGGGACAATAACATAATAAACTTATAGCGCATCTTCAATCAACCAATGACTTGTTATTACCCATATGAACCTATTTCTTAGGTTCTCCAATTACATAGGTTGGGTTACCATCATTGTTGATTTTTGTTACAGGCTTAAGTCTCACTCTCCTCGATGTTTCATGCACTAGTTTTCTTTCTAGTGTTTTTGTTAAAAAGTTAGCCAATTTCAATTTTGACCTTACAAAATTAATAGATATATCTTCATTCTCAAGCAACCAATTGCCTCACAATATTATGTTTTAGGCGTATATGCCTACTCTTTCCATAATAAAGTTAATTCATAACTTGGCCTATTTTTCAGGCTGGCTATTTCAATGTAAAACACTGATTTAGTTGGTTTGTCTCAAATAGGAACAACTACTAAGAAGTTTTTGAACCACTTAGTCTCATTACTAGTTTCTCAAGAGTTATAAACTCATCTTCCATCATTGACTTAGCTATGCAATTTTGCTTGGACGACTTCCAAGACATTGCAACTCCACTAAGTAAGAAATAAATCCACTCATTGATTTAGTCTCATATGAATTCGAAAACTTATTCGAATCGCTATATCCTCCCACAACTCTAGGAAAATTAGAATATTTTGTATTTTAAAATTCATTTCTTCTTGGAAAAAATATTGGGCCACATTGGACGTATATAATATAGTCATTATAAAAAGTTGAAGCAAGATTCAACGAAAAATATGCTTCGTCACTAAGTTATTTGAGAAGTCAATTTACTTAAATCTTTTCAAAATATTCCGAGTAAAACTCGTACATTAGGCTCCAAAATTCACAACCTCAAGGGTACTAAAAAGCTTGTAAAAACCACATTTTTTCAATAAATCTTTTTTTTTTTTTTTTTTTCAATTCTCAAAATTTTTCTTACTAGGCACCACAAATTTCTCCTCCAAGAAAAACACAGTTTCTCAAAAGTACAAAATTGAGATTCACATATCCCACCAAATGAGCATAGAGTTTTGCTAAAATAAAATTGTTTTTTGCACCAAAATTCCTTCATGTGAAAAAACTTATGTATCTCAATTTCTCTTTTCATAAGAAAGAAATGCATAACAGGCGGGCCTCTACATCAATACTTTTGGGAAAATATCGTAAGTAGAAAAGTACCAACACATCAAAATAACTCTAAGCTTGAGTATGCTCAAAATAAAGACTTAGTAAGCACAAATTGTCATACTTAAAGAAAATCAAATTTTCTAACCCCCACTATGTCTTTATACACATAACTCATAGCATAAAGGCGTGTAACACTAAGCATATATCTCATGTAACATTTAACTATCATTGGATCAACTTCACGATTCCATGAATTATGCTCTTAATAGCCGATCTATTTTTTCCACTTTTCCTATTAAATAATTTTAGAAGACAATGTATAGCTATCTAACCATCTTAACTATACCTCGAACAAATTAAACATCATGAGTCAAAGTTATCGGATCTATATAAGTTTAAAGAGAACATGTCTCGGCCAAAATAATCTCTTTTCTTGAACATACTTTGACACCAAAAATCAAAGCCCCAAATACATGTTCTTATCATTTTTATTCTAAAGAATTGATGTATAACTTTTAACATAATACATTAAGAGTCGTCAGCCATCACTTGATACACATAAAAATGTGTTTGACTAGCAGATTGTAATAGACCAAACAAACGGCCATTTAAATTATTTAAATATAAGATGCATTTCATCATTAAAACTTGGGACTATTGCTCGTGGAGTGCTAATGAAACATTTTACAAACTTGTATTCATAATATTTATGGTCAACTCACATTGCATACTCTCAGCCAATGCTCAATCTAGAAGCATTATTCACAAAGCTACTTAGGAAAGAATAACTTATAGCACATTGTGTAGCGCCCCGCCCCGCCCCGACACGGGTCCCGCGGGCGAGGGGGTGCTAAAATAATAATATAATAATCAAGAGGGAGGGACTAAATGTACTTGTAATGCTGCGAGTCCTAGACCCGAAGCTTACCTGAAAACTTTCTCTTTAGAAAATCAAACGTTTAAACTTTAAAATCATTTAAAGTCCAAAGCTCTGAAACATTTAAACTTTGAAACCCCAAAACTTTGATACCATTTTACAACACCTCGAGTCCTAAACTCCGAGAGTTACTGCGGAAGCATAGAATAGCCTTTTTGCAAATCCTTGATAAGAAATCAAAATCTTTAAAGACTCACAGATATGATTAAAACAATCACGGAAGCATTAAACTAGTCTTTTGAAAAACTTTGAATGTCGATTTAAAAGACATTAATAGAAAATTTTTATCAGTTCATCAAATGAACAACAGTGCAACGGAAAACATACAGATCTGGTAAACTTTTATCAGACTTCTTCACCAACTTTATAAAACAACTTTTAAATAGAAACTCAAACTTGTTTTCACATATCGAAAAGTAATACAATGACTTACTGTCTTTTTCTCAAACTTTAGAAACTCTTATAATAAAAACCCAAGGTTTTTAAGAATACAAAGTGTCACGATCTCACAATTTCTTCCCTAAACGTGATCTTCACGAGTAAACTCTACTCCGGGCTTGAAAAATATATTCATCATTTGGAAAACATTAATAACACAGAAATCGGGTTTTAATTTGAAAACTATCCTTTCTTGAAACAAATCAATTTCAAGATAAGCAACGAAAAATCAGAGTTAAGCTATCATGCAATTTAAAAGCAGGTGGACTAACACTTGTCTAATTAAAACATAACATGCTCTTTGAACCATCATTTAAATTAAATTCCCATAAACTCGACCTTCAAACAAAGCGGAAGTTCATCAAATCTCGAGAGCCTTACCCTTATCTATATCACCTGAAAAGGAAAGGTTTGATAGTCCATAAGCCAAAAAGGCTCGTATAGTCATATAACCGCACAATAACATCTGTTATATAACATGCGTGAGTGCAATGAATGCCAATGTCATGTATGAAAATCACTTTTCGTACATTTTCAAACACTCACCCTCGATCGTCAATATCATTACCCGGACCATGGGCTTCCCGTCCACGTAGGCCTAGCCTCAAACGTGCGGGACTTTAGGCCTTACGAATTACACGGAGGCCTAGCCTTTACCGTTATGGGGGTTTCTTGCAGCACATCCCGCAATTCGAGTTCCTAGTGGTACCCATCTTACATGCCTACCCACAAATCCGGGATTTCTATCTTTTCAAAACAAAATCCCTCCTAGAGGGTTTTATGCATGGAAGTCTCTAAGGTCTTCCCTTTTTAAAACCTGGAAGCCTCTAAGGTCTTCCCTTTTCAAAAATTGAAAGCCTCTAAGGTCTTTCATCCCAAAATCATTTTCATGATTTTCGTGATCATGCATGCTTATGAAATGTTATGACATCCAGACATATTCAATATTTCATAAGACAGGTTATCAAAGTATGTGATCAATTTCAAACAACACAATAGACATGCTGAATAATCCAAGTAGACACATAAGATACAGCAATTCAAGTAAACACTTAAAGCATCACAACTTAAGTAAACACTCAAAGTATCACAGCTAATCAATTCATGTAACATGTAAGTACACTGTTAACATGTTATACAACTTTATTGAGGGTTATATGGAACTACCGTTCACCGAGAATAGCCTGAATAATTAATCAGAATAGAAACCGGAACTGCTCAATCTGTTACAAATCTCGATATACAATAATGCACATATATCAGTGAGGTACAACACCTCTAAGCACAAGTACAACTACTATTACAGTAAAGTATAACTCTTAAAGCATAGGGTACAAGGCCCCTTAGCTCATAACAGACACAAGTACAACAAAACAGGAAATTTTACTAAACTGCCCGAGGTCGCGCGCGCGGGCCGCTCGCGTGGGACCTCGCTCGCGAAGGCCGCTCGCGCGAGGCCTCGCTTGCGCGGACCGCTCGGGCGAGTTTTGCTCAGTAAGGTCACGGGTTTATTTTCAAAACAATATTCAAAAACTGGCCTGGTCGCGCGCGCGGGTCGCTCGAGCGACCTCTCGCTCGCGCGAGATATCACAGTGTCGTCTTCTTCTTTCTTTCTCCCCTGTTTTGAAATCAAAGGTTGGTTTTTACCCATTTTGAAAACTTAATCAAAAGTAGACTTCCAATATATGAATCTCTTCCTTTTTCCGCATAGATTTCAAATATGAAGTCAATTTAAAACGCAGCTCTTGATTTTATTGAAAAACCGAACGGTGACAAAACTTTAATTTGCTCGTTCGTCGCAACCGTTGCGAATTAGCTTCTAAAATTCGAAATGGAGCCTCATGGGATCGAGAACTTTCAATTGATATATAAAGAAATCAAATTTCTGTGACTGTTTTTCTGCTCGCTATTTTTGGACCCTTAATGATATATATATATATATATATGAATTCTACATGTATATGGCTATATCTATATCAATAGTGCTACAGTAGAATGAAAAAGAATGAAATCTGAATATAAGGTTTTTCCCAAATTCGAATTTATGATAATACACAGATACTACCAAGCTCCAATTCAAAACCCACTTCAATCTATCTATATATATATACATGGAATCTACAATCACAGTTTGTATAAACTGACTACAAACTGAAATTATCAAAGAAGCTTACCCAATTTTAAATTGCAAATAGAATAGCGGAGAAATCCAAATAAGTAGTAATCCAAGCCTTTGAATTCAATTTCCTTGAATCTATATATGGGTATGTGTATATATTTAATTATGTGTATGCGTATCAATGAGAAAAAGAGGAGGCAGAGAGTTTGAGAGCTTGAGAGTTGCTGGAGATTGAGTGAAAGAGAGATTAAGAGGTGTATATATATACACATGTTTGCTTGGCCTCCAAGAGGCTTCAAGCCTAAGCCTATCACACACACACACACACACACACACACACACACACACACACACTGCACCACACACGCACACTACTGTGCACAATAATTCTTTGGGTCCAAGTTTTATAAGAGAAGTTCTTGTGTGTGTTGAGCTCACAAGCTTAACCACACACACAGATAAAAATTATACTGTGCAAAATTCAAAACTGGTATTATTATTTTTATTTTTTTTTTTTTTTGACGAAAATTAAAATTAACTTTAATATATGTTTTAAAATTTCCAGGTCACTACACTCTACCCCCCTTAAAAGAATTTCGTCCGCGAAATTCAAGTAAGGTCATCTGATAACAAGGTAATCGCAACACTGCCCAAAGGATGTTTCACACTCCATCTTACAACACGGATATTCATTTACGAGCATTCTGAAATGTCAGATCGTAGGAACCTTATGTAAAGTAGGTCCTAACACTTCCTCTCCCTTCAAATCATTTTCTCAAAAGCCTAGTACCCTATCCTCAAATAGCATTCCTCAAAATTCTAATCGAGGGTCAATTCTCAGAGTCCAACATCGACTATAATACAAGTTGAGAGGTTCCTCAACCGCTTCATATATGCCGTAATATGATAACACCGTAAATAGGTTGAGAGATTCCTCAACCGCTTCATATATGTCGCAATATGATAATACCGTAATTAAAGTTGAGAGATTCCTCAACGATCCCATATACACCGTAACAGAATACATCTTGAGATAATACTGTCAATAGGTGAAGAGATTCCTCAACCATCCATATACACCGTATTAGAATACGTCAGAATAGTACCATATTAGAATACACCGTAACACAAGATGAGAGATTCCTCATCTATATACCATAAACCGTAAAGGAAATCATAAAGAAATATCGCAATATCATGTTGTACGATAATACCGTAAGATAGGTTGAGAGATTCCTCAACCGTCCAATATCCACAGAAATAATCTCAAATGATTAATATCTCCAATGACGCTACCGTCAGTCCCCGATACATTCAGCTCATATCCCCATGTACTCACGTCACATCGCATAACCCATGTTCGAAACAGAGATTAATGTTTCCAATGTGTGAACCACAAAATACTTACCAGGACCAAGTCCAGGCAAAATAGCAAATGAGCTTTATACTCTACCTTACGTGTTGTCTCAAATTCCTGTGCTCTTTGTAGATATAACTGCATATTACGATGTTCCCTATACATTTCTTCTTATGACATTTCTCAAACATCGAAAGGTCGATATAATAACCTCAAAGATTCTATAAAATGATACGATCACAGAATGATATGATCACAGAATGATACTCTCTTTCCAGAAAAAAAAAACATGTGAACTTGCACAGGAAGATAGTCACACTAAGAAGCTCCACTGACATAATCAGTCATCCAAATCAAACGACAAGGATCCGTATAGGCAACCATACCCAACTCATAAAAGAGTGAATTCAACCATTCAAAAGAATTCCCAAGGAGAAAAAAAAAAGTACCGAGGTCTAACCCAAAGGAGAGACTACTCCAAAACGTCAAGAAGTTACCTATAGTCGAACTCTCAAAACAGCGGGGAAATAAGAACTACACAAATGCTCTTGCTACCCAATTCACACAAGAATCCAATTCACATCGCACTCATGGGTATAACACAAACGTGTACGCGTCTCAAGGGTATGCATAACGGCATAAACATATTCATAGAAAGATGTGTTTCTAGCATGCTCGTCGTTTAACTAAACATGTAAGCATATAAGCATTTTAAACAACGTGGCATGTTATATCACATAGTCCCTCAGGCAAATAAACATGCTCAATTCATCTTTTCAAGGATACGTACAGTTAAAACTTTAAATAGCACATCACATGTTATCAAGTAATAGGTTAACACATATCAAATCATATGTCGTTTATCAACTAACATGTCTAACATGTCGACAAAACTAAACATGCGAGCACATAACCCGGCGTCCAAAGTATTCGACCCGGTCACGCTCTGATACCATCTGTAGCGCCCCGCCCTGCCCCAACACGGGTCCCGCGGGCGAGGGGGTGCTAAAATAATAATATAATAATCAAGAGGGAGGGACTAAATGTACTTGTAATGCTGCGAGTCCTAGACCCGAAGCTTACCTGAAAACTTTCTTTTTAGAAAATCAAACGTTTAAACTTTAAAATCATTTAAAGTCCAAAGCTCTGAAACGTTTAAACTTTGAAACCCCAAAACTTTGATACCATTTTACAACACCTCGAGTCCTAGACTCCGAGAGTTACTGCGGAAGCATAGAATAGCCTTTTTGCAAATCCTTGATAGGAAATCAAAATCTTTAAAGACTCACAGATATGATTAAAACAATCACGGAAGCATTAAACTAGTCTTTTGAAAAACTTTGAATGTCGATTTAAAAGACATTAACAGAAAATCTTTATTAGTTCATCAAATGAACAACAGTGGAACGGAAAACATACAGATCTGGTAAACTTTTATCAGACTTCTTCACCAGCTTTATAAAAAAACTTTTAAATAGAAACTCAAACTTGGTTTAACATATCGAAAAGTAATACAATGACTTACTGTCTTTTTCTCAAACTTTAGAAACTCTTATAATAAAAACCCAAGGTTTTTAAGAATACAAAGTGTCACGATCTCACAATTTCTTCCCTAAACGTGATCTTCACGAGTAAACTCTACTCCGGGCTTGAAAAATATATTCATCATTTGGAAAACATTAATAACACAGAAATCGGGTTTTCATTTGAAAACTATCCTTTCTTGAAACAAGTCATTTTCAAGATAAGCAACGAAAAATCAGAGTTAAGCTATCATGCTATTTAAAAGCAGGTGGACTAACACTTGTCCAATTAAAACATAACATGCTCTTTGAACCATCATTTAAATTAAATTCCCATAAACTTGACCTTCAAACAAAGCGAAAGTTCATCAAATCTCGAGAGCCTTACCCTTATCTATATCACCTGAAAAGGAAAGGTTTGATAGTCCATAAGCCAAAAAGGCTCGTATAGTCATATAACTGCACAATAACATCTGTTATATAACATGCGTGAGTGCAATGAATGCCAATGTCATGTATGAAAATCACTTTTCGTGCATTTTCAAACACTCACCCTCGATCGTCAATATCATTACCCGGACCATGGGCTTCCCGTCCACGTAGGCCTAGCCTCAAATGTGCGGGACTTTGGGCCTTACGAATTACACGGAGGCCTAGCCTTTACCGTTACGGGGGTTTCTTGCAGTACATCCCGCAATTCGAGTTCCTAGTGGTACCCATCTCACATGCCTACCCACAAATCCGGGATTTCTATCTTTTCAAAACAAAATCCCTCCTAGAGGGTTTTATGCATGGAAGTCTCTAAGGTCTTCCCTTTTTAAAACCTGGAAGCCTCTAAGGTCTTCCCTTTTCAAAAATTGAAAGCCTCTAAGGTCTTTCATCCCAAAATCATTTTCGTGATTTTCGTGATCATGCATGCTTATGAAATGTTATGACATATGCGAGCTCTAAGCATCCAGACATATTCAATATTTCATAAGACAGGTTATCAAAGTATGTGATCAATTTCAAACAACACAATAGACATGCTGAATAATCCAAGTAGACACATAAGATACAGCAATTCAAGTAAACACTTAAAGCATCACAGCTTAAGTAAACACTCAAAGTATCACAGCTAATCAATTCATGTAACATGTAAGTACACTGTTAACATGTTATACAACTTTATTGAGGGTTATATGGAACTACCGTTCACCAAGAATAGCCTGAATAATTAATCAGAATAGAAACCGGAACTGCTCAATCTGTTACAAATCTCGATATACAATAATGCACATATATCAGTGAGGTACAACACCTCTAAGCACAAGTACAACTACTATTACAGTAAAGTATAACTCTTAAAGCATAGGGTACAAGGCCCCTTAGCTCATAACAGACTCAAGTACAACAAAACAGGAGATTTTACTAAACTGCCCGAGGTCGCGCGCGCGGGCCGCTCGTGCGGGACCTCGCTCGCGAAGGCCGCTCGCGCGAGGCCTCGCTCGCGCGGACCGCTCGGGCGAGTTATGCTCAGTAAGGTCACGGGTTTATTTTCAAAACAATATTCAAAAGCTGGCATGGTCGCTCGCGCGACCTCTCGCTCGTGCGGGTCGCGCGTGCGAGATATCACAGTGTCGTCTTCTTCTTTCTTTCTCCCCTGTTTTGAAATCAAAGGTTGGTTTTTACCCATTTTGAAAACTTAATCAAAAGTAGACTTCCAATATATGAATCTATTCCTTTTTCCGCATAGATTTCAAATATGAAATCAATTTTTATTGAAATCAAACGCAGCTCTTGATTTTATTGAAAAACCGAACGGTGACAAAACTTTAATTTGCTCGTTCGTCGCAACCGTTACGAATTAGCTTCTAAAATTCGAAATGGAGCCTCGTGGGATCGAGACCTTTCAATTGATATAAAGAAATCAAATTTCTGTGACTGTTTTTCTGCTCGCTATTTTTGGACCCTTAATGATATATATATATATATATATAAATTCTACATGTATATGGCTATATCTATATCAATAGTGCTACAGCAGAATGAAAAAGAATGAAATCTGAATATAAGGTTTTTCCCAAATTCGAATTTCTGATAATACACAGATACTACCAAGCTCCAATTCAAAACCCACTTCAATCTATCTATATATATATATATATACATGGAATCTACAATCACAGTTTGTATAAACTGACTACAAACTGAAATTATCAAAGAAGCTTACCCAATTTTAAATTGCAAATAGAATAGCGGAGAAATCCAAATAAGTAGTAATCCAAGCTGAATTCAATTTCCTTGAATCTATATATGGGTATGTGTATATAATTAATTATGTGTATGCGTATCAATGAGAAAAAGAGGAGGCAGAGAGTTTGAGAGCTTGAGAGTTGCTGGAGATTGAGTGAAAGAGAGATTAAGAGGTGTATATATATACACATGTTTGCTTGGCCTCCAAGAGGCTTCAAGCCTAAGCCTATCACACACACACACATACACGCACACACACACTGCACCACACACGCACACTATTGTGCACAATAATTCTTTGTGTCCAAGTTTTATAAGAGAAGTTCTTGTGTGTGTTGAGCTCACAAGCTTAACCACACACACAGATAAAAATAATACTATGCAAAATTCAAAACTGGTATTATTTTATTTATTTATTTATTTATTTTTGACGAAAATTAAAATTAACTTTAATATATGTTTTAAAATTTCCAGGTCACTACACATTGATTATAATAGATAGTAACTTACAATCCACTAGGTGCAAATTAATGGGACCAAATTGACAACCATTAAACACACTCTATAATACCCTGATAGAACTATCAGATATTTTTTTTATAATAAAATAAAATTGTATTCTTGCTCATTTATAAACAGTAGACACATAGTAGCTTTAGATCTTGTCTAGATTTTTAAAGTATCCCAATGGCTTTCTTTATCCAAAACCAAAATTACAATTTATAACTAATGCTGGTCCATTAAAACTCTAATGACCATATTAAATTCTTGTACCCAATTCAAAAAATAAATAAATAAACAATTGTAATAATTCAAGAACCTTACTGGAGTAAATGCATACTACAACAAATGTTACGGGGATACACTTCACTAAATGTAACCTTCCAAAAATTGAGTGGCTAATACCATGTCACCCAATTAAAAATAAAATTCCGACAAGTATTAGATCTGTACAAGGTAAAGAGATTTGAAATATACAGATTATCTCTCTAAAGTAAAAACCTAAAACTCTTTTGTAAATACTATAATGTTTATCTCTATATAAAAAAAATTGTCTGAAATCCGTATATACTTCTTAGTTCAAGATGATTATATGTTGAGCTTCAATGGTCATAACGTATGGCATTGTGAAACTCACGCACAATAACTAGTAGGAGTTAAGCGTTTCTAGGAAGAATTGACAATAATCACTAATACTTCACTAGCATTATCTCTTGGTCATAACTGTCACGCCCCGACGTAGCATAAATAAGGAAAGGGTTTAATTTCCTTTATGGATCCGTAGGTCGCGACAGTTTGAAGGATCAATTCCGTCCCAAACGTCGAACAACGATAAACAATAATCAGAGTAGAGCAATCAAAGCTTATAAATATTTTACTAACGTATTACATCTTATGATACGGGGTCAACTAAGGCACAGACCGCCTTGAAACAAAACAATAACTTAATATGTCTATTACATTCATCCTCATTACAAAACAGTTTAAAACTTAAAGCATATAACAGAAATTTCTCTTTTCAGCAGTTGTTCTCAATTCGCATAGTCATACGGTCCAGCAATATCATAACCTGAAAAGCCTGAACACGAATGTCCAGGACGCATCAACGTCGTCAGCTTCAAGAAGCTGGTGAGTATTAAAAACATAACTTTGAATGTAAAACATACCCCTTTGCAAATTTTCTCTTTTTAGGTTTGTAAAATCAATGGTTAAATCATGGGAAGAATTCAATTACAAAAATAACAGGGAGTATATTTAAAAGTCGTTCATTCATTAAAACATATGACCATGTATGAGACGATGCACCACACTCATCTTACCGACTCTTTTCTCTCGACAAACACAACAACCCACTATCTCACACCAGTATCTTTGAAATACTCTGATAGCCACACTTTAACACAGGGGTGCCGAATGTCCAGTTTGCCTCACACTTTGGTTCGGGGTACCAGGGAGTGTCCAATGCCTCACACTTTGAAGACCTAAACCGCCATGCAAATACCGGAGGAACCCTCATGCAGTATCCAGACTCGGGTATCAGGGAGTGTCCGTAGGCCACACTTTAGCACTTCCATGGGTGCCAGGGAATGTCCAAGTTCGGCGTCACACACTTTGACGCTACCATGGTCGTCAGGGAGTGTCCAGTTTTGCCACCGTCGCATTTCAAAGACACTCTCACCGCAATCTGTACACATCATACTTTGGTACACAACAACCAGGGAGTGTCCACAACACAATCTCAATCTCAATCTCAATCTCATACTCTTTTCTACACTGACTGACACCCACATGCATGTACAACTGACTCCACATGTATGTCATGAACCTTAAACATAAAGGAATTTAATGAATTAAAGGAACAACATACGTACGGGGATTGATAGGTCACAATTCATTGTTTTAGTCATCTACACATAATCAAATAGGATTCTGCTTTAATAAATTTCCCAAACAGAGCTTTAATAGTTCATAAAAGTTGAACCAAACAGTCCCTTATCACAAAAAAAGCAAAAACTAGAAACTGCCAGAAGTCGCGCGCGCGGGCCGCTCGCGCGACCTGCCCATTTTTCGTTTTATTATAAAAACCTTTTCTTCCTGCCTGAAATCAGACACCTTGCGCGCACGGGTCGCTCGCGCGAAAGGTCTCTCGGGGGACCCTCGCTCGCGCGACCTGCCTATTTTTCATTTTCTATATAAAAACTTTTCTGTCTGCCTGAAACCACGCGGCTCGCGCGCGCGAGGGGTCGCTCGCGTGGGCCGCTCGCGCGATCGCGCGCGCCAGATGAAGCAGAGGCTTCGTCTTCTTCGTCAGAACTGCTTTGTTTCAGCAATTCAGGGGTCTTTTGACCCATTTTCAAATCCGTACTTCATCAATGGTGGGTTTAAAAATCATATAGATAAAAGCAGCAACCAAGTATAAATTACATTCATGGTGAGTTAGTATTACTCACAGAGGTGTAGAGAGTAGAGATTGTTAAGAAAGAGTAGCAAATAGGAAATTCAAACCCAAGCTTTGGCTATGGGGATTAAGCTTCTCTCTCTACAAAATTTCAGAAGTTATGGGCTCTCAAGTTCTCTCCCTGTGTATTTGGTTTACTAAAAAAAATGCAGATTAAGGTGTGTGTATGTGGTGTATATATAACCAATTATCAACTTGGAGCCCAAGTTGTTTCTAATTTACTCTACAAATGAATTTCTAATATCCTAATAACTATACACAGCAATTAGTAGATACGGATGTGTATATACACTGATGATATTAGCTCAAAAGTTAACCAAGGGCCAAGTAGGTGTATAGGGGTCAAAGCTTGAATTGTTTGGGAATGAAAGCTTTTGGCACAAGTATAACGCACACACTACAAGCATAACCAAACAAAACTTAAGTCAATCATGACTTGCCTTAAATGGAATTAAAGTGAAAGACACTTCATGCTTTTACGTCATGTCCAAAAGCTGTGCAAGTCTAACGCGGCGCAGACAGTTTTGAACATAAACTGGTATCTTCATGGCGCGGTGTTCGTCACAAAAATACAGAAAATTCATTTTAATGTAGGAAATGATTTCCCGGTTTTATAAAAATACTGCTTGAATCAAAAGAAATTATTTTCACCGTTTTGGAATATAGTTTTGAAATCTAACACAGGTGTTACTACCCTTTATAAAAATTGCAGTTTGACCCCAAAAGAATTTTAATATGAAATATCACAAGAAATAATATTTCAAAACATGAGAATTGCAATTAAATAAATGTAGACAATACCAAATGAATTTAATTATGACAATGCAAATACAAATAATGAAAATGCTGGTTGTTACAATAACTTACTAACCAATGGCATTATTCCACAAATTAAAATACTACAATTATAGTATAGGAAAGATTAGGAATCTGATTTTAGAAAAGGATCTATGATTGCAGAACTCTAGCACATGAATGGCACCCATTCATGTGGTTCGGAAAAAGAACTTTTCCTTTTTACTACTCCATTGTTAAAAGTGTTCAAGCTAGATAAAACCGTCTTAAAATTGTTGTAACAACCAAAGAAAATTGGTTCAGAATTACCGGAATAATAGTCTCTTGAACATATCATAGTTTGAGTTGTTTCGCGTTGTTCATAGCAACATCTATGAGGTTTGTTCTAAAGATTGTTGGAAAATACGGGAGGATGATGCTAAGAATCTGATTGAGACGTGCAATAGTTTGCACTGTCCTTAAGAACAATTCCGCCCCTCGGAGTCAATGACTCGATGCACAAGGTCTCAGCGCTATGCTCTCCAGGATTCAGCAATCAAGTCTTCCAAACGTGCACTCGAATTGGAAGATTATTTTGAGTGCTCAGAATTGCTCCAAAATCATAGAATGAATAAAGATGTTTTTAGAGAACAGTGAAGAAGAAGATAGTATTGTCTTACTCTATATATATATATATATATATTTTTTTTAATCTAAAAGAAGATATATATAACAAAACTAATATAAAACTTAATAACTCCAATATATTAATTAGGAGTTTAACTCCAAGGAATTAACTTAGTTTTAAACATGTGCAAAATGTGAAGAGTGTTTTTTTTTTTTTTTGAAACACTTGTAACTTGTGCTCTCCAACAGCCACTAACGGACAAAAATGTGACAGTACCACCAACAATGCGCGAGAGTACAAATCGAGCCACATTCGTGTCACTCTCGCAAGTCTCGATTTCCAAGTCAAATCGGACAGTCTGAATCCAAGATTTGTACTCCCTGCGCGCGCGTGAGAGAGAGCATTTCTACTACACAAGCTTACCAAGCTAGTCAAGTGTAATCATATATAAGGAGTGAAATGGTCTCATGTTTAATCAATATGGGACATAAGTCACATCAAGTAAATGGTTTTAACTTTGTTTGGATTTTTGAAATAAAAGGCCCAAGGCCCAAATAAGATAATAAAAATCCAACAAATTGAACAGGGTTGAGTAAACATACTTATTGAACATATTTTTTAAGCCTAAAAGAACTCATGGGTCAGCGGGGCGCACGGATCAGAGGGGTAGTTCGCGGATTTTTTTAGGCTAAAAGACATATTTACTGGGTATGTTCACTCAACCCTGTTAACTTAAAAGCATGATCGTATATATACATATACACACGCACAAAATGGAATAAAAATAATAGCAAGCTATACATTTAAGTCATTTCTTTCCCATTTTTTTTTTCGAAAGGCACTACAACAAATCTGCTTTTCAATGACGCACATTATTTGCCATGCGCGGACTGCGTGGCATATACTATTTATCTGCGCCGCACTGATACATTTGCGACGTCATTACACAGCATGACAATTAGTTTGTAGAAAAGTCAAGAATAATTATCTGCAACGCAATATGCGCATAGCAAATAACTTTTGTTATATTTTGCCACACGTATTGTGCGTTGTAAATAAGTTTTAACCTGTTAAGAATCGTAAAAACTTAAACTAATTATCAACTACGCAGTATTAGCATGGCGAATAGTGTTATTATTATTAGCCACCCGTGAGTCCATTGCAAATAATGAAGCCAAAAAATTTCCCACTATTTCCCAGCCGGCAAAATCTTTTCCCCCCAAAAAAAATTCCCATATCATATTCCTAAAGCCCTAGACGACCGAAGCCCTCCCACTGCTCCACCACGTCGGTCGTCGCTCACCACATGTCATCGCTGCCGTCGCTCACCGCCTGTCACCACCGCTCGCTGCCAGTATCCGCCAGCCGCTGCTGGTACATCTCTCTCTCTCTCTCTCCCCCTCTCTCTCTCTCTCCTTGGGGCACTGTTTTGTTGCTGGTTCAGATATTTGGTTCCAAGTTCAAAGTTTTATAAGTTGAGCAGACCCATTTGAGACCACTCAATTCTTTCAAGTAAGTCTGTTGAATTTCAATCTTTCTTTCTCTGTTCATTTATTTTTTCAATTCAAGAAATTTATTCCCTTTAAAATTGTTTGGAATTAACATGGATGAAACATGTTTGGAAGTTGTTCTTAGTTGGAAGTTGTGCTTCATTCTCTAGCTTAAGATCACACATTATGCTGAAACAAGAATGCCTTTTGTTGTTTGTGGTAGGCCATAGGGTGTTTTTGGGTGCTGGCTGATGTGTGCTCGGTTTGGGTCTCTGTTGACTTAGATCATGGAAAGTATACTTTCTGTTATCAGGTATACCAAGTACACATTCTAGTTTTGGGGTTGTTTATAGGGGTCTTTAGGTGGCAATCCAGTTGGAATGGTCTATAGTTCTGCTCTTGAAAGGCTCATAAGGGAGAGTGCGCTTTCAGTTGTGGAACTTGATTTAGCGAGTTTTGGGGTCGGTTTTTTTGGGTATACCAGTGAATGTAAGTGGTGGGTTCTTTGCCCTTGATTTCTATCAATGAAATTGGCTGTTCAAAAAAAAAAAAAAATGCCTAGTAGATTTTTTGAATTCTGAACTTTTGAACCGTGTAATGGCATAGTGTTAATTGGTTGGGTAGCTTAATAGGGGTGTTGTCCACTTGAGTTTTTTTGGAGGTGTCTTGCTCCCAACGGTTTGGTTATTATGGTCTTGGGGGTTCTGTTTAAAATCTGTTTGGATGGCTTAGTTGGTGTAAATTTCTTGGCCTTCTTGTCTAATCTTTTTAATATTTTCTTTTTTACATTCGATTGATATCAAGAATTTGGGACTAATGTTTTTTTTATATATATATATATATTTTTTATTTTTTCAAATTGGAAAGCTCTAGGATTGGCGTTTGATGAAAGAGATTTTTGTTCCATTTCTGTCCTTAGACATATTTACCTTGTTCCTGTACTCGTGTGTTAAGACATATTTTAGTTTTTGTAGTATGTAACTGATATATTTTTTTTGGATGTTTTAAATATATTATCAGTAGGTTATTAGAATGAATGGACAATACTCGGAATTACATTTTGTTTTTGACATATATATATATATATATTGGAGTGTAGCAGGTTTGTCATGTTTACTGGTTCAAAAATAAAATACATTAAAAAAAAGGGACAATTTGTCAAAGGGCTATTGTCACTCCATCATTAAACCAATGCACTCCATGGTACCATTCTTAAAGCATGTGGTACATGCATGTCATGCATTACATACATGGTACCACATGCTCTGATAGTGGTACCATGGAGTGCATTGGTTCAATAATGGAGTGGAAATAACAATTCCCTTTGTCAAAATCTATAGTTTTTATTAGGGACGCACTATAGCGTGGTGGATAAACTATCCAAAATACGCACTATTATTTGCCACGCAACAGTGCGTGACAAATAGGTAATTATTAGTGACGCACAACAGCGTGGTTGATAAAAGTCGGAATACTTAGAATGATTATTTGTCACGCACATGTGCATGGAAAATACGGGTTTATTAGTGACGCACATTAGCGTGGTAGATAAACTGTCCAATTACTACCTTTATTATTTGCCACGAATTAGTGCGTGGCAAATATTAACTTATTAGCGACGCACAATAGCGTGGCTGACAATTTTACAACTTATTTGCGACGGGTTCAACCGTCACTAATAATCCATATATTTTTTAGCAATGCAGTTGTGTTTACTAACTAACATTTCTATTAGCCACGCGCTTTATAATTACTTGCCACGTAGAAGTGCGTCGCAAATAAGACTTTTATCAGCGAGTCGTCAATTTGTTATCCCGGTCACGATTATCCGCCACGCTATTAGTGACGACGCTATTTGGCATTGCTAATACTATTTGCGATGCTAATCATTATTATTATCGACGCGCGACAGCGTCACAAAAGACCTGATTTATTGCAGTGAGGTAAATAAATATTAACAACTTAAACCAAAACAAGAATACCATAAGTATACCCGGCGAAAATTGATCGATATGGATGAGCACACAAGGCTCATTCCTTTCCTTACGTACGCTAGCCATAGTTGAAATAATAAGAACCACACAACATAACGGAACTGAAAAAGGCTTAGCTATATGTCATTAGGTACATTAAAAAAAAAAAAAAAAAAACCGACGAAAAAAAAAGTGTATTAAAGTGTTTTCCATTTTTGGATACAAAGGACAATTACCTTAATTTTTTCTTCGCAACTTGGGGATCAATATTTGTTGCCCTTAATTGAAGTAGAAAACAAAGGCAAACCTCAGGTAGTGGTGTCAAA
This sequence comes from Hydrangea macrophylla, assembly GCA_033977485.1. NCBI lineage: Eukaryota > Viridiplantae > Streptophyta > Magnoliopsida > Cornales > Hydrangeaceae > Hydrangea > Hydrangea macrophylla. The sequence continues at coordinate 8,787,743 of CM066986.1, forward strand.
CGGGCCGGGCCGGGCTCGATCAAAGCGGACCTAACCGAGCTAGAGGATCGGGTCGGGCCGGGCCGGGCTTGGTAAGGGAGGGGGGGTGTTCGCCCCGGACCGGTGGCCCGGGCTCACTAGGGCCAGGACGGGCTCATGGACGGGTTTATGGACGGGTGCATATCCGGGCCGGGCCGGAGTTTTGGGGGCCGAAAGTTTTACTACTTTTTTTTTTATATGTTTAGTTTATGCATTAATGATTAGTGATTACTAAAAAAAAGTTTGTTTAACAAAAAAAAAAAATAAAGAATATTTATTATTCAATAAAAATTAAAGAGATTACTAGTATTTGATAATTAAAAATTATAGTCTAACAAAAAATAAAGATTACTTATCATTAATTTGTATAATAAAAAGTAAAGATTTATTCATTAATGATTATTGATTACTAAAAAAAGTTCATTAAAAAAAAAGGGCCAAACTAGCCGTTATGGGCTCGGGCGGGCCTACCGGGCCGGGCCACAACGGCTAGTATAGTCGGGCTTTTGGGCCGGGCTAGCGGGTCGGGCTTGCGGGCTAGCGGGCCGGGCCAGATTTCGGGCAAAGGAGCGGGCCAGGCCGGGCCGGGCCGTGAACGGGACTAAGGATGTCCACCCTGGACCGGAAAAAATGTGCTCGGGCCTAGCGGGCCGGGCCTATACAGGACCGGGCCGGGCTTTTAGCCCCGGGAAAACCGGGCCAGGCTCGGGCCGGGCCAGGCCAACCCGACCCTTTTGACACCACTAACCTCAGGCATGTACAACAGCCCCACACACGCACCACTTATGTCAAGAGGCAATGTTAGTGAAATTTGAACCCATGCATGCCAAAGCTCTAGATTTGGTTTGCTAGAGCCATGAGCCCCGCGCGTCTTGATCTAACCTACTTGCTAGACAGTTGGGATAAAATTTTATTGAAGTGTAGTCCTAAAATATTATGTTCATTGATGTGTAGGCGATGTTATCCATTACTTTTTTTTTTTAAACCTAAATTCTCTTTCTTTCAATTTTGGATATGAAATTTTAAATATTAAGTACCTTCGCCCAAAACGAATGAATTGGACATTCAATAATGCTGATGACATCCATTCATCTATTTTAATCGTGGGAAAGTCTTATGATACATTCTAAGACCATCTCTAATGGGTATGTTATATTTCATGCTATTGTCAAATTATAGTATGATTTTGAAAAATCTCTCTCCAATGGTATGCCAAAGCTCATACCAAATTATAGCAGTGCGATATCATGTGCCAAATTGGGCATGACCTTTGGCATTGCTATAATTTGGCATGATATTTGGCATACTATTGGAGATGTGTTTTTGAAGGGCCATGTTATAATTTAGCACGCCTACAAGGCAATATCTTAACTTTTTCCAATACAAGGAAAGGAATAGCATTTCATTTAGAATGTACCATTCTAGCACATCTGATAAAACATAGCATTTTAACACTATACAAATGTCAAAATATAAGTTTGACATGAAGAAAATAACACTTACCATTAGAGATGCTCTAATTGTTTAGGTTTGTACATATGATAGATATACGATTGCTAGAACATTGGCATAGTAATTAGATTATAATCGAGAACAGTACTGTGTGTATATATATATATATATAGCTAAAGTATTTCCCAACCAAAAAAAGGCTATATGTATAGGTGTTTGTGCGTCCATGGGTGTGCGTACGAAAGTCAATTTTTATTGAACAATTGTAGCTCTCCCAATTTTCAATTAAATTTTTTTTTTTATGTCAAATAAAAACCACAGTAAAAAAACTCGGATAATGACACTAGTCTAAGGAAAAAAAAAAAAAAAAGGAAAAATGTCAAAATTGATTTTTTTTTTTGTGATCATGATGTTCATTTTCTCCCCCAATTAATGACAGCTAATACACTTGCTAATGTGACCAAATGACCACATTTTAGCTAAGATATGTATGTACAAAAAAGAGGCCGTTTGGCTCCGCCTATATCACCGTGGAAAAAACTTTAGTACATTTCCTTCAGTAAATAATTTAGTGTTCTTCCCCTCATATGAACAAGAAAACAAGTTTGAATAAAACTGTAATTTTATACTTTTTTTTAACTCACATTCATGTGCAGAGAACAACACGAAATATACTGAAGGAATTATATTTAAGTTGGGTCCTATCACCATGTTTTTCGGTCAGATGATAGGTGTCCTAAGGTGGCGGGGTCAAATCCTTGTGAAAAGCATTGCAAAATAAATTAATAAAGTATTTACAAAATAAATTAATATCCTACTGCCCTTTCTATAGACTAGGCCAGAGAGACAAACTCCCGACACGTACATCGATCTTACAACATACATATCAAGTAAATTAAGGAGGTGAGTAGACAATAGGATTTAAACCCACGCCATGCTCTTGTTATACGGTTCATCCAGCTAGTCGAGATTCATCCTTCCAACCTACCCACACGGCAGCCAAGGGTTTCGAACCCTTGAACTCCCTTTGAAAGGCCAAGATCTTTGGCCAACTCGGCTGACCACTTGGCTCGTGGTGTAGGATAGATTAGATTGCAATTATTATTACAATAAGTGTACTTCAATCGACACCAAAATTTTGTATATATATAAATATATATATATTTAAGTAGGGTGGAGTTAGGATGATATTTTTTCCCATTATAAGGTAGTGGTCGTAGTGCTATATAAATTAACACAAACTAACAAAATTTCTACAATTTTATGGTGGTTAAGAATGCAAATTTTTTTTTTCTAGAGTACATGTTCAAATTTTTCCAAAACTTTGGAGGGCTTCAGCCCCCATTTGTACTCAAGTAAATCCATCCCTGCATTATTTTTACACCATTCATTTGTTTGTCATAAACGAGTACATAAAATCTACTATAAGTCATATAACCTAAGATGAGAATTGAGAAGTAAGTTGGTAATGAGATTCAAGCAGACAGAAAGAAGTTCTAATTTACGCTAATCACATAGCCTTCGACGACTACTAAATACACTTATGTCCTAAACAGACTGAACCAAAAATACGAATAAGCTCATAATAACACCATTTTTCGTATAAACTCGCGGCCGTAAATCGTATATTAACCATAAATTAGAAAATTCTTCAAACTAATGTAATCGAAAGCTGCTTATCTCACAATCCTTAACATAATATTGTGGAGGATAAAGTTTTAAGTTTAACCACATACAATGTGACATGCTTCTGAATAGCTTCGACGATCATGCACCTATTTCTGAAGGAGAGAGGCCAAGTTGAGCTCGACGTCCTCTTTGGCTTTTCGATCAAATGGATCGTCACCTATGTATAGATCTAAGAGTGATTGACAAAGGAGTTTGCTCTGGATACTTCCCACCTCTTTTCCATCAACTACACCATTTAAACAAGAATGATATAAATATGATATTCTTGGTTCATCGTATATAAACAGCGATAAGTACGTAGCAAGATAATCTTTTTACTCCTTGAGTTATGCACCACAAGAACTATTAACTGAAATTTCTTTTGCAGAGGCAGATAACTAGAAGTACTAGTTCTCCATAGATTTAATGCACCCACAACCCTTGAGCATTGCTCCGTTTGGTACAGAAGTGGTTTTTTTTTTTTTCCCAATATTGATATGTTTATATGCATAGAGAAGAAAACCCAAAACAAGGTAGAGACGGAGATGAAATCATTATATAGATGGAGAGTTATGTGCTCTAGAAGTTGAGAAGCATGGAGTTCTGCAACCCCCAACTCATGTCCTTGTGTGAAAGAGATCATCTCCAACTTAAAAGCAGAAGCGAGTAAGAGTTGCTTTTGTAAAAGAGTAAAAACATTATCATTAATGCATCTTTATAATAAGTTTACAATGAATAGGATGAAGTGATTACAATTGGTGAGAATGCATTCCGCAAATGTCATTCCAAACACTCCGTAACTCAATCAATGAAATGCTTTCATCAAGAAGTAAAACTCGAGAAAAACAGCTTTATTTGACAAATCATTTTAAAATTTTTAACTATTTGCTTTTCTTGTTCTTTCCCACATGGTGGAGTTTGATGATAGGAAATAAAATTCACTAAATAAGCTAAGCCATAGTTATACAGGGATAATCATAAAACTTTAATCTACTTCACGTGGGGTCAGCAAGCAAATGATTTTCGCAACTCAATCCTATTTGGAACCCATTTACACATTTTACTAATCTGAACAAAAAATATTCTTAAAATTCTTGACATCTTGCTGGGATTCATGTTCACGAGGTGCGTTAAAGGTTACTAAATTATCTAAGACACTAAATCATCTTTGTGGTGCACGTACGTACTCTTCTACAACTTTGTGATCCTAAAGAAGCTACTTTTTCTATCACAACTAACTTGCAATGAGATAGATGACCCTATTTTGAATGATACACTTCCACAATTAAAAAATTCATGAAAAAAGAGCTAATAATCTTCAAATTATTCAAACTTTAATTATAGCGTATGTGTTGGGTAATAACGTCCAAGTCCTGAGGTAGTTGTCTTTCAAATCTTCTCCCTTTCCTTTTCATAAACTAGAAAAAATATATATATTTGCACCAACTACAGTTTAGGAGAAGCTCATCAAATTTGTATGGCCTTGGCAGAACAGATAATTATTGCACCAGTAACTGAGACAAGAGATAAACTCGATAAAATGAAAAATCTGATATATCTTACTTTTTGTCCGAAGTACATGACCCTTTTCCCTTGAGAGATCTATAATAGATCCCCGCGGTATTTTGTACTCATCTCTAAATTGGGAGGTGAACCTGTAAGAAAAAATCTGTGAGTCTAGAACATAAATTACATCTTTGGAAAAGTTTCCTTCATAAATGAGAATATGTAGAGTTCTATTTTTCTAATCAAAAGCTTACGAAAATTTCATTAAAATATCACACCATCTACAACAGTAAGAACTAGTTAGGACAAGGAAAATCATAGTAATCAAACCAAACAGGATGAATGTTTACAGGTGCACTTGGCTAAGAAAGACAAACCAAACCGTATAGCAACATAATCGTATGCGAAGAGATAGTCATAGTCAAACCATACAAGCTAAACGGTATGATTATGATAACCACACAAGCCAGAAATTCATAACCAAACCAAACAGGATGATGTCTTTGTTCATAGTCATAGGCGCACTGGGCAACCTATATAACTTACAAAGTAAAGCGAAAGGTTCTAAACGGTATAATTATAATAACCATACAAGCCAAACAGACCAAAAGGAAAAAAAATATCCGAACCTTCAACTTCTTAGAGCCCGTTTGAATTAGCTTATATGGGACCAACAATCAGTTATTTGGGATTAGTGAGAGGTTTGAGTCCATTTGGCAAAAACTTTTTCACAGCTCTTCAAAAAATCAGTTCCACTTTAAAGCCAAAAAGCAGCTTATATAGACCAGAAGCAGCAATTTCTGTTTTTTCAAAAATCTACAAAAGCACAGGTCACTTATACCCACAGCAATACCAAACTGACTCTTAGCAGCTCCGAAAAAAAGTTATTAATCCTAAAAGCATTTTCGTGCATAAGTTTGTCGTGTAAGTAACCCAATGGTAGCAGTGTTCATGGTAAAAGAATGGCTTACCTTTGAAGTAATTCTTTGTTCTCTGATCCCCCAAACTTTTGTAGTCTGCTTCCCACAGACTCTTCAAAAGCACTACGTACAGAACTGATGCTTAATCTTCCGTAAACTATTTGAAGTCTAACAGTCGTGCATATGTCAGACTCCATGAGATCTTTATGTAATTCATGTTCCTTTAGTTCAGAGAGAGAGAGTTTCCCATATTTCTCATATAGAAATTTCTCTACATCACCGTCATCGGCATACACACCTGCGAAATGGCACAAGGGGGGTTTAAAAGAAAACAATGGTGAATCTACTGCCAGCCCCTGTAATATTTCTGCTTTAAGTAACGGTATTATATACTTGTAAAGCCAAAAAACGCATTTAAGATAAATACGACTCATGGGAAGGGTATAGGTTAAAATAGCACGTTTATGCTGACCAATATCAAGGTAAATTGAGCAAGTTATGCAAGTCTGGCTAAGATTAAAACAAAACAATGAACTAGTTACTATATGCTACTTTGTTCGAAGAACGAGCTTTATGGTATACTAAGGTTCATATATACTCAATTTTGGAGAAGCAAAATGTTTGAAGTACCAAAATGCAATCAGAACAAATATCACACTGCATGAACTTCTCTTTAACCATTGTGTAACCTCATCGTTCAAGTATCGGTAACCATTAATGCTTCAGACAAGCTAAGTAATGGGTTGCTTAAGCTCTAATGGAAACTTAAATGGGATTCACAATGTGAACAACTTTGGATCATTTATTTTGGAAGCGGATCTCAAGCAAGGCCTAAGAATGCCAATCTTGACCCGAGCTTGAGTCTGAGGTTCTTTTCATATTCTTGGGATGCTCATCTACTTATCAAGAAGAGTTTAACTCTAGTACAATAATTAATGAGCTTTTAAATCAAGACTAGTGTATATCACTAGTTGATTGTAGGCGAGTCTCTAAACACATAGATCATTAACAACCAAGCTTTGAGTGCCTCAATTTTAATCCTAGTACATAGGTGTTAATTATAAACTTTGAAGACATTCCGTCGATAATTCATCATTTTAAAACATCAATTACCACTAGTGAGGGACCAATTGTCTTGTCATTGACTAATGATATCACAAAATGCACCAACCCAATGCCACTAAACAGCAATTTTCTTACAAACTGAAATTCTCTTTGCTCAAGGAGTTTCAAGAATCAATCAGCTTCACCCAATATAGAACTGGTTATAAGAGCACAAAAATTCTTCAAATTATGAGCAATTAGAATCAGTAAATTATGCAACACAAAATTCAAAAAAGTGTATAATGTGAAACCCACATTGAAAAAAAAAAAAAAAAGTGTACAACGTAGGAAATTTCACTTTAAAGCTGAGAAATTAGAGAAGCTAGAGAAGAGAAATGCAGTACCAAATGCGTAGACATCAATGTTTTTCAACCCCAATATCCTCTTTTTCCTCAACCCAATTCCGAGAAGCCTCTGAGAATCATTTAGAATCGCCGGAAATGAGACGCCGGTTCTCCATTCGGTGACCGCCGATGAGTTCTCGGCGAGAGAGAGTGAGCCCCAAAGGGGAGTAGAGTGAAGGTTGTAGAGATAGAAATTGGAAAGCAAGAGATTGAATGGGTTTTTGGAGATGGCAATGCCGGCGGCAACACCGGCACCGGCCACCACGGCGGCGGCGGCGACGGAGAAGGAGCGAGTGGGGCCCCTGTTGGGTGGTTTTGGGGGCTGAGAAAACGAGAAAGGAAAACGCAGAGAAACCATTTTTTGGTGGTGCTTTCAAAGTTAATTTAATTGAAGAAATTAGATGATTTTATTTAGGAGAGTGGGCAATTTAAGTATGTAATTTTTTTTTTGGCTGGAATATTTTAAGTATGTAATTGGGTTGGCCCAATTTGGGATGGTGGTGGGCCCGAATATTAGATTGGGTTGGGGAAGTTTTTAAATTCTAAATTGGGAGCCTGCTAAAACTGCTGGTTGTAAGGCCTGTTGGCAACAGTTTATGCTTCTGTGATTAGGTTGAAAAAACCTGCTTTTGATCTTTGCAAAGAATAAAATTGCCCTTGACCTCTATTTTCATTGTTTTGCGAGTGAGTTGTAGATAAAAACAGGTTTGCCGAATGATTTATTCTTCACTATTGGAGTTTTATAATCACTTTTGGAGTTTATAATCACTTATGGACTCCAAATGTTGTTGCCAACGGTAGACTAAGTCTACTTTCTTTCTTAGATTTGACAAATGACAAATGAGCGAATGATTTATGTTTGGTTGAAAGCTATGAAACATGGACCTTCGAAAAAGGTCGCCGCACCCGCATTTTGCATGCGTCTGTACTTGGTGCTCTGTGCATGGATTCTTTGAGTTCTTTTGGAGTGTGACTGGAGCTTTTTTGTAACTTTTTTTTTTAAACGAACACAAGTTCGTCATATAATTTTAAAAATTTTGGGGGTTTAAAAGATAAACAATAGAAAATAATAATAGCAAATATCTAGGGTCTACAATAATGCACTAACAGTAATAAAATAATTTGTATATACTACTATCTGAAAGTACATTTTTAATACTTTATCCAAATACTCACACCGCACCCGCACCTTTACTTTTTGAAAAATTAGTAAATCTCTTGCACTCGCATCCCCGTACCCGAATCCCCGCATCCCGTACCTGTGCTACGTAGGTTGAAAGTCGTTAAAATTGGCCTTAATTTCTCAACAAGTGCAGAAAATGTAGAGGCCTGCTCGAGCGAAGTGGTCGCTCCAGTGAGAAAGAAGCTAGCCCGAGTGAGCTTGGCGACTGTAATCTTGCTTGATGGCATGGCTAATGTAGTCTTAAGTGGTAAGAGTTAGAAACGTGTTGCACACATAGCTTCCCTAATTATTTTGTCATCTTGGTCTTGAAGATATTTGTTCAAAAAGGTAACTTCCATTACATTGCTTTCCTCTTCTTCTCTTATCAATTGAACACTTTCTTGTAATAAAGATTCTATATAGTTTACTTCTTTAGCTCCTTCTTCCTCTGATTTATTATGAAGATTATAAATTTTTTTTAACATTTAGTGTTATATCACTGAAAACCAACGTCATTATGCCACTCCTTATACGAATAGTAGCATCTATGGTTGCTAGAAAAGGTCTACAAAAAATCATATGGATTTGTGAAATTGGATTATGGACCGGTTCAGTGTCCAATATCACAAAATCCACGGGAAAAATAAATTTATCCACTCAAACAAGTACGTCTTCAAAAATACCGTCTGGCTGTGCGGCTATCTCCGCTACCCATACAGCTACCATTTGTACAATGGCGGACATCTGTGCTATAGGCCCTACAAGTGACTCAGGTACAACTGCCTCCTCTGGTTCCTCGTCCTCAGCATCATCATCTCCCTCGGCTACTATATCATCCCCTCCGACTATGATATCCATATCAACCGGCTCTGGGTCCTTCTTAGGTGCATACTCTGGCTCCTCTAGATCCCCCCTCTCTGTTGTCATCGAAGTCCTCGTCATACTCCTCGTCCTCTGGCTCCATATCCTCAGCAAGATTCTCATCCTTCTCATCATTCCCTATCGGCTCAGGCTCTGCTGTCTCTGGCACTGGTGCTCCAAGTACCGGTGCTGCTGTTGCATGTGCTGCCAAAAGGACAAGTCTTCCTAATATATGTCGCAGCTCAATAGCATCCATCTCCAGCTTACACTGGGTCAACCGAGTCATCTTGTGATATATCGCCTCACCAGTCCTCGCATAATGACATGCATCCATATGCATCTCAGTCGGGTGGGTCCTTCTGTCATCATAAAGTGTCTTCCACATATCCTCCTCTAAATATCGACTTACGGTATGGCGTATGCGCTCATAGTAAAGCTCTGGGTCAGTTGACTCCATGGTATCCCCATGGATCACGTGTCCTCCGTACGTATCATGCACAAACTTATGAAATATGGATCCACACTAACCTGCAAGGAACTATCTAACGTCAGAATGATGAACTTATCTTAATGTTTATATCTTAGGGATCTTTAAAATGCTAGTATCAGATGGTGTGGGATAATTAGTGAGCGAAAGTACCAACCTAGGCTATGATACCAAAAATCCTGTCACACCCCGGAACAACAAAAATAGAGAAAATGAAATTCCTTTTTGGGTCCGTGGGCAGTGACAGGTGAAGTCATCACTGAATTGTCCACACCACGCTGTTCTAAATAGCAAAGGAGGAATAAAACAATAATAAAAACTAAACTCGTCATATTACAATATCCTTAACTTCTTACATCAGAGTTAGAACATAATATTAAAAAGTCTGAAGGCAACATATGCCTTACTACAAAAATATAATAACAAAGTTAAACAGACGGAAATAGAAACTATAACATGTCATATGTATTAAGCTGGCGTATACATAATCGTCAGCATAGTAGTCCTCTCCAGCGTCTCCTACTCCGGTAGGTCCATCTCCTGTATACCCCTCCTCTGGGTAGTATCCGTCATTATAAGGTTCGCCACCTGCATTGTAAGCAACAAGATAGTCTAGACGGGGAATGTCCATGCATAAAAGCCACCGGCTTACTGAAAGTTGAGTGAGAAGAAACTAACGCAGTATCATAGGTATAATGCAATTACAGGTTAGGAATGACTTAAAATATAGTTCTATTAATAATATCTTTATCGTTATTCCCATCTCGTTATTAATCTATTACTCATGTCTTGTATACAAGAACCTACAACATCTGACTCATAGATGAATAGACTTGATTGCAATACTCTTGGATACACCAATGCTCTGTCTACCGTTTTTAAGAACATATTCACAGTCCATTGCAAGTCATAGACACCATGTCAGTCCATCCCCCACTTTTAAGAACATATGCACAGTCCACCGCAAGTCAAGGATATAATGTTTCGAGCAAACACACGTCAGTTCTATCACCATGACTTAACGACATCTACCAGTGATCATGGTCCACCGCTTTTAAATACATATGCTCAGTCCATCGCTTTTAAGGGCATGTGATTAGATCACTAGCTATCTTAGGGCCATTGGTCTGGTCCACCGCTTTTAAAAACATATTCTCAGTCCACATCTTTTAAGGACATATGATTGACCAACGCCCATTCCCGTAATCCTCCCAGAACTTACCAAACCTACTTAACATTTCACTATTACTGATACATGACATTCCCATGTGGCTTGACTACTCTGAATATAATGAACGGATTATCAAACTGGATTGAACTTATACTCCAAATCTTAATATGTTGCAACATTATCTTATTATCGCGTCCCATTGTCTCTTATTCATTAGTATCACATATCGAAAGCATGAATAGATATTTAATAGCTAAGTAGTATGTATTATGAACAAAAAGGAAACAGCAATATTCTATGAGTTCCAATCAATTGAAGTCATTTTCAATCGATTGGGTTACAGGTGGTGACAAACACTGAATTTTGCACATTCATGTGCCAATATAATAGATAGAGTGCTCATTTAATCCCCCAAATCCCTAGTTTTACATGCATTTTGGAAATAATATAAATTAATGGTAATGTCACTCAAATGCGTGTAATTATTTATTTTTACATATTTTATATGTTTAGGTGAAAATGAAGTAAAATAAAGGGAAAGAAAGAAGTAACAACCACACCATAATATATCCCATAAATAGTGACATATAGTAGAATTATTGTAAGTTTCATAAACGAAATCAACTGAAAACAAAGAATAAATAATAATAAAAAAATAAACATCATTGAAATGGTGATGGTAATATTTTTACAATTCGTTTCTCTCACACACTCTCTCTCTCTCTCACACACACACAATTGCGGAGGATTTCAAACACTATCAGAAAACTGAAGAAAAAAATGGGAAGGCGTAAAGAAAAATTGCAAAGCTGACGAATGCAATGATGATTTTTCTCTCAAAAATCGTCTATACAACGACACAAGTAGACACACAACCAACAAGCCAACAATCATACACACTGTTAGGAAAAGAATAGTTTAGGGAGGTTGTCATCTGAGCACTTCATATTGTCCCTAGAAGTATGAAACTTTAATTTTTCTTTGCCTTTTTCTAGTTCTAGTAGTTGTAAAAATTTACTTTTATGTAATTAATGATTCCATGTTCCAAAAATATGTAGCAAAACTTTGTGTACATCATTTCTCAAAATAAAATATTTGTTTTCTTGTATGACCTTTGTTAATTTGTAATAGTAAATCATTCCTATTAAATTTTAGATTTAATATTTTTAGTCTAGTTAGTACTTATAGTTGCCTCCTAAAATAGTTTGAAACCCCAAATATCTAGTTTTTAGAGCAATATTTTCATTCATTAGAAGACAGATTTTGCAAGTAAATGTCAGATTTCTTAGCCACGTAGTTATTATAATCACCTACTAAAGTCCAAAGCACCCCATATCCATATTTCACTCTAAAATTAGATTAGGATTTGGTTTGACCTTATTTGTGTTCTTGATGTTCAACCACAGTGACCCCACAAGAATCCAAAGTCAAAGGTTTAGTATTTTATTATAAATTCAGTATTTCCATTTATGTATATTTGATTAGCCTAGTTGTACTAAACTTTGCTATTTTGAAGATTCCACAAATTCAATACCAACTCATGTTAAGAGAAGAAAAAATACATTAATATTATATTTCGCCCTTACCTTAGTTTTATAACTTTAGTTTTAATTGGGCAGTCACTGTTTACATCTATTTAATCTTTCTTTAAAATGTTATTTTGACAACAATTTCAATTTTAAAATAGTAGGCTAAAACTTTAATTGGGGATATGCAATAAAAACTTAGAAACCACAACTTCTGTGCACTAATCTTAAATGTGCTAATTTATCTAGATGAGTTGTTTTTCCATTTATGGCCAAAAATATCTATATATTTATAGTTTATGATCATTTAACATGTTTATATACAATGGCTGTATTGGGCTCAAAATATTACATATTTGAAATAAGAATATAATTATGTGGATTGTCAAACTATGTCTTTTGTCATAAAAAAATACCTAGCATACCCAAACAATTCATATGACAAAGTTTGCATTTCAAATATGTGTTTATATATTTCTATCCAATAATGGACAGGTAAGTGGCAGAGTGGAGTGGACTGGGCGCCGAATGACGCGGCGGGTCACGGTTCGAACCTGCCTACTGCCCAATTGCCTTTTTATTTTTCTTTAAACCAAACGACGTCATTTCATATCAAACCTAACACACTTGATATGACCCTGACTAATGAAAATTTATTTTCAAATCAAGAATGACTCTGCGGTCTTAAATGTTAAATCCTTTTCAGATGCACAAAAGTTGTGGATCTAGTGTTGGTTTTGCATATTCCCAATTCTTTAAATCATTTCCCCCTAGTTAATTAATATTTCCTATTTTTAATAAATTTGCTTAAATATCTGTATTATTTCTATCTTTCTCTATTATTAAATCCAAAAAGTCATTTGATGTAAATTTAGCTTTTATTTCTTTTTCTTCATTTTCTTACTAGTATCTTAGTTAATTTATTTTGCATTGTTAAAATCTTTACCGTAAACTACTTAGGAAAAAATAGCTTTTAATTAGTTTTATTGCAAAAATATAAAAACTAGTAATTTAGTAAAATCCCACAAAAATCCATCATATTTTATTTTCTTTTTGGTGACAAAATATTTACTGCCTATCTTTGTTTCCTATTCCCTGTGGGTTCGACCTGGACTTTCAGAACTTTATTACTTGTACGATCACCTACACTTGGGTGTGATAAGAAAACACGTCAATAGGATGTCACCAAGTTTTTGGCGCCGTTGCCGGGGAACAGTTAATGAAAATAATAAATAAATAAAATTAAAAAAAAAAAGAGTTAGGTTTAAAACTATTTTTCCTACTATATCTATATCTATATCAATATATATACATATTCTACTTTATAAATAATCTAGTATTCATTTTAAAAAAAAAATATAACGATAACATAAAAAAATAATAATAAATAAATAACTATATATAATTTTTCCTTGTGAAAATATATAAATATATATTTATAAGTATGTTTGTATCTACCTTCTAAAAAAAAGGAGCATATATATACATATATAAACCTATCTTCTAAAAAAACAAAACAAAAAAAACTATTAATATAAAATAATAATAAAAAAAAGAGTTTTTTTAATTAGCAAATAATAATAAAAACAATATTTTTAACAAAACCTAGTTTTTCTTTTACTTCATATGTCATTAGATACTACTGAAGCTTTATATCAAGTACCACATAATTTTAATATTTTTAGTGAATCATCTAGTATGCAATTTCCTAGAATCATGGCTGAAATTGAAGGCATAGAAAGAATATATGATGATGCTCATAGTGAATATGGGGAAAATATGCCACAATTTATTTTGCCAGAACGTGAACAACGTTCTTTACGTGATTTATTTACCCCAGAAAGAAACATCACTCCTTCTTGCATCACTTTACCTAGACATACATGAAATTTTCACTTTGGACAGGACATGATTCCACTCTTACCAACTTTCCATGGAATGGGGTCAGAACGTGCTTATTTACATATTCGTGAATTTAAAGACGTTTGTAGTACGTTCTCTGATCAAAGCTGTCCTATTGAAATAATCCGTCTTAAGCTTTTTCCTTTTCTTTAAAAGATAAAGCTAAAGCTTGGCTTTCATCTCTCCGTCCTGGAGCTATAACTTCATGGCATGATATGAATGAAGTCTTTCTAAAGAAAATTTATCCTAAAAATTTAACGAATAGTATGATGCGTCAAATTAAACTTTCTCAAAAAGAAAAGGAACCATTCCAGGAAGTTTGGGAATGTTTTAAAGATCCCCTGCTAGCTTGTTCACATCATGGATTTGAAAAATGGCATCTAATTAATTCCTTTTATGAAGGACTAGAACCAAAATCAAAGAAATTGCTTGAAACTATGTGTCAAGGAGAATTTTTGAGTAAAACTGCCGATGAGGCTGAATCATACTTTGATTGGCTTGGAGAAAATGCTCTCTAGTGGGAAACTGAAGAAATTGATAGGACGAAAAAAGCTAAAAGTTTATATCAATTACAACCAGAAGATGAATTAACACTGAAATATGAAGAATTAGCACGTAAAGTGAAAGCTATAACAGTAGAAAAAAATAATCCATCTAAGAAGAAAAGAGACCTTTGTGATAACTGTCATACGTTAGGACATCCTACGAATGAATGTCCTAACAGTTCCAATTTTCAAGAAATTGCTCCAGCAGAGATAAATGATGTGAATAATTATAGGGGTCTCCAAAACTCCTATGGTAATTCATACCAGTCTAACTGGAGAAATCCTCCAAATCATATGTATACCAAAGAAGGTATTTTACAAGTTCAACCTCAAAAAGTATCCTTCTCAAAATAATCAGTCGTATTTGCCTCCTCTACCTCAATTTCAACAAACACAAAATACATATGCTAATACACAGCAAAATTCTGATGTTTATGTGCCTCCGCACAAGAAAGTACAAGAGGAACCTTTACAGTCTATGATGCAATAATTAATACAAATCATTAGGATTAACAATCAACACGATTGTAAAGGAAAATGCATTTTTCCTGCCCAACCACAACCTAATCCAAGGGGACAACCACAAGGTGATCCCTCAACTTCTAGTAATAGTCAACATGAACAAGTAAAAGCTATAACTGTAGTAAGAAGTGGTAAGGCTGTTGGAAAAGAAATTTCACCTTCTTTAGAAGAAATTGAGCATTCAAATAAGGATGATAATATACTAGAAATTGAGTAAGAAATAGATGAAGATAAAATTGCTAATGAAGTTAGAGTTGAAACCTTTGAAAAACAATAAATTTCTCAAGAAAATGAAACATCTGATTTACCAGTGGAAAAAGAAATAGAGGAAACTCCTGAATACTCTCCTCAAATTACTTATCCACAACGTTTAAGAAAATACCAAAATGATAAGAATTAGGAATATTTAGAATTATTTAAACAAGTGCATATTAATATTCCTCTCATAGATGCGATTAATCAAGTACCTACTTATGCAAAATTTTTAAAAGATTTATGTATTGTCAAACGTAAGCAAAATGTAAGAAAAGATGCGTATTCCGCTGACTTCGTAGAAGAGATTAATTCCATTGTACAACATAATTTAAAGACCTAGGTACACCAATAATACCTTGTATTATTGGAAATCACAAAATTAATCACGCACTCCTTGACTTAGGAGCTAGTGTAAACTTGCTTCCTTATTCTGTTTATCAACAACTTGGATTAGGTAAGCCAAAGCCTACTCACATGGTATTACAGCTTGCTGATAGATCTACAAAATACCGGTGAGGAATTTTGGAAGATGTTCTTGTCAAAGTTGACAAATTCATTTTTCCAGTAGATTTTCTCATCCTTGATACAAAACCAGTATTAGATGCTAATGTGCAAATACTAGTCATTTTTGGAAGGCCCTTCTTGGCTACCATTGATGCCACTATTCGAATCCGTAGTGGTATGATGACTATAGTATTTGGAAATATGACTTTGAATATTAAAGTTTTTTCTAATCCACAACACCAATAAGAAGATGAGAATATTAAAGAAGTTCATGCTATTGAATCTCTATTACGAGAATATTTTAACTTGACTTGTTATAATGATCCAGTAGAATCTGTTATTAATAACTCTATTTAGAAACTAGACAGTAATAATCTACAAGAACATCTTATGAGTCAAGTATGTTTTAACGAAAATTCAACAGAAGAAGAAATAATTCAAGAAACAATGTGGACCTCACATTTTGAAGCTTTATCACCAAAGACTATATTAACACTTCCATCTAATTTACAAACTCCACAGTTAGAATTAAAAGAACTCCCTAAAGAGCTTAAATATGCTTCCTTGGTAGTAATAATACTTATCCCATAATAATATCATCTCTTCTAGACTCCAGTCAAGAAAATAAACTCATTAGTATGCTTCAGAAGCATAAAAGTGCAATTGATTGGAGTATGGCAGATTCAAAAGGAATAAGCCCCTCAATATGCACTCACAATATATATCTTGAAGATAATGCTAAAACATCAAGAGAAATGCAAAGAAGACTTAATCCTATTATGCAGGAAGTAGTTAAGAAGGAAGTTCTCTAGCTATTCGACATGGGTATTATATATTCAATATCCGACAGTAAATGGGTAAGTCCAACACAAGTTGTGCCAAAGAAAGCAGGAATTACAGTTGTTCTAAATTCAAAGGGAGAATTAATTCCCACTTGTGTCACCACTGGATGGCGTGTATGCATAGACTACAGAAAACTCAATGTTGTAACCCGTAAGGATCACTTTCCTTTACCTTTTTATGGATCAAATGTTAGAAAAAATAGTGGGCCATAAGTATTACTGTTTTCTAGATGGTTATAGTGGTTACAATCAAATAGAGATCGCACCAAAAGATCAGGAAAAAACTACTTTCACATGTCCATTTGGAACTTTCGCTTATCGCCGAATGCCCTTTGGTCTTTGCAACGCACCTGCGACCTTTCAAAGGTGTATGCTAAATATTTTCAGCGATATTGTAGAAAAGAATTTGGAAGTTTTTATGGATGATTTTTCAATTTTTGGCAAATCCTATGATGATTGCCTTAGCAATCTTCAGAAAGTTCTCCAAAGATGTGAAGAAAAAAGTTTAGTTTTAAATTGGGAAAAAATGTCATTTTATGGTCACTAAAGGTATTGTCTTAGAACACATTATTTCTGAAAATGGGATACAGGTAGGCAAAGCCAAAATAGATCTTATAGATAATTTACCTATTCCCAAAACTGTAAAAGACATCCGTTCATTCTTAGGAAATGCAGGTTTTTAACGTCGATTCATAAAAAAATTTAGCATTATTTCTAGGCCTTTATGTCAATTATTGGCCAAAGACACACCTTTTGAATGGACTAAAGAACGTCAAAACTCCTTTGAGCAATTAAAAGAGCATCTCACTACTGCACCTATTATGCAATCTCCTGATTGGAGCTTACCATTTTGAATTAATGTGTGATGCTAGCGACTTTGCCATTGGAGCTGTCCTAGGGCAGAGAAAGGATAAAAATGCATCAGTTATATATATGCTAGTAGAACTCTGGATAGTGCTCAAATGAACTACTCAACTACTGAAAAAGAATTGCTAGCCGTAGTATTCGCCCTTAATAAATTTAGGCAATACTTGATTGGTTCCCCTATTGTTTGTTTTACGAACCATTCAACTCTAAAATACCTACTTTCAAAGAAAGACACAAAGCCTAGGTTTATTAGGTGGATACTTCTACTACAGGAATTTAATTTAATAATTAAAGACAAAAAAGAGTAGAAAATGTTGTAGCTGATCACTTATCCCGCCTCACTTTTGAAGATAATACCATTGAACCCTTACCTATTCAAGACTCTTTTCCTGATGAACAGTTATTTTCTGTGACTTCTCTGCCATGGTATGCTAATCTTGTTAATTATTTAGTAACTGGAAAAATACAAAGCAATTGGTCATCATCAGATAAAAAGAGATTATTAGCTATTGCTAGGCATTTCTACTTTGATGATCCATATTTGTTTAAATATTGTGCTGATCAGGTAATTAGGAAATGTGTTCCTAATGAAGAAATCAAAAATGTACTTTTCATGTGTCATTCGTCCTTCTGTGGAGGACATTTCTCATCTCGAGTAACTACTATGAAAATTTTACAAAGTGGTTTATACTGGCCAACTCTATTTAAAGATTCATATTTATATTGTAAGGCTTGTAACCGTTGCCAAATGTTAGGCAGTATTACAAAAAGAAATCAAATGTCAATGACCCCTATAATAACAATTGAAATATTTGATTATTAGGGCATTGACTTTATGGGACATTTTCCTCCATCTTACCAATATGAATATATTTTATTAGCAGTCGAATATGTATCAAAATGGGTAGAAACTATTCTTACAAGAAAGAATGATCACCGTACAATTATTACATTTTTAAAAGATGATATACTTTCTCGATTTGAAACTCCAAAAGCAATAATAAGTGATCAAGGAACTCATTTCTGTAACAAGCCATTTGAAAAGCTAATGAAAAGATA
The DNA here is from genome assembly GCA_033977485.1 of Hydrangea macrophylla. Taxonomy (NCBI): domain Eukaryota; kingdom Viridiplantae; phylum Streptophyta; class Magnoliopsida; order Cornales; family Hydrangeaceae; genus Hydrangea; species Hydrangea macrophylla. The sequence continues at coordinate 8,806,458 of CM066986.1, forward strand.
TGGAGTGACCCATAAGGTGTCAACTGCATACCATCTACAAACAAATGGACAAGCTGAATTAGCTAATAGGCAAATTAAGCATATTCTCGAAAAAGCTGTTGATTCTAATCTCGTAAAGACTGGTCTTCAAAATTAACAGATACTTTATGGGCATATAGAACTGCTTATAAGACCCATTTGAGGATGTCTCCATATAGACTTGTCTATGGAAAAGCTTGTCATCTACTAGTAGAATTAGAACACAAGGCATATTGGGCTACTAGGACTTTAAACTATAATATTGAAGAGGGAAGAATTTTAAGAAAATTACAATTAAGTGAGCTTGAAGAAATTCGTAAAGACGCATATGATAATGCTCAAATTCATCAAGCAAGAACTAAAATGTATCATAATAAGAATCTTTTGCGCAAAAGATTTACCCCCCCGCAAAAGTTCTATTATATAACTCAAGACTACATCTTTTTAGAGGAAAAATGAAATCTCGATGGACTAGTCCGTATATAGTTAAAAATGTTTACCTTTATGGAACTGTCGAGATTGAGTACCCTAAAGATGGAAATACATTTAAAGTTAATGGGCATAAATTAAAGCCATTTTTAGAAGGATTTGAACCTGAGGAAGACTCCAACTATAATGCTCATTAATACTTAAATCATAATTAGTATAGGACATAGTGTATCAGAGTATTTATAGTCTTATACTCTTAATTTGATCACTTTTTATATGTATAAATTAATTTTGTCATTATTATTCTATCTTTTTTTTTTGTTTATTTCTTTTTATTATAGGTGTTATCCTTGGCTTCTTTTTCTCATCTCACTCATTGAGGACAATGTCAGACTGAGTAGGGGGGGACGGTTTCACGATTAACACCTGTCTGGTTGTTTTATCTTTATTTCTTTAAAAAAAAAATCTTTTTAGAAAGAGATACACTAAAAAAGATAAAATGGTTTTAAATAGGGCTTTGAACCCTAAAAACTTTACCCATCTCTATTTTTCCTCTCTTTTTCTTCTTCCTCTCTTTTCTCTTTCCTCTCCATCGCTGTGATCTCTCTCTCACTCTCTGCAACTCTCTCACTCTCTCCCCCCGATCTCTCATTCTCTCTCATTTATTTTCCATTTTCTTTAATTTTCTCGATCCAAAATCAAGATCCACTCTACTGATCACTAAAGGTAAGAACTATAATCCAGAGAAAAGCTTGATTTTGATTTTATTTTTCTATTTTTCCGATTATGGCTTAAATCTTAAATTTTTAGTTTTTTAGAGTTTTATTTTCTCTCTTTTCCATTATCTAACAAAATATAATACATAAGTTATAGGTACCCACTCACTAAAGAAGCTTGGAAATACCGTTCAATCTACGACCCTTACCAGGTTCCCAAATTTCCAAGAAACAGATGATATTTCTCTATTTCGGCTTTTAAATTACAAAAATGGACGACGCGCTAGCTATGGGTCTTATGTATTTTGAACCTTACCTTGTCATTTTCTTAATTGCTGTTATGATATTGCTGCGTTGCCCTTGTTAAAATAAAAAAAAAATCTAATTACTTTTTTGTTTCTTCCAAGTTTTCTATTTTTAAAAAAATAAAAAATGAATGACGAACACATCAGCGCTCTTTTGATTTTTGAACTTTATACCATAATTTTCCTTATTATCATTATTGTACTAATACGTTGTCTTGGACTTTTCTAAAAAAAAAAAAATTTAGTTTCTGAATGTATATATATTTTTTAATATAAATATTTTTAGTTTTTAAATAAAATTCTCACTCACCCCCTCTAAGCTCTCTTTAATTAGATCTTAATTGATAGTTGGAAAGAGTGGAGGGTTGAGTCTAGCCTCTCTCGTTGGCTGAGAGTTTAAAAAATGGATCCAATAGTCGATGACCAAACGTTAATGGGCCGCTCACTTGTTTGTGAGCAGAAGAAACCCTTTACTAGCACTAGCCTTTATGCCATCAAAATGAAAGCTAAAAGGTTAGGATGGTGTTTGAATTGTTATAGAGAAGAATATCATGGTTTAATTGCTCATAATGACACATCTTTTAAAGTTTACTAGTGTTACAAAAGACAATTTAAATCAAAACAAAAGAAAATTTTGGTTGAGAAAGAGGACTGGATCCTTTAATACCTAAATAAAATTTGTTTTCCCATCCCTCATTTCTTTTTATTTTTATTATTTTGTTTTTAAATTTATTTTCAGTACATTTCAATATTTTTCAGTCAGGTCAGACTTTAAAATGATCCTACGTGTGCATCTGGCTTTCATTAGCTAGTTCGATAAGAGTAATTTGCATGATCCCAACATCACCTGATATGTCTAGTGCGGTGAATGACTCTAGAGGTAGCGAAAACTAGGTAAAGCCAGAGTTATCTCCTAGCCTCTTACTGATGTTTTTAGCTTGCTAGTGATTCTAGACCCATCTCTTTTACTAGAGATGGATGGGCAATCATGACAATTTGGACGCTCCAAATTGCGTAGCATCTTTTGTATAGGTGCAGAGGATACTAGTCGCATCATATATGTATCCAACTTAGTGGATGCGCTTAGGATTTTTTCAGAAGTTTTTCTTTTACTCTATATAAGTTAAATTTGACACGTTAATGTTATTTTGGGTATGTTAATAGCATACAACACATTGTCACATGTTTAACTATTTCAAATGATAGAAACTCTTTAAACTTTAAATATTTTGAAATAGTGTGAAAATATTTACTGAATCTAAATGGATGAGTAAACATAAACTATGCAGTTTAAAGACAAGTAGTGGAAACTAATTAACTCATGTGAGTTTTTGTGCCAATCTTCCTTTATGAGGGTTACTGTTCTTTTCAGTCTCATTTTATTCTCTTTATCATATTACTCGTTGAGAAGTCTCATTATTTTTTTCCTTTGACTGATCATTAAAAGAGAACGTTCAGGATTTACCATTAGAACGTCTAAATTGCTTAAATGAACAAAGTCAATCTATTTTTAAAATGATTTATGCCATCTTTTCTTTTAAATACACCCCCCTTCACCTAATATTGTCTTATTCTCAGTTCTCTCCAAATCATGCCTTGCTCCACCTGGGAGTACAAACCTCACTTTTATATCCAGGTATGTGATTGTACTGTAATGACAATGCAAGAAGTGGTAAAGAAAGAAAGGAGTTGATTTCAAAAATAAATAATAATAATAATAATAATAATAATAATAATAATAATAAAAAATGAGAAAGTAAAAAAAGAAAAAAAAATGAGAAACTAAAAAAAAAAAATCAACTGTACAAATGATAAAAATGAGAAGAAAAAGAAGAGGCTGGAATGAATTGCACAAACATTCCAATCACATGCTTAGAACAAATACACCCCAAATCTCCTACTCATCTTAATTTCTAACCTACCAGTCATAGTCCTAATGATTTAAAAGAAATTGATTTTTAAATTTAAGTGATAAGGATGTTCTCCACGGTAGATCGCTCTTCTAATGCTAAGTATTCTTTCATGAGACTTGTTGTACTCCAAATGCCTATATATTGAGTCATCAAAAAAATGGAAGCAACTCCTCTATAAGTGAGATGTTCTCTACACCGGTTTCTAAGAGTTTCTCCTTAAAAGAGTGAAATCCTAGTGAGATTTTGAGTTAAAACTACAAATTTTATGACTGTTAATAGTTATGTAAACTTTGAAGTTAAGACTAGTTGCTTGACTTTTCAAGTACACACTATAAGTTTAAAGAGTATAAAAAATGTTGTAATTGACAAACTGTGAGTATATGTGCTGCATTACTATTACATACTTGAAAATTTCATTTTGTTGTCAAATTTAATCTTATCTGTTGTAAAAGGAGAAAGTCTACCTTTATTTTTATTTTACTTTATTTTTACATTTAAAAAAAAATTAAGTTTGTGGGTATAGTCACTGCAAACCCTCACGAGACAATACTTGCCCACTAAGGGTAGCCTAGGGGTTTAACGGCTTGTTGTATACGCTAAATGCAATCGCGATTCTTGCGACAGTGAGTTAGATTTTATTTTCCTTAGTTTATTCCTACTTTTAATAAAACTATTAGAACATTTTTTCTTTCACTTCATTGCTATCATTGCTAGGGACTAGCAATAAGTTAGTTGAGGGGTGTGACAAACACTAAATTTTGCACATTCATGTGTCAATATAATAGATATAGTACTCATTTAATCCCCCAAATTTATAGTTTTACATGCATTTTGGAATTAATATAATTTAATGGTGATGTCACTCAAATGCGTGTAATTATTTGTTTTTACATATTTTATATGTTTAGGTAAAATGAAGTAAAATAAAGGGAAAGAAAGAAGTAACAATCACACTATAGTATATCCCATAAATAGTGACAAATAGTAAAATTACTGTAAGTTTCATAAACGAAATCAACTGAAAACAAAGAATAATAATAAAAAAATAAACATCATTGAAATGGTGATGGTGATGTTTTTACTATTCGTTTCTCTTACTCTCTCTCTCTCTCACAATTGCGCAGGATTTCAAACACTGTCAGAAAACTGAAGAAAAAAATAGAAAGGCGCAAAGAAAAATTGCAAAGCTGATGAATGCAATGATGATTTTTCTATCAAAAATGGTCTATAAAACGAGGCAGCTACAAGGACACAAGTAGACACACAACCAACAAGCCAACAATCACACATTGTTAGGGAGAGAATAATTTAGGGAGGTTATCATGTGAGCACTTCATATTGTCCCTAGAAGTAGGAAACTTTAATTTTTCTTTGCCTTTTCTAGTTCTAGTAGTTGTAAAAATTTACTTTTATGTAATTAATGATTTCATGTTCTAAAAATATGTAGCAAAACTTTGTGTACTACATTTCTCAAAATAAAATATTTGTTTTCTTGTATGACCTTTGTCAATTTGTAGTAGTAAAATATTCCTATTAAATTTTAGATTTAATATTTTTAGTCTAGTTAATACTTAGAGTTGTTCCCTAAAATAGTTTGAAATCCCGAATTTTCAGTTTTTATAGCAATATTTTCATTCATTAGAAGGCAGATTTTGCAAGTAAATGCCAGATTTCTTAGCCACGTAGTTGTTATAATCACCTACTAAAGTGCAAAACACACCATACCCATATCTCACTCCAAAACTAGATTAGGATTTGATTTGACCTTATTTGTGTTCTTGAAGTTCAACCACTGTGATCCCACAAGAATCCAACCATGTATCCTTCAACCCTGCTACCTATATCACCCCCTTAGGTCAACCTTTACCCCTCATTGACATCCCGAAATCTATGGAAATTCATCTGATTGAAGGAGGAGATGATGAGTGGCAGCAACAACTGGCTGATGAACAAGATCTATTCTTCTTGGAAGAACACGATCTAGGGGCAGTGGACCTCAAATGGTATGATCCCAACAATGAAAGCGATGCTTTTATCTGGAACGAGCTGGAGAAACCATTTGTGGGAACAGATTGTGACTGGTTCAAAGAAGATGGGACTGTACGTAGAAGGGCCTAATCCTGCCGAGATTGATCATCTGACTAGGTCACGCCGTTATTACCAGCCTCCACAGCCTACCACTGAAGCAATCAAAAAAAGTCCGGTCAAAGACAAGGAAAAGGGAAAAATGAATGAGATCATCGAAGAAGACAATGAGTTGATAAAGCAGTTGAAGAAAACCTAAGCACATCTCTCGATGTGGGACATCATGGTAACATCCTACAAGCATAGGCAAGCTGTGTTGAATGCATTGGCTAGAATTGAGGTCCCCATCGATGCTGCACCGGAAGACATGGTGGCTTTCTTGGGTGTACTCACCCCTAACCCAATCATTACATTTTTTGATGAAGACCTACCGCCGGAAGGGTCTACACATAACAAAGCTTTGTACATCACTGTTGGATGTAAGGGACAGCATGTGCCATTCTATCTGGTCGATACAGGCTCCGCCCTAAATGTTTGTGCTCTAAGGACTGCCACCGCCTTGGGGGTCAATGTCCTTGACATCACGCCATCTATGCAATCTATAAGGGCCTACGATAACACCAAGAGAAATGTGATGGGGATTGTTTCTCTCCAAATCCGGGTAGGGTCTTTGGTTAGCACTGATATCTTTCAAGTTATGGACATACCTGCCTCATTCAATTTGTTGATCGGGAGGCCCTGGCTGCATGTCAACAAAGCTGTATCATCCACTGTGCATCAAATGATCAAGCATATTCATGAGAAGGAGGTAAAAATCTTCCTCGGCAATAGTTGGGGTGATGAAGCTTTTGCAAACTACGCTCCCATCTTTGAAATCCAAATACCTGAGCTAGAAGAAAGAGAAATTGGGGGATTCTTTATGGAAGAAGTCCACATGATCAATGATGAAGATAGGTTCCCCGAGATCCACTCTGCAGTTGTCAACATCGTCTGTAAAATGAACTACTTCCCTGGAATGGGATTGGGCCGACGCCAGTAAGGGATTCGTGAGTTCCCTCAGATCAAGGGACAACAAGGCACTTTTGGGTTGGGGTACAAACCCACTGAAGAAGATGTCGAGCTACAGAGGCCATGGAAGAAAAGAGTGAGGAGTCTCCCACCATACCGTAAAACCTTGAATGGGAAATTCATCAAAGAAGGGGATGATTTCCCCTATTTTGGGTTCCTAGAACCTTGGATCCATCAGGCCATTGAAAAAAGGTACCCCGGGCTAGAAATCTTTGCTGACTGTGAAAGTCCCCCCCTATTAAGATCCATTCTATCCCAAAGAAATTGAAAAAACCCCGGAGGAAGACTGGTTGGAGTATCTGGACACTAAAGCCATCGAGAAAATGTGGGAAGAGTTCGCCGAAGAAAAAGAAGAAAAGAGGGCCGAGAGCCAAGATGATCAGATCAAGCCAACTGAGGAGGGTCTAAGCAACCAGGCTATAGAGTCATCTGTCTCCCTATCCCCTATTCCCCCAGAGTCTGTACTTCCAATTATCGAGTCTGTACCAGAGTTGGCTGCTGTAAGCCCACCACTGTCTAATGTAATCACTCCACCTGTCATGAATGAAATAAAAGATAATTCGGCTTACTCCTCTGCGTCTAATACTTGTGAATGCATAGATCCATCTGGGGATCTACCAATTGAACTTAAGCAGCTAATTGAAAAACCACTAGCTTATGAAATAATCGAAGATAATTTATCGGTTAACCTAGGTGAAATATATAATCCACAAATTGTGCAAATTGGCTTAACTCTTAATAAAGAAAAAAAAGAAAAATTGACTCTCTTGCTAAAAAATTTCAAAGATGTTTTCGCTTGGTCTTACGAGGATGTGCCTAGGGTCGATCCCGACATCGTCCAACATCGCATTCCCCTCCTTCCCAATTCTAAACCCGTCGAGCAGAAACTTAGGCGCATGAGACCAGAATGGGCACTCAAGGTTAAAGAGTCGGTAGAAAATTAATTCAAGGTAGGGTTCATCATTGTTACCGAGTATACGGAATGGGTTGCCAATATCGTGCCAGTCCCCAAAAAGGATGGAAAAGTTTGTGTGTGCGTCGACTTTCGTTACCTAAACAAAGCCAGTCCTAAAGGATGACTTCACACTTCCCCACATCGATGTCTTAGTGGATAACACCGCAGGACATGAACTACTGTCATTCATGGATGGCTTTTCGGGGTACAATCAGATTCTAATGGAGCTAGAAGATCGGGAAAAGACGACATTCACCACACCTTGGGGAACCTACTATTATAAAGTGATGCCTTTCGGACTCAAGAATGCTGGAGCAACTTGCCAAAGAGCTGCCACCACTCTGCTGCATGACATGATTCACAAGGAAGTAGAAGTATACGTAAATGACATGATTGTGAAGTCCAAGGACAAAGAAGGACACCTGGTGGCACTGGAAAAGTTTTTTGAAAGGTTGTGCAAATACAAGATGAGGTTGAATCCAAAGAAATGCACTTTCGGTGTGACCTCCGGTAAGCTCCTGGTTTTTCTCATCACACAAAGGGGGATAGAGGTGGATCCCTCTAAGATCAAGGCAATCCTAGAAATGGCACCACCACGGAATGAAAAGGAAGTGAGAGGGTTTCTCGGAAGAATCCAATTTATTAGCCACTTCATCTCCAAACTCACAACTACATTTGATCCTTTGTTTCGATTGCTAACAAAAGGAGAGAAGTTCCAATGGGATGACCATTGCCAAGCAGCTTACGACAAAATAAAAGCCTACCTTTAAAATCCGCCCGTCCTTTCACCACCCGCTCCTCATAAGCCCTTATTCCTTTACCTATCTGTCTCCGAAAATGTCATGGGTTACATGATAGCCTAAGAAGGAGAACAAAACCACTCCAAAAAAGCCATATATTACCTTAGCAAGAGGATGAATGGGTATGAGCTCAACTACTCTACCCTCGAAAAAACATGTTGGGCCTTGGTTTGGTGTACTCGCCGACTGAGGCACTACATGTTGGCCTTCCCAATTATGCTCATATCCCTCATGGATCCTCTAAAGTACCTCCTCGAAAAACCCACCCTGACCGGTCATATATCCCGTTGGTTACTTCTACTGTCCGAATTCGATATCAAGTATGTGATAAACAAATTGGTAAAAGGGAGAACTATAGCTGAACATCTTGCTGAACACGCCATTGATTCTAAAGTAAGTGGAGATTTTCCATTCCCGGTCGAAAATATCATGGAAATCAAGGAAGAACAGTGGAAGTTGTACTTTAATGGAGCAGCCAACATGAAAGGCTACGGAGTAGGAATGATTCTAGTGTCACCAAATGGAGACCACACCCCACTGGCAGTCAAGCTCAATTATAGCTCCACCAACAACACTGCTGAATATGAGACATGCATTCTGGGGATGGAAGCAACCATAGAACTGAAAGTTCAGAAGTTGGATGTCTTCGGAGATTTAAACCTCATTATATCACAAGCTAGAGGAGAATGGAAAGTGAAAGAAGAAAGGTGGAAGCCCTATCGTGATCATCTCGATGGACTCAAGATACAACTCAAGAACATCACATTCTTCTACTTGCCAAGGGAAGAGAACCAGCTAGCAGATTCGTTGGCTACCTTAGCCTCCATGATCAAAATTCCCGTGGGAATCAAGATGATGCCTTTGGTAATTGGGCAAAGATACGAGCCTTCATTCAACATGGTCGCCGCAATCGGAGAAGAAGAAGATGAAACACCATAGAACCAAGATGTTTGGGACTTCATAGAAAAGGGAACGCACCCCCAAGAGTCTACCGAGAAAGATAAAAGGGCAATTCAAAGATTCGCAGCGTAATTCATCATTTACGGGGAAAAATTGTTGAAGAAGGGGTACAATGGTCACAATCTGACTTGCTTGTTTGGAAAAAGCTCCAGAAGAATGATAGAAGAAATACACGAGGGGGTATGTGGTCCACACATGAACGGTCACATGCTGGCCAAGAAGATTGTAAGACAAGGGTACTACTAGACAACATTAGAGAAAGATTGTTGCGAATACGTAAGAAGGTGTCACAATTGCCAGATCCATGCGAACATGATGCATGTACTGCCATCTCTTCTATACAGCACGACCTCTCCTTGGCCATTCTCAACTTAGGGAATCGATATCATCGGTGAAATTGTTCCAAAAGCCTCGAATGGAAATCAATACATTTTGGTGGCCATTGACTACTTCACAAAATGGGTAAAAGCCGGATCCTACAGCAAGTTGGGGGCCAAGGAAGTGGCCGGCCAAGTTCGTCAAGAAGAACCTCATCTGTTGCTATGGAGTCCCCCATGAGATCATTTCAGATAACAGTAGTCATTTCAAAGCTGAAGTCAGGGATCTGTTTGAGGAATACAAAATCACTTATCACAAGTCATCACCATATAGGCCGCAAACTAATGGGGCAGTCGAAGCTGCAAACAAGAATGTCAAGGCCATACTGCAGATATCGGCCGATACCTATAAAGACTGGCACGAAAAGCTACCGTTCGCACTTTGGGGATACAGAACATCAATAAGGACGTCCACAGGAGCAACTCCTTACTCACTAGTATATGGAATGGAAGCAGTACTTCCAGTTGAGATAGAACCACCGTCCCTGTGCGTGATGGCAGAATGTGAAATTTTAGAATCGGATTGGTTAAGGGAAAGGTACGAAGAATTGGCTCTTATAGATGAAAAGCGCCTAGCGGCAGTCGACCATGTCTAGATCTATTAAAAGAGGATAGCCCGTGCTTCAACAAAAGGGTTCGTCGGAAGAAAATTGTCAAGGGTGACCTTGTCCTTAAGGAATTGAGAGCCCCGATCTTTGATCCACGCGGAAAGTTCAAACCCAAATGGGTCGGCCCGTATATCGTCAAAACTATCCTTTCTGGAGGAGCAACCTACCTTATGGACCTCGATGGCATTGAATTCAAAGAACCAATTAACATGGATCGCCTCAAAAAGTACTATGCTTGACCATTCCTCGAAACCAATTTTCTTTCAAGCCTCTCCTGAACTATGCTTGACCTGATTCCCACTCAGAGATACGTAGGTAACCGCATCGGTTCGGTCAACACCATCATAATCAACCCCTTTTCTTTTTAAGACTTTGGCCCGAACTACGTTGGACCTGAACCCCTAGGCAGACTTTCAAAAGAAAGAAAAAAAGAAAAGAAGGATGGCTCGCTAGGTCGAAAATCCGAAAGGACGCCTAGGAAAAATTTAAAGTTAAATCCAAAGTGAGCAATAACAAAAGAGAGAAAAGAACTCGCTAAGTCACCTAACTGGTGCCTAGGCAAAATTACGAGCGTGTGAGAAAAATAAAGTCGTGGTCCTTACCAAAACCCAGAAATCAGCCTCCACACTAGGGGCAAACTTTGGCCACCCGCCTTGTTTGCCTGAACCTCTTCTAAACTAGGGGCAAATGTCGGTCATCTATCTCGTTTGCCTCACCACCATACGTATCCCAAACTAGGGGCAAACTTTGGCCACCTGCCTCATTTGCCTCTAATCGTCTTAGCATGCCCAAACAAGTACCAAAAGCAAACATCTGATCAAGATCATACTACGAATGTTTTTAGAAAGCCAAATGCATAAAATAAGGTTCTCCAAGTAACCAAGATTCGCCGATAAACAAACTTCGAATATTACATAAGCAGGGATAAATGAAAACACAAAAAGTTCTTTCAGAAAGCAATTCCAAATATCAAAGTCACTTGGAAGAAAGAAGCAGAATCAGTTAAGTCTAGTTTTATTTTGTGTCTTTTATTTCTTCAAAGGTCTTTAGAGGTAGGCTTTTACTCGACCGGCCCAGCCCTTGATGAAAGCAGCAATAGTGGTGGCTCTGGCTCTGGAAGCAAAGACCCTCTCGGTAAACCCCCGGGGGACCTCTTGAACTCGCTCGTACTGTCTGGCCAATCGGTGAGGATGATAGAAAGAAGTCTTTCTCAGACCCATCAGCCACACTCTTTGGTAATCCCCGAGACTAGTGGTCATAGCATGAAGGCCCCAACGCCTCACGATCCAGCAAATGCTGGCCTCAAATAAAGCACCCATCATGCTAACCCAATCGGCAGAAGTGTAATGAGGATGAAGCACAGCTCTGCAAAAGTAAACTGACGGCACACTACCAGTCCATAATTGAAGACGCTCGTAGAGCCAAGCCTGTAATACCAAAGGCGCCGCAGAAAGAATAAGCGTTCCTTGATTGAAAGCGCGATCCAAACCATTCAGGGTTTTAGCTAGAACCATGGCCATGGGATTCCTGCTAAATTTCAGCCCAAGGCACACGTGCACCAAGTCAATAGAAGCACTTGAGAACAGAAAGTGTGAAGTCATGCACAATATCAGAGCGGCCCCGCGGGTAGCGTCATATACACTAGGATTCCAAGGACTAGCATACCGGGCGATGATGGAAGCAATGTCAAGAAACTCACCATGAATTAGCCGACGGGAAATAGTAGTGGAATAGTTCAGGTATTCAGCCAAGCCTCGTGTGGGACTGGGGGTATCAGTAGAAGGGAGAATCAGGTCAGAGTCAGAATCGAAGCCAAGGATAGCACAGAACTCCTTAAACATGGGACATATCTCCAGGCTATTGAAATTAAGGACATGGTTCACCGGGTCCCAGTGGACAATAGCAGCGCACATGAACTCAGTGTTTAGAGTCATCTGTCGAAGAGAGAATAGCTCGGTCAGACCGTAGCTGAAGTGGTTGATCTACTCCACACCATCCGTGATGTTCATCCAAGCTGTGAGTTGAGCGGGATCATACAATGCCATATTTTTTGTCGCAGCTCTAGCAAAATTCAAAATTTAGGCAGCACCTCCCCATTTCACGGACTATCCCACCTACAAGGCAGACACACTCACTATTACAAAGCTGCTCATCGCAGTAACATCAACAATCATAGAATCACAGTGCACAACCACCAACTAAAGCAAGCACACAAATGCACCTTCAAATCAGAAACTATCTGGCTCGAAAGGCAAAACATCATAATACGCTATCAAGGGTGATAAATCATCCTACACATCATCCTACACATTGTGTTACATATTGTCCATCAGTCACATTATTCACTAGTACAACCCAATTGAAAACATGAAATGAAGATAAAATAAAAATCCTCGCTTAGGAGGCCTCAGTCTTTCTCTTCTTCGTCCTCTGTCGGGCCACCTAGAGTGTACGTCGGTGATGGTCTCCTCCTGCCACCTCTACACCTCAGCCCGATTCGATGAGCCGGCACCATCCCCACGATACTGCACACATAAATAAAATGAAAGTAATTAGTAGAGAAACAACAAAAAGTACAAAAATGAAGTCGAGTAAAAAAATTACCAAGGACGCCATCTAACTGGTGGCAAATTGTCGCATACCATCCATCTGACATCTGTCAAGGGCAAAATTAGGGTTAGGACCTCATAACCTTAAGGAGCGCAAAAATAGAGACATACCTGATGGTCTCGCGTGAGGACCAAAGACTGTAAGTTAGCTGCCAAGGTGTGGCCCTCCTCAACATAACTCCAAGGGACGTTGAGGATGCTTGCTGGCTTGGTGGGATACCCACATGTGACCCGTGGCACCTCCATAACCTAGGGAGAGCCATTTGTACCCAAAACATTAACGGTCCAATCCCAAGGAGGGATAGGATCAGAAACTGGGGGAACCTGTCTCCTGTACATCTCGCGAAGCTGTAGGCACAAAACAAGTTAGGGAAAAGATGAGTCAAAAACATAGGCAACGGATAGAGACAAAAACGTAAAAGAAACTTACATCCAAGAGTGGGAAGTTGGGCATCAGAAAGCTGCCACGGTAAGTCTCATAGCCGGTCTCAGAGAGAAAGTGATCCCAAACATCAGTACTAGCTAAGGCCGCCAACAAAGCATCACAAGAAAGGTCATCAGCATCCATCATAGGAGGATTATGAGGGATGCGATACCTCGGACTGCCAACCACCTGTCGAGACACTCGCTCGCCAAGGAACCATTGCCTGCTTTTGGTACTTTCCATCAAAAGTCGGCAAGAGAAAAGGGGCCTGACCGCTTGTATCTCCTCTGGGACAGCATAGGCAATGCGCTCCCAAGGCATCCAATCAACAGTAGCAGCTATCAACCCAGATAAGAAGTTTTTGAGGAGAACAATCTGATGAGCCCCGCTCTTTACCCCGACAACATCCCTCCGCCATCTCAAGCCCCAGGGGAACAAAGGCACATGAGCCATGCCGTCCTCATCTTCACCTGATTCATCAGCAAGGAAAGGAGCCAACATCTTTAGGTACTCAAAGCTCCAAAGCTGCACAGACAAAGGGAAAATCAGAAAAGACAAGAAGTACGGAAATCAAAAAGTCGGAAGATAAAAGAGGTTGCAGTACATGCCTCCCAATCTCGCCAGAATCCCCCCCTCGATTTGACATCACCCCAGGAAACCTCACCCATATGCTTGTAAAGGTGAGCCAAGGCAGCACCGTCCCAGTCATAAGAGGGGATCTCACCAATGGTTGCTAGGCAAGAAAGAAGCCTTAAGCTCACCCGATCATTCCGTGTCGCGAAGATCGAGCAACCAAGGACATACAGAAGAAATACCCTCAAACGCTGAGAATTATTTAGGTTGTGATTCCCTCTGCCGTAAGCCCAATAAAGCCATCCACAAGGGAACCAGTGCCTCTCCAAATAAGGAGGAACAACCCCAATCAGCATCTCTACAGCTTTAGGATCAATCTCATAGAAGTAATCCAAGATTAGGCGCTTCTCGCCAACCCTCAAGCCGGTAATCATGAAAAAATCAAAAGGCGTCATTGTCATCTCACCAAATGGCAGATGGAAAGTATTGGTGGTGTCCCTCCATCTCTCAGCAAGAGCGTAAAAATGCGCCAGATCATTGGTACTCTTTGAAACTAGGCAGACAAAGCCGCCAAACCCGACATCGTCTACCATTTTCTTAACAGCAGGCGAGAGTTGGGTGTACCACAGAAAAGCGTGAGCAAGGCTACCATGGCCCTTCAATGTCACTTCTGGCACATGCATACATCAAAAACGATGCAAAGTCCAACTTCACAAAATCAACATACGAGCATAAAACAAACTTCCAACAAACTCTAGGTGCACACTACAGTTCATAAAACTAGCACAATGCATAAAATAGTCCTAAATGGTCGAACGTTTCACATACCAGGCTCGCCAGAGCCATGGCCAAAAGATGACGTTGGGGTCCCATAAAATCAAGTCCAGGGTTTGGCTCTCGGCTTACATTCAATCCTTGGCCTTCTTAGACGGTCTCCTTGAGCTCGAAGCCATTGATCTGCAAGAAAAATAGAAACTAAAACCAAACTTTCTTCTTGAAAAATGGAACAAACCAAAACACCAATCAATATTCCAATCATGGGGAAAGATTACTCACCTGAGCGTGCACAAGCTGCGTTTTGACAGATTTTGGCTCCAAAAGCACCCCAAAATGGCCGAGAATGAGCTTGAAATGCTTAAAAACCCGAGATATACACACATGAAGTCCGGCCACCTAGTGCCACCACGGTACTGCTCCCCGCGGGCCCCGCTCTGCTCCGTTTTAGCCCGTTTTGACCCATTCTGACCCGTTTTAGCCCGTTAGTGATCCCGATTAGCCGCGGTGGCCCGTTTTAGTCAAGATTTATGAGATTTTATCCTCAATAGATCTATTTTTAACCCTAGTAGATTCAGTTAATCCCCTAAGGATAGAAACAGAGATATCAGCTCCCGAAGGCCCGAATCGACTTTTCGGACTAACCATTACAAAGATCTGATCAACCGTGAGAGATTCAGAGATGGGTCCTAGTTCCCAATCAGGAGACAGTTAAGAGAGATTCTATGAGAATGCTACATCATCCCCTGAGGATAGAAATAGAAAGGTATCAGTTCTCAAAGGCCCAAATCAGCTTTTCAGACTGACCATTGCAAAGACCTGATCAACTCTGAGAGATTCAGAGATGAGTCCTAGTTCTCGATTGAGAAACAGTTAAGAGAGATTCTCCGAGAATCCTACGTCATCCCTCGAGGATAGAAACAGAAAGATACCAGCTCCCGGAGGCCCCGACCGGCCCTCTTTGATTGAGCGCCGGAAGATTTGATCAACTGTGAGAGATTCAGAGATGGGTCCTAGTTCCTGATCAAGAAAAGAGAGATTCTCTGAGAGTCCTACATCATCCCCCAAGGACGGAAATAGAAGGATACTAGTTCCCACTATCCCTAGTAGAAAGCAGCAAAAGTAGAACCGACTCTCGAAGATCGGTCATCAGGAACAACCGGAACATCGCCCAAGTCCAGATTTCAAAGATGAGCACCGTCGTTCCATGACTTCGTGTCTTCTGATTATCATGAGCTTTTTCATCTATCCATTTTCATAGCTTCCTTACCTATCGATTATCACGGGATCCCTCGATCACCTTTAGTTGTCATCCTCTAAAACCCTGCGTTTGATCCATTTCGCTTATAAAGCACGTTTCTTGGAATTTAAGAAGTTTGCCCCATAACCTAGAGTCTTCCAAACCATTGTGTCTTTATCCGAGTCAGCCACTACATCACAGTCAGAGACACTAGCACGGCATAAGTCCACTCAGAGTGGCACACACCCCACAGCACCAGCTCATACTAAGATCATAACACTAAACATCATAGGACTTAGAACGCAATTCATATCATATCCATGCATTGCATATCATTCGTATAACATAACATCCGCCTGTCTTGATATGCATATGTGATCTGTTCCTTTGTGCCCCGAACTACGTCCTGGTCTGATTCCCTTTGGGATACGTAGACAGCTCATGAAGAGCACGACCAGCCCTAGCCCCAGCATCATGTTTTATATCATTACATCTTTTGCAATGCTTTTATCATTACATTTTGCAATGTTTGTTACTTCCTGCAAACTTGTTAATAGCTTATAAAAACATTATAAACGAGACCAAGTGAGTTAGAACTCACTTGAGTTGTGTGGAGGGTGTGTTTGGCTTGGGAGCTCTAAGCTTTCTCTCTCCTCTCTTCTCTTCTCCTTTTGTCTTTGTCTCTCTGTCTTCTCTCCTTATCTTTTTCTTCCCTTCCTTTCCTTTTTCTAGTCCTTTCTTTTTCTTCTTTTCCTTCTCTTCTCTGCCCAGAGAATGTGTGTGTATGCTTGTGTATGTATATGTATATGTATATATATGTATGTGTGTACATAAATATCTCTATTGTCTCTCTCTCTCTCTCTCTCTCTCTCTCTCTCTCAAGGTTGTAAAAATAGTCCCAAGGGTTGAAATAAATGCATATATATAGAGGGTGAGAGTGCCATACGTCAAGATCTCATGCAAATTTGAAAACCAATCTTTGCAGGTAGCAATCGATTGGGCTCAATGGCAATCGATTGGTTATAGATATTTTAAGGCAATCGATTGAAATGAAGGGCAATTGATTAGAATAAGGACACATCATGAATTCAGGTCAACAGCATGGTAATCGATTATGAAAGATGTCAATCGATTGGTATCCAAAAGTGGCAATCGATTGGGATACAATGGCAATTGATTGGGACACAAAATTAACCAAAGGAAAAGTAAGGGTCATACAAGTATACAGAAGCAATACCAAGTCTTATTTATAAATATACGTTCCAAAATATAGGGTATTATAGGATAAAAGTCAACATTTGAATGGTGATAGAGAATATAAATATTCACATATGATGTTGATGTCTTCAATGACTAGTTTGTATTCTTCATCAATAAAGAGATGTCGTTCTTGACGTTGTGGAGTATCCCGGATTAAGTAAACCATGTAGATCCTATGTGTTGATTATTCTTTGTTTTCCTTCCTCTGTTTTTGGGTTACTATTTGATTATTTTATGGGCTCGTGCACAACAAAAGTGAAAATGCGCCCATTTGTAAGAAGCCCAAATAGTGAACGATACCAAGTATTGCTAGCATATACTTTAAAATGGAAGGTATATATTAGGTTGGTTAGCCTTCAAGGTGTAACCTGAACGAGGCAATGCCTAGGATGAAGCATAAACTTGGATGTCTTGAGTGCAAATTCTCTCTCGAGCATACGTTGGCTTATTTGATATTGGTGACTTATGGGCGGTTGCCTGGTATCCAGGTTTACCTTGGAGGATCGAAACATTAATTAAGTCAGGCCTTGGAGGGGGTTCCTTTAAAAAAACAAATAAAATTGGACTAGTTTGTATTTACAATATTACAGGTTGAATGTGCATATATCATAATTTGTAACATAAAAGGAAAGTCTATTAATGATTATGATATAATACAACACTTTAAACATTGACTAACGATCTTCTAAGTATATACTTAATATACCACTGGAGAAGCCTTAGTAATGTTACATAGAGAGAAGTTTACAACAAAGTGTCCGATATACATATTTAATATATACCAAATTAAAGCATGTAAGTGCACCACATGCTCTAGAATAAGAGCCACGCTCATACAATGAAACTTTACTTCGGTATTCACTATGCTATAATAATGCTTATTGCTTGTTTGGGGACACCAACTTGCTTCAAAAGTTTTAAAAAACTCACAATGTACAACATATACTCCTCTAAGACATCTTTTGACTTGCAGATTTGTAGAATAAAAAGAAGAGGAAAAACAAAACAAGAACATAAAACTAATTCACTTGTATTTGTCATTATGTTTAAATAACATTAAAAGTTACAAAACTCTGAGAATACAATGCAACTTACAAAAAAAGGTCGAAAAGTGTTTAGCTATTTATCCTTTGAAGGATATTTGTGCAATTATTGGTGTACAAGCGTGCCAGGTAGGCCTGTCAATGGACCGGATCTTGGCCCGGATTGGATCCGGATCTGGCACTTTTTGAGGGATCTGAGCTTTTTTTAGATCCATATCCATATCCATATCCAGATCTGTTTAAAATGTTAGGTTGACGGATCGGATATGGTTTTGTGGTATCCGATCCGTCTAAGATCCGGATCTGAATAAGAAGAAACTATACACAAAAAATATAAATATAATACACTAGATCATATTACAATTACATATATAATTAAACAACATATATTTTATACACTAGATTATACATATTTACTTTCAGTGGTATATTTTTTTATTTAAAAATAGGATTTTCTTCATAATCAAGTGTGTTGATAGGTTAAACGTTCATTGATTTTTGTGTATGCATAGAGAAAAATAATAAAAACAATGGTTTCTATGGTAATACTAGAATATATATATATAAGCAACTAAGTTGCCATTTTAGATCTGACAAACGGATCCGAATATCCAGATTCGATCAAATCTGGATATGGATTAAATAAGACAGATCCGACGGATAAATGGAGCGGATCTAGATAATAGAATTGTTAACGGATTTGGATCTTATTTGTGTGGATCTAGTCCAGATCCGATCCATTTAAAGGCCTAGAGCCAGGCAAGCAAAATTGCCAATGTGTGTGGTATAATTATGTACGCCAAATATGCCTCATTAGGCCAATTGTGACCGTTTGAATGCCTGTGCCCAAGGACTTTTATCGTGTATGTTAGAATATATAAGAGAGAGGGAGAGAATGAGACAATACAAGATTAAATATTGTATTGAATGGTGTAAATATCTTTGCAATTGGTAGCCTTTATATAGGCTAAGGGAGAAACCAAGAAATGAAAGAGAATGTACTACACTAGTAGTACAACTTGTGTAGTATAATGTATTTAGACATTATGAATGGTAAGGTACGAAAGCTACATGAACCTAGACTAATAATCTAACATGATTCTAACAGCCCCCCTCAAACTCAAGGAAGAAAATGGAAACAACTTGAGTTTGGAAACTAAATCCTGAAGTCATCTTGGAGGTAGCCCGATGGTGCGGTTGATGGTCACGTTGTAGAGGATGCTTGAGGGAGTGGTGGCCAAAGGTTCCGTGGTGGCCAGGAGATGATAGACGAAGGTCTGGCTGATCGAGAGGTCCGATAAAGAGGTCGGGACCACCGGGTAGATGGGTAGAGATCTGGCTGATCGGGAGGTCCGATAAAGAGGCCAGTTGGTGAGGTTGAGATCCGGCCGATCGGGAGGTCCGATAGAGAGGCCGGGTAGATGAGGTAGAGATTCGGCCGATTGGGAGGTCTGATAGAGAGGCCGGTTGGTGAGGGTTGAGATCCGGCCGATCAGGAAGTCCGATAGAGAGGCCGGTTGATGAGGTAAAGATCTGGATGATCGAGAGGTCCGATATAGAGGCCGATTAGTGAGGGTTGAGATGATTGGTGAGGTAGAGCTCCAGCCGATCGGGTGGTCCGATAGAGAGGCTGGTTGATGAGGTTAAAATGGTGATTTGATGAAGGTCTTATTTGGTTGGTTGGATTGCAACGGAGAGCGGAATATATGATTTTTTATCTTGACTAAGGTCCGGCGGGTGACATGATTGTCACCCGCCGATGGTGGCGGAATACAATAGAGTTGTAGCCAAGGTCCAAGAGCTTATAGCTTTGATACCATGTTAGAATATATAAGAGAGAGGGAGAGAATGAGACAATACAAGATTAAGTATTGTATTGAATGGTGTAAATATCTTTGCAATTGGTAGCCTTTATATAGGCTAAGGGAGAAACCAAGAAAGGAAAGAGAATGTACTACACTAGTAGTACAACTTGTGTAGTACAATGTATTTAGACATTATGTATGGTAAGGTACGAAAGCTACATGAACCTAGACTAATAATCTAACATGATTCTAACAGTGTAAAATTGACAAACAATAAAAGGAAAAATTCTAGCAAAGTGTAAACTAAACCTAAGTAAGACTGTAAAAATAGTAAAGAAACTTCAAACAAAGGAAACTACTTTATTTGAAACAAAGTAAGGTACAGATCCTAACCTCGAAGGGTACTTCGAAGTGGTTTACTACTCCTAAGGAAAATGAAAGATAAAGATACAAAAGTGTATTCTGAAGTGTTTGATTATGTTGTTGTGTATGTCCATTACTTCACTACTTCTTCTATTTATAGGCTCTTGAAGTAATTGCTCCTTCCAAATTTGAATGCATACTAACTATTACTTCAAACTTCTTTTTTCTCCATTCAACATGTGTCCCAACATTTATCTTCAAATTCAAACACTGTTAAATGACCAACTGCTAGTGCCCAAACTACTTGCTTGAAATCTTCCACATGTTGAGCCCTTGTCTTTTTACGTCACACGGCGTAATTATCCCTTTGCACCCTACGTGTCAGTATACTGATTAATTGGATTCTTGGGGTACAAACATACCCCCCGCGCCAATTGTCTTTTGAATAAAATTGTAATTGGTGGTTTCTTGATAACTACCAGTAACTTATACATTCTACTACTTCCATAGTGTCATATGATCATGGTTTATGGCCTCGATCTTAATTTCAGACAGTTTTTTTTCTATAAATAAGAAGATAAAGCCTCTGTTGCCTCTAAACTTTATACAACCAACTCTCTTATCTTGCCATTAAACTGAAAAGATGGACCAAGAATGGAGTCTAGCTAAATTCCCACTTGACATTCCTGAAGATGTTAAAGCAGCTACTAAACTTAAACAACCTGAAATCTCTATGGCCTGGGATGAGGTTACCCCAATCGAACCAACTCATAGCCATTATACTCTCTTTGGTTGGAAGTGGGCTGCACATGTCACCAGACCTTCGATCCCTCAAGATGCCTCTTCCTCGAACCCAATTATGGCAATTACAAATTTCTTCCGGCTTGGGAAATGGCAATTTCAAAGGGCAAAAGGTTAGGATTTTATACTGGCGTAAAGATCTAGACCCTCATTATTGCTTCTTCAGTGGTGTATCCTGACTTTGACTATTTCAAAGCAGCTGAGGATGTTGTTCGAAGTAGAATAATCAAGCCCTATTACCCTTTCTCAAACAATCTTACCCCTGAGCAAAATCTTTTAAATGCTTGGCTCATTTCTTCTACTAGCTCTCCCGGTCTTTGATTCAAATGGGAGAAGAATTTGTTTCCTTAAGGTAGACCTCCTATACATATTTTTGTAAGGGCTACGCATGAGAAATTCTAAATTGAGCATTATTCTACCAAATTTCTAAACAAATATGCTTTGTTCACAAATGAGTATGAACAGAAAGATCTCCTCTTTGATTATACCTAATTAGGTTGTCCAACCACTACAGTTAAAGCCTTCGATCCTATTGAAGAGTCACTCGACGACCCTATTCAGTCATTGGACCAATTATGCAAGTATGGCCTTGACTTTAATCGTACCCACTGTAGACACCCCATTTTGTTGGCTAACAGATTTAGGAGGCCACAAGCATGTCAAACCTCAATGATTAGAAAGATCGGAATTTCAGAGATTGCCTCTAACTCTCAAGAAATCAAAGAAATGACCAAAATGCCTCTAAAAGCTCAAAACTCTTCGAATTGGCCCAGAATCTCAGGAATCATTCTAACTTGTTCAAAACAAAAAAAAAGTAATTTAAAAGATAAATATTTAAAATTGTAAGCTCCCTGAGACCCCCGAAAGTCCCAGAAGTTCCGGAAAGTCTCCGTTGACCGGTTTGACCAAGTTTGACCAGGGTTTGACCAAAATCATCCTAATTCGTCCAAAAGTTCTGAGATCATCCTAGATCATGTGAAAAGTCTTAAAATATATTTTAAAAGAAAAATGGATGGAAACGTCAATCTTTGGAGGCTCCCAGAAATTCCTGGAATTTCTTGGAAGTACACTGTTTGACTGCAAGTTTGACCAAAAATCAAAGTCTCCTTTTTGAAGTTGAAATTGTTTTATCAAATACTAGAGGTCAATAGCATTCCAACGGTATATCGCATATAATTTTTGGATCTAAAACGAATTTGTTATGAATTTCTTAAGGTGAAAAATGCGATCAATTCGGCTTTTATCGCGAATACCGCAAAACTTTCCAAAGTGACCTAACTCCAAACTATTTTTTATGGAAACTAGACCTCAATACCTTTCCAACAGTATAACATAATCTCAATTTGGATTTCGTATGAATATTCTGTGAATTTTGGACAAAATAGGGCCGTTTCGTGAATTTTGGGAGTTTCGTGGGCCAAAATGCAAATTCTAGTCAACGGGGGAGTTGACTACCGCGGAGGCACTGGCCCACTGCCATGGTGGCAGTGGCTAAGTGCCACAGCGGCACTCTGAGTCATTTTTCAATTTTTTTTGTAATTTTTGGTTAATTTTTGGGTTTTAATTCATAATTTCAATAAACAAAATGCCATAGTTTTGAAATTCTAAAGATTTTGGAACAATTAGAGACTTTTTAAAATCCAAAATACCTCCCCAAGTTGGCCTATAAATGAGAACCATTTGCTTCCATTTGGGGGAGAACTTGGAAGCCATTAGAGAGAGATATAGAGAGTTAGGGAGAAATAGAGAGAGGAATAGAGATTTATCTATTGATTGTTTATTTTCTTACTTATATGCAATGTTCATCTCCTCTTACCTCATTTCTTTTTTATTTTCTTTGTTTTACTTATAGTTCATCATCATCTAAGTGATGAGATGAAGTTTGAGGTGAGTGAATCCTTATGGATAGTAGCTCTTAACCTCAAAAACATGTTTGATAGATGATGATTAAAACCCCAATACTTCCAAAGTATTCTTGGGGTTATGCTCAAATGAAAACATGCTCTCCAACAATCTTGGATGTTCTTGATATGAGTTCAATGATGATATTTCAAGTGATCATAATCTCCATTTATGTGCTGAAAATACATTTTCAAAACCTCTATTTCAAAACCTCTATTTCAAAACCTCTCTTAAACCCCTCATTTTGATTTAAAAGAATAAAACCCTAGTTCTTCCCAAAATCTTCAAAACAATGAACAATCTGAGTTCAAAGATTTCTCTAGGATTCAATACTCAAAGTACTAACATGAGACCACTTGGAAAGCCTTCTCAACTCATTATAGAACACCCATGATTTTTTGTGTGACTTGGAAACACTTGGAATGAGTCCATTTGGACCCAAACATTCCTTCCAGACATTCTATTTTTGCTGTCACAACAGCTTGGTTGAATGTCAACTTGTTTTACAGATAACGTTTCCAAAAGGATTGATCCCAACTCATTTTTCCCTTGAACTTTACTGTCTTAGGGAACTTTCTGTATAATATGGGCCTCTAGATGTTTTGTTTTCAATTTCTATGATTTTTTGACATTTCAGTCGACAGTACGGACTTTGTTTCTGAGTGACCTCTATTATTTATATGATTTCTCTCAATATGTAATAGTTATTGAGATTTGTCTTTTTGGTATGTGTTCTAGACACAATAAGGATAATCTCCACAAAAAAGCATGCATTGAAAACATTCCTAACCCTACTTTTCATTTTCTACAAGATCAACTCACTGTTCAGTCCACTATTCACAGCAAGTATACTTTTACTTCCATCCTTTGATTTGATGCTTATATGTGCTTCAAATTAGTTCATATCCTAGGAAGTTGTCCTTACCATATTTGTACATATCCCATGATGACTCCATGCATTCATTCATCTTATAGACTTCTAAGTCACTCTAGAAAACCCATGTACACAAACACACTACAACCTTTACACATTCTAGGATCATACATTGCATCTATGCAAGATTTGGGGCTTTTGTAACTCCTTATCTAAGAAGATTATAAGGAATGAGCTTGATCATACGCTCATGCTTTCCCTCGATCTAATCTTCCTTTCACATCCGTCCCGGGGATTGAGAGGTCTTTTTTTCTCAAAGATTAACATGCATTATTCTAGCTTGCTAAGTATATTTTGATTTATTTGATTATTTGTTTCAAGAATAATTCATGTCCCCTTTAGATTAGGAAAACTTGATTATTTGATGCCTGAGATTTTTCCTAGGTTTGTTTGTGTCTTTCACTTTTGCATTGTGTGATATTTGGTTTAGATTTTATGAATGATATCTTATCTTTTGATCTTCCATTTCAAAATTCTTATGTGATGTAATATACTATCATAGTATTAATTGTCGAACAAAACATAGTACTAGATGATTATTTGGACGCTAATTGAGGCCCGTCGAAAGACGGGTCGAGTTGAGGGTGTTTTAGTCATGACAAAGGCTCCTTCCTCTCTCGTACCAAAACTCCGAGCCAAGTTCTTTGGTTATGAAAGGCCGGTGTCCTTTATCCGTTTGGGTGAGTCAAAATTAGGTTTCTTGGTTCCTTAAAGATCAAGTGGCGACTCTGTATTTGTTTTCAATAGACCTTATTTTCTTCAAAACAACTTTGATTTCAAAACTAAAGGAATATCAATTCTGAAACCCCGAAAACAAGAAACTGGGGTGGGCTCACGGAGGCAGCCTGTCCACATTCTGGCGACTCTACTGGGGAGATTTATTTTAAAACAAAATAATACAGAGGTTTGACTCATAAAAGCATCCTTAAAATTATCTTTTTATTGTGTCTGGTTCACCCCATTGCACTTCTGCATTTCCCCCTTCGATTGTGTCTGAAACGCGGCGCTGACATTGTTCAGGTCTTGTTGTGCAAGGGCATAAGTCACCGTTGATATTGTACCTTCCAAGGTATATCAAAAAGAGTAGCAACTTCTGTACTGTCTCCCTGACAGTATATTGGAACTCTCGTCAATGGACCCTCTTTGACTAACCCAGCCTTTGCATATAGATTCCAGTAAAACCTTTTATAGGACTGTTCATTTATCTTTTCAGATAGGACAATGTGATATAACTACTGTATGCCCTAGTGGGATTACCTACGCGGTGTAGACGCTTATGTGGCATAGAACACAACCTCTTTCTTATGATTCCCAAGGCAATCACATACATGTGATTACATTGATTTGACCTGCCTAGGCACCATGACAAGGATGTCTGCTCTATGTTCACAAAGATATACACCGCAAACATTTTTTGTTGGTCCTAAGACATAGGAGTATGAAAACTTGCTAGATAGTATGATCACTGTCATCACTTGCTCTCATCATATTTACCAGTTGCTCCCAAAAACTCTGCCCAACTCACCCAAATATACCTATTTTCCCAGAAGTTCAGTCCAAATCAACCAGAAATCCCTATTTCTCCTAGAAACTCATATAACTTTTGGAAATTCCTCCGAATCTTCCAAATCCCTACTTCTCTTAGCAACTCTGTCCAAGTCACCCAGAAACCCCTGTTTTCCCCCAGAAACTCTTAAATGCCCAAAATCACAATTTCTCCCAGAAACTCTGTAAAAAAATATCCAAAATACCAGTTTCTCCTAGTAGTTCAGTCTAAATCAACCAGAAATCCCTGTTTCTCATAGAAACTTTCATAACCTCTGGAAATTCCTCTTATCCCTAGGTGATCATACCGAAAAGTAAAGTTAGCACACTCTGTATGGCTAGGACCCTATTTGTTTAACTGCTATCTGTTAGGAGTGGGAGCATTATGCAGATTAGAGCTTGTATCCACATGCTTGCTTCATTAGTCTGCATACACTGTGATAGTCGGTCTGTACACAAGTTAGTCCTCACTTGTCAAAATCAAACACACAGTCCTTTTACATCTATATGTCAGTATAAGTTCTGAGCACCCAGGATCTGCGTTGTCGGTCACAGGATCAGGGAGCCGCATTATCCAAATCACTCCGCCAAAAGTTAGCTTAATGGATCCAGAAGGTTTGGAAGCAAGAATGACAGAAATGATCAACCAACAGTCTGACCGGTTGGCCCAAGCTTTAGCCTTTATGGAAGAATTGAAACAGCAGCAGCCACAATATCCACCTGGGTTCCTACCACTACAGAGATTCATGCTGCCACCACCACCGGGGTTTGTACCACCTCCCGTCAGTATACATGAGAATAATGTAGATGATGATTGGTTCAATAGGGCCCCACCGCCTGCACTTCACAAGGAAATTCAAGAAAAACTAGATAAGGTTGACAAGCTTGAGAACATACTGAGAAAGAGCAAAGGGGTCGACGATTACATGTTAGATCTAGAAGGATTGTTTGAGCCCAATAAATTAAAGCTACCTGAGAACTTCAAGATGCCTGAAATTGACAGTTTTGATGGAACTGGGAATCCGAAGAACCACATAAAGTTCTGCATGAGTGTTTTCCAACCAATAGTCTGCACCCATGAGCACATCGTAATGTTGTTCCCTCAAACCCTCGCCAAGGCTACTTTATCCTGGTTTCTGACCTTGGAGGTTTCTAAGACACGAACTTGGGAAGATATAGTCCCGGTCTTCATTGATCATTACTCCTACAACCAAGAACTCGATGTCACCATCCGAGATCTGGAGACTATCTGGCAAAACTTTAATGAGTCCTTTGCTGCGTTCTTGAGCAGATGGAGGAACAAAGTAGCCCAAATGACCCACCGACCAGTCAAAAAGGAACAAGTCAGGATGTTGATCAAGAATTTATAGTCGCTGTACGATGAGAAACTATTCTACCAGTCCATCTCAACATTTGAAGAACTGTTTGAGATTGGGACTAGAATTGAGGATGCAATCAGGGAAGGGGAGATCAAGAATGAAGAATCACAAAGCCAGTCCAAGAGGCCTGACTACTCCTGAAACCCTTCGGATGTCAACACCCTTAGTAACCAACCCATGGCCTATTATCCCCGACTATACCAGCTCACAAACCAAAATAGCTTACCTAGCCATCCTTACCAAAACAGGGTACCCCGTGAATTTTCCAAGCTAGATATCTCCCCCTCCGTAGCCTTAGGCCATCTGCTAAAAACGGGGCACCTCCAACTCCTACAGCCTCGTGCCGATCCCCCACCACCTAACTGTGACTTGTCTAAACGTTACACCTACCACCAAGGCCCAGGCCATGACACCGACTAGTGTATACGTCTTTGCCATGATATCCAAGACCTCATTGACCAAAGAATCATCGAGCCACCACCCATTCAACCCAATGTCACCTAAGCCTCTGGCCGATCCTTTCAAATGATCCCCTTTGCTGAGGCCAATGATTATTGAAGCTACGCAGTGAGTTGATAGTGTTTAGAATTTTTGCTAAAAATAATGATAAGAATAAGCGAGTCACTATGACACTCCATTTAAGACAAGGTTTAGTCAAGTCGAGTCTATCCTATGTTTTGAATATATTTCAAGTTTAGTCTTATGGTCAAGTCTGTCTGTCATGAAGTTGTTGTGAGTCTGTATCAAGTAGTGTAATCCTTCTCTTTTGATGGAATGAAATCTCATTTTGCCTAATCTGATGTGTCTAGCCATAAATGCATGAATCATTGAACTGAAATGTCATTTTTTAAATTACCATGGATATTACTCTGCTAATAAATTTTTTCATCAAACAAAAAAAGAATCCTGAAAAGGTCAAAGTTAATTTCGCGTTGACCCTAAAGAAGAGCTGAGAATTGAATAGTCTTACTATAAGAATTTAAAGATGCTTTTGCTCAATCCCAAAAAGACATACTTGAGATTGATTTGGGGCTTGCCCAACACCCTTGTTCACCATTTCAAAGCCTTGGGCACTACCCAATTGATAGCCATGTGAATCTGTGCGGACTTGATCCTTGATGGTAGCCAAACCTTTCAGTGATTTTCATCCCCACTTTAAAAAAAAAAAAGAGCTCGCTAGGTTGAAAACTCGAAAGGGCACCTAGGAAAAAGTTAGAGCTAAAAGGGTGTTGATTTCCAAAATCTGACCCTAGCTAGTCAAAAGGTTGAAGAAATTTTGGTAATTTAGAGAATTGTACACTTTAAGGCACATCATGAAAACGTGCCTAGATCATATTTCAAAAGGCTCGGAATGACCACAAACAAATTCTGAAAGCTGACATGCACATTCTGGAATTCTGATCAAAAGATCTCACACGAATCAGCTACGTGAAAAGCAAAATTGACTGGCTAGGTGAAAGTAAAAAGGATCAATCCTAAAAAAAAAGGGGAGATCGAAACCAAATTCTCTTAGCTACCACAAGTGTCTCAAGTTTGAACTTCTTTAACGATTGGTTTGAAAAAGCCTCAAACTTTTTTCTTTCAAAGCCTTGCCTTGAGCTACGCTCGACCTGATTCCCACTCGGGGATACGTAGGTAACCACATTGATTCGGTCGACACCATTATAATCAACTCCCTACTTTCAAAGCCTTGGCCCGAACTACGTTGGACCTGATCCTCGATCAGGGGTATGTAGGCAGACTTTCCAAAAATAAAAGAAGAATGGCTCGCTAGGTTGAAAATCTGAAAGGATGCCTAGGTAAAAATTAGAGCTAAATCCGGAGTGAGTAATAACAAAAGAGAGAAAATAGCTTGCTAGGTTGAAAATCTGAAAGGACGCCTAGGCAAAAATTAGAGCTAAATCCGGAGTGAGTAATAACAAAAGGGAGAAAATAGCTCGCTAGGACACTTCACCAGTGCCTAGACAAAAGTTATGAGCATATAAGATATTAAAGTCATGGTCCTTGCCTCAAGCCAAAAATCACCTTCCATTCTAAGGGCAAACTTCGGCTACCTGCCTTGTTTGCCTAAATTTTACTATCTACCCTTCATACAAGTGGCAAACTTCAGTCGCCTACCTCGTTTGCCCAAAATCTCCAATAAACCATTGTCCAAACTAGGGGCAAACTTCGATCACCCACCTCATTTGCCTATGAATTCCACTTCCTACACCTCAAACTAGGGGCAAACTCCGTTTTTCTAACACGATCCCTTCATACCATGGGCGAGTTTTCAAGACACCAAGTTGTTTTAAAAATTTGAAATAGAACATCTTTTATTCTAAAAAGCTAAGGCACTAATTCAAAGCACTTCCTGGGAGAAGTAGAGAATTGATTAGATCAATAGGGATGTATTTTCAAAAATAAGATTTATCAGCAAAGTGCTATCATATTAAGATCAGGAGTGAACATAAAAGATGAGCGGTACATCATTCATGATGAAGGTACGTTGGATCATGGCAATTTAAGAATTTCATGTCTGAGTCAATCCTTCTTTGTTTGGGTCAGTAATAATCTAATAAAAAATGTGTCAGAGATCAAGGTTTCATACAAACTAACTCAACTTTCCTTGTCACCGTCATTCCTGTTAAGTCCATTCGTCCTAATGGTCTCAAATGTGTGGGTTAAAGGTGATTCCCAATTATAAAAACTTTAGATACAAGTAGAAGTACCAAACATCATTACTGCACTAGTCAAGGTCGCAACATGTGAAGTGTCCCAAGTACGAGTGGCATAAACTCATAAGTGGTTGCAAACTACAAACTGATAATTGTTTCTCAAGGCAGCTAATCGGAGGAAATATCGCCAACACCAAGAAACTATTGCTGATCCAATCAGAGTCTAGATATATTGATAAGGGGTGTCGATGAGATGTATTATTGAGGTGTGTTAGGGTCCAAAGTCCAGTTGTATTGATGAGGAGTGTTGATAAGATGTGTTTTTGAGGTGTTTTAGGGCTCAGAGTTCAGATGTATTGATAAGATGTGTTGTTGAGGTATTTTTGGGCTCAGAGTCCAAGTTTGCTGATGATATGTTTTGTGAGGATTTTTTAGGGCCTAGAGATTAGAGGAGTATTGAGTAACATCAAAAGAGTTGAGAAGCATTGTCAGAGCATCAAGGAACATCAGGAGAGTTGAGAAGCATTGTTGGAGCATCAAGGAACATCAGAAGAGTTGAGAAGCATTGTTGGAGCATTGAGAAGCATCAGATTTGTTGAGGAGGATCGTTGAAGAGTTGAGGAACATCAGATGTGTTGAAGAGCATCAGATGTGTTACGGAGCGTCGTTGGAGGAACATCAGATGTGTTGAGGAGCATCAGAAGAGTTGAAAAGCATCATTGAAAAGTCGACGAACATCATTAAAGATTTGAGGATCATCGTTAAGATGTAAAGAACACCGTTGAGAATCAAGAAGCATTGAGAAGCACCGTCAAAGATTTGAAGAACAACATAAGCACTGTTGAGAATTGAGGTTCAACATTGAAATTTGAGAAGCACTATTGAGACTCTGAGAGTCACCGAGTTGAGTCTATAGCATCATGATTAAGGGGAGCACGAGTCAAGTCTAGAGCATCACTTCACTCACCAAACACAACAAATTGGCCATAACATGACACATAGCCCATCGGTCGCGACACACACAAATCACAAAGCCAACTAGGAGTGGCAAACACACCATAAGCATTCTTTTGAGCACCACTGTATCACTTTGAGCACCACGCTCTTCCTTGGGTAAGACCTCGGGGTTGAGATCCCTCATAAGTCTATTAGTCATAGCGAATCGTAGATCACTAAGCCCACTAAGAGTGGAGAATACACAGAACACATATACTAGGACTACAAACACTTTAGAACACAACATTAGGCATGACACGTATCATTTTAGCTCATCATAACATAGCATCATCCCCGCATAGCATCCGCCTGATTGTTGTGTATTTGCATGTATTTGTTTCTTTGTGGCCTGAACTACGTCTTGGTCTGATTCCCCTTGGGATACGTAGGCAGCTCACGCAGAGCGCGACCAACACTAGGCTCAACATCGGTTTCTTTCTCTTGAATGTTTTGCAACGCACATATTTTTATCCTAAATCTTTTAGCCTCCAAAAGACTTGTCTTTTCAAAGCTTTGGCACTCGCTTGCGACACGTGTTGCCTCGCAACTTCATGCCAAAGAGGGGCAAACTGTAGACACCCCATTTTGTCGGCTAATAGATTTAGGAGGCCAAAAGCATGTCAAACCTCGATAATTAGAAAGATCGGATTTTCAGAGATTGCCTCTAACTCTCAAAAAATCAAAGAAATGACCAAAATGCCTCTAAAAGCTCAAAACTCTTCGAATTGGCCCAGAATCTCAGGAATCATTCGATCTTCTTCAAAACAAAAAAAAAGTATTTTAAAAGATAAATATTTAAAATCGTAAGCTCCAAGAGACCCCCGAAAGTTTTGGAAGTTCCCAGAAAGTCTCTGTTGACCGGTTTGACTAAGGTTTGACCAGGATTTGACCAAAATCATCCGAATTCGCCCAAAAGTTCTGAGATTATCCTATCATGTGAAAAGTCTTAAAATATGTTTTAAAAGAAAATCGGACGAAAATGTCAGTCTTTGGAGGCTCCCAGAACTTCCTGGAATTTCCTGGAAGTGCACTATGACTGCAAGTTTGACCAAAAATTAAAGTCTTCTTTTTTACGTTGAAATATTTTTATCAAATACTAGAGGTCAATAGCTTTCCAGTGGTATATCGCACATAATTTCTGAATTCAAAACGAATTTGTTATGAATTTCTTAAGGTGAAAAATGCGATCAATTCGACTTTTATCGCGAATACCGCAAACTTTTCCAAAGTGACCCAAATCTAAACTAATTTTTTTTGTGGAAATTAGACCTCAATACCTTTCCAATGATATATCACAATCTCTATTTGGATTTTGTATGAATTTTCTGTGAATTTTGGACGAAATAGGGCCGTTTCGCGAATTTCGAGAGTTCTGGGGGCCAAAATGCAAATTCTGGTCAACGAGGGGGGGGGGGGGGGGTTGACTGCCATGGCGACACTGGTCCACTGCCGCGGTGGTAGTGGCCGAGTGCCGCAACGGCACTCTGAGTCATTTTTCAATTTTTTTGTTAATTTTTGGGTTTTAATTCATATTTTCAATAAACAAAACGACATAGTTTTGAAATTCTGAAGATTTTGGACCAATTAGAGACTTTTTAAAACCCAAAATACCTCCCCAAGTTGGCCTATAAATGAGACCCATTTGCTTCCATTTGGGGGGAGAACTTGGAAGCTATTAGATAGAGATATAGAGAGTTAGGGAGAAATAGAGAGAGTAATAGAGAGTTTCTTCTTCCAAATCCAATCCAAATGTGAGTTTCAATTAGTTTTCTCAAAACTAAACTTGTGTTCACAAGATTTCAATTCATTTTCTTCATCTTATTTGAGTTTTAGAGAGCAATCTACACCCATATACACACATATATGAGAGGTTGAATGCTTGTGGTTCCACCATTGAATATCATCTATTGATTGTTTATTTTCTTACTTATATACAATGTTCATCTCCTCTTACCTCATTTCTTTTTTATTTTCTTTGTTTTATTTATAGTTCATCATCATCTAAGTGATGAGATGAAGTTCGAGGTGAGTGAATCCTTATGGATAGTAGCTCTTAATCTCAAAAACATGTTTAATAGATGATGATTAAAACCCCAATACTTCCAAAGTATTCTTGGGGTTATGCTCAAATGAAAACATGCTCTCAAACAATCTTGGAGGTTCTTGATGTTAGTTCAATGATGATATTTCAAGTGGTCATAATCTCCATTTATGTGCTGAAAATACACTTTCAAAACCCCTCTTAAACCCCTCATTTGGATTTCAATGAATAAAACCTAGTTCTTCCCAAAATCTTCAAAATAGTGAACAATCTGAGTTCAAAGATTTCTTTAGGATTCAATACTCAAAGTATTAACATGAGACCACTTGGAAAGCCTTCTTAACTCATTAAAGAACACCCATGATTTTTGGTGTGACTTGGAAACACTTGGAAGGGGTCCATTTGGATCCCAACATTCCTTCCAGACATTCTGTTTTTGTAGTCACAGCAGCTTGGTTGACTTTCAACTTATTTTAGAGACAAATTTTTTAAAAGGAGTGATCCCAACTTATTTTTCCCTTGAACCTCAGTGCCTTAAGGAACGGTCTGTATAATATGTGCATCTAGATGTTTTGTTTTCAGTTTCTAGATTTTTTGACATTTCAGTCGACAGTACGGACTTTGTTTCTGAGTGACCTCTATTTGTTATATGATTTCTCTCAATCTGTAATAGTTATTGAGGTTTGGCTTTTTGTTATGTGTTCTAAACACAATAAGAATGATCTCCATAAAAAATCATGCATTGAAAACATTGCTATCCCTACGTTTCAATTTCCACAAGATCAACTCACTGTTTTGTCCACTATTCACAGCAAGCATACTTTTACTTCCATCCTTTGATTTGATGCTTATATGTACTTCAAATTAGTTCATATCCTAGGAAGTGGTCCTTACCATATTTGTACATATCCCATGATGACTTTATGCATTAATTTATCTTCTAGACTTCTAAGTCACTCTAGAAAACCCATGTACACAAACACACTACAACCTTTACACATTCTAGGATCATACATTGCATCTATGCAAGATTTGGGGCTTTTGTAACTCCTAATCTAAGAAGATTATAAGGAATGAGCTTGATCATACGCTCATGCTTCCCCTCGATCTAATCTTCCTTTCTCGTCCGGTCCCGGGGATTGAGAGGTCTTCTTTTCTCAAAGATTAACATGCATCATTCTAGCTTGCTAAGTATATTTTGATTTATTTGATTATTTGTTTCAAGAACAATTCATGTCCCCTTTAGATTAGGAAAACTTGATTATTTAATACATGATCAGACAATTTTCCTATGTTTTTTTTGTGTCTTTCACTTTTGCATTGTATGATATTTGGTTTAGATTTTATGAATGATATCTTATCTTTTGATCTTCCATTTCAAAATTCTTATGTGATGTAATATACTATCATAGTATTAATTGTCGAACCAAACATAGTACAAGATGATTATTTGGATGCTAATTGAGGCCCGTCGGAACACGGGGCGAGTTGAGGGTGTTTTAGTCATGACAAAGGCTCATTCCTCTCTCGTACCAAAACCCCAAGCCAAGTTCTTTGGTTATGAAAGGCTGGTACCCTTTATCCGTTCGGGTGGTTCAAAATTAGGTTTCTTGGTTCCTTAAAGACCAAGTGGCGACTCTCTATTTGTTTTCAACAGACCTTGTTTTCTTCAAAACAACTTTGATTTCAAAACTAAAGGAAAATCAATTCCGAAACCCTAAAAACAAGAAACGGGGGTGGGCTCACGGAGGCCGCATGTCCACACCCACCATATCTTACATCCAGAGTGTATTCATCTTGTACAAGCTCAAAGACTCCTTGTCGCTTTCTCAAACCTTCCTTTCTCTATTCTACAAACACCCAGAGCATGTCTCAACTTCGAATGGGCATACCATATTTTAGATAGAGAAACTTCTGGTCCTTCATCGAATGTGAAAGCACAAATAAGGTTTACTCTTCATACCTTTCCTTTTCATGTGAAGTGGTATGCCTTTCATGATCAAGATTTGAAACGCTTAGAGCATCTCGAATACCTCTATGATCTAGCCAAAGAAGATTCTCGTGCATTATTAGAGGAAATTAACGACTTCGAGGAGATGTATGCCTTTGGGAATAGAGGTTCTGAAGATGATGAAGATTAACCCATCTTCTCCAAAAAGGAAATCAGTGCTCGAATGAGAAGTTATACGAGAAGAGCCAAAAAGGTTTACATCGCACTTTGAGGTAAAGATCACAAAGCCCTTGAGATCTACAAGTTGAAGTCAGACCTCAAGATAGAAAGAGATTATTTCTTGTACTATTGGGATCTCTTTCATAACCTTGTAACCTTTGGTGTTTCCCATGGTTACCAAGTTAGCTTGTAAATAGGAAACCCATAATATTGTAAATAGTTGGTTATGAAATACATGAAGTTTTAGTTTAGTACCAATTCAATTCCCTCTATGATCCCATAATGGCTCTATTTGTAACCGGCATAACAACTAGTAGATTTAAACTCGTACTGCCAATGTGGGCTTACCCATGACTATAAAAGAACTTCCACATCCCAAAACAAAGAAATTCCTTCATTTCGTCTCAACTTCTTTATCTCTCATGCCCTGACTTCTTTTAACTTCTTCAAATCACGTTCTTCCTCATACTTTATTTTCTGAAATTCAATTTCCAAATCAAGCATGATAGATTCCGATGAGACTATCAAGCTTATTAGTGAAAATTTTTAGAAAGCTATAAGACCCCTTGACATTACAAATTTGTCATATTAAGCCCCCCTTGACATTACAAATTTGTCATATTAAGCCACCTTTCTCTCTTATATTTTTGTGCTAATTATATATAAAAAAAAACCCTCCCTCTTATGTTTTTGTTATGATTTTTTTATAGCATTAACTTATATCATCTATAAAAAAATATACACAAAAAATGTATAAATAGGTCCAAAAAATATTTTGAGAACACTAGCCTCTATCAAGGTCTCCCTATATTTATTTTATAAACCCACCTCTGGATCAGTCATCAAAAAAAATACGTACAAAATTGACCAGTTCCCAAAGCATTATGTTAGCCTTGAATTTCTTTAAGTCATTATTAATATTTGTTTTGATGATGGCAACTCTATTGATAATAACATGTTTTGTAATTGTTCTATTCTAAGCTATTATCAAGTCATTTTCATTGTGCTAATCTCTTGACTTATGCATTTATAATATTCTAACTTTGTTTGAGTTCATGAGATAGCATAAGGTGATACCCAAGAGTGATGGAGCTCAATAAGGATCAATCTTGAAGACTTGAAGATTTTTCTATCCTTGGTTGAAGACTAGAATTTACTAGTAAACATTTTGATCATTCACTCATAGGGGCTCAAGTAACTTTAATTGGACCTTAGAATCCTTGCTCTCATTCTTTAAAATATTTTCAAGGACATAAACATACTTAGACCACTCAATTAAATTTATTTCACAAAAGTTTCAAGCGGATAAGTCAAAACATAGACCTTTGTATAGATGGATCATCTTTAAAGTCAGTCTTGATCTAATTGGTATGAAACTAGATGTTGAGTTTTATATGGTTAGAAAGGTATTTGAATCTAGTTTCCGAATCTTCAAATGGATCGCAAAAACGAGTTTTGTAGAGGGAGTTATGGCCGTTTTAGTGAAGAGGTGTCAGTTTGCCAAAAAGCAGCAGAAAACCAGTCAACTGATTTTTGAAGGGTCCATTCGACCGGATTAATGTCCAGTCAACTGGAGGTCCTGTTCCAGTCGACTGGATTGTAAAAAAGTCGACTGTTTTTAGTTTTTGAAAGGTAGACACTGCTACAAAATTTCTAGTCGATTGGGGCATTTTTTCAGTCGACTGGGTCGCAATGAATGCACTAATGGCTAGTTTTCTAAACTCTCCAAAAATTGTTTTTACACCCCTAACCACTCCCAACGGCTATAATCTTTCAAAAGCTATATATAGGGATATTTTTAAGGGTTATAAACAAGTAGAAAGTTCAACAAAATCATTCAAACATCTTGTTTAATTATCATTCCCATTTGAGCCCTAGTTTGAGTGAAAAATCAATTTGTTCTAGATTTCAATTATAATTCTTGAGAGAGCAAATTGTAGTGAGCTTTCATTTTTATTATCTGCTCACTAAGGAGTTGTTGTGTGAGTTTTAATTGTATTATCCACTCTAGAGAGAGAGTTATCATTATACCCAAATCAATTGTAAAGAGTGAGGGTTAGTAACCCTTTATTGCAAAGAAGAGGCTTTCTTGTTTGGAAGAGTTTGGAGGCTCTTGTAACGGTTTGGTCTACACTCGTGAAGTAGATCGGATTAAAGGAATCCTCAAGAGGTGTTCTTGAGGGGTGAATGTAGGACGTGGTGTGCGGATTGTCGAACCACTTGAAAACTCGGTTTGCAAGTTTCCCTTCCCTTCTCTATTTATATAATTATTTGTGATTGTGTTTAATTTGCAATTAAGTTTTTAAAAGGTTAATTTTTTGCTAAAACCTTATTCACCCCCCCCCCCTCTAAGGTTTCCATATTTGGTCTAACAATTGGTATCAGAGCTTCGGCTCTTCTATTTCCAAAAGTTTTGAAAATTTTGAGTTAAGATCCAAATAGAAACCAACACTTCTCGCATCGCTTATAGTGAGGGTCAATTGACAAATAGATCACCTTGTTTTAATGGATCAAGTTATGCTTATTAGAAAAATAGAATAAGAATCTATATGATTTCTCAAGATTTTGATTTATTGCAATGAGTGATCAAAGGCCTTCATCTTCCTACAAAAATTTTAAATGATGTTTCTATTTTAAAAACGGAAGATGAGTATAATGATGCCGATAAGAGACTCATAAAAATGAATGCAATGGCAATAAATTTATTATATTGCGGTTTAGACCCAAATGAATACAATAGAATTTCATCTTGCGAATCCACAAAAGAAATTTGGGATAAACTTGAAGTGACTCATGAGGGAACAAGCCCAGTCAAAAAGTCAAAAATTAATTTGCTTGTTCAATCTTATGAAATGTTTAAAATGTTGCCTTTTTCTACCCGGTTTACGACTATGGTCAATAGTTTGAAAAATCTTGGTATAGTTTATGCTAATGAAGAAATTATTGAGAAAATTCTTAGGGCTTTACTAAAGCAATGGCAACCGAAGGTCACGGCTATCCGGGAAGCGAAAGATTTGACAAATTTGTCAAATGAACAACTCATGGGATCACTTATTACTCATGAAATGGAGTTAGCCGTGCTTGTCGAAGAGGACAAGAAAAAGGAGGTCAAAAGAGGGGACATCGCTGTGGATATCGGCATTTGGGCCCACTTTTGTTTTTTAAACATTTTTTTTTTCAAATTCCAATTTTCTTAAATAAATGAGTCGCCACTTAATTTTTAAAAGGAAAATTAAGAAACCATTTTAAAGCAAACTGATCTTTTGCGAAACCAAAGATAAACTAGGTCCGGGGATTATGAAATGAAAGGGGAAGGAGCCCGGCAGACTAAAACACCCCCTTTCATCCTATCTCACGATAGGCCTCTACTCAACATCCACTTTAATCAAGTTATCAATCTAAGCATGCCCTCAATTAATACATATATAGGTATACATAACACAAGCATGTTGGAAATGGTGTAAAATTGCTAACGGTAAAATATCATTCATAAGTCACATAATTCATGAACTAGCAAACATCACGATGTGCAAGTAAGGAACTAGAGAACTCACCCGGGATCCAGCCGCGAAATGGAAACGTGCAATGCATACACAAAATACAAAGCCTAAGAAAAGGTCTCTAATTCACATATTCACATAAGGCAAAACCTAAGCTAAGGTGTCGCACATGGAGTCAAAAATCAATTAAAATCAATGAAATAAATAAACCGGAGAAGAGATGAGAAATTGTACCTCAAATGAGCTACAAAACAAAGATTAGTCCACATGCTTCACATAATAATATGATATAAAACAATCTACCCTAATTCTCTAGCTTAGATCTAGCAAGCATGAAATCCAACTTCGTCCAATTGCTAGTTCTAATCATAAGCATTAATGCACATGAATGAGTGAATGTGAACAAGAATAAAACATGGATTTATTCACTAATTTGGATCACTTAGCCTCTGGATTTAAGCTAAATTATCATTATTCAAAACATGATTTGGGTCTCAAGACATTAGGGAACCATTTGAGTTGAAATAAATAAGATTAGACAAAAACAATAGCAGTTTTTTCTGAATTACAGAGAGCGGACCAGATCTTAAAAAATAGAAATAAAATACTTCCAACGGTTGGATCTTAATGAGTTTTGGATATGTTATGCCTCTGTGAGTCTAGTTTCGAACCCAAAAAGAAAATTGAGGTTTCAACGGTTAGATCTCCGGGAATACGGAAAATACTAGACCTCACTCAGGATTTTACAACTCTCTGTCCAGAGATCTTGTATGATTTTTTAAAAATAGCAAACAAACCTGAATTGCTTCATTATTTTTAGAGAACCTTCCTAACACATTAAGGTTCTTAGAAAAAATTATTAAAGGTAATGAAAACTTGGTTAGAGCTCTGATCTATCAATTTTAAAACCGGTTTGCTGTTCTAAAATTTTGGACAGAGAATTGCTTATTTGGAAATCATAAGCCCAAACCATCCTAAGTATGGAATCTTATCAAAACAACAATCACAGTGGTACTCATATCAGTTATGAACACCCTCCAATTGGTCTCATCCCATTCCAATGGACCATGATTTTTTGAAAAATCTTTGATCACAGAGGGTTTAAGGATTCACTGCATCAATATTGAATTGATGTTCATATTTCAAAACCAACTTGATTCATGATCCTACAAAGGACTAGAATCAAGCATGGTTGTGATTATTGGGACAAATTAATGACATAGGAGGACATCCCTAGATTTAACCTTGATGGATTCCTACCATAGATCTCATAATTGGAGATCTAGCAAGAAAATCCTAAGGTCCAACTTATTTTAAATATAGATTATGAAAATCTACTTCCAATTCCTCTCTCAAATATAGGATCATTGAAGAATATGAAATCATTTCATTATTTCTCCTACCAAATTAATGGTCCTTGGAGACTAAATGAGATTACAATCTACATAAACCTCTATGGAATATAGAATGAATTCCATAAGATTCATAGTAAAGGGATCCGAGTCGTGAGTTGATACTAGTATCTCACCAACTATGTGTAGATATGACCATGATCAACTTTAAACTCCATATGAGTCATAAGATCATAGGAGATCAAAGGATCAACAAAATAAAAAGAAATACTCAATGGAAAATTTATGAATTTAGAAATCAAAGTTTACTTAAGAAAAATCAAAAGAACAAACACCTTGAAACCAACCCATTCATTTAAATCCAAAGCTCATTTAGATCCAAATTAGTAAATTATCATGAGATTCAATCACAAATTCTTGTGGTGTGTGATGAAATGAGGTAAGAAGAGAGGTTTTGAAAATGTGTAAAGTTCCTAGATCTAAGAATTTGTGATTGAATCATCCTAACTCTACCAAGGATTAAGAGGTTACCTCTATGACCTCAAAGAATTCTTCAATTTCTTTGTGAAGTTCTTCCAAAATCTTCAAGATCTTCTTAAAATTCTTCAAATTCTTCAAGAAAACTCCTCTTTTCTTCTCAATTCTCTCTATATGATTTTGTATCTCTCTCTCTAGATTCAAGTATATGTGTGTGTGTTCATTCAAGTATATCCAAATGAAGATGAAAGTTTTTTTTTATATAGACCACCATCTCAAGGATAAATGGGTAAATTCGGGTGGAGACCCATGTGCAAAGTTTTCTTCTAGAACATGTGAGAAAAGCAGTCTGTTACAGCCGGCGGCACTCGACGGGTGCCGACGGCATTCACTGAGTGCCGGGCGGCATTCACTGAATGCCGGGCGGCAACCCGTGAGTGCCGGCGCGGCACTCAGTGAGTGCCGCCGGGTTTTCCGGGTGCCGGGGCTAACTGAATTGGCTCCTTTTTTTTTTAAATTTTTGAAAGGAAAATTAATCTAAACTTAATTTTTGTGAGTTATCTTTATATATTCATGTATATTTGTGCTAAAATGCACCCATATGGGTGGTATGCACCCATGTGCATGGTATATTCTTCAATATACTATGCTTTTCTTATTATTATTATTATTATTTTTTCAAGAGATAATTTTCCTTTATTTAAAACTCCTTTTTATAATTTTCAAAAAAACATTTTTATATGTATATTGAGCAAATTTTCAGACTGATTTCCTCATGTGTCCTTCAATGTTCTGGTTTCTCCCGAATACCGAAACCCTCTCTCTTTTTTTTATTATCTATTTTTTAATTTTGCAATTTTAACTTGAAGAACATCTTGAAGATTTTGAATTTCTTGGAAAATCTTCGAACGTCACGGTGATCGTCATCATCGGTCTTTGAGAGGTAACCAATCCCTGGATTTGACGTTTGGTCAAAATTGGGGTGTTTACAGTTTGCCCCTCTTTGACAGAGTTTGTGAAGCAACGCGTATCACAAATGAATGTCAAAGCCTGTATGAAAGACAAGCCTTTGACCAAACAGTCGAATCTAGGTAAAAACAAAAGTGCGTTGCAAAATCGGGTGCGCGGAGAGCTAAGATGCTGGTCGTGCTCAAGGGTGAGCTGCCTATGTATCCCATTGGGAATCAGACCAAGACGTAGTTCGACACGGGCTGACGAAACGCAAGCGCAGGTGGTCACACAGATGAATGCTCCTATCTTATCGTGATGCATATGCTCAACAAATTGGTGTCCCATGCTCCCGAATGTGACGATACAGAACTATGCTCCTTCCCAACATCAGAAATGCACTAATACCTCAAGTTTTCCTATTATGACATCGTCCTATTCTGGGAACACGTGCATGCTCTATGCAAATTTTGAGAATCGTCTGATTGACTGAGCCGCTTTATGCCTTACGCTCCATAGTCGAATCAGGTAGCACGTTGAAAGATTGAGATGCACTTCGCGCCTTATACTCCGGTGTCTTCCAAGAACCATCTGATTGACTGAGATGCGCTTCGCACCTTATACTCCGGTGTCGAATCAGGTAGCACGCTGAAAGACTGAGATGCGCTTTGCGCCTTATACTCCGGTGTCTTCCAAGAATCATCTGATCGACTGAGATGCGCTTCGCGCCTTATACTCCGGCGTCGAATCAGGTAGCACGCTGAAAGACTGAGATGCGCTTCGCGCCTTATACTCCGGTGTCTTCCAAGAATCATCTGATCGACTGAGATGCGCTTCGCGCCTTATACTCCGGCGTCGAATCAGGTAGCGGCAATAGGGTCGGTGCAGATTTGTTTGCGGAAACCAAAGATGCAAATGTGTCATTTTACGAGGCAAAGTCAATGTTAACTCGATTTAACTCCTGATTCGTATTTTTTCGGAGTTACTTTCTTTTTTTAGGTTCATTTTCAAATTTCCCTAAATCTGGGAGCACTAAGATACGTATCCCCTTTTCATAGATGGTCAATCAGAATCAAATTGGCTTAACTTCTTGCAATTCAGAGTCATTCAAGACTCAAATCAAATCAATTTCCAGCAATTCAGAGTCATTCAAGACTCAAATCAAATCAATTTTTCAAAATCATGAGTCTATCAGACTCAAATCAAATCAATTCTTGTAAAATCAAGAGTCAATCAGTCAGGAGTCAATCAGCTCAAATAAGATCAAACAAACTCAAATCAATTCATTCTTCTAAAATCAGGAGTCAAACAGACTCAAGTCAATTCATGTTTTTCAAAATCGGAGTTATTCAGACTCAAATCAATTCATCTTTTCAAAAATTGGCGTCTTGCGGACTCGAGTCAATTCATTCTTCTAAAATCAGGAGTCAATCAGACTCAAATAAGATCAAACAAACTCAAATCAAATCATTCTTCTAAAATCAGGAGTCAATCAGACTCAAATCAACTCATGTTTTCCAAAATCGGAGCCATTCAGGCTCGCATCAAATCAATTTTAAAAAATTCCGGAGTCAATTAATTTTCAAAAGTCCGGAGTCAAACAGACTCCAATTTATTCAATTTTCCAAAATCAGGAGTCAATCTAATTAATTTTCAAAAGTCCGGTGTCAATCAGACTCCAATCAAATCAGTTCCTCAAAATTAGGAGTCAATTAGACTCCTATCAAAATCCAATTTCAGAGAAATACGGAGTCGATTAGACTCGACTTATTCATTTTTCAAAACTTGGAGTCAATTAGATTCCAATCAAAATTCAAATTTCAAAGAAATCCGGAGTTGGTTAGACTCAATTTATTCATTTACTGCAAGCGGGTGCTCTTGACAAAATTTTCAACAAGTAGGGGCTAATCCTAATTTACAAAAGGGTTTAAGAGCTTATTTTTCAAATCTCGGGGGTCCCTTTGAAACGAGGGAAAATTTTAAAGGGCATGGGAGCAAAATTCGGGGGTTCTTATTATAAATATAAAAATTAGAAGGAAAAGGGGCAACCTGACCACGCGGCGGCACTCGTTGAGAAGGACCGACACTCACTGGGTGCCGGCCGGCACTTCACCAAATGTCGGGCGGCATTCAGCGAGTGCCGGTGCCTTTTCGTCGAGTGCCGGCCTGAGCAGCAGTTTCTATAAACTGATTGTTTTCTTTTTCTTTTTCATTCTCTCTTCTCTCTTCCCTCGGGTTTTCTCTAAAAAACCTTCTCCTTTTTGATCCTTCACTCAAGAATTCAACCAACAACAAGGTAAGTTCACTTCTTCAATCACCAAGATTGCATCTTTTCTTGATTTTATGTTTGAAATCATGCTTCTTCATGTTATTCAACTCTCTTCCCTAAAACTCCTTATGTAAACAATGGTTTCTCCCTTTTCTTGTTTGTAGATCC
The DNA here is from genome assembly GCA_033977485.1 of Hydrangea macrophylla. Taxonomy (NCBI): domain Eukaryota; kingdom Viridiplantae; phylum Streptophyta; class Magnoliopsida; order Cornales; family Hydrangeaceae; genus Hydrangea; species Hydrangea macrophylla. The sequence goes on from CM066986.1 coordinate 8,849,862, forward strand.
TCCAATGGCTAGTGGTTCAGGGTCTTATGGTCCTCCAAAGAAGAAGTACAAACCCAACCCGGTCCACAACTCCTCATTCTTACTTACCGACCCCGGGGCACATCTCTCGGCACGGGTTTTCAATAGATTGGTATACTCTAAGCCCATTTTATGCTTATGATGAAATAATGCAATGTAATTCTTTGAATGATGTGCTATGAACGATGAGCAATGTGTGCATGAATGTCCCCCCTCTTTATGCTAATGCAATGCCATGTAGTATGTGATAAACAATGTATGTATGAATGCTCTTGTGGTTCTTGTGCACTTAGATGTATTCAACCTTTTGTGATACCCTTCCCTTTTCGAATTAATTTTCTTGGGTAGAATGTCATGATTGGGGTCCAATGCCTGGTGTTGTGCTTTTGTTTATTGCCTTTGTTTGGGTTCATTAACTTTCCATGCTTATGAATTCCAATGTTCTATTCATCCAATGCTAATGAGGGGTTACATGAATCCCATGAGGCGCTCGGATGAACTATGCTTTAATGAACCTGAAAATCTATTGTTGCATGACCCAGAGCTTTACTTTATTTTCGAATCAATGAGTTGCTCAAATCCAAAAGAATTTTTCTTTATTCAAATCAAACGAATTTCTTATTCTTATTATCAAAATCAAACGAGTCGCTTAGACTCAAAGAAAATTTTCTTATTTAAATCAACCGAGTCGCTTAGACTCTCAAAAATAAATTTATTTTCAAATCAAATGAGTCGCTTAGACTCTCAAGAATTTTTTATTTTCAAAATCAAACGAGTCGCTTAGACTCTCAAGAATCTTTTTTTCAAATCAAACGAGTCGCTTAGACTCTCAAGAATTTTTAATTTTCAAGATCAAACGAGTCGCTTAGACTCTCAAGAATCTTTTTTTTCTTATTGACGAGTCGCTTAAACTAGGGAGTTATTTATTTTTTATTCAAAGAATTGAATTGCTTAGATTCTGAAAAATCATTTATTATTTTCCCCTTTCTTATTTTTTATTTTATTTTAATTTTTTTCAGGCTCCAGAATTTGTCCTCAAAGGTCACAGGAGCATGGCTCATGGCCGGAGGTGGTATGAGGAACTCTCTGATGAGGTCAGAACTTTGGTCAATAATGCTGGATTCGGGCTCTTCGCGCTGCTTTTGGAGAAGAGTTCGAATGATAGGACCCACATCCAGGCCCTAGCGGAGAGATGGTGGGACACAACAAATACCTTCCACATGCCCTTTGGGGAGATGACGATGACCCCTTTGGACTTCGCCATGATCACTGGCGTTCCGTTCGGCGGCCTTCCTATTGCCCGCTATGACGATCTTCAGAACCGTCATGAAGAAATTATTGACTTACTCGGGGCTCATCCAGGGGAGTTCATAGTACCTACAAAATGGTTCCTGGATACTTTCAAGGGCCAGGCTTTCACTGACGAGCAAATGGCCAGGGCCTTCATCATGTATGTATTGGGTTGCTCACTGATGAGCACAAAGGGAGATACAATCAACCTTGGGTATTTGGCTTCCCTCACGGACGTCGATCGTATCTCTCAATATAATTGGGGAGGAGCAGGGTTGGCGACCCTCTACAACCATATGAGTGAGGTTTTTCGGGGAAATTCACCTTCCACCGGCGGGTACTGGAGAGCATGGGAGGTAAAATTTCAATGACATATACCCTCTACTCTTTTATTTCACTTCTTCTGATTTTATTTTGCTGACCGAATTCATTTTTCCTTGCCTTGCAGATATGGTCTCATGAATACCTTCGCATGAGGGCTCCCAGTACCCGGGGAAGCGGGGCTGCGATTATGCCTCAAGGCTTGAAATGGAGGAAAGGAGCGACATGCCGGAAGGTTGGAGCCCATGATTTTGTAGGCTACAGAAACCTGCTTACCAACCTGCGGGAGGTGCATGTGGTATGGAATCCTTGGGAGGCGGCCCTCCCAGAAGCCAATGCAGATATCCAAGCTGCTGTGGGTTTTTTAGGATGAGAATCCTGATGGTGGGGGAGGCGTGTCGGGAGTGGTATCTTGGTGAGAGGGTGACTAGGCAGTCACTTGCTGCCCCTGCCTTTTACGTGCCTAGGGCTCCTCCCGCTACTATGAGGAGCACTGAGACTCTAGATCATGGGGACCTCATTGCTGCCCTAGGTAGGGAGAATATTGCAAATTATTTGGACGATCCAGATGGCTATCCAGTTTTTAGGCTGAATTCCCTCATGCACAACTTTCCTCTCATGGATGTTATCCGGGTAACAAATATTTTTTCATTTTCTTCTTTTCTTTTCCTTTTATTTTGCAATGATACTCACATAGACTAGGATTCTCCTCTCTTTTACAGCCTGTTCCTAGGGTTGCTGACCCTCCAGCTCTCCCACAGTGGAACTGGAACATTCCCATGGTTCACATGGGCCAAGAGACCATGTATCAGTTGGAGCCTTATACCCAGAATGTTCCATCCATTCCTCTGCAATATGATACAGTCCCTAGAGATTATGCAGAGGAAGGTCTATCGTATGCACATACTGTCCAACATTGGGTTCATGGACGCGAATGGAGGGAAATCTCTTTCTGGAAACAAACTTTTATTGCTTTTCTTTTTTTTTTTTCTTTTCTTCTTTCTTCTTTTTTTTTTTTCAAATTTTATCCACATATTGGCGACTGTGTTTAAAATTCCTTCTAGGCTGATGGAGCGAGAGCCACTGCTGACCTTCAGGCCAGAGCTATGGTATTGCCATTTTATTCACTTTCTTTTTATTCCTATCTCTTTTCTTCCTTTCCTTTTTCTTATTTCTTTTTATTTCATTTATTCTTTATTTGTCTTGTCTTTTCAGGAAGCCGAGATTGCTGCCTTGAGGAGGCAAATCCAAGAGTTTCAACTAGGTCAAGGTGGCGGCTATCAAGGAGGTGCTGGTGGCAGCGGCCAAGGTGGTGATGGTGGAGACGGCGGAGATGGTGGAGATGGTGGAGACGGTGGAGCTGGGGGAAGTCAGACAGCTCCGCAAGCGCCCAAAAGGAATCCTCGTCGCCGACGAGGATAACTTATCTCTTTTTATTATGTTATGTTCCTGTGAGGACAAGAATTCTGAATTTTTCTTTTCAATGGATTTATTTAGGTAAGCTGGTAGTACTCATGCATGATGGCCTGCGTGCCAATTTTGAATTTGTTTATATTCATGCTTGATTATTTCCCTGGCTTAGCTATAAACCTTATCCCTTTTGCTTATTTAGAACATGAATATCTTTTTCTTGATTTTATTTGATGAATGGTGCAAGACAATTGATGCTGGGATGATGACTGGTGAAATTCTGTTCAAATTTTATGCAGGTTTGGGCTGATTAAGGTTACAAACTGACCCATGAGCTTTTCAAACCCTGGCCGGCACTCGGGGAGTCTGGCCGGCACTCACTGAATGCCGTGCGGGACTCAGTGTCTGCCGGCCGGCACTCAGTGAGTGCCTCCACTTTACATCGAGTGCCGGTTTGTGCCATTTTCCCATATAAAGTGTCATTTGCCCATTTTTAGGTTCATTCGAGATTTCTACAGCCCTTTGCCTTCTTTGCACTCAAACTTTTTCCTCTATATCCTCCTCCTTTCTTCATGGCCCCCATTAGTTCTGACATTCTATACCCATGGATGGATTCTCTTTCCGGCATCGACCGACTCAACTTTGAGTCTCACAGACTGACGGATCTTTTCGCATTTCGCCATATGGCTCTAGACGAGGGCTTACTTCGAGCAGCTATCATGTGTTGGGACCCTTCTCTGCACGTCTTTCGGTTTGGTCACGAGGAGGTCTGTCCTCTCTTTGAGGAGTTCAGTGCTATCCTCCACACCGATCCCTATGCCGACTTGATCATTCCACAGGTTCAGGCGGGATATATCCAAGATTTATCGGCCCTTCTTGGTATTTCCCAGGTCCTGCGAGTTCCTTTGTTCGGGATCGACACACTGATTTTGACTGCCTTTCCTCCACTTATGCACCCATTGGTGATCCTGACGATGGGAGATATCAGGTTATTAGGCGGAGTGCCCTTTCCTTGGCGATGCTTTCCCACTTCTTATTTCAGTCTTCCGCTGACACCCTGATTCTGGTCGTATGTGGCCTCCGAGAGATGCAGAGTGCCGTTATACTCGTTCTGGGGGAGACCTTGCTGGGCTTGGATCATGCACATACTGCGGGATCGATGCTGCTTTCGGGGTCACCTCACGTTTTGCAGATTTGGCTCTTCGAGCGCTTAGGCTTCTTTGCTCGCCCTCCCCTCGGGAGACTGCTTTCCTATGATCGCATGGGTGTCCATTACCCTTCCCGTACAGTTGCTAGCTGGCTTGCTTGGTTTCGAGGCTTGAGCTACGAGGCCATCTGCTGGATATGCCCCCGATGGTCTTATTGCTCTATCGCGGTACGACTTCCTGGGTGCCCAGTGGTTTGGTTGCCTGGTCTGCGAGTTACCACCTTTTACATCCCCATCCGGGTAGTCCACCAGTTTGGTTTGCTCCAGGACGTCCCTGATGCTATTACCGCTGATTTCTCGAGGAGTTCCTCCCTACGCCCTTCTATCGTGAGGATATTCGCTGAGGCTTGGCATGATAGGGTATCGGCTCCCTTTCGGAGGACTCCAGCTTCAGTTGTCCCGACCGTAGAGTATTTGCTTGAGATCCAAGCTCTGGTTAGGGAATAGCTTCTAGATAGACAAAATGAAAAACAACAAGATTTTAAAATTTTTGACAAATTCTGCTTAACTTTTGCTGTGTTTTATTTTCTGTGATGCATTTTCCTTTTCTTTTTCTCTTCCTTTTTTTTTCTTCTCTCTTTTTTTTTTTTTTTTTTTGTATTCCGAAAATGCCCTAATCATGTTGAATCAAAGTTAGCACTTCTTTAATTTCTTTGGGTTATGAACAGTTTTCCTCTCAATGTCTCTTTCAGCTTTTATTACTTTTTCATGAGTCTTGCTTAGTTTTAATCCCTCTATACAATGAATTATTGCTTGTTTCCACATGATGCATATCTTGATAGCTAGTAGATCAAGAAATGGGTTTAGGCTTTTCCTGGGTTCATCGGTTCTAGCAAACAAAGTTTGCCCCTGGTTTCGGGACTTAGATGTGGTTCTTGGGCAAACGCAAGTTTGCCCCTAGTTTGGTATGTCGAAACTCGAGACATTTAACTTTGTTTGGGCTTTGTTTGGACCGAGGGCCTTGTGAGCCTGCCTACTTATCCTCGAATGGGTATCAGGTTCATAGTAGTTCAGCTAAGGCTAGAAAGAACATACACATTTTTTGTTTTTTTGTGACCGAACCGAGCGGGTTGCCTACGTATCCCCTATCGGGAATCAGGTCAAGCGTAGTTCATCGACTCTGGAGGTTTTGAAAGACAAGATTTCAAGCAAAATATTTTTTGAGGTGATCGAGGTTGATTGGTTGTTTAAACTCAACCCCATCCAGGTCCATGAGATAAGCAGCTCCTCCGGAGAGAAGTGTCTTGATAATGTATGGTCCGACCCAGTTAGGTTTGAATTTTCCTCGTGGGTCATAAACGGGCGCTTTAAGTTCTTTGAGGACCAGGTCGCCCTCAGCAAGCTTCCTTGGGCGAACCTTTTTGTTGAAAGCACGAGCTATCCTTTTCTGATATCCCCGAGTATGGTTTACAGTAGCCAACCTCTTTTCATTGAATAACATCAATTCCTCATATCTCCCCCGCAACCATTCCAGTTCGGTTACCTCGCACTCTGCCAAAACTCTTAAAGACGGTATTTCGACTTCTACTGGCAAAACAACCTCCATACCATAGACCAATGAGTATGGCGTAGCCCCAGTTGAGGTTCTCACGGAAGTTCGATATCCCCACAAAGCGAAAGGTAGTTTTTCATGCCAATCCCTGTATGTATCCGTCATTTTCCCCAGGATTGCCTTTACATTTTTGTTTGCGGCCTCTACTGCTCCATTTGTTTGTGGTCTGTATGGTGAGGACTGGTGGTGGGTAATCCTATACTTTTCTAGGAATGGAATATCCTCTCCCTGAAAATGACTCCCATGATCAGAAATAAGCTCATTTGGCACCCCGTATCTGCAGATTATATTCTTCTGGATAAAATTCACCACATCTTTTGCCTTCAGAGTTGCATATGATGCCGCTTCTACCCATTTGGTAAAATAGTCTATTGCCACAATTATGTACCGGTGCCCATTTGAAGCTTTCGGAGCTACTTCCCCGATGATATCAATACCCCACACAGAGAACTGCCAAGGGGTGGTCATGCTATAGAGCTGGGAAGGTGGGGTATGCATTAAATTTGCATGAACCTGACATTTATGGCATCTCCTAACATACTCACATCAATCCTTATCTAAAGTCGTCCAATAGTATCCTTGCAGAATTATCTTTTTGGCCAACATGTGTCCGTTCATGTGGGGCCCACAGACTCCTTTATGTACTTCTTCCATCATTTTCCTTGCTTCCCTTCTATATAGACATTCTAAATTATAACCAGTGTAGGACTTCTTCCACAACTTTCCCGCATAGATTACAAATTGAGCTGAAAATCTACGAATTGCTTTCTTATCCTTCTCTGAAGATCCTCCGGGATATTCTCCTTTCTCAATAAAGTTCCAAACATCTATATACCATGGTATCTCAACCTCTTCCTCTTCTCCAATGGCGGCGATTGTTTCAAACGAAGGTCGGGTTCTCTCTTCTATGGACAAAGGAATCATGGAGACTCCCACAGGAATTTGGATCATTGAGGCTAAGGTTGCTAGGGAATCTGCCAATTGGTTCTCCTCACGGGGAAGGTAGTAGAACGAAATTTTTCTGAATTGCACCTTCAGGCTCTCTAGGTATTCATGGTAAGGTTTCAATTTCTCATGCTTTATTCTCCAGTCACCCCTCACTTGTGATATTATCAGATTAGAGTCCCTGAAAACATCGATCTTTTCCACTCTCAAAGCCAAGGCTCCTTCCATCCCAATTATACAAGCTTCATACTCTGCCGTGTTATTAGTCGAATTATACTTGAGCTTAACGGCCAACGGAGTGGGAGCCCCGCTAGGTGATATGAGGATGATCCCTACCCCGTACCCTATTTGATTAGCTGCTCCATCGAAGTACATTTTCCACAGGTTCTCTTTTACTTCCATTACTTCTTCATCTGGAAACTTAAATTCTCCCCTTTCTTCAGATTCTATGGCGAGGTCGGCTAAGTACTCAGCGACGGCTCTCCCCTTGACAGATTTGGAAGTGACGTACCTAATATCAAATTCGGCTAGCATCATGGTCCATCGGGATATCCTACTGGTCAGAGAAGGCTTTTCAAATAGGTATTTGAGTGGGTCCATTCGGGATATCAGGGTGATAAGGAAGGCTAGCATGTAATGCCTAAGGCGATGGGTACACCACACCAGGGCCCAACAAGCTTTCTCCAACAGTGAATAGTTCAACTCATATCCGGTCATCCTCTTACTCAGGTAGTATATGGCTTTTTTCACACGCCCCTCTTCCTCTTCTTGGGCCAGCATGCATCCCATTGAGTTCTCGGTTACGGATAGGTATAGCAATAAAGGTTTCCCAGGCTTAGGAGGTAATAGGACGGGTGGGTTTTGAAGGTAGGTTTTGACCTTTTCAAAGGCTTTTTGGCACTGGTCATCCCATTCAAACTTTTCCCCCTTTCTCAATAATTTGAACAACGGGTCACAGGTCATGGTGAGTTTAGATATGAAGCGGCTGATGAACTGTATTCTTCCTAGGAATCCTCTCAACTCCTTTTCATTTTTTGGTGGCGGCATTTTGGTTATAGCTTGGATTTTGGTGGGGTCTACCTCAATTCCTCTCTGGGTGATCAAAAATCCTAGCAGTTTCCCAGTGGTGACCCCAAAGGCGTATTTTTGCGGATTTAGCCTCATTCTGAACTTTCTTAGCCTTTCGAAAAATTTTCTTAATGCCTCCAGATGCCCTCCTCTTTCTTTAGACTTTACTATCATGTCATCCACATATACTTCTACTTCTTTATGAATCATATCATGTAGTAACATAGTGGTAGCTCTTTGGTAGGTCGCACCTGCATTTTTAAGTCCAAACGGCATAACTCTATAACAGTAAGTCCCCCAAGGTGTGATAAAAGTTGTTTTCTCTCTATCCTTTGGTGTCATCAAGATCTGGTTATACCCTGAAAACCCATCCATGAAAGATAGAAGTTCATGCCCTGCGGTATTATCCACTAATATGTCGATGTGGGGTAAAGGGAAATCATCCTTAGGGCTAGCTTTGTTCAAATCTCGGAAATCCACACAAACCCTAACACGACCATCCTTTTTAGGAACCGGTACAATATTGGCAACCCATTCAGGATACTCAGTGACAATCAAGAATCCAGCCTTCAGTTGCTTTTCAACCTCCTCTTTCACTTTAAGCGCCCATTCAGGCCTCATTCGCCTCAATTTTTGTTTTACAGGTTTTGAATTTGGGAAAAGGGGAATATGGTGTTGGACAATTTCTGGATCAAATCCTGGCATATCATCATAAGACTATGAAAAGACATCTTTGAATTCTTTTAATAGATTGATCAATTCTTCGCTTTCCTCATTATTAAGTGTGGAGACAATAGAAACATTTTGTGGATTATCTTCATTTCCCAGATTAATGGTTAAAGTGCTTTCCATGATTTTGCATGCAGGTTCATTTTCTTTTTTGATCAATTTTTGTAATTCATGAGGTATTTCATCATATTTATCACATGCATCACAGTTATTATTATGCACAGTCAAGTATGCAGAATTAGTCACATTCTCATTAACTTTTTTCGGAGCAATTACAACAGACATAGAAATTGAAAGACGCCTCATTTGGGCCAATACAGACTCTGGGTGAGGGGGATACTTATTACTAGACTCAAAGACCCATTCTTTCTTGCTTTTCCCTCCCATATCAGCGATGAAGCGATCCCTGTTCCTCTTCCTGAGTGATCTCTTCTATTTCCACTTCCTCTGGTTTCCCTTCATACGCTGGCTTCTCCCTTTCTTTATTCCCCTTGCTTTCTTCTTTATCCCGGCTTTTCCCATCTTCATCCTTAATCTCTGCAGAGCTCCCCTTTTCGGTCCCCTCGCACCCTTCTTCTAACAGGTTATTTATTGCCGAGCCATCCAGAGTACACACCCAGTCCTGAATAATGGCAGATTTTGCAGGCTGTTGAAGATAAGGGTCCTCATAATCAGAGAAGTCATGCGCAAAGAAAATCTCGAATCCCGGCTTCATATGCTTCTCTGCTTTATCTAACCATGGCTCTGGAAAACCGCAAAACGGAAAATCTTCCCCTTGCTTGACGAAATACCCATTAAGAGTTTTCAAGTATGGTTCCAGCGGTGCATCAGTTGCTTTCTTTTTCTTCTTCAATTCTTCCTTGGTTGGCGAGTACCCTAGCCCGTGAGTGTGGGTTTGTGTAACGATATTTGGGAATTCTGACAATCCTTGGTGTTTCTTACCTAAACCCATCCCTGGGAAGAACCCCATTTTTCTCATGATCCCGGCCACCAACGGACTGGCGTATTGATCAAAATACAGTGGTAATAACTCCTTCGGCTTCCCCTCTTCTATGACGTTAATGAACTCAAACCCACCCAAACTTGCTTCACCCTCTTGTATCTGTACTTCTAAAATCGGAGCACTTGATGAGGCCCTAGATACATTTATCCAGCTATCCCCCAGAAGATCGCATACCTTGTTTTTCTAAATGTACTTAACTTTCTGATGGATGGTTGATGGAATGGCACTCAAACTATCAAGCCACGGCCTTCCCAGAAGCAGGTTAAATGATGCAAGAATGTCAATGATTTGGAATTCTATTTCCCTTTCACCGATCCCAACAGAAAGATTTAGAAAGATGATCCCCATAACTGCCCATAGAGTATTATCATAAGCCCTCACTTTTTGTTCTGATGGTATAAAAGTGGATTCATCGAGCCCCATCCTCTTAGCTGTCCGAAAAGGGCATACATTTAATGCAGACCCGTTGTCAACGAGGCAAGTAGGTAGATAATTTCCTAAGCACTCCACGGTAACGTGCAATAGCCTATTGTAAACAGGTCCCCCAGGAGGTAAGTCAGCTTCGGAGAAAGAAATAGCGAGAGTTGGACTTCTATTGATCATGCCGACGAGATCTTCCGGAGTAACATCGATGGAGACGTCCGATTGATTGAGAGCATCGAGGACTGCTTGTCTATGACGCTTGGAAGCGATTAGCAACCCCCAAATAGTGATATTTGCCTGTGTCTTCTTCATCTGTCTTAAAACTTTGTCCTCTTCTTCTTCCTCATTCAGTTTCCCTTTCCCTTTATTCATTTCCTGCCCCGGGTGATCTTCCTCAAGCTCGTGTGGTTTAAAATGCCTTCCGGATCGTGTGAGGTGACTAATTCCTTCTTTGACCCAAAGTCCATCATGTGCTTCAGCAACTTTCAAACCTTCCTCCTCACTTTCATACCACAGGTCCTCCTTAACTTTATTGTGATCCTGAATATCGTCTCCTTTGTACCAAAGTGAGTTGTCAGCTTTAGGTGCCCACCAATATGCGTCAACAGCCCCTTCTATTTCTTTCCCTTTGCTTTCATCTACCAGCCCTTTTAGAGTGCAGATTTGTGAATCCTCCAACATCTGATAAGCTTTTCTCGGACTTCCCAACTTAGTGATCAATGCTGATGGATCAAAAAAGCTCCCCTCATTTCCCAAGTAGTAAATTCTGGGTGGTGGCACGACATGATGATCTGGTAGCGGATTTCTAGTAACATTTGGCGGGTGGTTCAGATATTACTTTCTTGTCAATCAAATCTTGGATCTCATGTCTTAATCTTGAACACCGATCAGTTGAGTGCCCTTGTTCCTGATGGAATTTGCAATATAGATCAGATTTGAAATTTGGAGGTGGTGGATTCGGTCTTGGTCGCGGCTCTAGTAGGCGGAGATGTCCTTTTTCCAATAGCCGATCAAGGGCCGTGGATAATGATACTCCCAATTCTGAAAACCTCCTTAAAGGCTTATCCCCTCCCCTCTTTGGGTAACTTCTGGCTATATCGAACTTCTTCTCAGGTTTGCTCAGTGCGTTCACATCTGTAGGTCCTGAATGTCCTCCTCCTGCTCCATAATTCGAACGTCTGTACCTGTTCGCTGGCTCTTCTCTTTTGATTAACCCTTCCTGTATCGCATCTTCGATTCTGGTCCCTACATCAAACACTTCGGCGAAAGTGTTGAGGGATTGGAACCTCACCTTCTCCTGATAGACAGGTTGGAGGTTCTTTATCAACATTCAGATTTGCTCCTTTTCAGTCGGCCTTTGTACCATCTTAGCAGCCTTTCCCCTCCATCGGCTCAAAAATTCAGCAAAAGATTCTTTGTTCCCTTGTCGGGTAGTCTCTAAATCCCTGATAGTAACATCCAAATCCTGATTGTATTCGTATTGGGCTACGAATGCTTTGACCACTTCTTCCCAATTTCTAGTTTTCCCCGGCTCCAGAGTGAGGTACCAAGACAAAGCAGCCCCAGTTAACGTCTGCTGAAACAAGACCGCCATCATGGTTGTGCTCAAGCCACTAGGCTGAAATACCCCTATACACATTCTGATGTGGCTACGAGGGTTGCCTGTTCCATCAAATTTATCGAACATAGGCATTTTGAACCCTGCAGGTAATGTTTCACAGACCCCTTCATATAATCCTTCCAATTCCAACAAGTAGGTATCAACCCCATGGGCCTTACATACCACTCTTTCCAATTTTTCCATTTTCTCAGTCATCATCTTATCTTTCTCAGCCCTTTCCTTTTCTAGTTTCTCCTTTTCTGCTCTCGGCGCTTCAGCCCCTTCTGTTTCATCAAACCAATCTTCATCCCTGTGAGGAGGATCATTAATTGGCGACTGTCGTGCTAGTACTTCTATCATAGTCATCATTCTAGTCATTTGACCCGCCTGTTGTTCCATTACTGCTCTCAACTCCGCTATTTCCCTTGCGTTCGCTTCTTGTGCCATGTCTCTTCTTACTAACCTTGCAGTAGAATCTCTGTACCAGACTATGCTCGTAGCAGTTTCTATCTTTTACCTACAATCATATTTTCCAAATTATTATTTTTCTAATCTAACAACTCTTCATTATTTCTCCCTTTTCACCACTATTTTTATTGCCTTTCATCATCATTTTTTTTTTATCGATTTCATTAAGTGTCTTCATGAATGATTCATATGCCACACGGATGCAATGCATGTGTGTGTGTGTGCCTATTCTATATGCAAAAGAAAAGGAAAATTCTAATCCTAACACATAAACACATAAGCACATAAAATCCTCATCCATATCAAGTGCGCTTAACTTCTCCTTTCATCGTGATCTTCACTACCCTTTCAAAGGCCGGATTAAATTTTTTTTTTTTTTTTTGAAAAGCATGATGGGATCTTTCAAATTCTCAAGAATCTCGAATTTTCCTTTGAAAGTGAAATCATTTTTTCCGCAAAAGATGATTGAGTTAAAATATTACTTTGAAACTCATTTGAAAACCATTTCTTTGGATGATGAAGTCAAAATAATTTTTGCGAATTTTGAATCTTTTCTTTGAAAATGAAGATATAAACGATGATTAGGTTTATTTGATTTTTTTTTTTACTTTTTTACAAAAAAGATAAACCTTGGATCCCCTCATTTTTTTAAAAGAGTGATTTTTTATATTTTTTTGAAATATGTTTTGGATAAAAGATGACGGATAATCAAAATCTGTCATTAACAGTGAACTTTGAATTCTTGGGTAGGAGTATCACATGATTGGATAATTATCGCACTTTTCATGAATTCGGATGCATACAAGGTCAATGATGCTTAGCTAACATGATATAAGAAGTATAATCTTATAATCAAGGTTCGGCATGTTCTCCAAGTGTCGTGGAACATAAAGAGAAATTGCTAAAAGGTGATTAAAAGATTATACATCTTTCATCAAGCAAGTATCGTCATCATCTCAAGTAATCCCTTCCGGGCAGACAAAACTTCCTAGCATATAATCTTAATCAAGAATTGATTTCTCAATTTTGAAAGGTTCTATGGAAACTACTATGCAAAGGTCGAGTTTTGGTCAAATAAGGGACCCTTGACACACACCCGATAGGATGCTTCATATACCAAAACATGGTACGAGATCAAGGGTGATCACACGGCCCCATGATGGCTTGACAGACCGGGTTGCCCCGAGCCTCCAAGGTCATAGTTCCGTGCAATCAACTGGCGAGACATGCAATTGCAATGCAACGGGCACACAAAAATTAATTAATTTGATTAAAAGGATGCTTTCAAGTCTAATCCTTGAGTGAACCCAAAATCAAAATTCTGGTCTTCGAAACCAGAGATTCTGGGTTCGATCCCCAGCAGAGTCGCCAGATTGTGGATACCGGCATTTGGGCCCACTTTTGTTTTTTAAACATTTTTTTTTTCAAATTCCAATTTTCTTAAACAAATGAGTCGCCACTTAATTTTTAAAAGGAAAATTAAGAAACCATTTTAAAGCAAATTGATCTTTTGCGAAACCAAAGATAAACTGGGTCCGGGGATTATGGAATGAAAGGGGAAGGAGCCCGACGGACTAAAACACCCCCTTTCATCCTATCTCACGATAGGCCTCTACTCAACATCCACTTTAATCAAGTTATTAATCTAAGCATGCCCTCAATTAATACATATATAGGTATACATAACACAAGCATGTTGGAAATGGTGTAAAATTGCTAACGGTAAAATATCATTCATAAGTCACATAATTCAACTAGAAAACATCACGATGTGCAAGTAAGGAACTAGAGAACTCACCCGGGATCCAGCCGCGAAATGGAGACGTGCAATGCAAGCACAAAATACAAAGCCTAAGAAAAGGTCTCTAATTCACATATTCACATAAGGCAAAACCTAAGCTAAGGTGTCGCACATGGAGTCAAAAATCAATTAAAATCAATGAAGTAAATAAACCGGAGAAGAGATGAGAAATTATACCTCAAATGCGCTACAAAACAAAGATTAGTCCACATGCTTCACATAATAATATGATATCAAACAATCAATCCTAATTCTCTAGCTTAGATCTAGCAAGCATGAAATCCAACTTCGTCCAATTGCTAGTTCTAATCATAAGCATTAATGCACATGAATGAGTGAATGTGAACAAGAATAAAACATGGATTTATTCACTAATTTGGATCACTTAGCCTCTAGATTTAAGCTAAAGTATCATTATTCAAAACATGATTTGGGTCTCAAGATATTAGGGTACCATTTGAGTTGAAATAAATAAGATTAGACAAAAACAGTAGCAGTTTTTTTTATGAATTACAAAGAGCAGACCAGATTTGTAAAAAATAGAAATAAAATACTTCCAACGGTAAGGTTCTTACAAATCTGAATTGCTTCATTCTTTTTAGAGAACCTTCCTAACACATTAAGGTTCTTAGAAAAAATTATTAAAGGTAATGAAAACTTGGTTAGAGCTCTGATCTATCAATTTTAAAACCGGTTTGCTGTTCTAAAATTTTGGACAGAGAATTGCTTATTTGGAAATCATAAGCCCAAACCATCCTAAGTATGGAATTTTATCAAAACAACAATCACAGTGGTACTCATATGAGTTATGAACACCCTCCAATTGGTCTCATCCCATTCCAATGGACCATGATTTTATGAAAAATCTTTGATCACAGAGGGTTTAAGGATTCACTGCATCAATATTGAATTGATGTTCATATTTCAAAACCAACTTGATTCATGATCCTACAAAGGACTAGAATCAAGCATGGTTGTGATTATTGGGACAAATTAATGACATAGGAGGACATCCCTAGATTTAACCTTGATGGATTCCTACCATAGATCTCATAATTGGAGATCTAGCAAGAAAATCCTAAGGTCCAACTTATTTTAAATATAGATCATGAAAATCTACTTCCAATTCCTCTCTCAAATATAGGATCATTGAAGAATATGAAATCATTTCATTATTTCTCCTACCAAATTAATGGTCCTTGGAGACTAAATGAGATTACAATCTACATAAACCTCTATGGAATATAGAATGAATTCCATAAGATTCATAGTAAAGGGATCCTAGTCGTGAGTTGATACTAGTATCTCACCAACTATGTGTAGATATGACCATGATCAACTTTAAACTCCATATGAGTCATAAGATCATAGGAGATCAAAGGATCAACCAAATAAAAAGAAATACTCAATGGAAAATTTACATGAAAATTTACGAATCTTCAAAGGAAAATTGGAATTTAGAAATCAAAGTTTACTTAAGAAAAATCAAAAGAACAAACACCTTGAAACCAACCCATTCATTTAAATCCAAAGCTCATTTAGATCCAAATTAGTAAATTATCATGAGATTCAATCACAAATTCTTGTGGTGTGTGATGAAATGAGGTAAGAAGAGAGGTTTTGAAAATGTGTAAAGTTCCTAGATCTAAGAATTTGTGATTGAATCATCCTAACTCTACCAAGGATTAAGAGGTTACCTCTATGACCTCAAAGAATTCTTCAATTTCTATGTGAAGTTCTTCCAAAATCTTCAAGATCTTCTTAAAATTCTTCAAATTCTTCAAGAAAACTCCTCTTTTCTTCTCAATTCTCTCTATATGATTTTGTATCTCTCTCTCTAGATTCAAGTATATGTGTGTGTGCTCATTCAAGTATATCCAAATGAAGATGAAAGTTTTTTTTATATATAGACCACCATCTCAAGGATAAATGGGTAAATTTTGGGTGGAGACCCATGTGCAAAGTTTTCTTCTAGAATATGTGAGAAAAGTAGTCTGTTACAGCCGGCGGCACTCGACGGGTGCCGGGCGGCATTCACTGAATGCCGGGCGGCAACCCGTGAGTGCCGGCGCGGCACTCAATGAGTGCTGCCGGGTTTTCCGGGTGCCGGGGCTAACTGAATTTGCTCCTTTTTTTTAAGTTTTCGAAAGGATAATTAATCTAAACTTAATTTTTGTGAGTTATCTTTATATATTCATGTATATTTGTGCTAAAATGCACCCATGTGGGTGGTATGCACCCATGTGCATGGTATATTCTTCAATATACTATGCTTTTCTTATTATTATTATTATTATTTTTTCAAGAGACAATTTTTCTTTATTTAAAACTCCTTTTTATCATTTTCAAAAAAACCTTTTTATATGTATATTGAGCAAATTTTCAGACTGATTTCCTCATGTGTCCTTCAATGTTCGGGTTTCTCTCGAATACCCAAACCCTCTCTCTTTTTTTTTATTATATATTTTTTAATTTTGCAATTTTAACTTGAAGAACATCTTGAAGATTTTGAATTTCTTGGAAAATCTTCGAACATCACGGTCATCGTCATCATCGGTCTTTGAGAGGTAACCAATCCCTGGATTTGACATTTGGTCAAAATTGGGGTGTCTACAATCGCCTTGAAGTCCTCAAGCTCAAAGAAAAAGGGAAAAGATCATGAGAGTGATGAGGATGAGGAAATGACTTTGATTACCCAAAAATTCACAAAGTTTCTAAAGAAAGAAAAATTGGAAAATAAGCCTCCTAAAGATAAACAATGTAAGAAGAAGGCAATGAAGGCCACTCAAAGTTACTCCGAGAGTGAATCATCGGACAACAACTCAAATGAAGATGAGATTATCAATCTTTGCCTCATGGTAATTGACAATGGAGTAACCTCTACTTCTTGCTCTTTCAATGACTCTAATGATGTTTATGAATTTCAAAATGTTGAGTCAAGTTCTATGGAAACAAAATTTCAAGAAGGTTATTGCATTATTACTCCATCGTTGAAAGATCATAAGTATGATCATTGGAAGAGGAGAATAGAAATTTTATTTTATATCACTTGACATAAATCTTTGGGAAATTGTCAAAAATGGTTTTTCTCCTAAACCAAAGATTGAATGGAATGAAAGTGATCAAAATAACTTTCTATTGAAACTTAGAGCCATGAAAATTCTATATACTTCTTTAAATGATAGTTCATATAATATAATTTGTTCATGCTCTAGTGCACATGAAATTTGGTTATGTTTAGAAAATTTTCATTTTACTACTAACCAAATTTGTGAAGAGGAAAAAGTGTGCCTTTTTGCAAATGAAGATGATAAGAATGAGAAGATGGCAAAAGGGGCCACTTGGGATGATGACGACTCATCTGATGATGACTCATATGACCAAGTAGGTGCTCAAGAGAATTTGGTAAATTCTAACCCTACATCTATTGTTGAATCTCCTAACTATAATGAGCTTCAATGTGCATTTGAGGAGTTACATGAGGAGTTGGAAATTTTGGGAATCAAATATATTTCTCTTAAAAAGAACTTTTCAATGCTTTTAAATGAGTTAAATATTTTGAAATTCCAAAATGAATCTTTGAAGATTGAAAATGAAAAACATCTTTTAAGAGCACAATCTTCAAATGAGATTGAAAAAAAAAATTTGGACTTGAAAAAGCAATTAGATGATTTAAAAACAATGATATTTTGAGAAAAGAAAAACTTGTTTCAACCAATCAACCTTCAAATGAATTTATTGAAAAAGAAAAGGTTGAATTGAGAAAGGAAGTGGATGATTTGACAAAAACTTTGGCCAAGTTTACCCAAGATGAACAAAATTTGAATATAATTTAGGGAAAACAAAAATGTGTTTTTGATAAGGCCGGTTTGGGATTTAATCCCATATACAAGGAAAAGAAGTACAAAAAATTCTTTGTAAAGTCCACATCATCTACTTCAAATTCTCAAAATGCTCACAAGAATTTCTTTGTTAGGGAATCAATCTCAAATGAGACCCTTCCTTATGTTACTTATCATTATTGCATGAAAAGGGGGCATGTTAATTATAAATGTTCATTTCAAAAGAAAGTTAACATGGTTTGGGTTGTGAAGGGATCCTCTCATACCTCCTTGGCAAATGTTGCATCTAAGAGGCGCTTAGACAATGGTTAAATCCCTTACCTTAAGCCTAGTAGGAGTAGGATATATTAATTTGTGTTGATATTTCTCTTGATAGAATGCTAATCATGTTTATTTTATCACGTTATTTTGATGTTCATAGCTATCCCATCCTCCTAAGGAGATAATGCATAATTTTGACCTTATAATTGGTAGTTATTCATATATATGCATATGTTGAGGGGGAACATATCATTATGTTTACTTTAGTTAGATTGGTATCATATTTGATTTTTTGGTAATTTGGTATCTTTATATTGCCCCAATGACATGTTTGCTTCTTGAGGGGGAGCTTTCAGTTCAATCATCCGTCTTTTTGTTGTTGTCAAAAAGGGGGAAGATAGAGATAGATGGATAAAGATGAAATGATCTTTATAGATTGATAAAGATGAAATGGTCTTTAAAATAAAGGGAAAATGATAATAGAGATTATCTTATGAAACTTATCATTCTTGGTTTCATTATTATATATTTTGTTACTTTGTATGATCACATGAAAATGACACTTACTGTGCTTAAATTGCTATATCTCTATTGCATGTTTTGATATCATCAAAAAGAGAGAAATTGTTAGCCTTGAATTTCTTTAAGGCATTATTTATATTTGTTTTGATGATGACAAATCTATTGATAATAGCATGTTTTGTAATTGTTCTATTCTAAGCTATTATCAAGTCATTTTCACTGTGCTAATCTCTTGACTTATGCATTTATAATGTTCTAACTTTGTTTGAGTTCATGAGATAGCATATGGTAATGCCCAAGAGCGATGGAGCTCAACAAGGATCAAGCTTGAAGACTTGAAGATTTTTCTATCTTTGGTTGAAGACTAGGATTTACTTGTAAGCATTTTGATCATTCACTCATAGGGGCTCAAGTAACTTTAATTTGACCTTAGGATCCTTGCTCTCATTCTTTAAAATATTTTCAAGGACCTAAACATACTTAGACCACTCAATTAATTTAATTTCAATTAAATTCATTTCACAAAAGCTTTCAAGTGGCTAAGTCAAAACATAGACTTTTG
Source organism: Hydrangea macrophylla (assembly GCA_033977485.1). NCBI lineage: Eukaryota > Viridiplantae > Streptophyta > Magnoliopsida > Cornales > Hydrangeaceae > Hydrangea > Hydrangea macrophylla. The sequence goes on from CM066986.1 coordinate 8,868,884, forward strand.
TGCAGATGGGTCATCTTTAAAGCCAAACTTGATCTAATTGGTATGGAACTAGATGTTTACTTTTATATGGATGGAAAGGTATTTGAATCTAGTTTCCGAATCTTTAAACAGGTCGCAAAAATGAGTTGTGTAGAGGGAGTTATGGCCGTTTTAGTAAAGAGGTGTCAGTCTACCAAAAAGCAGCAGAAAACCAGTCGACTGATTTTTAAATGGTCCAATCGATTGGATTAATGTCCAGTCGACCGGAGGTACTGTTCTAGTCGACTGGATTGTAAACATTCAACTATTTTCAGTTTTTAAAAGGCAGACACTGCTACAAAATTTCCAGTCGACTGGGGCATATTTTCAGTCGACTGGATCGCGCTGAATGCACTAACGGCTAGTTTTCTAAACTCTCCAAAAATTATTTTTACACCCCCAACCACTCCCAACGGCTATAATCTTTCAAAAGCTATATATAGGGATGTTTTTAAGGGTTCTAAACAAATAAAAAGATCAACAAAATCATTCAAACATCTTGTTTAATTATCATTCCCATTTGAGCTCTAGTTTGAGTGAAAAATCAATTTGCTCTAGATTTCAATTGTAATTCTTGAGAGAGCAAATTGTAGTGAACTTTCATTTGTATTATCTACTCACTAAGGAGTTGTTGTGTGAGCTTTAATTGTATTATCCACTCTAGAGAGAATTATCATTTATACCCAAATCAATTGTAGAGAGTGATGGTTAGTAACCCTTGATTGCAAAGAAGAGGTTTTCTGGAGGCTCTTGTAACGGTTAGGTCTACACCCATGAAGTAGATCGGATTAAAGGAATCCTCAAGAGGTGTTCTTGAGGGGTGGACGTAGGCCGCGGTGTGCGAATTGCCGAACCACTTGAAAACTTGGTTTGCAAGTTTCTCTTCCCTTCTCTATTTACGTAATTATTTGTGATTGTGTTTAATTTGTAAATAATTTTTTAAAAGGTTAATTTTCCGCTAAAACCTTATTCACCCCCCTCTAAGATTTTCTTATTTGGCCAACACATTTGATCGGTGGTTTGCGAGATTTATTTTGGCTGTATGTACCGTTTGATGGCCGCATATTACGCGCTTGATTAGCCTTTTGGAAGCAATCAATAGCTTTGGTGTTTCAGAGTTCAACATGTTTAGTTGTCCATTTAAAAGTTGGATTGTTTACCCAATGTATTAGTAGGAATTAAACCTAGCTATGTGAACTTATCTAGAGATCTGTGAGAAAAGAGTTGAATGCATTATTATGATCTACATTCCATAGTGGAATTTGTCATATCTTAGTGTGGACGTAGGCATTGCTGAATCATGTAATCATTTGTCTTTGTTATCTGTTTAATATTTTTATGGCTCTTGGTTTATTTTGGTTCTATTTAGATTTAGATAGATTGTAGGACATGTCACAATAATCTCTTAAGGCTTTTAATTGCTATTCTTGTTCCCTCTCGCAGAGGTAAAGTGGCACAACACGAGACACCAAATAGCATGTTGCTCTATGAAACTCATGGTGAAGGAAAAATTAGTAAAGAAGAAGCTATGTGAAGGGTAAAGGAGATGATTGAGATGAACATAAGAGAATTGCTGCGAATGGTGGTTCAAACAAAATGGAGTTTAGTTCCAAAAGCCTGCAAAGACTTGTTTAGAGAACAAGCAAGCAAGCAAGCTCACTGTCTTTATATGAGCAGTGATGAGTTCACTTCTTCTTCATTCCATAATAGAAGTGAATTGAAATTCCACGAGCAATAAAATTCCTTTGGTCCGTTTCTTGTCTTTTGTACTTTATTAGTAATCAAAAGCATGCATGATTGTCTGTACATCTTAACTTCTTGATTTTACTAAAAAGTAAAAATGGTCCACTTATTTTAGGTTACATACATACATAGTTGAAATTTTGTATGTAGTCATAAAACCAGAACTAGTTATCTTGATGGGCAATGTTTTTTTAGAAGCTTCTTATATGCACAAGTGTGGATACCGGAAGTGGACCACTTCTCTTGTTTGAGATTGTTTTGAAATTGATTTGAATCAAAGAAAGAAAAATAGGTCTGTTGAAAACAGATACTGAGTCGCCACTTGGTCTTTAAGGAACCAAGAAACCTAATTTTGACTCACCCAAGCGGATAAGGGCACCGGCCCTTCATAACCAAAGAACTTGGTTCGGGGTTTTGGTACGAGAGAGGAAGGAGCCTTTGTCGCGACTAAAACACCCTCAACTCGCCCCGTCTTTAGACGGGCCTCAATTAGCATCCAAATAATCATTTTATACTATGTTTTGGTTCGACAATTAATACTATTGTAGTATATTACATCACATAAGAAAACTTGAAATTGGAAGATCAAAAGATAAGATATCATTCATAAGATCTAGCCAAATATCATGCAATGTAAAGTGAAAGATCACACAAATAAACCTAGGAAAAATCGTCTAAATCATATATCAATTAATCAAGTTTTCCTAATCTAAAGGGGGACATGAATTGTTCTTGAAACAAATAAACAAAGAAATCAAAATATGTTTAACAAGCTAGTATGATGCATGTTATTCTTTGAGAAAAGAAGATCTCTCAATCCCCGGGACGGATGAGAAAGGATGATTATATCAAAGGGGAAGCATGAATGTGTGATCGAGTTCATTCCTTATAATCTCCTTAGATTAAGAGTTACAAAAACCCCCAAATCTTGCATGAATGCAATGTATGTATCTAAAAATGTGCAAAGGTTGTAGTGTGTTTTGTGTACATGGATTTCTAGAATGGCTTAGAAGTCTAAAATGGGCAAGAATGAATGAATGAAATCAACATGGGATATATACAAATGTAGTATGAACCACTTCCTAAGATATGAACTAATTTGGAATGCATATAAGCCTCAAATCAAAGAATGAAAGTTAAAGTGTACTTGCTGTGAATAGTGGACAGAACAGTAGCATGATCTTTTGGAATTTGAAAAGAGGGGTTAGGAATGTTTTCAATGCATGATTTTTTATGGAGATGTTCCTTATTGTGTCTAGAACACAACCCAAAAGGCCAATCTTGAATAGATATCACAGATTGAGAGAAATTACATAAACAATAGAGGTCACTCAGAAACAGAGTTCGTACTGTCGTCTGAAATGTTAGAAAATCTTAGAAAATGAAAAAGAATGATCTAGAGACCCATTTTATACAAAAAGTTTCCTAAGACATTGAATTTTAAAGGAAAAATAAGTTAGGACCACCCCTTTTCGAAACGTTTTCTGGAAAAGAGGTCGTAAGTTGACCTAGCTGCTGTGACAGCAAAAACAGAATGTTTGGAAGGAATGTTGGGACCCAAATGGATCATTTCCAAGTACTTCCAAGTCAAACCAAAAATCATGGGTGTTCTCCAATGAGTTAGGAAGACTTTCCAAGTGGCCTTGTATCCATATGTTGAGTATTGTGTTCTAGAAAAATATTTGAACTCAACTCACTCACTGTTTTGACTCATTGTTTTGAAGATTTTGGAGAAAACAAAGTTTTGTTTCTTGAAACCAAATGAGAGGGATTGAGAGGGGTTTTGAAATAGATGTTTTGAAAACATGTTTTCAACACTCAATAAGGATCATAGCCACTTAGAATACCTACATCAAACTCATCATTTAAGAACCTCCAAGATTGTTGGAGAGATTTATTTTATTTTTGGGCATAACTTCAATACATTCCAAGAATACCTTGGAAGTATTGAGGTTATGATCATCATCTATCAAACATGTTTTTGAGGTCAAGAGCTACTATCCATAAGGATTCACTCACCCCAAACTTCATGTCATCACTTAGATGATGATGAACTAGTAAGTAAATAAAGAAAAGAAAAAGAAATGAGATAAGGAGAGATGAACATATATATAATCAAGCAAGTAGATGATAATCAATAGATGATATTCATGAAGCATGAGACTTGTAGATTGGTGTATCACTCATATGTAATGACACTAGACATGGAAGAAGCTTCCACACTCTTGAATGCTCACTAAAATGGTGGTTGGGAGTATTGAATGTTGAAGTAAATGGAAGTAATGAAGTAAAAACAAAGTTAGAACTCACTTTTGTTTTGAAAAATCAAAGAAGAAAGCTTCTTTTCTCTCCACTCTAACCTTATCTCTACACTTTCTCTCCCAAACTTTCTCTAAACTTGCATTTGACTCCCCCCAAAATGAGGAGTAATGGGGTGTTTATATAGGCCAACTTGGGGTGTTTTTGGGATTTAGAAAGTACTCCCATTGGTCCCAAACATCTGAAATCATGAAACTACGTCGTTTTGGATTTTAATTAATCAAAATGGGACCACAAAAGTATTTACAAAAACTTGCTGTTCTGGAGGGGAGTGCCGCGGCGGCACTGGGCCACTGCCGCGGCGGCAGTAGGCCAGTGCCGCGGCGGCACTGCTCCTCCCTTCGTCTGGATAATGCTGTTTAGGCCCCCCGAAGTTCCGATATTCGCGAAAAGGCCCTATTTTGTCCGAAATTCACAGAAAATGCGTACGAACTCCAAATCGAGGTTGTGATATACCGTTGGAAAGGTAATGGAGTCTACTTTACATAAAAAATAGTTCGGGGATAGGTCACTTTGAAAAGTTTTGCGGTATTCGCGATAAAAGCCGATTTGATCGCCTTTTTCGCCTTTGGAAATTCATAATAAATTCGTTTTAAATCCAGAAATTATGTGCGATATACCGTTGGAAAGCAATTGACCTCTAGTATCCATGAAAAATATTTAAAAATTGTTTCGGTGCCCCGATTCCAAAGTCAAATCTTGGTCAAACCGGTCAAACCTGGGATTCCCGGGAAGTTCTGGGAACCTCTGGGAGCTCCCAGGAGCTGATGTTTTCGCTCGATTTTCTTTTGGAACTTGTTTTAATACTTTTCTCATGATTTAGAATGGTTCTGGTGAATTCAGACAATTTTGGTCAAACTTGGTCAAACTTGGTCAAACTCTGGTCAAACCTGGTCAAACCTTGGTCAAACCGGTCAACGGGGACTTTCGGGGAACTTCCGGGACTTCCGGGGGTCTCCGGGAGCTGACGATTTCATCCAATTTTACTTAAAAACTCATTTTATCACTTTTCTTATGACGTAGCATGTTTTCAGAACTTTGGGACCAAATCTGGGAGTTTTCGGGCTTTCAGGGGCATTTTGGTCATTCTGAGCATTCTGAGAGATAGAGCTAACTTCCGAGAGTCCTTTTGAGTCTTTTACGATCATTGCGAACCACCAAGTTATGGGTCTCCTAAATCTGATAGCCGACAAAATGGGGTGTCTACAGTTTGCCTCTCTTTGGCATGAACTTGCGAGGCAACGCATGTCGCAAGCGAGTGCCAAAGTTTTGAAGAGACAGGACTTTTTGGAGGCTATAGATTTAGGACAAACAGCGTTACAAAAGATGGAGGAATGATGCTGGTCGTGCTCCGCGTGAGCTGCCTACATATCCCAAGGGGAATCAGACCAGGACGTAGTTCAGGACACAAAGGGATAAATCACATATGCACATACACAACAATCAGGCGGATGCTATGCTATATGAGGATGATATGTAATGTGTGGATGTGATATGATCTCATACATGAGTCCTATCATGCCTAGTTTTCTGATCCTAGAATGAGCAGGTGCCATGGGGGGTGCCACTCCGAGTGGGCTAGTGTTGTGCTAGTGTTTGTGATGGTGACTTGGTGGGTGACTCAGATAAGGGCATTGAAGTCTAGAAGACTCCGGGTTCAGGGGCAAACTTTTGGAAGTGTGCTTCGTAAACAAACGTAATTGGGTGTGGGGTCTCAGAGGACTATGATCGAAGATGTCTTTTGGCAAATAACCGACGGACACAGTGGCCCTGGAAATTAAGAGACTGACACAGAAGTCACGGGACGAACGTGAAATCCTGGGACGTCCTAGGATGAACATGGAGGCCCCAATGGTGTGATGAGAGCGATGGACCGACGATGTTTGCATCAAGATGACGAGTCGACAATGGACTACTGACGGTGTATAAATCTGCTGAGGATTAATCTGAATCTGCTGGGGATGAAGCGATACTTTCTAGGATCTCTCTTCAACTACTCCTTTTGATCGAATCTTGAGAGCCTGTCAGGGCCTCTGGGAGCTGGTATCTGTCTGCTTTTGTCCTCGGGGGATGATGCAGGGTTCTCGGGGAATCTCTTTCGGTGCTCAATCCAAGAGAGCCTGTCAGGGCCTCTGGGAGCTGGTATCTGTCTGCTTTTGTCCTCGGGGGATGATGCAGGGTTCTCGGGGAATCTCTTTCGGTGCTCAATCCAAGAGAGCCTGTCGGGTCCTCTGGGAGCTGGTATCTGTCTGCTTCTGTCCTCGGAGGATAATGCAGGGTTCTCGGGGAATCTCTTTCGGTGCTCAATCCAAGAGAGCCTGTCAGGGCCTCTGGGAGCTGGTATCTATCTGCTTTTGTCCTCGGGGGATGATGCAAGGTTCTCGGGGAATCTCTTTCGGTGCTCAATCCAAGAGAGCCTGTCAGGGCCTCTGGGAGCTGGTATCTGTCTGCTTTTGTCCTCGGGGGATGATGCAGGGTTCTCGGGGAATCTCTTTTGTTGATCAATCCAAGAGAGCCTGTCAGGGCCTCTGGGAGCTGGTATCTGTCTGCTTTTGTCCTCGGGGGATGATGCAGGGTTCTCGGGGAATCTCTTTTGTTGATCGGGAACCAGGATTCATTACCAGGATTCTCGTGTTTGATCGGAATTCGCGACGATTGTCCTGAAACGACCGATTCGGGTCTTCGGGAGCCGATTTTTCCCAGTTTTTGCCTGCTGGAGGTAGTTCTGACAACTTTTAGTCTGCTTGGGGTAAAACCTCATAGATCTTGATTGGAATGGGCCATCGGGGCTGATCGGGGCCAAAAACGGGCTGAAAAAGGCCAAAACAGGGCGAAACGGAGCAAAACGGAGCGACGTGGGGCCCACGGGGAGCAGTGCCGCGGCGGCACTGGGTGGCCGAACTTCATCTTCTTATATCTCGGGTTTTTGAGCTCCCCAAGCTCATTCTTGGCCATTTTGAGGTGTTTTTGAAGCCAAAATTCATCAAAACGCAGCTTGTGCGTGCTCAGGTGAGTAATCTTTCCCCGTAGTTGGATTTTTGATTGGTGTTTTGGTTTGCCCAAATTTTCAAGAAGAAAATTTAAATGTGACTTCCATTTTTCTTGTAGATCCATGGCTTCGAGCTCAAGGAGACCGTCTAAGAAGGCCAAAGGACGGATGAAGGCCAGATGCACACCCCGGACGTGATTTTGCAGGACCCCCAACACCATCTTTCGGCCGCGGCTCTAGCGAGCTTGGTATGTGAAACTTTCGACATTTTAGGACCACTTTTATGTACTATGCTAGTTTTGTGAGCCGTAGCATACACTTAGAGACTGTTAGAAGTACAATTTGTGCTCAAATATTGATTTTGTGAATTTTGCTCTCGGGTCGTGAATAGTGATTTTGTGCATCTTTTGTCGCCTTTGTTGTGTGTAGGTGCCGGAAGTGGCCTTGAAAGGCCATGGTAGCCTTGCCCATGCTTTCTTATGGTATACCCATCTTTCGCCCACCGTTAAGAGGATGGTTGATGATGCCGGGTTCAGAGGCTTCGTCCGCTTGGTTTCGAAAAGTAGCAATGATCTGGCTCACTTCTATGCACTGGCCGAGAGGTGGTGGGACACTACCAACACTTTCCACCTGCCGTTCGGGGAGATGACTATGACGCCTTTTGATTTCTCCATGATCACGGGCTTGAGGGTCGGCGGGAAGCGCCTGGTTCTGGACTATTTTTATGAGATTGACCCGGAGGCGGTGGAGATGTTGATTGGGGCTGTTCCCCCTAACCTGGAGAGGCATTGGTTCCCCTGCGGCTGGCTTTACCGGGCCTATGGTAGAGGTAATCACAATCTGAACAATTCCCAGCTTTTGAGGGTTTACCTTCTGTATGTCCTCGGGTGCTCCATCTTTGCGACAAGGAACGACCGGGTGAGCTTGAGGCTCCTTTCTTGCCTGGCGACAATTGATGAGATCCCCTCCTACAACTGGGGCGGTGCTGCCCTGGCCCATCTCTACAAGCATATGGGGGAGGTCTCTCGGGGCGATGTTAAATCTACTGGGGGATTCTGGCGAGCTTGGGAGGTATGTACTGCTTCTTCTTTTATTTTCCGTCTCTTTGATTTTCATACCTATTCTGATTTCTCCTTTGTCTGTGCAGCTTTGGAGTTTTGAATACTTGAAGATGTTGGCTCCCTCCCCAGCAGACGAGTCAGGCGAGGATGAGGATGGTATGGCTCCTGTGCCTCTATTCCCACGAGGCTTGAGATGGCGGAGGGACGTTGTTGGGGTGAAGAGCAGGGCCCATCGGATTGTTTTGCTTCGGAACTTCTTAACTGGGTTGACAGCCTCTAGTGTTGATTGGACGCCTTGGGAGGGCGTCGCTTATGCCGCCACTGAGGATATACAAGCGGTTAAATCTCTTACCTCTTGCCGCCTTCTGCTGGAGAGTACTGAGTGCAGGCAGTGGTTTCTTGGTGAGCGGGTGTCTCGGCAGGTGGTTGGTGGTTCCCAGTATCGCGTCCCTCATGATCCTCCCGTGATGGATGCTAGTGACCTTTCTGGAGATGCTCTGCTGGCGGCTTTAGCTGGCACTGATGTTTGGGACCATTTTCTTACTGAGACCGGTTATGAGGCTTACCGTGGCCGTTTCCTGATGCCTAACTTCCCACTCCTGGAGGTGAGTTCTTTTTTGTATTTCTGTTTATATTCATTGCCCATGTTTTTGATCTATTTTATTCTGTGCCTGCAGCTTCGCGAGATGTACAGGAGACAGGCTCCTCAGGCTCCCGACCCTATCCCTCCTTGGGATTGGACTGTCAATGTTCTAGGCGCTGATGGCACTCCCCAAATGATGGAGGTGCCGCGAGTCACATGTGGGTACCCTACCCAGCCAGCGGGCGTCCTCAACGTTCCTTGGAGTTATGCTGAGGAGGGTCACGCCTTGGCGGCTAGCCTACGGTCCCTGGTCCTTACACGAGACCACCGGGTATGTCTCTAATTTTGCACTTTCTTAAGGTTACAAGGTTCTAACCCTGGATTTTTTTTATTTTGACAGATGGATGGTATGCGGCAATTTGCCGCCAATCAGATGGCGTCCTTGGTAAGTCTCTGACTCGACTCTGTTTTTGTACTTTTTGTTGTTCCCTTACTGATTGCCCTCATTTTTATTTGTGTGTGCAGTATCGTGGAGGCGGGGCTGGCTCATCGAGGACTGGTCCAAGATGTAGAGGCGGTAGGAGGAGGCCGTCGCCGACGTACACTCCGGGTGGTCCGACGGAGGACGAAGAAGAGGAGGACTGAGGCTTCCCAAGCGGGAATTATTATTTTATTTTCTTTTCCTGTTTTCGATTGGGTTGTACTGAGGATATGATTATTAGGCCAGTGTAGGACGATGTGTAGCACAATTTGTGACCTTTTGACAGAGTATTATGATGTTTTGCCTCCTAGGCCGGATATCTTCCGGTTTAGAGGCGCAGTTGTGTGCTTGTTGATATATGTGCATTGTGATTGCTGGATGTTATTGCGATGGGCAGTTTTGTGATAGTGAGTGCTTTTGCCTTGCAGGTGGGATAGTCCGTGAAACGGGGAGGTGCTGCCGAAATTTTGAATTTTGCTAGAGCCGTGACAGAAAATATGGCTTTGTATGATCCTGCTCATCTCACGGCTTGGCTGAATATTACGGATGGCGTGGAGCGGATCAACCTCTTTAGCTACGGCTTGACCGAGCTGTTTTCTCTTCGCCAGATGACCCTGAATACAGAGTTCTTGCGTGCTGCCATTGCTCACTGGGACCCAGTGAACCATGTTTTCAACTTCAACGGCCTGGAAATATGCCCCATGCTTGAGGAGTTCTGCGCTATTCTCGGCTATGATTCTGACTCCGACTTGATTCTCCCTTCTGCTGATACCCTCAGCCCTACCCGAGTCTTGGCTGAATACCTGAATTGCTCTGTCACTATTTCCCGCCGACTGATTCAAGGTGAGGTTCTCAACATTGCTTCTATTATTGCCCGGTATGCCAGTCCTGGGAATCCCAGCGTGTATGATGCTTCCCGTGGGGCCGCTTTGATATTGTGCATGACTTCGCACTTCCTGTTCTCGAGCACTTCCGTTGACTTGGTGCATGTGTGCCTCGGGCTGAAACTTAGCAGGAATCCCATGGCCATGGTTCTAGCTGAAACTCTGAACGGTTTGGATAATGCCTTCAACCAAGGGACTCCTCTTCTTTTTGGGGCGCCTTTGGTGTTACAGGCTTGGCTTTACGAGCGCCTTCAGCTGTGGACGGGCCGTATACCACCAGTTTACTTTCGTCGAGCCGTGCTTCATTCTCACTATACCTTCGCTGATTGGGTGGGTATGATGAACGCCTTATCTGAGGCTGACATTTGCTGGATCGTGAGGCGTTGGGGCCTCTATGCTATCACCACGAGCCTCAGGGGTCACCAGAGAGTGTGGTTGATGGGTCTGAGAGAGACTTCTTTCTATCATCCTCGCCGTTTGGCCAGACAGTATGGACAGGTTCAGGAGGTTCCCCGAGGGTTTACTGAGAGGGTCTTTGCTTCCAGGATCAGAGCTACCACTATTACTGCTTTTATTGATGGTTGGACTGACCGAGTAAAGGCCTTCTTCTAAAGACCTTTGAAGAAATAAAAGACACTAAGACAAAACTAGTCCTGACTGATTCTGCTCATTCCTCCAAGCGTCTTTGAACATGTGGTTGCTTTTTGAAAGACTTTTTTATTTCTTTGATTATTCCTGCTTATGTAATATTCAAAGTTTGTTTATCGGTGAACCTTGGTTATTTTGGGAATCTCATTTTATGCATTTTAGCTTTCTGAAAACATGTTGTAACTTGAGATTTCAATTAGTTGTTGCTTTTGGTACTTGCTTGAGCATGCTGGGGTTGTTAGAGGCAAACGAGGCGGGTAGCCGAAGTTTGCCCCTAGTTTGGGATATATATGGTTGTGAGGCAAACGAGGTAGATGACCGACGTTTGCCCCTAGTTTAGAAGAGGTTCAGGCAAACGAGGCGAGTGGCCGAAGTTTGCCCCTAGTGTGGAGGGTGGTTTTTGGGTTATGGTAAGGACCGCGACTTTATTTTCTCACGTGCTCATAATTTTTGCCTAGGCACCAAGGAGGTGACCTAGCGAGCTATTTTCTCTCTTTTGTTATTGCTCACTTTGGATTTAGCTCTAATTTTTGCCTAGGCGTCCTTTCGGATTTTCGACCTAGCGAGCCATCCTTCTTTTTCTTTTTGAAAGTCTGCCTACGTACCCCCGAGCGGGGATCAGGTCCAACGTAGTTCGGGCCAAGGTTTTGAAAGGAAAGGTTATTTTTGTTGGTGGAGCGACCGAACCGATGTGGTTGCCTACGTATCCCCGAGTGGGAATCAGGTCGAGCGTAGTTCAAGGAAGGCTTGAAAGGAATTGGTTATTGGATAGTCAAGCATAGTACTTTTTGAGGCGATCCATGTTGATCGGTTCTTTGAATTCGACACCATCGAGGTCCATGAGATAAGTTGCTCCTCCGGAAAGAACAGTCTTGACGATATAAGGGCCGACCCATTTTGGCTTAAACTTCCCACGGGGATCAAAGATCGGAGCTCGTAACTCCTTAAGGACAAGGTCGCCCTTGACAATCTTCCTTGGGCGAACCCTTTTGTTGAAAGCACGGGCTATCCTCTTCTGATAGATTCGGACATGGTCGACCGCCGCTAGACGCTTTTCATCTATGAGGGCCAATTCTTCATACCTTTCTCTCAACCAATCTGATTCTGAAATTTCACACTCTGCCATCACGCGTAGGGATGGTAATTCGATCTCCACCAGAAGTACCGCTTCCATCCCATACACTAGTGACTAAGGAGTCGCTCCTGTGGACGTCCTTATCGCTGTTCTGTATCCCCAAAGTGCAAATGGTAGCTTTTCATGCCAGTCTTTGTAGGTATCAGTTGATTTTTGCAGTATGGCCTTGACATTCTTATTCGCAGCTTCGACTGCCCCATTGGTCTGTGGTCGGTATGGCGACGACTTGTGATAGGTGATTTTGTATTCCTCAAACAGATCCCTAACTTCTGCCTTGAAATGACTTCTGTTGTCTGAAATAATCTCATGGGGAACTCCATAACGGCAAATGAGATTTCTCTTGATGAATTTGGCCACTTCCTTGGCCCCCAACTTGGTGTAAGATGCAGCTTCTACCCATTTTGTGAAGTAATTTATGGCTACCAGGATGTACCGATTTCCATTTGAGGCTTTCGGAATGATTTCTCCAATGATGTCGATTCCCCAGGTTGAGAACGGCCAAGGTGAAGTCATGCTGTACAGAAGGGATGGTGGTACATGCATCATATTTGCATGAATCTGGCACTTGTGACACTTTCTCACATATTCGCAACAATCTTTTTCCAATGTTGTCCAGTAGTATCCTTGTCTCACGATTTTCTTGGCCAGCATGTGGCCGTTCATGTGTGGGCCGCATACCCCTTCGTGTATTTCTTCCATCATTCTTCTGGAGCTCTTCCCAAACAAGCAAGTCAGGTTGTGACCGTTGTATCCTTTCTTCAGCAGTTTCCCGCTGCAAATGATGAATTGCGCTGCGAATCTTCGAATTGCCCTTTTGTCTCTCTCGGTGGACTCTTGGGGGAACGTCCCCTTTTCTATGAAGTCCCAGACATCCTGATACCATGGTGCTTCATTCTCTTCTTCTTTGACTGTGGCGATTACGTTGAACGAAGGCTCGTACCTCTGCTCAATTACCAAGGGCATCATCCTGACTCCCACAGGAATTTTGATCATCGAAGCTAGAGTGGCCAAGGAATCTGCCAGCTGGTTCTCTTCCCTGGGCAAGTAGAGGAATGTGATATTTTCGAACTGCCTCTTGAGTTGGTCGAGATGATCATGATAGGGCTTCAACCTTTCTTCTTTTACTTTCCATTCTCCTCTGGCTTGTGATATGATGAGGTTTGAATCCCCGAAGACATCCAACCTCCGAACTTTCAGCTCTAAGGCTGCTTCCATTCCCAGAATGCATGCTTCATACTCAGCAGTGTTGTTGGTGGAGTTATAATTGAGCTTGACTGCCAACGGAGTGTGGTCCCTGCTTGGTGATACGAGAATCATCCCTACTCCGTATCCCTTCATGTTGGCTGCTCCATCGAAGTACAACTTCCACTGTTCTTCCTTGATTTCCATGATGCTCTCGTCTGGAAACGGAAAGTCCCCACTTTCTTCGGAGTCAATGGCATGTTCTGCGAGATGCTCAGCTACGGTTCTCCCTTTTACCGACTTGCTCGTAACATACTTGATATCGAATTCGGATAATAGAAGTAACCAACGGGATATGCGACCGGTCAGGGCGGGTTTTTTGAGAAGGTATTTTAGGGGATCCATGCGGGATATGAGCACAACCGGAAAGGCCAGCATGTAGTGCCTTAGTCGGCGAATGCACCAAACCAAGGCCCAACATGTTTTTTCGAGGGTAGAATAATTGAGCTCATACCCAGTCATCCTCTTGCTGAGGTAATATATGGCTTTTTCGGAGTGGCTTTCTTCTCCTTCTTGGGCTAGCATGCAACCCATGGCATTTTCGGAGACAGACAGGTAAAGGAATAAGGGCTTATGAGGAGTGGGTGGTGAAAGGACAGGTGGATTTTGAAGGTAGGCTTTTATTTTGTCGAAAGCGGCTTGGCATTGGTCATCCCACTGGAACTTCTCCCCTTTTCTCAACAATTGGAACAGAGGATCGCATGTAGCTGTGAGTTTAGAAATGAAACGGCTGATGAACTGGATTCTTCCGAGGAACCCTCTTACCTCTTTTTCATTCCGTGGTGGCGTCATTTCGAGGATTGCCTTGATCTTAGAGGGGTCCACCTCTATTCCCCTTTGTGTGATGAGAAAACCCAGGAGTTTACCGGAGGTTACGCCGAAAGTGCATTTCTTTGGATTCAGCCTCATCTTGTATTTGCGCAACCTTTCGAAGAACTTTTCCAGCGCTACCAGGTGCCCTTCTCTATCCTTGGATTTTATAATCATGTCGTCTACATATACTTCTACCTCTTTGTGAATCATATCATGTAGCAGAGTGGTGGTAGCTCTTTGGTACGTTGCCCCCGCGTTCTTGAACCCAAAGGGCATTACTCTGTAACAGTAGGTTCCCCAAGGGGTGGTGAATGTCGTCTTTTCCCGATCTTCTGGCGCCATTAGAATCTGATTATACCCTGAGAAGCCATCCATGAAAGACAGTAGCTCATGTCCTGCGGTGTTATCTACCAAAACGTCAATGTGGGGAAGCGGGAAGTCATCTTTGGGACTGGCCTTGTTCAGATCACGAAAGTCGACGCACACACGAACTTTTCCATCCTTCTTCGGGACTGGCACGATATTGGCAACCCATTCCGGGTATTCGGTGACAATGATGAACCCTGCCTTGAACTGCTTCTCCACCTCTTCTTTAACCTTGAGTGCCCATTCCGGTCTCATGCGCCTCAGTTTCTGCTTGACAGGTTTAGAATTAGGGAGGAGAGGAATATGATGTTGGACGATGTCGGGATCGACCCCAGGCATGTCTTCGTAAGACCAAGCAAAAACATCTTTGAACTCTTTTAGCAAGAGGGTTAATTTTTCTTTTTCTTTTTTATTAAGGGTTGAGCCAATTTGCACAATCTGTGGATTATCTATTTCACCTAAGTTAACTGATAAAGTATCTTCGATTATTTCATAAGCAGGTGGTTTTTCAATTAGTTGCTTTAGTTTGATTGGGAGATCCTCGGAGGGATCTGTGCATTCACAAGTGTCAGACACAGAGGAGTAAGCAGAATCGTCTTTCATTTCATTCATGATAGGTGAAGTGATTACATTGGATAGTGGTGGGCTTACAGCAGCCGACTCCAGTACAGACTCGATAACCGGTAGTACAGACTTTGGGGGAATAGGGGATTGGGAGACACAGACAGATGACTCTACAGCCTGGTTGCTCAGACCCTCCTCAGTTGGCTTGATCTGATCATCTTGGCTCTTGGCCCTCTTTTCTTCCTCCTCCTCAGTGGATTCCTCCCACATCTTCTTGATCGCCTTAGTGTCAAGGTATTTTAACCAGTCTTCCTCTGGGGTCTTTTCAACTTCTTCGGGGTAGAACGGGTCTTGATATGGGGGCCTCTCGCAGTCAGCGAAGATTTCAAGCCCGGGGTGCCTTCTCCCAGTGGTTTGATGGACCCAGGGTTTGGGGAACCCGAAGTAAGGGAAATCATCCCCTTCCTTGACGAATTGTCCATTTAAAGTCTTGCGGTATGGCGGGAGACCCTTCACCCTCTTCTTCCATGGCCTTTGTAGCTCGACGTCCTCATCAGTGGGCTTGTACCCCAACCCGAAAGTGCCTTGTTGCCCTTTGATCTGCGGGAATTCCCGAATTCCTTGCTGGCGTCGACCCAACCCCATTCCGGGGAAGTAGTTCATCTTGCGGACAATGTTGACGACTGCGGAGTGGACCTCAGGGAATCGGTCTTCGTCTTCGATCATATGAACTTCTTCCATGAAGAATCCTCCGATTTCTCCTTCTTCCAGCTCAGGCATTTGGACTTCAAAAATGGGAGCGTAATTTGGGAAGGCCTCATTACCCCAACTATTACCGAGGATGATCTTTACCTCCCTCTCGTGAATGTACTTGATCATTTGATGCACAGTGGATGATACAGCTTTGTTGGCGTGAAGCCAGGGTCTTCCAATTAGCAGATTGAACGAGGCAGGTATGTCCATGACTTGAAAAATCTCGGTGCTCACCAAAGATCCTACCCGGATTTGGAGAGAAACAGTTCCCATCACATTTCTTCTAGTGTTGTCATAGGCTCTCACGGATTGCACAGATGGCGTAATGTCGAGGATACTGACCCCCAAAGCAGTGGCAGTTCTTAAGGCACAAACATTCAAAGCAGAACCTGTATCGACTAGACAAAACGGCACCTGTTGCTCCTTACATCCCACAGTAATGTATAACGCCTTGCTATGCGCGGATCCCTCTGGCGGCAGGTCCTCATCGGAGAATGTAATGATGGGGTCGGGGGTAAGCGCACCCAAGAAAGCTACCATGTCCTCCGACGAGGCGTCGATGGGGACTTCAATCCCAGCCAAGGCATTTAACACGGCTTGCCTGTGCTTATAGGATGTCACCATAATATCCCACATCGAGAGATGCGCTTGGGTTTTCTTTAGCTGCTTGATCAGCTCATTGTCTTCTTCGATGACCTCATCCATCTTGCCCTTCCCCTTGTCTTTAACTGGACCTTTTTCGATGGCTTCGGTGGCAGGCTGTGGAGGCTGATAATGGCGGCCTGACCTGGTTAGGTGATCAATCTCAGCAGGAGTAGGCCCTTCTACAGTCCCATCCTTTTTAAACCAATCACAATCCGTTCCCACAAATGGCTTTTCTGGCTCGTTCCAGATGGAAGCATCACTCTCGTCGTTAGGATCATACCATTTGAGGTCTACCGCCCCTAGGTCATGCTCTTCCAGGAAGAACAAGTCCTGCCCGTCGTCAAGCTGCTGCTGCCACTCGTCATCCTCCCCTCCGATCAGATGAATTCCCTCAGAATCTGGGATGTCAATGCAAAGCAAGGGTTGTCCTAGGGGGGTGATATAAGTAGCAGGGTTGAAGGGTGCGGGATTGGACTCAATGAGGTTGACATTTTGGTGGTTTGGTAGGGGATTTTGGGTGATATGAGGCTGCTTTGGTGGTGGCTCGATGATATTCTGGTCAATGAGGTCTTGGATGTCATGGCGGAGGCGCATGCAATCATCAGTGTTATGGCCGGGGGCTTGGTGGTAAGTACATCGCTTGGACATATCGCAGTTAGGCGGGAGCGGGGTATTTCGAGGCTGGAGTAATTGGAGATGGCCTTTTTTGAGGAGGCGATCTAGGGCTGAGGAGAGAGAGATTTCTAGCTTGGCAAAACTGCGAGGGGGCTTTTTCTGGAAAGGGCGGTTGGAGGCATTTGCCTGGTTGGAGGGTTGGTATGGCCTTGGAGGATATGCCATGGGTTGGCCGCTAAGGGCATTGACATCCGGGGGATTCCGGGAGTAGTTGGGCCTTCTGGGCTGACTCGGAGGGTCTTCCTTTTTGATCTTCCCCTCCCTGATAGCATCTTCGATTCGGGTTCCGACTTCAAACAACTCCTCAAAGGTGGAGATGGACTGGTAGAATAATTTCTCATGATAGAGCGGCTGCAGATTCCGGATGAGCATCCTTACCTGTTCTTTCTCGATTGGCCGGTGGGTCATTTGGGCTACCTTGTTCCTCCATCTGCTCAGAAATGCAGCGAAGGATTCATTGTTGCTTTGCCGGGTTGTTTCCAAATCCCTGACGGTGACGTCCAGCTCTTGATTGTAAGAGTAATGATCGACGAAGACTCGAACAATGTCCTCCCAGGCCCGGGTTTTGGAGGCTTCCAAGGTTAGGAACCACGATAGTGCAGATTTTGCCAGAGTTTGCGGGAATAGCATCGCAATGTGCTCGTGGGTGCAACCCATGGACTGGAAGATACTCATACATAGCTTCACGTGGCTTTTCGGGTTTCCCGTTCCATCAAAGCGATCGATGGCAGGCATTTTGAAATTCTCTGGCAGTTTCAGCTTGACAGGCTCGAAGAGGCCTTCCAGATCTAACATGTAATCATCGATACCCTTGCTTTTCCTGAGTACGCTTTCCAGTTTGTCAACCTTGTCCAGTTTTTCTTGGAGCTTCTTCTCATACGTAAGCGGTGGGGCCCCTTGAAACCAATTTTCCTCCCCATTATTCTCATGTAGAGGAGGTTCAAACCCTGGTGGCGGAAACTCGGGCGGAGGTCGCGGCTGTTGCTGCTTCAGTTCTTCCATGAATTTTAGGACTTGGGCTAGACTGTCTGATTGTTGGCTTATAGTCGCTCCCAATTCAGTAACCTTGTTTTCCAACTCTTCCCTATTCATGCTGACGTAAGCTGTCGGACTGATTCTGATTAACCGATTATCCGAACTCCTGACCCACGAATAAGACCCTGACTGCTGCCCTTGGGAATCTATACTGACCTGACAGATTTTGAAAGGACTAGATTAGATCTTTGACAGTGGCGACTCTAGGCAGACAAAGATAGTGATGTGGACCGACTCGAAACAGTGCGTGCAAATTGATGGGGAATGGTGCATGCAAATGGGACAAACATGCGGATGTAAGCCCTAATCTATATGATGCTCCTATTTCTAACAGATAGCAGCTAAACAAATAAGGTCCTAGCCATACAGGGTGTGCTAACCTTACTTTCTAGTATGATCACCAAGGGATAACATGGATTTCCAAGATACTTCGGAAATTTTGGACAGAGTTTCTGTGGGAAACTGGTCAATATGGTCATATCTGGGATATTCGGACAGAGTTTCTGGGAGAAACTGGTTAATGTGGTTATATCTGGGATATCTGGACAGAGTTTCTGGGGAAACTGGTTAATATGGTTATATCTGGGATATTTGGACAGAGTTTCTGGGAGAAACTGGTTAATGTGGTTATATCTGGGATATCTGGACAGAGTTTCTAGGGAAACTGGTTAATGTGGTTATATCTGGGATATCTGGACAGAGTTTCTGGGGGAAACTGGTTAATATGGTTATAGTGATCATACTTTCTAGCAGGTTTTCATACTCCTATGTCTCAAGACCGACAAACAAGGCTTGCGGTGTATATCTTTGCGAGCATGGAGCAGACATCCTTGTCATGATGCTTAGGCAGGTCAACTCAATGTGACCACTTGTGAGTGATTGCCTTGGGAATCATAAGAAAGAGGTTCTGTTCTATGTCACATAAGCGTCTACATCGCTCAGGTAATCCCATCAGGGCATACAGCAGTTATATCACGTTGTCCTATCTGAAAAGATAAATGAACAGTCCTATGAAAGGTTCTACAGGAATCTATATGCAAAGGCTAGGTTTAGTCAAAGAGGGTCCGTTGACGAGAGTTCCAATATACCGTCAGGGAGACAGTACGGAGGTTTTTACTCTTTTTGATATACCTTGGAAGGTACAGTATCAACGGTGACTTGTGCCCTGGCACAGCAAGACCTGAACAATGTCAGCGCCGCGTTTCAGACACAGTCGGGAGGGTAAAATGCAGAGTGCAATGCGGTGAACCAGACACAGTAAAATGATGATTTTAAGGATGCTTCTTATGAGTCAAACCTCTGTATTATTTTGTTTTAAAATAAAAATCCCCAGCAGAGTCACCAGATTGTGGATACCGGAAGTGGACCACTTCTCTTGTTTGAGATTGTTTTGAAATTGATTTGAATCAAAGAAAGAAAAATAGGTCTGTTGAAAACAGATACAGAGTCGCCACTTGGTCTTTAAGGAACCAAGAAACCTAATTTTGACTCACCCAAGCGGATAAGGGCACCGGCCCTTCATAACCAAAGAACTTGGTTCGGGGTTTTGGTACGAGAGAGGAAGGAGCCTTTGTCGCGACTAAAACACCCTCAACTCGCCCCGTCTTTCGACGGGCCTCAATTAGCATCCAAATAATCATTTTATACTATGTTTTGGTTCGACAATTAATACTATTGTAGTATATTACATCACATAAGAAAACTTGAAATTGGAAGATCAAAAGATAAGATATCATTCATAAGATCTAGCCAAATATCATGCAATGTAAAGTGAAAGATCACACAAATAAACCTAGGAAAAATCGTCTAAATCATATATCAATTAATCAAGTTTTCCTAATCTAAAGGGGGACATGAATTGTTCTTGAAACAAATAAACAAAGAAATCAAAATATGTTTAACAAGCTAGTATGATGCATGTTATTCTTTGAGAAAATAAGATCTCTCAATCCCCGGGACGGATGAGAAAGGATGATTAGATCAAAGGGGAAGCATGAATGTGTGATCGAGTTCATTCCTTATAATCTCCTTAGATTAAGAGTTACAAAAACCCCCAAATCTTGCATGAATGCAATGTATGTATCTAAAAATGTGCAAAGGTTGTAGTGTGTTTTGTGTACATGGATTTCTAGAATGGCTTAGAAGTCTAAAATGGGCAAGAATGAATGAATGAAATCAACATGGGATATATACAAATGTAGTATGAACCACTTCCTAAGATATGAACTAATTTGGAATGCATATAAGCCTCAAATCAAAGAATGAAAGTTAAAGTGTACTTGCTGTGAATAGTGGACAGAACAGTAGCATGATCTTTTGGAATTTGAAAAGAGGGGTTAGGAATGTTTTCAATGCATGATTTGTTATGGAGATGTTCCTTATTGTGTCTAGAACACAACCCAAAAGGCCAATCTTGAATATCTATCACAGATTGAGAGAAATTACATAAACAATAGAGGTCACTCAGAAACAGAGTTCGTACTGTCGTCTGAAATGTTAGAAAATCTTAGAAAATGAAAAAGAATGATCTAGAGGTCCATTTTATATAGAAAGTTTCCTAAGACATTGAATTTTAAAGGAAAAATAATTTAGTACCACCCCTTTTGGAAAAGTTTTCTGGAAAAGAGGTCGTAAGTTGACCTAGCTGCTGTGACAGCAAAAACAGAATGTTTGGAAGGAATGTTGGGACCCAAATGGATCATTTCCAAGTACTTCCAAGTCAAACCAAAAATCATGGGTGTTCTCCAATGAGTTAGGAAGACTTTCCAAGTGGCCTTGTATCCATATGTTGAGTATTGTGTTCTAGAAAAATCTTTGAACTCAACTCACTCACTGTTTTGACTCATTGTTTTGAAGATTTTGGAGAAAACAAAGTTTTGTTTCTTGAAACCAAATGAGAGGGATTGAGAGGGGTTTTGAAATAGATGTTTTGAAAACATGTTTTCAACACTCAATAAGGATCATAGCCACTTAGAATACCTACATCAAACTCATCATTTAAGAACCTCCAAGATTGTTGGAGAGATTTATTTTATTTTTGGGCATAACTTCAATACATTCCAAGAATACCTTGGAAGTATTGAGGTTATGATCATCATCTATCAAACATGTTTTTGAGGTCAAGAGCTACTATCCATAAGGATTCACTCACCCCAAACTTCATGTCATCACTTAGATGATGATGAACTAGTAAGTAAATAAAGAAAAGAAAAAGAAATGAGATAAGGAGAGATGAACATATATATAATCAAGCAAGTAGATGATAATCAATAGATGATATTCATGAAGCATGAGACTTGTAGATTGGTGTATCACTCATATGTAATGACACTAGACATGGAAGAAGCTTCCACACTCTTGAATGCTCACTAAAATGGTGGTTGGGAGTATTGAATGTTGAAGTAAATGGAAGTAATGAAGTAAAAACAAAGTTAGAACTCACTTTTGTTTTGAAAAATCAAAGAAGAAAGCTTCTTTTCTCTCCACTCTAACCTTATCTCTACACTTTCTCTCCCAAACTTTCTCTAAACTTGCATTTGACTCCCCCCAAAATGAGGAGTAATGGGGTGTTTATATAGGCCAACTTGGGGTGTTTTTGGGATTTAGAAAGTACTCCCATTGGTCCCAAGCATCTGAAATCATGAAACTACGTCGTTTTGGATTTTAATTAATCAAAATGGGACCACAAAAGTATTTACAAAAACTTGCTGTTCTGGAGGGGAGTGCCGCGGCGGCACTGCTCCTCCCTTCGTCTGGATAATGCTGTTTAGGCCCCCCGAAGTTCCGGTATTCGCGAAAAGGCCCTATTTTGTCCGAAATTCACAGAAAATGCGTACGAACTCCAAATCGAGGTTGTGATATACCGTTGGAAAGGTAATGGAGTCTACTTTACATAAAAAATAGTTCGGGGATAGGTCACTTTGAAAAGTTTTGCGGTATTCGCGATAAAAGCCGATTTGATCGCCTTTTTCGCCTTTGGAAATTCATAATAAATTCGTTTTAAATCCAGAAATTATGTGCGATATACCGTTGGAAAGCTATTGACCTCTAGTATCCATGAAAAATATTTGAAAATTGTTTCGGTGCCCCGATTCCAAAGTCAAATCTTGGTCAAACCGGTCAAACCTGGGATTCCCGGGAAGTTCTGGGAACCTCTGGGAGCTCCCAGGAGCTGATGTTTTCGCTCGATTTTCTTTTGGAACTTGTTTTAATACTTTTCTCATGATTTAGAATGGTTCTGGTGAATTCAGACAATTTCGGTCAAACTTGGTCAAACTCTGGTCAAACCTGGTCAAACCTTGGTCAAACCGGTCAACGGGGACTTTCGGGGAACTTCCGGGACTTCCGGGGGTCTCCGGGAGCTGACGATTTCATCCAGTTTTACTTAAAAACTCATTTTATCACTTTTCTTACGACGTAGCATGTTTTCAGAACTTTGGGACCAAATCTGGGAGTTTTCGGGCTTTCAGGAGCATTTTGGTCATTCTGAGCATTCTGAGAGATAGAGCTGACTTCCGAGAGTCCTTTTGAGTCTTTTACGATCATTGCGAACCACCAAGCTATGGGTCTCCTAAATCTGATAGCCGAAAAAATGGGGTGTCTACAACAAGCTTCTCACCAAATCTTTACTTGTTGAGAAGCTTGTGCATATGAGAAGCTTCTTATAATCGCATTGTCCTATCCTTGTCTAGGGGTGGAATTCCTCAGCGATACACACTTGTATGACCATTGGATGTCACTGAATATTTGTGGGAATACTATAAATTTGCATTTATAGGGTTTTAAAAATTGTGTGATTGTTCTGTAAGTTTTGGCATATAATGACTTGGAGGTTAAAGCATATTTGCTCAAAGATAAATGAATCTCTCCATACTTGTTTCAAAAAAATATTTTGCCCATATGGTTAATTTCTATTTCTTCATCTACTAGTTTTACATTTAAAATATAGAATTTCAAATACATTCAAAATGGTTATCTATTAACATGTGGCTTGAAATACTGTGACATACATTGACAAAGGTCACCTGAAAAAATTTCCTGGATGATGTGGATAAACATATTTGGTTTTGATGTGGGAATTAGAGATTTTTTTCAATTTTTAGAAAGCTTCAATTTAATGCTTTAAATTGCGGGAATTTCAGTCAAAAGTCCTATAAATAGGATGTTTTTTAGTTAAGTATTGTTGGGATTGTGGAACCTAATTTCATCAGAAGTATTTCCAATCAAAGGCGAATGACTCGAAGAACTAAGGGATCGTCCGAGCAGTGAGCCCGCACAGACGCAGTGATTTTGGGATTCAAAAATGAAGTAAAACTCTTTGGAATCTCGTCCACATAGAAGCTTGCCCGAGGGAGGCTCGCTCGAGCAACACGCTCAATTTAGGTTTTTGTTTCCTATTTTGATTAGAAAAGAATTTTGTGTTTCCTGTTTTGATTAGGAAAAAGGAGCTTGGTTCCAAAAGCCTGCAAAGACATGTTTTGGAATACAAGCAAGCAAGCGTTCACTATCTTTATATGAGTAGCGATGAGTTCACTTCTTCTTCATCCCACATGATAGATGATATAAATATATGCAGTCTTGTATAACCTTATATTAGTCATTCCATAAATAAAAGTGAATTATACTTCCATGATCAATCAAATTTATTTGTTGTCTCTTTCTTTACCTGTACGTTATCATTACATTATGAAATGTGTGTATGCACATGTACATCAAAGATAATAGAAATTGAGAAAATTGAAAATAGAGGGACTAGAGTGAAATTGGTCCCAAAAGTTGCAGGATGAAAAGTGTAATGTGAATTGGGAGGATTAAAACCTACGCCTAAGACGTCGAGAAAGTTGATGTCGGCCACCTCGAATTGGTCCTTAGTCCTAATTACAGGGTGAGGCCATGATTTATAGACATATTGAGTTATACAGGGCTTTCACTGCTCACAATTTTTGCTCATGAATACACTTTGGCCTAATTACACTTTGGTCTCTGATTTCTTTATTTCTCTATCTAATTAGCAATTAGTATTACTTTGGACATAGACTATACTTTAACAAATTTGCTTTGAAGCAAAAGTGTTGTGGCAACTGGGATGATTTTTCTCCAACAGACACACCAAAAACAAAAATGCATGGAGCAAATATGGCAAATTTGCATAATAAAAAAGATGCAACAAATCAATCATTCAAGAGTATTTTATTCAAGTGCTCGAGAGAGGGTGAGGGAAAAAAATAATAAACTAATCAACATTCGATGCATTTGTTGGAGATCAATGCAAGCTTTTAGCTTTGTATGCTCTATTTAATACACCACCCAACTACCTAGGTAAGTTGGTCGTGCATTTAGCCTTCCATGGAGAGGTCTCACTTTTAACTAGCTCTAAATAGCTTCTTTAGGCTCCCTCTTGCATGTGGGCATCCTGGGATTGTTGGGAATTTAACACGCAGAACCAAATTACCCCAAATAAACACATACACACACACACACACACACACACACACATACATGAGCAGTAACTAAACATGCACACCAAAGAAAAGACACACAGATTTCTACGCGGTTCAGCCAAACACCTGCCTACGTCCACACCCGAGGATCCATTATTTCACTATTGAGTAAAACATAGTATCAGTTACATGGAGTAAATTCCATAACCCAAATACAAGACCCTTGTACTCTTCCCACTCAATACCCCAAAGAGCTTGACACAATTAATCACTACAACATAGAGAAATCACAGAGATATAGAAATACACATCCCTGCCTCACATCCCTATCATTGTGAACAACCCTCACAGAATGATTAATATCTCTGTCATCCTAGACTATGCACCCCCATGAGGGGACACCCCCAACTTGGTACACCAATGGCTTACCTAAATTTCTATACAACATTCCTATATGTAGAATTTATGACTCATTACTTGTTGGATAAGTAATACAACTCTATCAAGGAAACCAAATCTCAATAGGAATCTAGCCAAATCACAATCCCTAAATTAATGGGACTATCCCACATGTGATATAATCCCAACAATCACCCCCTTTATCACTTGTCGGGAAACTGCCCAATCAATCTATCACACATGACCAGCACCTCCTCAACCAGAGCACTCACAAAGCTGACGACTTTGTATCCACTTATCACCGACCATCTTCCGTACCAGCATGCACACCCCGAATCAACATAGTCTCAACATCCCAAATTCGTCAAACTACGACCAATACATGTGCAAGCCCGAAGTTAATTATATCCATTAACTCCACCGGAAAAGAGTCTCGATCCCTCTTTCTCCCCAACATGATTTCCCCTCACTATCGTTTGAATCATGAACAAACCATCCACGCACTCACTTATATAAGATTTTTTCATCGAGAACTTGGGAGTACAACTCTAACAACCAGACGACATAAACCATACACACTTCTCTCAGCCACCGTGTATAATTTCAGCAATAATATTAGATTCCTCAACAACTTTGGGATCAATATCACACCACCCAATTAGCGAACTTGCTCCAAAAATATTTGATCACCGTTCCTACGTGCAGTATCCTAACAATTACCTCTATTGAATAATTGCGCCTATGTCTACCCACGCCTTCTTGGAAGCCATAAAATTTTTTTCTCCAGAAGCACATACTTACCGTACTCGGAATCTAACAACCCAAGAGAAATGCCCGTATGAGTGGAATGTGAGAACCTCTCCACCACACGCAACCTGCTACATTCACAGTAGCATCAAAATTATTTTTCGCCCCTAGATCCCAACCTGCTGCTATATATATATATAGGATCTATAACCAAGAAAAATAAATTCCAATCCGTGCAAGATTTCATAAATCCGCACCAACAGATGAATATGCAGCGCCCAAAAAACCTTAGGAACCATCTCTGATCCAAATTCCAAGAAACATAGCTTATCCCCATAAGCTCCTTGAAATTCGAACCAATCATGATTGAAGTTTCGATACACCATGCCACATGGAATAATTTACCATGACAAACTTCAAAAAATAAATCTGAAGCCTGTCATTCATGGGACTATGACCATGACTACCATCACCACGCTACTAACATGTTCACCTGCTCCTTTTTTTTTTTCTTCATCCTATGTTATCTTTTAACCACCGTACTGCTAATCTCCACTGTTACTGTACGCCTTTGTCACCATGATCTGACAATCTGGCTCTGATACCACTTGTTGGGAAATTGACACGCGGAATCAAATTTTCCCAAATAAACACACACACACACATACACATATATGAACACTAATTAAACATGCACACCAAAGAAAAGACTCACATATTTCTACTTGGTTCGGCCAATCCCTGCTTACGTCCACACCCGAGGATCCATTATTTCACTATTGAGTAAAACATGGTACAAGTTACATGGATTAAATTCCATAACCCAAATACCAGACCCTTGTACTCTCCCCACTCAATACCCCATAGAGCTTGACACAATTAATCACTGCAACATAGAGAAATCATAGACATAAAGAAATACCTATCCCTACCTCACATCCCTATCATTGTGAACAACCCTCACAGAATGATTAATATCTCTCTTACCCTAGACTTCCCCATGAGGGGAGACCCCCAACTTGGTACACCAATGGCTTACCTAAATTTCTATATAAAATTTCTATATATAGAATTTATGACTCATTACTTGTTGGATAAGTAATACAACTCTATCAAGGAAACCAAATCTCGATAGTAATCTAGCCAAATCACAATCCCTAAATTAATGGGACTATCCCACATGTGATATAATCCCAATAATCACCCCCTTTATCACTTGTGGGGAAACTGCCCAATCAATCTATCACACATGACCAGCAACCCCTCAACTGGAGCACTCACAAAACTGTCGACTTTGTAACTGTATATCACTGACCATCTTTCGTACCAGCATGCACACCCCAAATCAACATAGTCTCAACATCCCCAATTCGTCAAACTACGACCAATACATGTGCAAGCCCAAAATTAATTATTTCTATTAACTACACCAAAAAAGAGTCTCGATCCCTCTTTTTCCCCAATAGGATTTTCCCTCATTATCGTCTGAACCGTTAACAAACCATCCACGCACTCACTTATAAAAGAAATTTTCATCGAGAACTTGGGCGTACAACTCTACCAACCAGACGATATAAACCATCCACACTTCTCTCAACCGCCGTGTGTAATTTCAGCAATAATATTAGATTCCTCAGCAACTTTGGGATCAATATCACACCACCCAATTAGGGAACCTGCTCCAAAAATATTTGATCACCATTCCTACGTTCAGTATCCTAACAATTACCTCTGCCAGATAATTGCGCCTATGTCTGCCACACCTTCTTGGAACCCATCAAATTATTTTTTCCAGAAGCACATACTTACCGTACTCGGAATATAACAACCTAAGAGAAATGCCTGTATGAGTGGAATGTGAGGACCTCTCCACTACACGCAACCTGTTACAATCACAGTAGCATCAAAATTATTTTTCACCCCTAGATCCCAACCTACTGTTATATATATATAGAATCTATGACCAAGAAAAGTAAATTCCAATCCATGCAAAATTTCATAAATCTGCACCAACAGAAGAATATGCAGCGCCCAAAAACCTTAGGAACCATCTTTGACCCAAATTCCAAGCAAAAGCTTATCCCTATAAGCTTCTTGAAATTCTA
This sequence comes from Hydrangea macrophylla, assembly GCA_033977485.1. NCBI lineage: Eukaryota > Viridiplantae > Streptophyta > Magnoliopsida > Cornales > Hydrangeaceae > Hydrangea > Hydrangea macrophylla. The sequence goes on from CM066986.1 coordinate 8,896,529, forward strand.
ACCAGTCCCAGTCATGATTAAAGTTTCTCTACACTATGCCACATGGAATAATTTACCATGATAACTTAAAAAAATAAATCTGAAGCCTATCATTCACGGGACCATGACCATGACCACCGTCACCACGCTACTAACATGTTTACCTGTTCCTTTTTTTTTTCTTCATCCTATATATGTTTTCTTTTAACCACCGTACTGCTAATCTCCACTGTCACTATGCGCCTCTGTCACCATGATCTAACAATCTGGCTCTGATACCATTTGTTGGGAATTTAACACGCGGGATCAAATTTTCCCAAATAAACACACACACACACACACATGAGCACTAATTAAACATGCACACAAAAGAAAAGACATAGATTTTTACGTGGTTCGGCCAAACACCTGCTTACGTCCACACCCGAGGTTCCATTATTTCACTATTGAGTAAAACATGGTACAAGTTACATGGATTAAATTCCATAACTCAAATACAAGACCCTTGTACTCTCCCCATTCAATACCCCAAAGAGCTAATCACTGTAACACAGAGAAATCACAGGGATAAAGAAATATCCATCCCTACCTCACATCCCTAGCTATCATTATGAACAACCTTCACAGAAAACTCCAATGGTTAATCTCTCTCACTCTAGACCATGCACCCCCATGAGGGGAGACCCCCAACTTGGTACACCAAGGGCTTACCTAAATTTCTATACAACATCCCTATATATAGAGTTTATGACCTATTACTTGTTGGATAAATAATACAACTCTATCAAGGAAATCAAATCTCAATAGAAATCTAGCCAAATCACAATCCCTAAATTAATGAAATTATCCCACATGTGATATAATCCCAACAAGATGAGACTATTGGGGATTAGTCTAGTCAATCGATTGGGACACCCCTTACGTTTACTGAGGTGGTTTTTTTTTTTTTTTTTTTTTTTCTGTGTATCAAACTTCATGTTTTATTTGGAGATGGTCTTAAGCCTTAATCGCATCTCTTTCCTTTCAAAAGTCATATCAGTACTTCACTACTGTACTAATTAAAATAGTTTCCCATCTAAATATTGCACTTACTATAATTTTTTGGGTGCGTTTGAAAGTCTGGAATTGTGAACGAGCCCATTATGTATTAGTCTGTTTTGTGATGTTTGGTTTTCCAAATTAACAAAGGGCTTTTTAAATTCCTAAACACAACCCCTTTTTATAGAGCTTATTATGTTTGACAAGTAACAAGAGTAGGAAACCAATCAGGATAACAAACTAGCCAAATTAACAATTTCTAACTCAATGTGATTATCCCACATGTGATAGAATCTCAACATTTTACTGCTTTTTAAAAAGCCAAAATTTTCAAATAGCTGGAATAAGCTCAAAAAAGAGACTATATAGCTATTTAAAAGCAGCAAATTTAAACTTCTCCAACAAAGTTGAAACTCTCTAATTCCACAGTAATATCAAACATTAAGGGCTCGTTTGGTAACGTTGTTGTTTTCTGTTTTCTGTTTTTAGAAAACAAAAATTGAAAACACGTTTGGTAACGTTTTTGTTTTTTGTTTTTAAAAAACGTTTTCAAATTTTGGGTAAAAAATGAAAACAGCAAAAAGTCGTTTTGAGTTTCCTGTTTTTGTTTTTAAAAAAAAAATCAACAATGTTACCAAACAAGTTTTTGTTTTTTTTTTAAAAAAAAAAAAAAACCAAAACTAGTCTTCGTTTTTAAAAAACTAAAAACTCAAAACAGGAAACGTTACCATGCGAGCCCTAAATAACTTTTTAAAATATCTCTACTGGGAAACCTCTTTTTTCCAAACGGGTGGTTCTTTTAGTTGATTAAAAGACACTATGGCCACTTTTCTAATAAAGCATTCATTATGGCTTTTACATCTACCTCTTCATGTCCTTAATCTGGGAATTAAACATCACGAAGGAAATCATTTCCCACCAAGATGGAAGTATGTAATGCAGTTTTTTTGTATATATATTTTTAACCGGAAAGTCCAATCCTCTTGGAGTTACTTGATACGGTTAAAACCGATATTGCATAAAATTGTAGAGAGAGATAAGAGCACCGTTATGGGCAAGACCCAAAACATAAGAAGATAGAGAGAAAAACAAGAATAGATTTCATTGGAGAGAGAAGAGGTGGGAACCGAATCTTAGAGAGGGGGAACTGATACTAGTTTTGGATAATCATTCATTTACCATTATGCTATTTAAGAGTATTACAAATAACTACCCATGCATGCAAAAAGGAAACATGTGCTAAGTGGGGCCTAACTTACCGAACGTGTAGATCAATGCTAGTGCCTAAGAACAAGAAAATTCATGCTAACAACAAGATGGTGGAGCTAAACTAGGTAGTGGAGACAATGGTTGACCAAGTCTTCTCATTACATCCACCTAGGCCTGGCAAATGGGCGGGCTTGGGCGGGTTCGGGTCGGACCGGGTCTGGGGCGGGTTTGATTGTGTTCGGGTCGGGTTATCGGCGGGTCGGGTCGGCTTATGATCCATGACCCAAAATTTTTTTTTCCTCCCAGTAAAACTTATTTATTTATATTTATAATGTTTTTTTTGGGCTATATATGTATAAATTTTTTTTTTATTTTAGCCTTTTAAATTTTTTCCCCCTCCCCTTTTTCCCCTACTTTCTTCCCTCTAACTTTTAACTTGATCAAATCTATTTAGATGGAAAAAAACTAATTATTTAAGTTAGCAATTATTCATTTGTTGGGCTAAACACACACACACATATATATATATATATATGTATATACACTTTACTACTATTTGATTTTATAATATCAACCAAATTACAGTCCTACTATAATTATATTACAGACCATAGAATCAACCAAATACTCTCATCTTCTCCCATTGAATCACCTCCAATCTCTTCTATCAGTTCATAAGCACAAAATGCACCTGTAAATGAACCATTAAAAAAAATGAGCCACTAGCTAAAAAAATAAAAGTAAAAGGAACACATAGAGAGATGTTGAACATGTATTGTTATACCTAATCAAAAGAATTTCAACATTGGTCAGGTCCCGCAATTACACCTTCAAAGTCTTCCACAAGTTCTTCCTCAGATTCATCAAAAGCTATATTAAATTAAAACAATGTTAAATAGATACAAGAAAATTAGACATCAAATAGAAATATTAACATTTTACCTTTGGTTCCGTATAGTCAATCCCTTGTACATAGCAAAGCCTCGACATTCGTAGGCAACATTGAACTTCGGTATTTTCCTACGATTTGACCTCCAATGCTGAAAGATGACTCTGACGCGACAGTAGTTATAGGAATACTTAATATATCACGTGCCATAGAAGCAAGCTCAAGATATCGAATCTTATTTGCCTTCCAGTAACTTAAAATGTCTATATTCTCTTTCCTGTCAATCCTATTTTCCTCCAAATACAAGTCTAATTGCGACTTGTGTCTATTCAAGTCATATTGTTGACTCTCGAATGAATCGAACTCCTACATTAAGTTTGATAGTAAGTGCATTGAAATAATGAAGAGAAAGAAGAAAACACGTTATTATAATAATAAACAACTACCCATTTGAGCTTGCAATATGCCTTAACATACTAGATGTACCACCCTTTGAGCTTGCAATTAAATCTTGTTTGCAAACTCTACATCTGGCCCTTTGCTTCCCATCACTACTCAAAGGCAATTTCTCAAAATCCTCCCACACAACGGACTTTTTGCACCGTTTGGAACTCGTCGCTGAGCTTTGCTCCACATCATGTTCATCAATATTTTCCTCCATAGTAAAGAATCTAAAGATTTGCATAGAAATGAGAAAACGTTCTAGAAAAGATATTCTATCTTTCTATCCTAGCCATTGGAGTTACCATATTCATCCATAAAGTTCACAAGAAAAAAGAAAGAAAAAGACAAGAAGCTCAATAATTTAGAATCCACATCTTCCAGGTTCCTCATCATGTCCCCATTCTAAAGAACCCCACGAGGTGTGTTACTTTATTCAGAAAATCTCTATCTTATCTAAAGAATCTAGCTAGAGAGAAAGAAAGAGAAAAACCGTAAGAGATACACTTGTAAGAGAATCTATCTAATCTAAAGAATCTAGCTAGCAATTTTAAATTGAAGCTAGGACTAAAGTGCATTGCTTATCAAAGTTGATGCATAGATGGACACAAAGTGAGGAATAGATGGACACAAAGTGAGATTAGTGAAGGTGGTGAAATAGTAGGGTCCTTTTTAGTTTTGCTTGTCAAAGTTGCCAATTTTCATTTTTATTTTTTATTTATTATTTTGAAATCTCTTGTTTTTTTTAGTTTGTTGTGAATTTGAGAATTTGGATGGGTTTGAAAACTAGACCTAGTAAATTAAGTCCATTGGATGGGTGAGAAAATGATCAGAATGTTGAAGCAAATGTGTAGCTGTATAGGAACATATATAGTACAATTAATTAATTAACCCAAAAGTAACAAATAGGAGTAGTGGAGTACCAATGTCAAGTTATTATTCAAACAACAATCAGGATTAAGGGGGCGTGGGAGTTCAATTTAAGTGATGTGTGCGTGGGAGTCCGTGTCCAACCTAAAATCATTGCTAAAACTGGTTCTTTATAAATTACCTTACATGATATTGGTACTCATTAGAACCGGATTTAATAGGAATGAGATTGAACATAGTATGGTTTTGTTTTGTGGATTCCCAAACAGGTCCCTAATCTTTTCTTGTGAAGACAATGAAGAAAAGAAGAAGAAGAAGAAGAAGAAGAAGAAGAAGAAGAAGAATAAGAAAATTTTTAAAATTTTACCCTTCTTCCTCCTCTCTTGGGTTGGATTAATGAGACCATGATCAGAAAGATAACCAGTATTCTTCCTCCTCTCTTGGGTTGCATCCAATTTGTAAGTAGTCTTATCAGAATTTCCATTGATGGAATTCATTAGAGATGAAGACAAGGAAGATGAAGGGGAAGGAGAAGAGGATGAGGCTGGTGAAGAAGACAAGCAATCTACAATGAAACTCTTCTTCATGGCATTAATGGAAGATGATGAGCAACAAGAAGAAGAAGAAGAAATGTCAAATACTTGTACTCCAAAGAGTCTTAGTTCACCACAAACAGTACTAGCTCTGTAAATTGTGCAAGTTCTTGAATTAATCTTTTGCCATTAAATGGGGTGAATTGAATTGGATTTTAAGGTTCATGAATTTCAGAGAATTACTTGTTGGAAAGTATGTTCTACAAGCATTTTGTTTGTCAAGAGGCCATGAACCCACATTGCAGTCTCTACTCAATGATCTAACTTCTATGGAATCATTATAAAAGAAAAAAAAGGAAACCCTGTAATAATGCTTTTAATTGTATAGAGCAGATTAGCAAATGGGTATGTAAAGTTATAGCAGATTAAAAAACTATTTGAACCCAGAAATTGAATTTTTTTTTGAAATCAAGCAGTCTCGGTTCCTGTGCATTTGACGATATATAAATGTGTGTGTATATATATATATAAGTGTGTTAAAAAATGATTAACTTTGAACCCAGAAAAAATGAACTGATCCAGAGTCCTGAATCAAATCGGTTTCGAGGGTTTTGTGGGTTTACATCAAAGAAACAAACGCTATCCACGAATCAAAACTTGAACCCCAACCAATGCAATAAATTTCAAATTTTGATCATTTAGATTCAAATTGGGTTTTGAAGAATGTGAAGAAACAAAACAAAAAAACTGAGGAAAAAAAAAATAGAGAACATGAACACCAATAATGATGAATATAAAATATAATACCTGAATTCAACAACCCATAAGCTATACTTTGCACGAACCAGTCTGAATCGGTAAAAATTTGTGCCCAAATTCCAAAAAAAAAAAATCAAGTGGGTCTATCATCTATGGAAGAAAACGAAGAAAATAAACAAAAAAAAATGGAGGAGAAAATACAGAGATAGTAGCAGATCTCACCTTACTTAGACTGAAAAGTAGCAGATTTTATCCGATGTAGCTTCGCCATCGAACTCCCGATGTAGCTTCGCTTGAAGTTAAAGTTTGGTAGAAATTGAGTAGCAAATCTTGATTTACAGTTGAAAATGGTGGAGAGACGCACCGATCTTCTTGATGTTTGAAGGAGAAGAGAGAGAGGAGAGAGAGAAGATAGAGAGAGAGTCGTCTGTTTGAGAGTGAGAGTGAGAGAGAGAGAGTAGAGAGAGAGAGGATGAATAAACTTGAAAACCCTAGAAACTTAGACTGAAGAGAACCCGCGTATAACCCGAGGATAACCCGCGTATAACCCGAAGTAAATTTTGGTAAACCCGAAGTCAGCCCGCGTAAAAATTTCTTAAACCCGCAAATGAAAAAGCACGGGCTGATTTGGGCGGGCTTGTAGGAATGGGCTTCTTTTGCCAGGTTTACATCCACCCACTCAACGTGTAGTTTTTTAACTTACCCAATTAGTTCCCTAATAGTGTAGTTTTTTTTTTTTAAAATGGTAATACACATAACTATTGAGGGGTAAAAATATAAATACAAGTATATTCGGGGCGGGGGCGGGTTTTTTGACCCTACCCCGACCCCGACCCGACCCCGACCCGGGTTTTGAAAACCTCCCCCATACCCGCCCCTAACCCTATTAAGCCTCCCACATACCCTACTTATTAGGGGCGGGGCGGGGCGGAGAACCCGGAAAACCCACCCCATTGCCATCCCTACGCATGGCTCGGCTAGTTAGGATATATAGTTGCGTGGCTTGAGTAGTGTATGGGTTTGCACGTGTCATTGCTCTTCGAATGCTATTCAGGTCTGAAATTAGTGTTGTTTTTTTTTTTTTTTTTTTTTTTTTTTTTTTTGGTTAGATTGAAAAATACTGTAGTTATTCTTTGAGTGATAAAATGGTTAAGTCTACATTTTTTGGGTCAAAGCCCTGACACTAATGTCAATTAAGTATACATAAATAATTACTGGTGGACAATTCAGAATTTTCTTTTGTGGTATAGCAACGGCGGTTACATAGTTAAATTGGTTGTTTAATAAATAAATTAAAAAATAATACTCAATGGAATGTTAATAACATCTCACAATTGTAACAAATATAAATTGGTGGTTTAATAAACAAATTAAAAAAATATACTCAATGGAATAGAAATACCGCGTTACAATTGTAACAAATATTGTTGTAACAAGTTGTTGTGCAATTGTAAATGTAGCATGATAAAGTATGGAGTTTTTTTTTTTTTTTTTTTTTTTTTTTGTAATCGTGGGAGTCCGGGCTAATTTGCGTGCACATCGATTAATCTCACGAGGTCAGGGCGTCCGGGTGAATCACCTGTGGCCACCCCCTTGAGATTCGAATTTGAGACCTCTGAGTAAAACACCCAGAAGCCATGTCATCCGGCCACAAGAAGAGTGGTTAATAAAGTATGGAGTTGCTACATATTACTAGTTCAGAAATATTTAACTTAATTTTGACAATTATTAATACTTCAAAGAGTGTAATTTTATTCACTCTAGAATTGTTTACATTTTATTTGCCCTTCTTTTCTATTAATTAATGCACTGGGGTACTTCAGTACTTTATACTATTAATTAATTCTTATTTAATTTCGAATTCCACTATATTAAGAGAAATACTACACACACATGCTAAACCACACCCCAAACCACACCCTTACTTTAAATACATGTACCCTGTGCTGTGTAAGTGGTGCACAGAAAAGTGTGAAAATTCAAACAGCACAAGGTACATGCATTTAAAGCAAGGGGTGTGGTTGGGGGTGTGGTTTGGAATGTGTGTGTAGCATTTCTCCTATATTAATCAATGAGGGATGAGAGCGAAAAATAAATAAATAATTTTATAACGAGCAAAATTGTATTGCACTTCAAATATAGGGAAGGAGAGTACGTACAAAACTGTTTTCTTATCTGAAAGTTACAGATTTTTGTTTCTTTCAAACAAGTGGCCCACAAAATCAACATTGACCGAATTTTAAATATCAATCAGTCAACGATCAATTTTGTCGGTTTCTCCATTTCTCATTCTCACCTCTTAAGTCTAAGTGAAGAAAAAAATCCAAGGCACGATATTGGACTGAGGCTACGTTGATTGTGAATTCAACGCACACTTAGAATATTCAAATTAACGTTCAATTTTCAAAGTTTTCTAGATTACTAAAGGGTGTGTGTGATAAAATGGAAAATTAAGTAATGAAAATTAAATATTTTGAATTTTAAAAACTGAAAATATTAAATGATTGAATTTGCAGTATTGAAAATAGTATTTCAAATAATGTAATAGACTGTATTCAATGATTATTTTTAGTAAAACTTTTCACTTAAAGTTTTTAGTGAATTTTTTACTGCTTTTTTAATTAAGTGATATGTTATCAAATAAACTGAAAAAAAAATAAGTGTTAAAAATTTTCATTTTCAGCACTTAATTCAATTATCAAACACACCCTAAAAAATGACATATTCAAAGTGACGTGTGTTAACTCTCTTAGAAATCTTCCATGACACGCTGCATCAAAAATTATCCCAAGATGAAATGTAAGTAAAGATTTTTCACTAAATTACATATTTTTAAGATACTTTAGACTCTTAAGTTCAGAACGAGATTTAACGTTAATTATCTTCTTTTTTTTTTTTAGTAAAGGTCTCTCCACACAAAATGTCACTTAACTAATTATTTAATTTGATTAAGTTTCACTAATTACTGATTTTTGACGAAAATTAAAAAGTTGTCCTTTTAATTCAAATAATCCAGTACGAGAAATTTCTAGTCAAATTTGTATTTTAAACACAACTAAAAACATATATTATATATATATATATATAATTAAAATCTCACAATTGAAACTTCTTTTAAGCAAATAAAAAATTTTCAATTCTCGCAACAATACAAAAATAAAATTAACTTTTTTAAAAGAGTGTTGATAAGGGCACATTTATGTTTTAATTAGGGCACCTAATTTTAAGTCAAAGAAAATAATTTTTTTATCTTTTACTTTAATTAGTAAGGGCACCTCACTTATTGTACTACATATTATATTTTATAAATAAACTTAAACTATCCCAATTGATAAAAATTAGTGCAAAATAAACTTGAACCACCCAGTTTAAACTATTTCTATATGAAATTAATCGTTTCAATTGAGTGCTCTACTTCCGTATGAGCTCGACTCAAGAGATTATGGCCTCCTCCCTCGGTTTGTATACAAAGATATTGATACTCCAGAATTTAGAATTATTTATTTATTTTTTTTATTTTTTTCTTTCATAAAGCTTGCTCATGGAATTAAAGTGATCAATCTTTTGTACTATCATACAATCAACCAAGATAAACAATTATGGTACTGCTAAACTGTCAATGAAAAAATATGGCGTTACATTGATATCTGCATGTTGGTCTTCTATTATATTTGGTAAATGTACCAAATAATTTTCAACATATTCTATTCTTAATTTTTGTATCGGCATGTCCTGAATACAAAAATATACGAACATCATCTACTAAGGAATTCATTGTATTGAGTCAAAAATAATAATTAAAACATGGTAGAATAATTAACTAGTAAAACGGAGTAAAATAGTTTGAAAAAAATAAACAAAAAAAGCAAAACGTGGTTGAAATGAATTTTTTTTATTTTTTATTTTAAATCAATCTCAACTGCTCATACAAGCAATTAGAAGTTAAACAGAACCAAATATGGAAGATTACATGACAAGAACAAAAAAGAGAAGAAACAAACTTTGATTCTAGCACAAACAAAAGGAGATCAGATGCTAACAAATTCCATGTTCATGAAATCATTGAAATTATGACAAAAAAAAAAAAAAAAGTGTTTAAACAATAAAATAAAAGACTGCAATGGTTTTTTCACAGTTTCACGTAAACACATATTTAAGTAGTTGGGTTAGTCTACGATCTCGTGTAGTATGTTTCGTTTTCAGTTATATGTACAAACTAAATTAATCACAAGTCAAAATTTTAAGGGGTCGAATATACAGATTAACGAGGGTTTCAAGACATAGGTTTTCTTTTGTTTATAATAAACCCTAAAATAGTGCATGATTAGAGATTCACATGGAATGAAAAAAATGAAGATCAGAAGTTAGAGAGGAATAAGAAAGAGAGATTGAGACTCACTGGATATCAGTTGAATAACAAGCACATCCTTTACTTAAAAAGCCAAAAAAATAAAATAAAACCTAATATATAATTTGTGAGAGATATCCTTTGAAAAAAATCAGTAAGAAATTTTTTTTACCTAAAAAGTATGCCCAAATTAAAAATATGAATATGCCCTCACCTGCATCCTTTTCAAAAACCTCTTAATTTCCTTTTCCTACCCACCCTCTATTTAGACTGCCTGTGTGTTAACACTCTTCACCTAAGTAAGAGATCTCTCAATCTTCACCTGAGACTCTGATCACAGCACAACAAAAATGTCACTTGTTTGCAGAAACAAACTCGTCATCTTCTCAGAGCAAAGTGTCGCTGATGGTATACAAAAAAAAAAAAAAAAACATTTGGTTACCCACTTTCAATTTAGCATTTTCACTAGCTTGTGTTCAATTTTTCAATTTTTTTGTTGTTCTTTCATTCATTCTATAACTAAAAGTTGTCTCTTTCTTTTTGTTCTGTCTGTTCTCTTTGCAGATTTGTGTCCTCAACGACCAGCAATCAGAAAAGCCCAAAATGTCACATTAGTAAGTTTAAAGCCCCCAAACCCCCCCTCTATTACATACATATATACATAGTAGTTTTGTTAGAAAACTTATAAATGATCCATTTACTCTGCTAATACCAATTTCTCTCTCTTAACTACAATTGTGGCAGAGTGGCCAAGGGTCAATTGAAAGAATTAGGAAGATGTTTGGAAAAGTTGAGCTCTCTGTTTCTTCTTATGACACTGCATGGGTTGCTATGGTCCCTTGTAGGAATTACCCAAACAAGCCATTTTTTCAAGATTGTTTGGATTGGGTTCTTGAAAATCAAAACCCAGATGGGTCTTGGGGACTGCTTCATCCAAGTAATCCATTGCTAGTTAAGGACTCTCTCTCTTCTACTCTGGCTTGCCTACTTGCCCTCCAAAAATGGAATGTTGGCAAACAACTTGTGAACAGAGGTACTTTCAATTACAGTACCTTTCTTACAACTTCTTTATGTAATTACTGTTTAATATATGGGTAATGCTATGTGCACATAAAATGAGCACATAAGAATTTGGGCCATTCATTTCGGTTGAGTCCATACCCGTATACCTACCGAAATGAATAATCGAGATATTTATGTGTACATTTTATGTGCACGTTTTATATATAGATTATATGTAATGGGTGTTATTGTGCTGGTGATGTTTTGTTGAGGCGGCTCCTTTCTTTTTTGTGTTATTGGTTTATTTATTTATTTATTTATTTATTATTATTATTATTATTATTTTTTGGGTTTATTCTTTTAGAGTAATACTTGGGGCACAACCAAAGTCACAACATTTTGCCCACAACCTCCATTTTGTGTCTATCTCTCTCCTACCCACAACCTTCATTTTGTGTCTATCTCTCTCTTACTAGGAGAGAGATAGACACAAAATGGAGGTTGTGGGCAAAATGTTGTGACTTTGGTTGTGCCCCAAGTATTACTCTTCTTTTAGAATAGAAAGCGCCTTGTAGAATTTTGATCTTTTGTTGAGCCCAAGTTTGGCTTTTTTGAGGTTTGAGGTTGATTTGTGTTGGGGCGAATTCTACCATCTTTATTATCAATAAAGGTTCCCAATTCCGATTCAAAATCACGTTTGGAACATCCGTAAAACAGGCTCAAAGGCACAATAGAAATTGGAGAAAATTCATTAAACGCTGCAATTTGCTTTTTTATCACGTTTATATTAAGTGAAAACGTGCCTTTTGGGTTTTAAAGTATCTTTTAGAATTAATCCAGACAAGTTAATGTATGTAATTTCGGGTGCTAGAATCACGTTTAGGATCAAAAGTGCATCTGGAACGTGATTCCAAACACGGACTAAATCAATTATCTTGGTTGTTGTCTTCCCCTCAGGCCTGGATTTTATTAGGTCAAACCGTTTTGCTGCGGATGACAAGAGTCAGTATTCCCCAATTGGATTTGAAATAGTATTTCCTGGAATGATCAACTATGCCAAAGAATTGGGTTTGAACCTTCCTCTAGACCCAGCTTCAGTGGATGAAATGCTTTGCCACCGAGATTTGTCAATCAAAAGGTAAGTTTCTTTAATTAATGAATGGGCAATGCTAGGGGCACTAACAACTTTCACTAACACTTACTAACACACTCTATCTCTCTCCTAGTGGTACTGCGGAGCCCACTGCGGACCCCACAGTTCCACTAGGAGAGAGATAGAGTGTGTTAGTAAGTGTTAGTGAAAATTGTTAGTGCCCCAAATATTACTCTTAATGAATTCATTCATTCAATTTCGTGGATCCAACTTTTTTAGGGGGTATTTTGATAATTTTCTTTAATTCATTCATTCAATTAGGCCCACACTCGTGGATCCAACCTTTTTAGTGGTATTTTGGTAATTTTCACTCTTAATATTGGTGTACTCCAATTCCATATTATTTTATGAGCAATGCTATGCTTCCCCAATTTTTATTCCAAAAGTGTTTCCTAAATGATCTGGCAGTGGGGCTAATTCTAATATAGTGGGACCAGTTGAAATTTCATTGGAAGTTATTGACCTGAACCACTGTTATATCATTTGGGAATGTTTTTGGGATAAAAATTTGGAAAGCATAACATTGCTCTTATTTTATAAACTTTCCGATCACGTTTTTGGCCTTTGAGCATAATCAAAGTCTTTGCAACTCATTAAATGTAGTCGTAGTTTTGAGTGATCAACCACACAAGCGTGTGGTGTTCTTGTGTTTATTTTCTTTTTCTCTCTTGTTCTTTTGGGTTTGATTTGTTCTTGGATTTAGTGAGGGAAAAGAAAAGAAAACATAGAGGAATAACATTATCCTTTGTTTGGTTAATGAGAAAAGCGATGAGGAAAAAAAACCGAAAGAAAAGAGAATTAGTTAAGAAATAAATTAGACATTTTGAATGTTGCGAGTGATTTCCCCTCCTCTATTCATGTAGCGGGTTTGAGAGAAAGAGACACCATCTAGCCTATGTTGCAGAAGGATTGGGTAAATCATATCCTTGGAAGGATCAGTTGATCAAACATCAAAGAAGTAACGGATCGCTGTTCAATTCGCCATCTACGACTGCTGCTGCTTTACTTCACCTTCATGACGATAAATGCCTTGATTACCTGCACTCAGTGTTGAAAGTGTATCAAAATGCAGGTAGAATTCCCACATATATGTGTGTGTCTACATACGTGTATAGATATATATATATACATATAAATAAAATTTTGTAATATATATGTAGTTTTTTGACATGATCAATCATGCATACTTATCCCTTAAGTTTTTATTCTTTCAATTTTCTAGTTCCTACGGTATATCCTTTAGATACATATACCCGTCTCTGCATGGTTGACAGACTTGAGAGGTTGGGAATCGAACAATATTTCAGATATGAGACACAAAGTGTTCTAGATGAGACCTACAGGTAATTTAATTCCCCAAAATATTATAACAATTTTGTGTCTAAGAAAAGTTTTAGCTGCTGGAAATTAAATTTTTGGGGCGATAAACTTGCAGATGTTGGTTACAGAAGGACGAAGACATAGTTTTGGATGTGAGTTGTTGTGCCTTGGCATTTCGTCTACTGAGAATGAATGGATACGAAGTTTCATCAGGTTTCTGAATTTATTTACTTTTCTTTTTTTTTTTTTTTTTTTTTTGGAATCCAACATTATCTTGTATAGTTAGATTCTAATAGTCATCTGAATATATGATCCAGATGCCTTGGCAGAATTTGATGAACAAGAACACTTTTTTGACACGGTTAGCCCACAGTCTACAGACATAAACACAATTCTCGAGTTATACAGGGCTTCGCTAATCACAATCTTCCAAAAAGAAGCCACTCTTGAGAAGTTACACACTTGGACAAGCTCTTTCCTAAATCAACAGCTATTAAATCGGTCCATTCATGATCAGAGATTATACGAAGAGGTAGTTTGTGGCAATCCCTTCCAAATCTGTGATTTTGGCCTCTTATTTCTCTATTGTTATTATTATTGTTGTTGTTGTTGTTGTGAAATGATTACTATTGTGATAATTAGTATTATTTGTCTTCAACAGTAAAAGATTTTTCTAAAAGAGAGATGTTCTATAGAGATTTTTTAAAAAGATATTTGGCATTTGGTATTCCTGTGGAAATTAGAGATTTTTCAGCTTTTTCAAACCCCAAAAAAAAAAAAAAAAAATGAGTTTCAATTTACTGCTTTTAAATTAATCTCTTTTTTTTTTTTTTTTGATAAATTTGTAAAAAAGTTGATTGCCAAATGGACTCGAACCTTTTCAATAATCTCAGATTATGTCAAATAAACTTAAAAATTGCTTACTAAACAGGTTCTAAAGTTCACATAGATATAGCATCTTTGCAAGAGGGGTATGTAGGTTGCGTACAACGTGCCTTTGATGAAAGCCTCGTGCACAGGAGTCAAATTAAAGTGAAATCCTTAAATCCTTAATCCTTGAGTTTTATTTCAGGTGGAATATGCTTTGACTAATCCTTATAGCAACTTCGAACGAATTGAGCACAGGAGAAGCATAAAGCAATACAACATAGACAACTTTCGGATTCTTAAAACATCCTATAGGTAAAAGTTTAACTAGAAAACTGATGTTTCAAATGCTATCAATTATCCGATAGTTTTGGTTATTTTTTGGGAAATCCCCTAATTGGTTGGACTTTTCATTAAAGGATATATACATACATATATAAATATATAGTTAGGCTCTAAAGAGGATGCCCTCTGTTGGCCGTTGGATCATATTTTCATTAATGACAGTTTTGTCATTTCACAGTTTTTAAACACAATCAGACGACCAAAACAGAGGCCCTCTCTTTAATAAAGAGAGTTGGCTCTTTTTAGAGAATCTTTAATATTGATTATAGAACTGTTGTACTTCCACTTGCTCTAGGTGCTCCAACCTTGACAACCGAGACTTTCTGGACACTTCAGTAAAAGATTACAACATTTTACAAGCCATACACCGGGAAGAACTTGAGCAAATGGAGAGGTACTTTCTTCGCTTAAACCTTTGTATATTTGAACCGAAATAAAGATGTTAGTTAGCATTATTTAGTTATGGATTAAACTTGTTGCAGATGGGTCGAAGAAATGAGATTGGATCAACTTAAGTTTGCTAGGCAGAAACAGATAACTCTCCATTTCCTCATTGCTTCCGTTCTTTTTCCATCTGAATTTTCCGATGCTCGCATCTCATATGCCAAGACCGCTGTCCTTATAACTGTTGTGGATGACTTTTTCGAAACTACTGGATCCAAAGATGAATTTCTTTACATTATCGAATCAATTGAAAAGTAAGCCTCAATTCCTTTTAATGGAATTTTTTTTTTTATATATATATATATATATTTAGTCTCAATTATCTTCCAATACATACAGAAATGCAATGTATGAAAGGTGGGAAGAACACACAGCCACCGATTGCTGCTCTGAACAAGTCGAGATCATATTATCTGCAATTCATACCACAATAAATGAGATTGCAGCAAAGGCTCTTATAGTACAAGGACGATGCGTCAAAAATCACATAATTGAAGTAGTATGAGTTTGAACACTTAGAAACTTCTCGTATAGATACGTGTACATATTATATCTTTTACTTGTAATGGAATTATCATTTATAACACATGCTAATCCCATGCACGTTCAATTGCAGTGGGTTCGTGTGTTGAAGTGTATGATGAGAGAGTCCGAGTGGGTGAGAAACAAGTCAACACCACCACTGGATGAATATGTGTCATATGGCCTTGTCACAATTGGAGCTGGACCATGTTCATATATGGGAAATTATTTTCTTGGATTGAAATTGTCCGAGGAAGTTGTAACGAGTGCAGAATATATGCGACTATTCGATCATGCTGGCATAGTTGCGCGGCTTTCTAATGATATCCGAACAGTCAAGGTAGGTAAACTTCAAAACTCCTACAGAAAAATCAAATATCATCTATATGGAATATAAGGTTAGTTACACTTTGAACATTGGTAGTTCTTAATCAGTGTCACTTTGACTCCTGTAGTTCGGTAGTTTAAAAGTTGACACATTAGACCTGAAATTTTTAATTTGTGCCAGTTTGTAAAACTTCCATTAAAATATGCCTGAATTCTTGCGAATTTCAACGGCTTTTGACTTTTTGACCGAACTCTGATAAGATTTGGCAGATGGTGTAAACTAACACAAATTAGGAATTTCAGGGACTAATGTGACAACTTTTAAACTTTGGTGGTAAAGTTTCATACTTACACCTGGTGTAAACTACCAATGAGGGTGCAAAGTGTATTTAAGCCTACGATATTCTTATACATAAATATTGGACTTGATATCATACTAAATGAAGGCAGTAGGATAGCATTGTGTCATAAATTTAAATAGACAAGTAATTTTGCAACAAAGACAACACTTAGTTCTTTTACTTAAACTGACATCACTTTAATGAGTTGCCATGAACTTTTTAGTAAAAATATAAAAAATAAAAAAACGAATTTTGTGCATCCTTTTAGATATGTAGTAGGTTAGCACATTTTCAAATAAAAAATGCTCCATCCTCACCAATTAAATTCCAAACCAAATTTCGCACTCAATACATCCTGACCCTTGATTCCTGTGGGTCCCGTGTAGGATCCATGTGAGACTTACATGGGGCCTACTGAAATCAAGTGTCAGGATTGTTGGGTGTAGAATTTAGTGTGAGTGTGACATTACTCTTTCCCAATACATGATGTGTGTGTGTAGTGTGTACAGACAAGGAACAAGATGGCCTATTTTATTTTCATAGTTTTCAAAAGGCATTGAGATTCTCTTTTAATTAATTTTGATATATATCTTGTTTCCTCTTTCAGAAAGAAAGTGAATTAGGGGTACCAAATTGTGTGTCTCTATTGGTGACTCATAGTAATGGAGAAATGAGTGAAGAAGAAGCTATAAGCAAGATGAAGGAGATGATTGAGTTTAGCAAAAGAGAATTGCTAAGGTTGGTGGTTCAAAAAAAAGGGAGTTTGGTTCCAAGAGTTTGCAAAGACACTTTTTGGAAGACAATCAAGATAGCTCACTATCTTTATCTGAGCAGGGATGAGTTCACATCTTCTTCATCCCACATGCTTGATGATGTAAATGCAGTCTATTTTGACCCTATATCAGTCATTCCATAAATCAAAGTGGATTGAAAGTCATGAGCAATTTTGTGTTCATCCCACATGTCTTTATACCCTTTGATCAAATGAAAGACTTGATTTTGAATGTAAATACCCAAACAAATACTTGTAGTCAATAATTTTTCCATTCAATAAAGGCTACTACAAATAATTTGAGTGACTTTTTTCTGTAGTATATTTAGAAGCTCTAATATGCTTTATATATATTCAACAAAGAAAAAAAGGAAAAAAAAAAAAAAAAAAAAAAAAAAAAGAAGAAAAGAAGGAACAAGGAGTAACGAAAATAAGAACATGACATAGTTTACTATTGGAATAGACTTTAGTGTTATTGGTTGTGTTGTTGGTGCTGTTTACACACATGAACAGTGAAAACAGTACAAAAATAGTTTGGTAAAAATTGTAATTTTGTAATGTTTTCACTGTTTATGTGTGAGAAACAGCACCAACCGCACCGAAGTCTGTTCCTTTACTATTAACGGTATAGAGGATCTATCAAGTATCAATCCCCAGTTCATTTCCTCCTATACAAAGGTCCATCTCTTACATAAAAGCGTAACTAAAGTGAAATTTAATTTTTTTTAAATAGTAACAATATACACTATAATGAATCTTTTGAAAAAGCCAAAATAGGGTAAATAATACCCATCTTCAATTCCTTAAGGTTTGTATATGCTATAGTTTCATCCCTAAACTATGAAATATTTTATGAAGCTCCATTACTCTAAGAGCAGCTCCAACCGAGCTTAATTGCTCCAAAATTTGAAGACAATTTGAAGCCAATCACTCCAACCAAAGCTTCATCATATTCCCAAATGAAGAAATTGTTAACAATGGGTCTTCAAATTTAGAAGGATTCAAATAATTTGAAGAAACCTTCTTCAAAACATTAATCATCCCAAAAAATTCCACTTATGTCCCAAATTCTTCTCATAAAATTTCAATTATATCCCACTTCTTATATATTATATCTGCTTAATAACTATAATTTATACGGAGTAATAAATATGGTACTTTTTAAAATTATTTCCAACATAATAATTTTTATAACTATATAAAGAAACATGTAATTAATTAACTTTTGCACTTTTTAATTAGGATTTAATATTTTTAGGGTAAATTACACAAACCTCCCCTGAGGTTGCCTTAATTACACGGACCTCCCCTCTAGTTGCAAAAATTACACAGATCTCCCTCAAGGTTTGTAATTAGGTAACAAAATGCCCCCTCCCCTAATGGTCTGTTAGTTTTTTTTACATTAGTCTCCCCTGAAAATTACAATTAGCCCCCCTAATATTATAAAATTGTCATACTAAGCCTCCTTTCTCTTATATTTTTGTGCTAATTATAAAATTCCTCCTCCCTCATATGTTTTTGGGTTAATTTTTTTAGCATTAATTTATATCATCTACACAAAATACATATAAATAGGTCCAAAATTTTTTTTTTACCCCGAACAAACCTCTGTTAAGGCCCCCTGTATTAATTTTCTAGATTTGCCCCTGCCCCTATGCTTCAAAAGTGACAAAAATTGACGAAAATTCTAAAATTGGTTAAAAATATAAACACTTAACCTCTTTTGTGATGTTAATTTCGGGATTAACGCTCTTTGAGTGAAATCATAACAGTTCTATTTTAGTCCATAATCACAGGGGGTTAAGTGTCCACTTTTGAAGCATAGGGGCAGGGGCGGATCTAGAAAAGTAATACAGGGGGGCTTGACAGAGGTTTGTTTGGGGAAAAAAAAATTTTGACCTATTTATATGCATTTTGTGTATATTTTGTGTAGATAATAAAAATTAATGCTAAAAACAATTAACCCAAAAACATAAGAGAGAGGAGGGATTTTATAATTAGCACAAAAATATAAGAGAAAAGAGGCTTAGTATGACAATTTTATAATATTAGGGGGGCTAATTGTAATTTTTAGGGGAGGCTAATGTAAAAAAACTAATGGACCGTTAGGAGAGGGGGCATTTTGTTACCTAATTATAAACCTCGAGGGAGGTCCGTGTAATTTCTGCAACTAGGGGGGAGGTCCGTGTAATTAAGGCAAATCTCAGGGGAGATTTGTGTAATTTACCCATATTTTTAATATAGATAAATTGGCACCTCAAAAATATTTGTAATGTCATTTAAATTTTAGTGGATTTTGTTTTATTAACATATGGATCGTGGATAAATATTTTAGTTTTGTATTCGTCAAAAAAAAAAATTTATTTTAGTTTTATATTAAAAAAAAAGTAATTATGTTTGAATTAAAGTTTATAAGAAAATCAAATAATGTATAAAATTGTGAAGAAATAAATAGATTTTATGATTTTTTTTAAATAAAAGAATACTAATTTGAATAAATTAATAGTGAAATGAAGGAGGGATAGTTGGAGTTCATTTATAAAAAATGTGGGGTCATCTCCTTCAAAAATGAACCCAATTAGTTGGAGTTTCTCGAAGGCTTCGATCTAAGATTCCCCTAATTTGGTCAGTAGTTGGAACGAAATTAAATTGTTGTGTAAATTTATAACACCAATGAATGACAAAGACATCCTTGCTTTGCTAAACTATTTGTACTCTCACTGATAATTACAATAAACTTTATCTTGCTTAATTGTATAAAGTTGTGTTTTAGACACGGGTTGACGTGATGATTCGAGCTAGTAAATGAGTGTAGTGTGTACGAAACATATATATATATATATATATGACAGCATTTTGATTTGTTTACTATGCTAAATTCTTTTATTTTTATTTTAGTTAACTTTTTTTGGATGCATATGATTATATCTCTCATTTATTCGCACCACTGCGTTTTTGATAGAAATCCCAGACCATTCAATAATTTCACCATTTAATTTGGTGGGACCAAAGGTTGGTTTAGGCTCTAGAGTCTTCATATTCATTCAAAAATTATGGGAAAAAAAGTTCAAAACGCAACTGATCCCATTTTGTTTCTTTCTCTAAGCATGCCAATGTTGTATGGTACATTCATAATTAACTTTCTTTTAGGAAAATTTTAGGGTAAATTACACAAACCTCCCTTGAGGTTTGCCTTAATTACACGGACCTCCCCTTTTGTTTCAAAAATTACATAGACCTCCCTCGAGGTTTGAATTAGGTAACAAAACACCCCCTCCCCTAATGGTCCGTTAGTTTTTTTTACATTAGCCTCCCCTGAAATTACAATTAGCCCCCCTAATATTATAAAATTGTCATACTAAAGCCCCCTTTCTCTTATATTTTTGTGCTAATTATAAAATCTCTCCTCCCTCCTATGTTTTTGGGTTAATTTTTTTTAGCATTAATTTATATCATCTACACAAAATATACACAAAACATATATAAATAGGTCCAATTTTTTTTTTCATCCAAGCAAACCTCTATCAAGTTCCCCTGTATTAATTTTCTAGATCCGGCCCTGTCCCTATGCTTCAAAAGTGGACACTTAGCCCCCAGTGATTGTGGACTAAAATAGAACTGTTATGATTTCACTCAAAGAGCGTTAACCCCAAAATTAACATCAGTTTTGAGTGAAATCATAACAATTCCATTTTAGTCCACAATCACAGGGGGTTAAGTACGTGTCCACTTTTGAAGCATAGGGACACGGGCGGATCTAGAAAATTAATACATGGGGGGCTTGATAGATGTTTGTTTGGGGAAAAAAATTTGGACCTATTTATATGTATTTTGTGTAGATGATATAAATTAATGCTAAAAAAATTAACCCAAAAACATGAGGGAGGAGGGATTTTATAATTAGAACAAAAATATAAGAGAAAGGGGGCTTAGTATGATAATTTTATAATATTAAAGGGGCTAATTGTAATTTTCAGGGGAGACAAATGTAAAAAACACTAACGGGCCGTTAGGGGAGGGGGCTTTTTGTTACCTAATTCAAACCTCGAGGGAGGTCTGTGTAATTTTTGAAACAAGAGAGGAGGTCCGTGTAATTAAGGCAAACCTCAGGGGAGGTTTGTGTAATTTACCCAAAATTTTATAATGCAACTACAGTGGTTTCTATGTATCTTACAACCAAGTAATTTTTCATTCTAAAATATTGTGTTTAGGTCTCAAAATGTTGTAATTAAAATTCATTTTGGTTTTTTTTTATCCAAAAAAAAAATCCATTTTAATTTTAAAATCAAAGTTATTTTCAATGTTACATTATGTAAGGACCAAATTATAATATTTTAAGATTAAATTACTATTAGAATAGTGACTTAATTTGAAGAAGAATAAAGGAATCATGAATCAACTTTGTCGCATGAGCAGACCGCTCGGGCGAGCCCCGCACGAGTGAGCCTCTATGCGAGGTCTGAGCGAATTTTGGTTATAAACTTTCTGAAATCCTAGTCAACAGGGTGGCCGCCCGAGTGATGCCCACGCGAGCGTCTATGAGATTTCTGGCAGTGAATTTTGGGAAGTTGTATACCAATTTGGATTCCTAATTGGATTTTGGTAAGTTTACTTTTTAAACCTAAACCTAGGTTATTAGAACAACTTTTTATCTTTCTCCTTTTCACTAGAGAGTCATTCAAAGGCATTGTAAGCTCTCTAGATTTGTTTTCACTAATATCAATAAGAACATATCTAATTACTTTAGAGTGTAGATGTAAGCATAATTGGCCGAATTACACACAAATATATCTTTATAGTAGGATAAAATATTGGGAAAAACAAATTAATTTGTCCCAAGATTTGGAAGTTCTGCCCATCCAGCAGCGAGGTGTCACTGCATCTCCTCTTTTAATTTGGCCTAAGCCATGTGTCGCAAGATTTGGGGGATCCGACTAATCCAGCAATGCCGAGGATCACATTCCTATGTCATTGGTACGTCTCATCCCAAACTTTTTTCTATGTTCTATTATGAGTATGGTTTTGCTCATACCAAAATTGTTAATATTTTTGTTCACTCTTTTTTTCTATTAATCAATATAGTGGGATCTAGTTCTTCACACTATTAATTAATTTTTATTCAATTTTGGATCTCACTGTATTAGCAAATAGAAGAGGAGGGTGAGCAAAAGTGTGCAGTTTTGGAGTGAGCAAAAATATATTCTTTAATTAATTAATTTTTGTAAAATATTGGATCACACTGTATTAGTCAATGGAAAAAGGAGGGTGAACAAAAGGTGAACAATTTTATAGTGGACAAAATTACACTCTTCTTATATTATTTATGGGTTAGACTTCAGTACACCAAAATGATTTTGGTGTATATACACTACTATTCTTGGATCGAAAACATTTGATCCGTAATCGAAAATATTTGCTCCACCAAAACCACCGGAATAAAAGTTTCTTATTTTAGAACAAATATTTTCAATTTAGAAATAAATGTTTTCTACATAAAACTATTTTAGTGCATATACACCAAAACCATTTCGGTGTACTCAAGTCATTTCCATTATTTTGCAATGTCCCATCCTAATTTTTCTTTTTTAGGAAATGTCACATCCTAACTTTTTATTAATGGAGATTTCTACCGTAGGACCCTTGCGAATCGCATCATTGAACAACAATTAGTGAAAATGACATTATGATAAAAAAAATTTAAGATTAATGCTACAGTTTTCAAATTCAAATTCCAAATTTACATCTCAAATGATGTGACAATTGGACCACTGTAGTGTCAACTTTAACATCTTTGTGTAAATTTTAGATTTGAATTTGGAAAGCACATGACATTACTCTACTTTTTAGAATTAAAGACAATTGAAATTCTTGATTTGAGAAATATCCTCTGTACAAAAATATTAAATAAAATTTAACTTGACATATATGAATATTAAGTGAAATTTTACTTATTTGACTTGATCTTTGAATGATTTTTTAACAGATTAAAAATTAAATTAGACTTTAAATTATTAACCCAACAAGGACATAAACTATGCAATAAATTTATCTAAAGTCACCATGTTGATCAAGTCTAAAAAAATATTATTGACAGATCGACTTGCCCACTTCTAGAGGGCATTCTCATTTATCTTCCATAACATTTACACTCTATATATAGGTTTTTTTGGCCGGGACTGAGGCTTCATCGTAGGGCATAGCCGAGAGAGCTGACTGCTGAGTGAAAGAGGCTTGAGAACTTGAGTGAGGAGAAATCATTCTATGGTCCGGGACTATGGTCATATGATGATTTTGGTCAATACGAAGCTGTCATGTGGTCAAGTGCATAATTTTTTTTCTACATGACAGCTGGCTAAAGGTCAGACGTTTTGGCCACATGACATCTCTGTATTGGCTGGAACCACCACATGACACATGGTCCTGAGTTCGGACCAAATCCTAAGTCGCTATCATGTAAAGTTTTAGACTTTGTTTGATTCATGGATTTAGTGAAGCAAAAGAAAAAGAAAGGGAAAACAATAAGTAAAACTAGTTCCCTTAATTTCTCTCTTGTATTTTCCTTCATATTTAAATAACTTTAAAGATTAAAAATTTGTAAAATTTAACTATAATATATGAAAAATGAAAATATCTCACAACATTCAAAATGTTTAATTTAACGATTAAATGCATTTTGCACCCTCAAACTAGTTTGGCACTTTGGTCCCTAAAATATTTTTTTTCGCATTTTAGTCGCTCAACTAACATTTTGTGATAGTTTGCCCCTTTCGTCACTTTTAGTGACGCCAAAAGTGACTTTAAAAGTGATGGACGGGCAAATTGCCACAAAATATTAGTTGAGGGACCAAAATGTGAAATAAAAAATTATTTAGAGACCAAAGTACCAAACATGGTATAGTTTGAGGATGTAAAATGCATTTTGCCCTTAATTTAATTCTCCACATATTTTCTTTTATTTCATATTTTCCTTGTTAACCAAACATAAAAAAATTATTTTTATGTATATTTTCTTTTCTTTTTTCCTAACATAATTCACATAATAGAAGAAGTAAACAGAGTCTAAGGACTTGTTGGCAAACAAGGACCTGGCATCGCTGAAATTGGTATTAATCAATGATTAATACTTGAGACACAATCTTCACACAATTTTTTTTACACAACTTAAAAGATGTGTCTATCTCTCTCATGTGTAGTGATATTACAAGAGAGAAATAAACACATCTTTTAAGAAAATTATGTGAAAACTGTGTAAAAATTGTGTCCCAAATATTACTCTTAATCAATTGGGAATGACTAGAGTTTTAGTGAATGGCTTCAAAATAAAAAGTGTCTTACTTTTTATCCTTTTCTTAGTATTTCTTTCAAACTGTTCTATTCAACACTTGACTTTTCTTGCTTGACCATTCAAAATTCAGGTAAATAAATTTCAAGTTTAAAATTGTGTACTAATACTGTAATACATGTCTTTGACTAAAAAATAAAAATAAAACAATCATGCTACAAAAGAAAATTTTAACTTTATTTAAAATTTAACAGACTAAATTGCCATGAAATGTCAATCATCCAAAATACAACAGCTGTTTTGTTTGCACTGACAATTGAATTTTACTTTGATTGGTGCATGTTATTTCTGCACTAAAATTGTAAAAATATTATTATCATTATAGTTTAAGGGGATCATTACTAAGTTCTATTAGTTCCATTTATGTGTAATAGGTCCAAACTCAAAAATAATTTGGTCATAGGTTCATTAATTATTAAGACTATAGTACCCCCAATTTAATATTAGTGGGTAACTTAATGTATAGTCTTAATATATGCATTTAACTAGAAATATGTCTTTTTTTAAAACGAATCTAGAAATTAGTCAATTGCCTAATTTGAGGACTAAAATACCCCCCATATCATTTTTATAGAAATGTATGCATATATATGTGCATAACTATCTATGGTAACTGATTTATCATCATTTACTGTACAATCCATACATGTACATATATAAACTGATTTATATATGATAAATTAGTTACCAAATATAATTAAAAACTGAGAAAATGTCTCCATATAAAGTCCACCAGCACCAAAAAATTTCTCACAAACTTTTGATAAATTCACATTACATATTCAGAACATCATACTTAAAAACTGAGAAGATTATCAATGAGATTGCACTAAAATAGTGTGAAATTTCTCACTATGTTAACTAATTATTGAAAATAGTGAGAATTTCATATTTTAATGTGTATAACAATGAAAAATTTCTCACTTATGCTAGAAAGGTTGAACAACCCACTTTTTAAAACAAAAATAAGCCTACACGTAGAGAGAATTTGATGAGAAATTTATCAACAATTAACAATTTTTTAGAAGAATTCACAAAAAAATAAAAATAAATAACAATTCACACCTTTTCAATTGATATGATGAGTAATTTCTCACAAAATAAAAATAAATTTCTCACTTTTTGGTGAGAAATTCTCACTTTTCAAAGAGAAATTCTCACTTCTCTCTCCATAACAGAACTCCAGACTGTGCTTCTCTCAAATTTCTGATTTGTGATTCTCTTTCTTGCATCAATCTGTGTCGAGAACTCTGGCCCTCAACCTTCTCGTTCTCACCCACAACACAAACTGTTACTAATCCTGTAGATCCTCCAAAGATGGCCCGTAACTATCTAAATCGTCAACTCCGGTGACGACATCAGGGTCAATCAAAAGGTACGGTGGATTGGTAGTGGCCACCGGAAAGGGATTGAGGAGTTTCTTCAATGGTTTGTAACAGAGAAATTTATCCCTCCAATCGGGTATGGCTGCTTCAATATGCATCGGAAACTCCTGCCCAAATTTCATCTCAACGATTATGATGATGATGATTATAATACTTTGTGTGATTGTATTTTAGAGAGAGAGCTCTCTCTCTCTCTCTCTCTCTCTCTCTCTCTCTCTCTCTATGTATATATATAGATAGATAGATAGTTGTTTGGGGGTTTAAATTTCTTTATTACTATATATGTATAGTCCGGATCTTAAGCAGACCTTAAAAAATGGACCTAAAAGACGGACTGTGTAAAAAGTGAGAATTTCTCACAAAAAAGTGAGAAGCGTGTAAAAAGTGAGAACTTTATTTTCTCACATATATATATATATGTATGTATGTATGTAACAAAGGGCATATTGGTCCATAAAATGTTTATCAAATTGGAAAATGGACTAAATATTGATTACCTTCCGAAATCAGGGACTAATTACTATACATCCAATATGGCTATGATCAATTCCTATTAATGGTCCAAAATAGGGACCAAGTCCTATATTTCTATTAATATTATTAAGTCAATCTCTCTCTTTCCAAATACAACTTTAATGAGATATTTAAATTTGCTAGAATCTCTCATTCACATACTGATGATGCCCATTTTTGGTGCAAGAGAAAAGATGACAACAGATGATGTGGCTTAATGCGAGGAAAAAGTGGGCGAGGGATTTTCACATGGTTCGACCATATGTTATTCAAGAGACCTACTGATCAAGAGAGAACAAATTCTAATTACACGCCTTAACGCGCATTTGTTAGTACTTTTTATCCTGTTTTTGTGTATTTTTACTTCGTTTTCTATTTTCTGATAGGTTTTGGAAGAAAACAAGTATTCTAGGCTAAACAGGGTGAAAAAGCAGAAGAAAAGAAGCTGAAAAAGGCCTATCGCGCAGCGCGGCCCGCTCGCGCAGAAGACTTGAAACCTCGCTCGCTCGACCTCCCATCATCGCGCTCGCGCGGCCCCCTCGCGCGAAATGTGTAAAAATCAAAGTTGCGTATTTCACTATACTGAAGACTCTTGCGCAAACGAAACTGCCAAATTACGTACAGACTGTAAAATATAGCAGTTTTAGTGCGTTTCGGGTAAGGAAAGCTTCCAAAACTTGTTCCAAACTCTATATATACGTTGTTTTTATTCAATTTTTAGGGAGACTATATTATACACATATACATACAGCCATATACAACCATATACACAGCCATTGAAGAGAGGAAAGCAAGGAGAAGAAGAAGAAGACCAAGGATTTCCATGGCCTCCTCCATCAATCTCTTGTCGTTCATCAATTCCATGGCCAACTAAACCAAAATCTATGGTTTCAATGAAACCCTAGCCAAGTAATAGGGAGTTATTTATGTTTTTATTTTAGTTTTATGATGTATGGATGATGATTACATGTTTAGAGAATTTAAATAATAAAATCGTGCTTCTATTGATTAAATCATTACTTTCAAAGTTTATTCTTGTTTTAGATCTATTTTGATTGTGATGTGCTTAATGATCTATATTTGTTGTGCTTGTATAGATTATTTACATGTAATGGTACTTAATTGAATTGTACTATCAAGTATCCGAATAGTCCATGCCTAGGTAAGACGGATTATGCCACAACCCTAGTTTAGTGTGGGATAATTCGTGCTAATCGAAGATGGATTATGTTGGTGCTTGAACCATGGTTATTTTCTTGACGGAGGAATTGGGCTTGTAGCTACAATTCTCCATTATCATCCAACTTAATAAACTAATTGAACGCATAAATATCCTTATTATGAAGCTAGTGGTGGATTTGCAATCCTAGGTTCCCTAAACATATTTATAAAAATAATTTTAAATCACTTTTATAGTTTAGATTTATTTTCATTAGTCTTATTAGTTTAATTAAAATTCAAATCAACTTCCGTTTTCATAATTAATTAGATTTAGGTTTTAAAATTAAAAGCTATAGTAATTCAATCTCTGTAGATTCAACATTTACTTTCACTACTACAAATCTTTCGAAAAGTATAGTACACTTTTTATATCTTGATATTGACAACATCAAATTTTGGCACCGTTGCCGTGGATTGCAATTTACTACCTTTAGCTTTAAAATCTTAGTTTAGTTAATTCGTAAATATTAGGTTAGGTTTTTTTTTCTTATTTTTTGTTTTTTATTTGAGTCACTAACTTTTCTCTCTGTTTTGTAGTTTCTCAAGTAATCAAATTCTAGCGTGTCGGAGTAGAAAAGCTTAGCACACCAAAGGAGCTTACGCAATTAAAATAAAATAAAATAAAGATACATTGCTTCTTTTAAATTTCGCATCAAATCACTGTAAGTCAGGGAGCTGAGACGCAATTACTTGCATTAGGTTAGTTGTGGAGTGAGCACTGCGGCTTTGGCGCGAATCACTGCATAAGGATAATTACATGCATCATAGTAGTACTGTGTGCTTGATTACTTGCATAGTTATTTTTGTTTTTGTTGAGTCAGTCGTTGTTTTAGTCTATTTTCTTTTAGTATATGTTTGGTACACGTTCAAGTAAACCTAAATTACATCCGCTTGATCCTGAACTTGAACGCACTCTAAGAGTTAAAAAGTCTTCGAACTTAACTTCTATAGCTAGGTTGATAATAGACGACGAATTGACGTCGAAACCATCGTCTTTATTTGAGTCCGAAATACGTAGTAAGAGACCACGCGGCATTAACATAGAACCTATTTCAATGGCCGACATTGGAAATAACGGTAATAACCAGAATAACGGTAATAATATGAATAACCCTAATATACCTCCACCTCCTTCGTTTAAAGATTATTTTATTCCTATGACTTACACGCCTCAAGCAGGTATCGAATTACCGGAGGCAACGACATCTCACTTTGAGATAAAGTCGTCTACCATCTCACTACTTCCTTCTTTCCATGGTCGTATAAATGAAGACCCATATCAACACTTAGGAGATTTTCAAGATATTTGCTCTACTTTCAAAATCCAAAATTTCACTAACGATGAATTAAAACTGCATCTCTTCCCTTTTTCTTTAAGAGGTAAAGCGAAATATTGGCTTCAATCACTTGAGCCAAACACAATTAAAACATGGGAAGCCTTACACAACGCATTTTTATAAAAGTTTTTTCCAATCACATGAACAAATCTAATAAGAAAATCCATAACGAACTTTGTGATGCAAGATGGGGGAAACGCTTTATGATACATGGGAGAAATTTAAAGAATTATTACGCTCATGCCCACATCATCAGGTTCCTAAGTGGCAATTGGTACATGTCTTTTGCGAGGGACTTATTCCTTCTATCTGTAATACCGTCGACGCCATTTGTACGGGTACCTTCCTACACAACAGCGCCGACGAGGCCTGGAAATTTTTTGAAACATTAAGCGAGAACTCGATGCATCAGGCTGTGTCGGTATGTTCTAAGGGATATCTTCTGCAGACCAAACGAGAGGTGAAGTTTGAGTCGAGTCATTCAATTAAGTTTCAAGAACTATCTAAAAAACTTGACCAACTTTTAACAATGAACCAAACGACAACCCACCTCCTTTTGAAGTATGTGCATTATGTTCTGATCCTTCACATTCTATACTTGCATGTCCTTCTGCATCTCAATTTTCAGAATTCGTAGAGCAACACATAAACTCTATTCAACGATTCCCGCAAAATAGCTATAATCCTAGGACGAATAATTTTTGTAATACTTATTGTAGACACCCCATTTTGTCGGCTATCAGATTTAGGAGACCCATAGCTTGGTGGTTCACAATGATCGAAAAAGACTCAAAAAAGGACTCCTGGAAGTTAGTTCTATTTCTCAAAATGCTCAGAATGACCAAAATGCCCCTGAAAGCCCAAAAACTCCCAGATTTGGTCCCAAAGTTCTAGAAACATGCTACGTCATAAGAAAAGTGATAAAATGAGTTTTCAAGAAAAATTGAATGAAATCGCCAGCTCCCAGAGACCCCCGGAAGTCCCGGAAGTTCCCAGAAAGTCCCCGTTGACCGGTTTGACCAAGGTTTGACTAGGTTTGACCAAGGTTTGACCGGGTTTGACCAAGTTTGACCAAGTTTGACCAAGTTTGACAAAAGTCGTCCGAATTCACCAGAATCATTTTTAAGTCATGAAAAAGTGTTAAAACAAGTTCCGAAAGAAAATCGAGCGAAAACATCAGCTCCCGGGAACTCCCGGAGGTTTCCAGAACTTCCCGGGAATCCCAGGTTTGACCAGTTTGACCAGAATTTGACTTTGGAACCGGGGTGCCGAAACAATTTTCAAATATTTTTCATGGATACTAGAGGTCAATAGCTTTCCGACGGTATATCGCACATAATTTCTGGATTTAAAACGAATTTATTATAAATTTCCAAAGGCGAAAAAGGCGATCAAATTGGCTTTTATCGCAAATACCGCAAAACTTTTCAAAGTGACTTATCCCCGAACTATTTTTTATGTAAAGTAGACTCCAATACCTTTCCAACGGTATATCACAACCTCAGTTTGGAGTTCATATACATTTTCTGTGAATTTCGGACGAAATAGGGCCTTTCCGCGAATACCGGAACCTCAGGGGGCCTAAACAGCATTATCTGGACGAAGGGAGGAGCAGTGCCGCCGCGGCACTGGCCCACTGCCGCCGCGGCACTGGCCCAGTGCCGCCGCGGCACTCCCCTCCAGAACAGTGAGTTTTTGTAATTTCTTTTGGGGTCCCATTTTGATTAATTAAAAACCAAAACGACGTAGTTTTGATTCCCAGCTTATTTTGGACCAATGGGAGACCATTTTAAACTTTTTAAAACCCCATTTACCACCCCTCCTTTGCCTATAAAAGAAGCCATTTACTTCCATTTAGGGGAGAGACATGGAAGCTTAGAGTAAGCTTAGGAAGAAACTCTAGGGAAATATAGAGAGAGAAAGAGAAGAAGTAGTATTCTTCTTCCATTTTTTCCAATCAAAGTGAGTTTTAATCTTGTTTTCCTCCACCATTTTTCTATATACTTCATCATCAATATACCCAATCACCATTCTTGAGCATTCTTGAGTTAGGAAGCTACTTCCATGTCCAAATGTCAAAATCTATGAGTGAAACACCAAGCTACAAGTCCAAAATCATATTGATTATCATCTATTGATTGTTATTTACTTGCTTGTTCATATTATGTTCATCTCTTCTTAATCTCATTTCTTTTTATTTTCTTTATTTACTTACTAGTTCATCATCATCTAAGTGATGACATGAAGTTTGGGGTGAGTGAATCCTTATGGATAGTAGCTCTTGACCTCAAAAACATGTTTGATAGATGATGATCATAACCTCAATACTTCCAAGATGTTCTTGAAATGTATTGAAGTTATGTCCAAAATAAAAATGAATCTCTTCAATAATATTGGGAGTTCTTTGATGATTCAAGGTTGGATGAGGTTCTAAGTGGTCACATGGTCATCTCAAGAGTTTAAGTTCATGCTTTGAACATCTATTTCAAAACCCTCAATCAAGAACTCAAACTCTATTTCAAACCCAAATCCATTTTCTTCAAGAATGATCCAAAATAGTGAGCTGTCCAGATTCAAAGATTTGTTTTGAATTAAATACTTGAGGTATGATGATGAAACCACTTGGAAAATCTTCTTAAGACATCATAGTTTGTCCCCAATTTTTCCCATCAATTATAGAAATGTGAAAGTATTTGTTTTGGATGTGAGAAGTTCATATTCATAATCTGTCTCTGTTCTCACAGAATGTTCACCCAACTTCTTGCACTTATTCTGGATATTTTCGTCACTGTACATATATATTTTCTATTTTTTTTATAAAACTTGGGTGTCTTAGGAAACTTTTGGTATATAATGGGTCATCATAAACCTTTTCTTTGATTTATGAAAAATCATACAAAATCAGTCAACAGTGCAACTTTTGTTTCTGAGTCATGTGTACATTCTGATTTATTTCTTTTAATCTGTGATAGCTATTGATGTTTGGCTTTTTGGGTTATTTTCTAGACACAGTAAGGATGATCTCTGATTTTTCTCACATTTTTTTAGGCACGTTTGACCTCCCATTATAATGTTACAAAGTAATGCATACAGTCTGTCCACTATTCACAGCATTTCACTTTTTGGCTTTCACACTTTGATGCAACACTCTCTTGTATCTAGATGAACCCATATCCCATGCACATGTTCTTTACCACTTTTAGCATGCTATATCATATCATGTATCATCTATCCTCTCATGTATCATACTCCCATAGATTCTTGAGTTTGATTTCCAAATAAAACCATGGTTTGCAAATACTTGGGAAGTTCTTGAAATAAGTTAGGAATTGATATTCCAAGTGGTTAGAATATTCATCCAAGATCTAGAAGTATACTTTCAAAACCCTCATTTCAAAACCCCCCTCTTAAACCCCTCATTTTGATTTCAAGAAATAAACCTTGTTTTTCTCAAAACCCTCAAAACAGTGAGTCATTTAACTTCAAGGAATTATTTTGAGTTCAATACTCAATGTATGAATGAAAGACCACTTGGAAAGTCTTTCTAACTCACTATAGAACACCCATGATTTTTGGCTTGACTTGGAAGTACTTGAAAATGGTCCATTTGGACCCAAACATTCCTTCCAAACATTCTGTTTTTGCTGTCATAGCAGCTAGGTCAACTTACGACCTCTTTTCCAGAAAACTTTTCCAAAAGGGGTGGTCCTAACTTATTTTTCCCTTAAAATTCAATGTCTTAGGGAACTTTCTGTATAAAATGGGCCTCTAGATCATTCTTTTTCATTTTCTAAGATTTTCTAACATTTCGGTCGACAGTACGAACTCTGTTTCTGAGTGACCTCTATTGTTTATATAATTTCTCTCAATCTGTGATAGCTATTCAAGATTGGCCTTTTGGGTTGTATTCTAGACACAATAAGGAACATCTCCATAAAAAAACATGCATTGAAAACATTCCTAACCCCTCTTTTCAAATTCCAAAAGATCATGCTACTGTTCTGTCCACTATTCACAGCAAGTACATTTCAACTTTCATTCTTTGATTTGATGCTCATATGCATTCCAAATTAGTTCATATCTTAGGAAGTAGTCCATACTACATTTGTACACATCCCATGTTAATTTCATTCATTCATTCATACACATTTTAGACTTCTAAGTCATTCTAGAAATTCACGTACACAAAACACACTACAACCTTTGCACATTTTACATACATACATTGCATTCATGCAAGATTTGGGGTTTTTGTAACTCTTAATCTAAGAAGATTATAAAGAATGATCACGATCATACGTTCATGCTTCCCCTTTGATCTAATCATCCTTTCTCATCCGTCCCGGGGATTGAGAGATCTTCTTTTCTCAAAGAATAACATGCATCATACTAGCTTGTTAAGCATATTTTGATTTCTTTGTTTATTTGTTTCAAGAACAATTCATGTCCCCTTTAGATTAGGAAAACTTTATTATCTTATACATGATTAGACGATTTTTCCTAGGTTTATTTGTGTGATCTTTCACTTTGCATTGTGTGATATTTGGCTTAGATCTTATGAATGATATCTTATCTTTAGATCTTCAATTTCAAATCTCCTTATGTGATGTAATATACTATCATAGTATTATTTGTCGAACCATACATAGTATAAGATGATTATTTGGATGCTAATTGAGGCCCGTCGAAAGACGGGGCGAGTTGAGGGTGTTTTAGTCGCGACAAAGGCTCCTTCCTCTCTCGTACCAAAATCCCGAACCAAGTTCTTTGGTGATGAAGGGCCGGTGCCCTTATCCGCTTGGGTGAGTCAAAATTAGGTTTCTTGGTTCCTTAAAGACCAAGTGGCGACTCTGTATCTGTTTTCAACAGACCATTTTCTTTTCTTTGATCCAAGTCAAATTCCTTTTCAAAACAATCTCGAACAAGAGAAGTGGTCCACTTCCGGTGTCCACAATCTGGCGACTCTGCTGGGGATTTTTATTTTAAAAACAAAATAATACAGAGGTTTGACTCATAAGAAGCATCCTTAAAATCATCTTTTTACTGTGTTTGGTTCACCGCATTGCACTCTTGCATTTCCCCCCTCCGACTGTGTCTGAAACGCGGCTCTGACATTGTTCAGGTCTTGCTGTGCCAGGGCACAAGTCACCGTTGATACTGTACCTTCCAAGGTATATCAAAAAGAGTAAAAACCTCCGTACTGTCTCCCCGACGGTATATTGGAACTCTCGTTAACGGACCCTCTTTGACTAAACCCAACCTTTGCATATAGATTCCTGTAGAACCTTTCATAGGACTGTTCATTTATCTTTTCAGATAGGATAATGTGATATAACTGCTGTATGCCCTGACGGGATTACCTGCGCAATGTAGACGCTTATGTGGCATAGAACAGAACCTCTTTTCTTATGATTCCCAAGGCAATCACTCACATGTGATCACATTGAGTTGACTTGCCTAGGCACCATGATAAGGATGTCTGCTCTATGCTCACAAAGATATACACCGCAAACCTTGTTTACTGGTCCTGAGACATAGGAGTATGAAAACTTGCTAGACAGTATGATCACCATCATCACCTATTCTCGTCGTATATTCCTATTTCTTCCATAAACTCTACCCAACTCATCAGGATATCCCTGTTTCTCCTAGAAACTCTGTCCGAATCACCCAGATTTCCTAGAAATCCCTATTTCTCCTAGAAACTCAACTGACTTCTAGAAATTTCTCCGAATCTTCCGAATCCCTGTTTCTCCCAGAAACTCTGTCCAAAATTCCCGAAGTATCCCGAAAATCCCTGTTATCCCTTGGTGATCATACTGGATAGTAAGGTTAGCACACTCTGTATGGCTAGGACCTTATTTGTTTAACTGCTATCTGTTAGAAGTAGGGGCATCATATAGATTAGGGCCTGCATCCGCATGCTTGTCTCATGTGCATACACGATTCATATCGGTTCGCTTGCACGCACGTCTTGTCAGTTTCACATGTGTCAGTCTCTACACATCAAATGCATATGTATCATCATCCCCACCCATCTCAATCGTTGTATAGAAGTCGTATACTTACTGTAACCGTCCTCGGTTTGCATCGTTAAATCCTTCAAAACTCTGATCATCTCTTCCTGATATGAGTCCATAAGAAGTGTTTCGCGCCTCTGCTAATTTGGACTTTTACTTCTATTTGCAAAAAATTGTAGCCCCGGGTAAGGACACTGTTGTACCGTCCCAAATTCATTATCATGATCACGGGCTAGCACAGACCATCATCGATCCACCAATGGCCTACAAAGCTCTGGAAGAGAAAGTGAACAAGCTACAAACCACTGTTGAGCAGTTGAGTTTAAGGGTGAGTCAATTTGAGAAGATGGCACGGAGCATTAGCAAAGAACTGCTTGAAATGGGGACCAGAATTGAGGATGCCATCATAGAAGAAAAGTTCAAGAATGATGAACCCCA
This sequence comes from Hydrangea macrophylla, assembly GCA_033977485.1. Lineage (NCBI taxonomy): Eukaryota > Viridiplantae > Streptophyta > Magnoliopsida > Cornales > Hydrangeaceae > Hydrangea > Hydrangea macrophylla. The sequence continues at coordinate 8,931,944 of CM066986.1, forward strand.
ACACCAGTCCAAGAGGCCTAAATACTCCCGACACTCTCCGGATGTCAACGCCCTGCGCAGCCAACCCATGGCATACCCTCATCGGCCATACCAATCCTCCAACCAAACCACTAGTTGCCCTTACCAGAAGAAGCAATCCCGTACCTTTGCCAAACTAGATATCTCCCCCTCCATAGCCTTAGGCCGCCTGCTAAGAAAGGGACACCTCCAACTCCTTCAGCCTCGTGCCGATCCCCCACCACCTAACTGTGACCTGTCCAAACGATGTGCCTACCACCAAGACCCAGGCCATGACACCGACCAATGCATACGTCTCCGCCATGATATCCAGGACCTCATCGACCAAAATATCATTGAGCCACCACCCATTCAACCCCGTGTCACCTAAGCCCCTGGCTTACCTGCTCGACTGATCCCCTTCGCTGAGGCCCATGAATGTTGAGCATGTGCCGGTGAAGTGATGGTGTTTGGAACTCTTGCTAGAAAACCAAATGAAGATGCTCTTTAGAAAAAAAAAAAGAAATAAAAAGAATAAGTAAGTCACTGTGACATTCCATTTGAGACCGGGTCGAGTCCAGTCGAGTCTGTTGTGTGTTTGTCTATTTCAAGTTTAGTCTTGTGATCGAGTCTGTCTGTCACCGAGTTGTTAATGAGTCTGTAATCCTTCTCTACTGATGGAACGAAGTCTCATTTTGCCTAATCTGATGTGCCTAGTCATAGATGCATGAATCACTAGACTGAAGTGTCACTTTTCAAATTACCATGGATATTACTCTGGTAATAATTTTTCTACGACAAAACAAAAAGAATCCTGAAAGGTTAAAATCGATTTCACGCTGACACTGATGAAGAGCTGGAATTGAATAGTCTTACTTTAAGAATTTAAAGATTCTCTTGCCTCAATCTTGAAAAGATATGCTTGGAACTGACTTGGGGCTTGCCCAACACCCTTTCCACCATTCCTATCATTTCAAAGCCTTGGGCCCAACCCAATTGATAGCCATGCGAACCTGTGCGGACTTGGTCCTTGATGGTAGCCAAACATTTCAGTGAGTTTCATCTCCACTTTCAAAAAAAAAAAAAAAAAGAAAAAGAACAAAAAAGAGCTCGCTAGGTTGAAAACCCGAGAGGGCACCTAGGTAAAAGTTAGAGCTGAAAAAGGTGTTGATTTCCAAAATCTGACCCTAGCCAGTCAAAATGTTAGAGAAAATTTTTTTGATGAAACAAATGAGAGAATCATACGCTTCAAGATACATCTTAAGAACGTGCCAAGATCACAATTCAAAAGGCACGGAATGACCACAAATAAATTCCGAGAGCTGACATGCACATTCTGGAATTCTGAGATTGCAATTGAAAGATCTCACAAGAATTGACTACATTAAAAAGCAAAATTGACTGGCTAGGCGAAAGTGAAAAGGATCAATCCTCAAAACAAAACAAAAAGAAAAAGAAAAAGAAAAGAAAGGGAGATTGAAACTAAATCCTTTATTCAAAGCTACCATAAGTGGCTCAAGTTTGAACTTCTTTGACGATTGGTTTGAAAATCCCTCATACCTCAAACCCCTTAATTCAAGCCTTGCCTTGAACTACGCTCGACCTGATTCCCACTCGGGGATACGTAGGCAACCACATCGGTTCGGTCAACACCATCATAATCAAACCAATTTCCTTCAAGCCTTGCCTTGAACTACGCTCGACCTGATTCCCACTCGGGGATACGTAGGCAACCACATCGGTTCGGTCAACACCATCATAATCAAACCAATTTCCTTCAAGCCTTGCCTTGAACTACGCTCGACCTGATTCCCACTCGGGGATACGTAGGCAACCGCATCGGTTCGGTCACCCCACCTACCCAAAAATCAACCCGCTTCTTCCCAACCATGCCCGAACTACGTTGGACCTGATCCCCACTTGGGGGTACGTAGGCAGACTTTCAAAAAAAGAAAAAAAGAAGGATGGCTCGCTAGGTCGAAAATCCGAAAGGACGCCTAGGCAAAAATTAGAGTTAAATCCAAGGTGAGCAATAACAAAAGAGAGAAAAGAGCTTGCTAGGTCACCTCACTGGTGCCTAGGCAAAAGTTATGAGCATTTGATAGATTAAAGTCACGGTCCATGCCTCAAGCCAGAAAATCACCTTCCACACTAGGGGCAAACTTCAGCTACCCGCCTCGTTTGCCCGACTTTTACTATCTACCCTTCACACAAGGGGCAAACTTCGGTCACCTACCTCATTTGCCCAAAAACTCCAATGAACCTTCCTCCAAACTAGGGGCAAACTTCGGTCATTTGCATCGTTTGCCTACCGATCCCACTTCATGCCCTTCAAACTAGGGGCAAACTTCGTTTGCCACCTGATCCCTATACACCAATGGTAAGCCTTCAAGAACATTGTCTTGAACAGATGGAAATGGAGCGTCTTTCATTCCATAAGCTAAGGCACTAATTCAAAGCACATCTTGAGAGAAGCAAAGAAATTGATTAGATCAGCAGGGAGGAATTTTCAAAAATAAGATTCACCATCAAAGTGATGCCACATTAAGGAGAGAAGTAAACAAAAAAGAGAAATGGTACATCATTTATGACAAAAGCACATTAAGTTTTGGCAAGTTGACCTTGTTTCATTTTGGTGTCAAATGTGTCGTCCTTGGGCGTCAATGTCTGTCAAGTTTTTGAGTCTGTTGTAGTCTCAAATGTGTAAGTCAATAGTGACTAATAAAATTTTCAAATCAAGTTATAAAGAGCATGTCAATACAAGCAGGAGTACCAAACACAATTAGTACACCGGTCAAGGCGTCAGCAGGAGAAGCGTCCAAACTTAGGGCAAATGCGAATTTCATCCCTTTCCAAACCATCAAAAGTTGACCTTCATCTTCTTGCAACATAAGTCCATGAGTGGCTGTTGATGATCTTCCTTTCTCCAAGCAACATAAGTCCATGAGTGGCTGTTGATCTTTCTTCATGCAACATAAGTCCATGAGTGGCTGTTGATGATCTTCCTTTGTTCATGCAACATAAGTCCATGAGTGGCTGTTGATGATCTTCCTTTGTTCATGCAACATAAGTCCATGAGTGGCTGTTGATGATCTTCCTTTCTCCTAGCAACATAAGTCCATGAGTGGCTGTTGATCTTTCTTCATGCAACATAAGTCCATGAGTGGCTGTTGATGATCTTCCTTTGTTCATGCAACACAAGTCCATGAGTGGCTGTTGATGATCTTCCTTTGTTCATGCAACACAAGTCCATGAGTGGCTGTTGATGATCTTCCTTTCTCCTTGCAACATAAGTCCATGAGTGGCTGTTGATCTTTCTTCATGCAACATAAGTCCATGAGTGGCTGTTGATGATCTTCCTTTGTTCATGCAACATAAGTCCATGAGTGGCTGTTGATGATCTTCCTTTGTTCATGCAACATAAGTCCATGAGTGGCTGTTGATGATCTTCCTTTGTTCATGCAACACAAGTCCATGAGTGGCTGTTGATGATCTTCCTTTCTCCTTGCAACATAAGTCCATGAGTGGCTGTTGATTTTTCTTCATGCAACATAAGTCCATGAGTGGCTGTTGATGATCTTCCTTTGTTCATGCAACATAAGTCCATGAGTGGCTGTTGATGATCTTCCTTTGTTCATGCAACATAAGTCCATGAGTGGCTGTTGATGATCTTCCTTTCTCCTAGCAACATAAGTCCATGAGTGGCTGTTGATCTTTCTTCATGCAACATAAGTCCATGAGTGGCTGTTGATGATCTTCCTTTGTTCATGCAACACAAGTCCATGAGTGGCTGTTGATGATCTTCCTTTCTCCTTGCAACATAAGTCCATGAGTGGCTGTTGATCTTTATTCATGCAACATAAGTCCATGAGTGGCTGTTGATGATCTTCCTTTGTTCATGCAACATAAGTCCATAAGTGGCTGTTGATGATCTTCCTTTGTTCATGCAACATAAGTCCATGAGTGGCTGTTGATGATCTTCCTTTCTCCTTGCAACATAAGTCCATGAGTGGCTGTTGATCTTTCTTCATGCAACATAAGTCCATGAGTGGCTGTTGATGATCTTCCTTTGTTCATGCAACACAAGTCCATGAGTGGCTGTTGATGATCTTCCTTTCTCCTAGCAACATAAGTCCATGAGTGGCTGTTGATCTTTCATTTTTCTTCATGCAACATAAGTCCATGAGTGGCTGTTGATGACCTTCTTTCATCCTAAAGCAACATAAGTCCATCACTCTCCTCTTTCAATATCAAAACCTTAAGTGCCGCAGGCCATCTCCATATCTCTCATCACAAATAGAATGACACCTTGACTCCCATTTAAAGGACGTATTTCCTTCTTCCTAGCAGAGTACATTATCCTTCAGCTCCTAGAGGCCCTGATCGGCCCTCTTGGATTGAGCGCCAAAATAGATTCTCCGAGAACCCTACATCATGCCCCGAGGATAGAAATCGATAGATACCAGCTCCCGGAGGCCCTGACCGGCCCTCTTGGATTGAGCACCAAAAGAGATTCCCCGAGAACCCTACATCATCCCCCGAGGACAGAAACCGATAGATACCAGCTCCCGGAGGCCCTGACCGGCCCTCTTGGATTGAGCACCAAAAGAGATTCCCCGAGAACCCTACATCATCCCCCGAGGACAGAAACCGATAGATACCAGCTCCCGGAGGCCCTGACCGACCCTCTTGGATTGAGCACCAAAAGAGATTCCCCGAGAACCCTACATCATCCCCCGAGGACAGAAACCGATAGATACCAGCTCCCGGAGGCCCTGACCGGCCCTCTTGGATTGAGCGCCAAAAGAGATTCCCCGAGAACCCTACATCATCCCCCGAGGACAGAAACCGATAGTTACCAGCTCCCGGAGGCCCTGACCGGCCCTCTTGGATTGAGCGCCAAAAAAAAAGATTCTCCGAGAACCCTACATCATCCCCCGAGGACAGAAACCGATAGGCCCTAACTGGCTCTTTTGGATTGAGCATTGCAAGATCTGACCGACCACGAGAGATTCAGAGATGGATCCTGGTTCTAAGTCAAGAATTGAAGAGAGATTCTTAAAGAGTCCATCAGCTCCCGAAGGCCCTAACCGACTCTTTTTGGATTGAGCATTACAAAGTCTGACCAACCACGAGAGATTCAGAGATGGATCCTGGTTGTAGGTCAAGAATTGAAGAGAGATTCTCAGAGAGTCCCATACCATCCCCAACAGAAGATAGCAGAAGTCCGAACCGATTCTCCGGACTTGTCATCATAAGAATCGGCCAAAACATCACCCGCAGTCAAATCACCCCGATTCCTATGGCAAGCACTGTTTATTCACAATTTAAGGATCCATATCCACTGATTATCATGAGCTTTCTCACCTGTCAGTCATTATGAGTTTCCTCACTTATCGTGAGCCTCTTCACTCCGGTTATCTCACCTGTCAACTATCGTGAGCTACCCTACTTATCATGAGCCTCCTCACTTTGGTTATTATAAAACTGTCGGTTATCTTGAACTCCCTCGGCTATGGGTTATCCTTAGTTGTCATCCTCAGGGACCCCACATCTGACTACATTCTCTCGCAAAGCACACTTCCCAAATTCCAGAAGTTTGTTCCTAAACCCAGAGACTTCTAAACCTTGATGTCCTTATCCGAGTCATCCACCACATCACAGTCGCAAACACTAGCACAACACCAGTCCACTCGGAGTGGCACACCCCACAGCACCTACTCATACTAGGGTCATAACACTAGACATGATAGTACTCATGACATAATTCATATCACATCCATGCATTGCATATCATCCTCATAGCATAGCATCCGCATGTCTTGTTGTGCATGTGTGATTTGTTCCTTTATGCCCTGAACTACGTCCTGGTCTGATTCCCCTTGGGATACGTAGGCAGCTCACGCAGAGCACGACCAGCACTAGACCTCAGCATCATTGCATCTTTTGCAACGCTTTTATCCTAAATCTATAGCCTCCAAAAAGTCCTGTCTCTTCAAAGCTTTGGCACTCACTTGCGACATGCGTTGCCTCGCAAGTTCATGCCAAAGAGGGGCAAACTGTAGACACCCCATTTTGTCGGCTATCAGATTTAGGAGACCCATAGCTTGGTGGTTCACAATGATCGAAAAAGACTCAAAAAAGGACTCCTGGAAGTTAGTTCTATTTCTCAAAATGCTCAGAATGACCAAAATGCCCCTGAAAGCCCAAAAACTCCCAGATTTGGTCCCAAAGTTCTAGAAACATGCTACGTCATAAGAAAAGTGATAAAATGAGTTTTCAAGAAAAATCGAATGAAATCGCCAGCTCCCAGAGACCCCCGGAAGTCCCGGAAGTTCCCAGAAAGTCCCCGTTGACCGGTTTGACCAAGGTTTGACTAGGTTTGACCAAGGTTTGACCGGGTTTGACCAAGTTTGACCAAGTTTGACCAAGTTTGACAAAAGTCGTCCGAATTCACCAGAATCATTTTTAAGTCATGAAAAAGTGTTAAAACAAGTTCCGAAAGAAAATCGAGCGAAAACATCAGCTCCCGGGAACTCCCGGAGGTTTCCAGAACTTCCCGGGAATCCCAGGTTTGACCAGTTTGACCAGAATTTGACTTTGGAACCGGGGTGCCGAAACAATTTTCAAATATTTTTCATGGATACTAGAGGTCAATAGCTTTCCGACGGTATATCGCACATAATTTCTGGATTTAAAACGAATTTATTATAAATTTCCAAAGGCGAAAAAGGCGATCAAATTGGCTTTTATCGCAAATACCGCAAAACTTTTCAAAGTGACTTATCCCCGAACTATTTTTTATGTAAAGTAGACTCCAATACCTTTCCAACGGTATATCACAACCTCAGTTTGGAGTTCATATACATTTTCTGTGAATTTCGGACGAAATAGGGCCTTTTCGCGAATACCGGAACCTCAGGGGGCCTAAACAGCATTATCTGGACGAAGGGAGGAGCAGTGCCGCCGCGGCACTGGCCCACTGCCGCCGCGGCACTGGCCCAGTGCCGCCGCGGCACTCCCCTCCAGAACAGTGAGTTTTTGTAATTTCTTTTGGGGTCCCATTTTGATTAATTAAAAACCAAAACGACGTAGTTTTGATTCCCAGCTTATTTTGGACCAATGGGAGACCATTTTAAACTTTTTAAAACCCCATTTACCACCCCTCCTTTGCCTATAAAAGAAGCCATTTACTTCCATTTAGGGGAGAGACATGGAAGCTTAGAGTAAGCTTAGGAAGAAACTCTAGGGAAATATAGAGAGAGAAAGAGAAGAAGTAGTATTCTTCTTCCATTTTTTCCAATCAAAGTGAGTTTTAATCTTGTTTTCCTCCACCATTTTTCTATATACTTCATCATCAATATACCCAATCACCATTCTTGAGCATTCTTGAGTTAGGAAGCTACTTCCATGTCCAAATGTCAAAATCTATGAGTGAAACACCAAGCTACAAGTCCAAAATCATATTGATTATCATCTATTGATTGTTATTTACTTGCTTGTTCATATTATGTTCATCTCTTCTTAATCTCATTTCTTTTTATTTTCTTTATTTACTTACTAGTTCATCATCATCTAAGTGATGACATGAAGTTTGGGGTGAGTGAATCCTTATGGATAGTAGCTCTTGACCTCAAAAACATGTTTGATAGATGATGATCATAACCTCAATACTTCCAAGATGTTCTTGAAATGTATTGAAGTTATGTCCAAAATAAAAATGAATCTCTTCAATAATATTGGGAGTTCTTTGATGATTCAAGGTTGGATGAGGTTCTAAGTGGTCACATGGTCATCTCAAGAGTTTAAGTTCATGCTTTGAACATCTATTTCAAAACCCTCAATCAAGAACTCAAACTCTATTTCAAACCCAAATCCATTTTCTAAGTGGTCACATGGTCATCCCCAATTTTTCCCATCAATTATAGAAATGTGAAAGTATTTGTTTTGGATGTGAGAAGTTCATATTCATAATCTGCCTCTGTTCTCACAGAATGTTCACCCAACTTCTTGCACTTATTCTGGATATTTTCGTCACTGTACATATATATTTTCTATTTTTTTTATAAAACTTGGGTGTCTTAGGAAACTTTTGGTATATAATGGGTCATCATAAACCTTTTCTTTGATTTATGAAAAATCATACAAAATCAGTCAACAGTGCAACTTTTGTTTCTGAGTCATGTGTACATTCTGATTTATTTCTTTTAATCTGTGATAGCTATTGATGTTTGGCTTTTTGGGTTATTTTCTAGACACAGTAAGGATGATCTCTGATTTTTCTCACATTTTTCTAGGCACGTTTGACCTCCCATTATAATGTTACAAAGTAATGCATACAGTCTGTCCACTATTCACAGCATTTCACTTTTTGGCTTTCACACTTTGATGCAACACTCTCTTGTATCTAGATGAACCCATATCCCATGCACATGTTCTTTACCACTTTTAGCATGCTATATCATATCATGTATCATCTATCCTCTCATGTATCATACTCCCATAGATTCTTGAGTTTGATTTCCAAATAAAACCATGGTTTGCAAATACTTGGGAAGTTCTTGAAATAAGTTAGGAATTGATATTCCAAGTGGTTAGAATATTCATCCAAGATCTAGAAGTATACTTTCAAAACCCTCATTTCAAAACCCCCCTCTTAAACCCCTCATTTTGATTTCAAGAAATAAACCTTGTTTTTCTCAAAACCCTCAAAACAGTGAGTCATTTAACTTCAAGGAATTATTTTGAGTTCAATACTCAATGTATGAATGAAAGACCACTTGGAAAGTCTTTCTAACTCACTATAGAACACCCATGATTTTTGGCTTGACTTGGAAGTACTTGAAAATGGTCCATTTGGACCCAAACATTCCTTCCAAACATTCTGTTTTTGCTGTCATAGCAGCTAGGTCAACTTACGACCTCTTTTCCAGAAAACGTTTCCAAAAGGGGTGGTCCTAACTTATTTTTCCCTTAAAATTCAATGTCTTAGGGAACTTTCTGTATAAAATGGGCCTCTAGATCATTCTTTTTCATTTTCTAAGATTTTCTAACATTTCGGTCGACAGTACGAACTCTGTTTCTGAGTGACCTCTATTGTTTATATAATTTCTCTCAATCTGTGATAGCTATTCAAGATTGGCCTTTTGGGTTGTATTCTAGACACAATAAGGAACATCTCCATAAAAAATCATGCATTGAAAACATTCCTAACCCCTCTTTTCAAATTCCAAAAGATCATGCTACTGTTCTGTCCACTATTCACAGCAAGTACATTTCAACTTTCATTCTTTGATTTGATGCTCATATGCATTCCAAATTAGTTCATATCTTAGGAAGTAGTCCATACTACATTTGTACACATCCCATGTTAATTTCATTCATTCATTCATACACATTTTAGACTTCTAAGTCATTCTAGAAATCCACGTACACAAAACACACTACAACCTTTGCACATTTTACATACATACATTGCATTCATGCAAGATTTGGGGTTTTTGTAACTCTTAATCTAAGAAGATTATAAAGAATGATCACGATCATACGTTCATGCTTCCCCTTTGATCTAATCATCCTTTCTCATCCGTCCCGGGGATTGAGAGATCTTCTTTTCTCAAAGAATAACATGCATCATACTAGCTTGTTAAGCATATTTTGATTTCTTTGTTTATTTGTTTCAAGAACAATTCATGTCCCCTTTAGATTAGGAAAACTTTATTATCTTATACATGATTAGACGATTTTTCCTAGGTTTATTTGTGTGATCTTTCACTTTACATTGTGTGATATTTGGCTTAGATCTTATGAATGATATCTTATCTTTAGATCTTCAATTTCAAATCTCCTTATGTGATGTAATATACTATCATAGTATTATTTGTCGAACCATACATAGTATAAGATGATTATTTGGATGCTAATTGAGGCCCGTCGAAAGACGGGGCGAGTTGAGGGTGTTTTAGTCGCGACAAAGGCTCCTTCCTCTCTCGTACCAAAATCCCGAACCAAGTTCTTTGGTGATGAAGGGCCGGTGCCCTTATCCGCTTGGGTGAGTCAAAATTAGGTTTCTTGGTTCCTTAAAGACCAAGTGGCGACTCTGTATCTGTTTTCAACAGACCATTTTCTTTTCTTTGATCCAAGTCAAATTCCTTTTCAAAACAATCTCGAACAAGAGAAGTGGTCCACTTCCGGTGTCCACACTTATCGACCCCAATTTCAACAAACTCAATACCAACACCCTCCTCCTAATCCTAACCCTCCAAGGGTTAATGCTTTTGAGGAGAAGGTGTTGGCTTCCCTTAAGAACATTGAAACGCAAGTGCAAGCACAAGCACAAATAGTGCACTCACACACACAATCCATTGCAAATCTTGAGTCTCAAATTGGACAAATAGCTAATACAATGAGTCATAGAAATGAGGGTCAATTTCCTAGTCAACATACTCCGAAACCTAAGGGACAATATGAGATTAAGGGGTCTAGTGAGCAAGTAAATGCCATCTTAACTAGGATGACTATTCGGGAAGAGGAAGTTATGGAGATTCCGAATAAGAGTGAGAAGGAGGGTAACATTTTCAAATAAAGAAAAGGGTGAGGAAACGAGTAAAAGTAGAAAATAAATTGAACCGGCCCCGACGACGTATATTCCAAAGCTACCTTTTTCACCAAACGTTGAGGAACCGTCAAATTTTTCAAAGAAAGGGTAAAAAATAGAGGATATACTCGAGGTATTTAAACAAGTTAAAATAAATATTCCATTCCTCAATGCGATAAAACAAATTCCCGCTTACGCTAAATGCCTTAAAGATCTTTGCACTCAAAAGCGTAAATTGCGTAGTCATACTCCAAACAAGGTCTTTCTCACTGAAAAAGTAAGTTCTATTTTCCAACATGCGCCTCCAAAGTATAAGGATCCCGGTACACCAACGATCTCATATATCATAGGTGACACTGTCATTCATCGGACTCTCCTTGACTTAGGAGCAAGTGTTAATCTTTTATCCTACTACATTTATAAATAACTAGGTCTAGGTGAACTGAAACCCACGGCCGCTACTATACAATTAGCGGATCGTTCTGTCAAAGTACCTAGAGGAATCGTCGAAGATGTCTTAGTTAAAGTAGATCAATGTTTTTATCCTATAGATTTCATGGTCCTTGACACTGAACCCGTGCTAGATGTTAGGAAATACACACTTGTCATCCTAGGTCATCCGTTCTTGGCTACGCCATCGCTCATGTCAACTGTCAAACGGGGGTAATGAAAGTGTCGTTTGGGAACATAAACTTAAAATTGAACGTCTTTAACGCTATTGATCAACCTCCTAACGACGATGCTTATCTTTGTGAGGTGGAGAGTAAGGTGAGACAAACAATTGAACTTAATCCAGAAATAAATATGCGTACGAAAAATAACATATTGGAAAACAAGTGGATGAATTTAAATAACACGGACCCTAGTGATGAATTTACTCAAAAGGTTAGAAATCGATTTGAACATGATAAAGGAGAACCGTCGAATGAATTGACGCATAGCGACCTTGTTTTGGCTTTCCACCGAAATCTCCCTAATGCCCTAAAGGGTATATACTCCGATTTACGCCCTCCTTGAGTCTTGAGCTAGAATGGTCTAGCTGAAGACATAAAAGACAGCGCTTTTTGGGAGGCAACTCAAGCTTCATTTCGTCCGTTTTCTTATTTTTGTACACTTTTTGGTCGTTTTTGGTCCATTTTGAGTCTTTTGTGAGTTTTCTGGACACGTTTGGGGGTCGGAGTTAAGTTATTTTAAAGTTATTTCCATAAAACAAGTGAAAAAAGGGAAAACCAGCATATCGTGCGCAGCCCGCTCGCGCGAGTTTGCCCCATAGAGAAAAATTTTCAATGTTTTTTTTTTATATATGCCTCTGTTTCACATCGCGCCTAGAATCGCACGAGTGAAGGGTTCGCTCGCTCGCGCGGCCAACTCGCGCGATTCATGAACTTAGAAATTTTTTTTTTCTATTTTTTTTTAAAAACATGCCACTGCATTCCCTCGCGGAGGGGCTCGCTCGCGCGAGGGAGGGTTTTTAGGATTCTCTTTGTTTTCTTACCTCCTGCCTCCCAAACCAGGTCAGTTGTTTTTATAGTTTATGTTTGTTCTTTTTGCCCTCTTAGTATTTCTTTGCTTTCATAGTTCTGTTTGTTTTTCTTTTTATTTCCATTACGTCTTTTAATTCTCTTTTAGTTTCTATTGATTAAAAAAAAAACAAACATGCATATCCATTTCTTTTCTTTATTATTATTATTTTGTTGTTTATTTTCTATTGTCAAGTATTCACAGGTGATTAGTAGCTCCATTAGGAGCATTTGAACTTTCATTCCATATTCTTATGCGTTCACCTATTTGTGATTGCCGAGATAGAGGTATTATCGTTCCTTCCTTATGTACTCTCCTTTATTTCGTTTTATTGTTTCATTAGGGACAATGAAAGGTTTAGATTTGGGGGTATGTAAACCCATGCACATTATTATGCACAAAATTTTCAAAACTTTTCGATACTTGTGCTTAAATAAACGATGTTACCGACATTTCTGTAATCTCAATTCGATACTTCTTATTAAATAATTTTGATTGTTATAGAATGGTAAACAGAAGAAGATGTGATTAAACATTTGCTGAAGTCATGATACGACATTTTAGAATATGTATCGTTTGAATCGTAGTTTTATATCATAGATTTGCACATAAAGCTATGTACTGCACGTAGTCACTTGAATACATGTTTGATGTGAACTATAATATGATTCAGATTTCTAGATAACACAAGGTGGAGACTAAACCCAGTGAGTTTTTGAGCCTATCTTTTCTTTTTAGAGGCTTATAAATACACATTGTGTTTGTCGAATTTTATTGAAATAGCGCATCTACTCGTTGTTTAGTCTCATTATTCTTGTTTTGGTTGATAGTCAAGTTAAAATATTTGCTACCATGCTAAATAATTTTTCGCTATAAATATTGAAGAACCAGATGACCATAGAAAATGATGGTAGGCCCTCTTTTTGGTTACCACCGACTGAAAAATGATAAAATTTCCTTAGTTCGACCATTTGAGCCGTAAAATGCCCTTTTTCTTTAATTACCATTATCTTTTGCTCCAATTTGGCCAACTTGGAGTTCACCACTAAGAGATTGATCAACTTTTAGTGGTGGTAAGGCGGTTTGTCGGTTAAGAAGAAGAAGAAAATAAGATGATGTTTGGGGTGGTAGCCTTGTTATTTACTGAATATTCGTTTTAAAAGCAGCGATGAATACGGAAGAAAAAAAAAATGAAAAAGGTTGAAAAAAAAAGATTGAAAAAAGAAAAAAAATAAGAAGAGGAAAAAATTAAAAATATATGAAAAGAAGAGAGTGAAAAGATAAAAGTTGGTAGAAGAGTTGAATGAAAGAAACCGAACATGCCTTACAATGCCATTCGAAAACTACCTAATGAATCCTCTATATCCTTTTTCATTGCTTGAGTCACGTTACAACCTTTGAAAAGTCCTAATTGATCCTAGGAAACATGATTTGGATATGTAAACGATTGGGGGGGGGGGGAGATTAAACCATGGTAATAATTAATTTTCTTGACAGTTGGCGCCCTATCCATGAGACTACTATTCTTTTGTGTCATGCGTTTTGGTTGTGGGTGACTTGTTAATGAGAACCCTCACGAGACTTCACTTGTCCGACTAGGGACACCTAGGGGTTTGAAGGCTTGTTGCATACGCTAAATGCAATCGCAACCCATGCGACAATGGAGTAGTATTTTATTAGTAGTTTAGTTTTATTTTTAGTTTTGCTCGAGTACTAGCAAAATGTAGGTTTGGGGGTGTGATCGGGAGAGAACAAATCCTAATTATACGCGTTAACGCGCATTTGTTAGTACTTTTTATCCTATTTTTATGTATTTTTACTTCGCTTTCTATTTTCTGACAGGTTTTGGAAGAAAACAAGTATTCCAGGCTAAACAGGGTGAAAAAGTAGAAGAAAAGAAGCTGAAAAAAGCCTATCGCGCGCGCGGCCCGCTCGCGCGGAAGACCTGAACCTCGCTCGCGCGACCTCCCATCATCGCGCTCGCGCGGCCCCCTCGCGCGACATGTGTAAAAATCAAAGTTACGTATTTCACTATATTGAAGACTCCTGCGCAAATGAAACTGCCAAATTACGTCCAGACTGTAAAATATAGCAGTTTTAGTGCGTTTCGGGTTTAGAAAGCTTCCAAAATTTGTTCCAAACTCTATATATACTTTGTTTTTATTCAATTTTTAGGGATACTATATTATACACATATACATACAGCCATATACAACCATATACACAGCCATTGAAGAGAGGAAAGCAAGGAGAAGAAGAAGAAGACCAAGGATTTCCATAGCTTCCTCCATCAACCTCTTGTCGTTCATCAATTCCTTGGTCAACTAAACCAAGATCTAGGGTTTCAATGAAACCCTAGCCAAGTAATAGGGAGTTATTTATGTTTTTATTTTAGTTTTATTATGTATGGATGATGATTACATATTTAGAGGATTTAAATAATAAAATCGTGCTTCTATTGATTAAATCATTACTTTCAAAGTTTATTCTTGTCTTAGATCTATTTTGACTATGATGTGCTCAATGGTCTATATTTGCTGTGCTTGTATAGATTATTTACATGTAATGGTACTTAATTGAATTGCGCTATCAAGTATCTGAATAGTCCATGCCTAGGTTAGACAAATTATGCCACAACCCTAGTTTAGTGTGGGATAATTCGTGCTAATCGAAGATGGATTATGTTGGTTCTTGAACATGGTTATTTTCTTGACGGAGGAATTGGGCTTGTAGCTACAATTCTTCATTATCATCCAACTTAATAAGCTAATTGAACGCATAAATACCCTTATTATGAAGCTAGTGGTGAATTTGCAATCCTAGGTTCCCTAAACATATTTATATAAACAATTTTAAATCACTTTCATAGTTTAGATTTATTTTCATTAGTCTTATTAGTTTAATTAAAATTCAAATCAACTTCCGTTTTCATAATTAATTAGATTTAGGTTTTAAAATTAAAAGCTGTAGTAATTCAATATCTGTGAGTTCGACCTTTACTTTCACTACTACAAATCTTTAGAAAAGTAAAGTACACTTTTTATATCTAGATATTGACAACATCACGTACATCCACAAGTGTGTCTGAGTACTTTCACTATAATGTATAATAGCCGATAACCACAGGTGAGCCAACAGGCAACAACCAAGATTGGAACTACCAGAGGTCGACTGGGCAAATCGATTAGGGATGCTATAGGTGTGCCGTGTAGATTGAATTGTCCCCTCTATAAGGGTGTGAGGGGTCTCTTTTATACTTGCAAGAAACCTACTCATACATGAAAAGTACGTAGATAAGGCAATGCAATCTCATAAGATTTGATTGACACAAATCGCATGAGTTCCCGAACAAGATTAGGAAACTATATATATTCCATTAGTCTTCTAGCTAACGTAAAAAATTGTTTGGATAATTCTGGATTATGCCCTTGGGCTTGGGTGAGCCTTGCCCGTAATGAGCCATGCCTGGGTGACATTCCCAACCCGTAGGTCGGGGTCCATATGACCTACGTACCGGTCGGTCCGGTCGGGGACAGAGGAATGGGCTTTGGTTGGACGCTGGCTTCGAGCTAGTGCTCTTTGATGTGGTCACAACGCTCTGCTTCCATTTGTGAACCATTTTAGTGCGTATCAACTGTCCCCCCATTTCTAAGGCTAAATTTATACTGCATCAAATGAGGTTTGAAAATTTATACAGCTCGAGCCTACTGCTCGGGGTTGGACTTGTCGCCTTGGTAACTCGGGTTAATATCCCAGTCTAATAACTCGGGAGCTCGGGGTTGGATCTGCCATGTGTCAGGAACGGTTGCTCTGGTCAAGATCCAATTAGACTGGTGCAAGGGTGACCAGACTGTCATGATCGAACCAGTCCGTCGTGTCGAGCAATTTATGTGCATGTTTTTTATCACGACCCATCCCACTACGCGCGAAAATAGGGCACGTGACACGCCACAGTAGACACCCCATTTTGTCGGCTATCAGATTTAGGAGACCCATAGCTTGGTGGTTCACAATGATCGTAAAAGACTCAAAAGGACTCCTGGAAGTCAGCTCTATCTCTCAGAATGCTCAAAATGACCAAAATGCCCCTAAAAGCCCGAAAACTCCCAGATTTGGTCCCAAAGTTCTGAAAACATGCTATGTCGTAAGAAAAGCGATAAAATGAGTTTCTAAGAGAAATCGGGTGAAATCGTCAGCTCCCAGAGACCCCCGGAAGTCCCGGAAGTCCCGGAAGTTCCCGGAAAGTCCCCGTTGACCGGTTTGACCAAGGTTTGACTAGGTTTGACCAAGGTTTGACCAGGTTTGACCAAGTTTGACCAAGTTTGACCAAAATCGTCCGAATTCACCAGAATCATTTTAAATCATGAGATAAGTGTTAAAACAAGTTCCAAAAGAAAATCGAGCGAGAACGTCAGCTCTTGGGAACTCCCGGAGGTTTCCAGAACTTCCCGGGAATCCCAGCTTTGACCAGTTTGACCAGAATTTGACTTTAGAACCGGGGCACCAAAATAATTTTCAAACATTTTTCATGGATACTAGAGGTCAATAGCTTTCCAACGGTATATCGCACGTAATTTCTGGATTTAAAACGAATTTATTATGAATTTTCAAAGGCGAAAAAGGCGATCAAATCAGCTTTTATCGCGAATACCGCAAAACTTTTCAAGGTGACCTATCCCCGAACTATTTTTTATGTAAAGTAGACTCCATTACCTTTCCAACGGTATATCATAACCTCAATTTGGAGTTCGTACGCATTTTCTGTGAATTTCGGACGAAATAGGGCCTTTTCGCGAATACCGGAACTTCAGGGGGGCTAAACAGCATTATCTGGACGAAGGGAGGAGCAGTGCCGCCGCGGCACTGGCCCAGTGCCGCCGCGGCACTCCCCCCCAGAACAGTGAGTTTTTGTAATTTCTTTTGGGGTCCCATTTTGATTAATTAAAAACCAAAACGACGTAGTTTTGATTCCCAGCTTATTCTGGACCAATGGGAGACCATTTTAAACTTTTTAAAACTCCATTTACCACCCCTCCTTTGCCTATAAAAGAAGCCATTTACTTCCATTTAGAGGAGAGACATGGAAGCTTAGAGAAAGCTTAGGAAGAAACTCTAGGGAAATATAGAGAGAGAAAGAGAAGAAGTAGTCTTCTTCTTCCATTTTTTCCAATCAAAGTGAGTTCTAATCTTGTTTTCCTCCACCATTTTTCTATATACTTCATCATCAATATACCCAATCACCATTCTTGAGCATTCTTGAGTTAGGAAGCTACTTCCATGTCCAAATGTCAAAATCTATGAGTGAAACACCAAGCTACAAGTCCAAAATCATATTGATTATCATCTATTGATTGTTATTTACTTGCTTGTTCATATTATGTTCATCTCTTCTTAATCTCATTTCTTTTTATTTTCTTTATTTACTTACTAGTTTATCATCATCTAAGTGATGACATGAAGTTTGGGGTGAGTGAATCCTTATGGATAGTAGCTCTTGACCTCAAAAACATGTTTGATAGATGATGATCATAACCTCAATACTTCCAAGATGTTCTTGAAATGTATTGAAGTTATGTCCAAAATAAAAATGAATCTCTCCAATAATATTGGGAGTTCTTTAATGATTCAAGGTTGGATGAGGTTCTAAGTGGTCACATGGTCATCTCAAGAGTTTAAGTTCATGCTTTGAACATCTATTTCAAAACCCTCAATCAAGAACTCAAACTCTATTTCAAACCCAAATCCATTTTCTTCAAGAATGATCCAAAACAGTGAGCTGTTCAGATTCAAAGATTTGTTTTGAATTAACTACTTGAGTTATGATGATAAAACCACTTGGAAAATCTTCCTAAGACATCATAGTTTGTCCCCAATTTTGCTCATCAATTATAGAAATGTGAAAGTATTTGTTTTGGATGTGAGAAGTTCATATTCATAATCTGCCTCTGTTCTCACAGAATGTTCACCCAACTTCTTGCACTTATTCTGGATATTTTCGTCACTGTACATATATCTTTTCTATTTTTTTTATAAAACTTGGGTGTCTTAGGAAACTTTTGGTATATAATGGGTCATCATAAACCTTTTCTTTGATTTATGAAAAATCATACAAAATCAGTCAACAGTGCAGCTTTTGTTTCTGAGTCATGTGTACATTCTGATTTATTTTTTTTATTTGTGATAGCTATTGATGTTTGGCTTTTTGGGTTATTTTCTAGACACAATAAGGATGATTTCTGATTTTTCTCACATTTTTCTAGGCACGTTTGACCTCCCATTATAATGTTACAAAGTAATGCATACAGTCTGTCCACTATTCACAGCATTTCACTTTTTGGCTTTCACACTTTGATGCAACACTCTCTTGTATCTAGATGAACCCATATCCCATGCACATGCTCTTTACCACTTTTAGCATGCTATGTCATGTCATGTATCATCTATCCTCTCATGTATCATACTCCCATAGACTCTTGAGTTTGGTTTCCAAATAAAACCATGTTTTGCAAATACTTGGGAAGTTGTTGAAATAAGTTAGGAATTAATATTCCAAGTGGTTAGAATGTTCATCCAAATTCTGAAAGTATACTTTCAAAACCCCCATTTCAAAACCCCCCTCTTAAACCCCTCATTTTGATTCCAAGAAATAAACCTTGTTTTTCTCAAAACCCTCAAAACAGTGAGTCATTTAAATTCAAGGAATTATTTTGAGTTCAATACTCAATGTATGAATGTAAGACCACTTGGAAATTCTTCCTAACTCATTAGAGAACACCCATGATTTTTGGTTTGACTTGGAAATACTTGAAAATGGTCCATTTGGATCCAAACATTTTCTATAGACATTCTATTTTTGATGTCACAGCAGCTAGTTCCACCTTCAACTTGTTTTCCAGAACAACTTTTCCAAACGGGGTGGTCCTAACTCATTTTTCCCTTACACTTCAATGTCTTAAGGAACTTTCTGTATAAAATGGGCCTCTAGATCATTCGGTTTCATTTTCTAAGATTTTTCAACATTTCAGTCGACGGTACGGACTCTGTTTCTAAGTGATCTTCATTGTTTATATGATTTCTCTCAATCTGTGATAGCTATCCAATATTGGCCTTTTGGGTTGTGTTCTAGACACAATAAGAAAGATCTCCATAAAAAATCATGCATTGAAAACACTCTTAACCCCTCTTTTCAATTTCCAAAAGATCATGCTACTGTTCTGTCCACTATTCACAGCAAGCACATTTCAACTTTCATCCTTTGATTTGATGCTTGTATGCATTCCAAATTAGTTCATATCTTAGGAAGTAGTTCATACTACATTTGTACATATCCCATGATTATTTTATTCATTCATTCATACACATTTTAGACTTCTAAGTCATTCTAGAAATCCATGTACACAAAACACACTACAACATTTGCACATTTTAGATACATACATTGCATTCATGCAAGATTTGGGGTTTTTGTAACTCTTAATCTAAGAAGATTATAAAGAATGATCACGATCATACGTTCATGCTTCCCCTTTGATCTAATCATCCTTTCTCATCCGTCCCGGGGATTGAGAGATCTTCTTTTCTCAAAGAATAACATGCATCATACTAGCTTGTTAAGCATATTTTGATTTCTTTGTTTATTTATTTCAAGAACAATTCATGTCCCCTTTAGATTAGGAAAACTTGATTAATTGATATATGATTAGACAATTTTTCCTAGGTTTATTTGTGTGATCTTTCACTTCGCATTGTGTGATATTTGGCTTAGATCTTATGAATGATATCTTATCTTTAGATCTTTCATTTCAAGTTTCTTATGTGATGTAATATACTATCGTAGTATTATTTGTCGAACCATACATAGTATAAGATGATTATTTGGATGCTAATTGAGGCCCGTCGAAAGACGGGGCGAGTTGAGGGTGTTTTAGTCGCGACAAAGGCTCCTTCCTCTCTCGTACCAAAACCCCGAACCAAGTTCTTTGGTTATGAAGGGCCGGTGCCCTTATCCGCTTGGGTGAGTCAAAATTAGGTTTCTTGGTTCCTTAAAGACCAAGTGGCGACTCTGTATCTGTTTTCAACAGACCATTTTCTTTCTTTGATCAAATTCAAATCAATTTCAAAACAGTCTCAAACAAGAGAAGTGGTCCACTTCCGCGTGTCCACAATCTGGCGACTCTGCTGGGGAATTTTATTTTCAAAACAAAATAATACAGAGGTTTGACTCATAAGAAGCATCCTTAAAATCATCTTTTTACTGTGTCTGGTTCACTGCATTGCACTCTTGCATTTCCCCCCTCCGACTGTGTCTGAAACGCGGCGCTGACATTGTTCAGGTCTTGCTGTGCCAGGGCACAAGTCACCGTTGATACTGTACCTTCCAAGGTATATCAAAAAGAGTAAAAACCTCCGTACTGTCTCTCCGACGGTATATTGGAACTCTCGTCAACGGACCCTCTTTGACTAAACCCAGCCTTTGCATATAGATTCCTGTAGAACCTTTCATAGGACTGTTCATTTATCTTTTCAGATAGGACAATGTGATATAACTGCTGTATGCCCTGGCGGGATTACCTGCGCAATGTAGACGCTTATGTGGCATAGAACAGAACCTCTTTTCTTATGATTCCCAAGGCAATCACTCACATGTGATCACATTGAGTTGACTTGCCTAGGCACCATGATAAGGATGTCTGCTCTATGCTCACAAAGATATACACCGCAAACCTTGTTTACTGGTCCTGAGACATAGGAGTATGAAAACTTGCTAGACAGTATGATCACCATCATCACCTATTCTCGTCGTATATTCCTATTTCTTCCATAAACTCTACCCAACTCATCAGGATATCCCTGTTTCTCCTAGAAACTCTGTCCGAATCACCCAGATTTCCTAGAAATCCCTATTTCTCCCCAGATTACCCAGAAATCTCAATTTCTTCCAGAAAATCCGATATACTTATGTCCCCCAGATATTCTTGCTTCCCCCAGAATACCCAGAAACCTCAATTTTTCTTAGAAACTCCGATATACTTGTTTCTCCCAAAAACTCTGTCCGACTTACCCAGTTATACCTGTTTTCCCAGAAGCTCTGTCCAAATCTCTCAGATTACCCAGAAATCTCAATTTCTCCCAGAAATTCTGGTATACTTGTTTCTCCCAGAAACTCTGTCCAACTTACCCGAGTTTTCATGTTTTCCCATAAGCTCTATCCAAATCTTCAAGATTTCCCAAAAATTCCAACAACTCCATCCAAACTTCCCAAAAATGCCTAGATGTACCAATTTCTCCCAGAAATTCTGATTTTCCAATTTCTCCTAGAAGCTCAATCCAAATCAACCAGAAATCCCTATTTCTCCTAGAAACTCAAATGACTTCTAGAAATTTCTCCGAATCTTCTGAATCCCTGTTTTCCCCAGAAACTCTGTCCAAAATTCCCGAAGTATCCCGGAAATCCCTGTTATCCCTTGGTGATCATACTGGATAGTAAGGTTAGCACACTTTGTATGGCTAGGACCTTATTTGTTTAGCTGCTATCTGTTAGAAATAGGAGTGTCATATAGATTAGGGCTTGCATTCGCATGCTTGTCTCATATACATACACAATTTGTGTCAGTCTACATGCACACACATCTTATCAGTCTCACACATGTCAGTCTCTACACATCGAATACATACGTATCGTCATCCCCACCTATCTCAATCGTTGTACAGAAGTCGTATACTTACTATAACCTCGGTTTGCATCATTAAATCCTTCAAAACTCTGATCATCTCTCCCTGATAGGAGTCCATAAGAAGTGTTTCGCGCCTCCGCTAATTTGGACTTTTACTTCTATTTGCAGAAAAATCATAGCCCCGGGTAAGCGCACCTTTATACCTCCCAGAATTCACTATCTTAATCGAGGGCTAGACCATCATCGATCCACCAATGGCCTACAAAGCTCTGGAAGAGAAAGTGAACAAGCTACAAACCACTGTTGAGCAGTTGAGTTCAAGGGTTAGTCGATTTGATAAAATGGCACAGAGCATTAGCAAAGAACTGCTTGAAATGGGGACCAGAATTGAGGATGCCATCATAGAAGAAAAGTTCAAGAATGATGAACCCCAACACCAGTCCAAGAGGCCTAAATACTCCCGACACTCCCCGGATGTCAACGCCCTGCGCAGCCAACCCATGGCATACCCTCATCGGCCATACCAATCCTCCAACCAAACCACTAGTTGCCCTTACCAGAAAAAGCAACCCCGTACCTTTACCAAACTAGATATCTCCCCCTCCACAGCCTTAGGCCGTCTGCTAAAAAAGGGGTACCTCCAACTCCTTCAGCCTCGTACCGATCCCCCACCACCTAACTGTGACCTGTTCAAACGATGTGCCTACCACCAAGGCCCAGGCCATGACACCGACCAGTGCATACGTCTCCGCCATGATATCCAGGACCTCATCGACCAAAACATCATTGAGCCACCACCCATTCAACCCCGTGTCACCTAAGCCCCTGACTTACCTATTCGAATGATCCTCTTCGCTGAGGCCGATGAATGTTGAACCTGTGCTGGTGAAGTGATGGTGTTTGGGACTCTTGCTAGAAAACCAAATAAAGATGCTCTTTAGAAAAAGAAAAAAAAGAATAAGTGAGTCACTATGACATTCCATTTGAGACCAGGTCGAGTCTAGTCGAGTCTGTTGTATGTTTATTCTTGTGGTCGAGTTTGTCTGTCATCAAGTTGTTAATGAGTCTGTAATCCTTCTCTACTGATGGAATGAAGTCTCATTTTGCCTAATCTGATGTGCCTAGTCATAGATGCATGAATCACTAGACTGAAGTGTCACTTTTCAAATTACCATGGATATTACTCTGGTAATAATTTTTCTACGACAAAACAAAAAGAATCCTGAAAGGTTAAAATCGATTTCACGCTGACACTGATGAAGAGCTGGAATTGAATAGTCTTACTTTAAGAATTTAAAGATTCTCTTACCTCAATCTTGAAAAGACATGCTTGGAACTGACTTGGGGCTTGCCCAACACCCTTTCCACCATTTCTACCATTTCAAAGCCTTGGGCCCAACCCAATTGATAGCCATGCGAACCTGTGCAGACTTGGTCCTTGATGGTAGCCAAACATTTCAATGAGTTTCATCTCCACTTTAAAAAAAAAAAAAAAAAAAAGCTCGCTAGGTTGAAAACCCGAAAGGGCACCCAGGCAAAAGTTAGAGCTGAAAAAGGTGTTGATTTCCAAAATCTGACCCTAGCCAGTCAAAATGTTGGAGAAAATTTTGATGAAACAAATAAGAGGATCATACGCTTCAAGATACATCTTAAGAACGTGCCAAGATCACATTTCAAAAGGCACGGAATGACCACAAATAAATTCCAAGAGCTGACATGCACATTCTGGAATTCTTAGATTGCGATTGAAGGATCTTGCAAGAATCAACTACATGAAAAGCAAAAATTGACTGGCTAGGCAAAAGTGAAAAGGATCAATCCTCAAAACAAAAGAAAAAGAAAAAGAAAAAGAAAAGAAAGGGAGATTGAAACTGAATCTTTTTTATTCAAAGCTACCACAAGTGGCTCAAGTTTGAACTTCTTTGACGATTGGTTTGAAAAACCCTCATACCTCAAACCCCTTATTTCAAGCCTTGCCTTGAACTACGCTCGACCTGATTCCCACTCGGGGATACGTAGGCAACCACATCGGTTCGGTCAACACCATCATAATCAAACCAATTTCCTTCAAGCCTTGCCTTGAACTACGCTCGACCTGATTCCCACTCGGGGATACGTAGGCAACCGCATCGGTTCGGTCACCCCACCTACCCAAAAATCAACCCGCTTCTTCCCAACCATGCCCGAACTACGTTGGACCTGATCCCCACTTGGGGGTACGTAGGCAGACTTTCAAAAAAGAAAAAAAGAAGGATGGCTCGCTAGGTCGAAAATCCGAAAGGACGCCTAAGCAAAAATTAGAGTTAAATCCAAGGTGAGCAATAACAAAAGAGAGAAAAGAGCTTGCTAGGTCACCTCACTGGTGCCTAGGCAAAAGTTATGAGCATTTGAGAGATTAAAGTCACGGTCCATGCCTCAAGCCAGAAAATCACCTTCCACACTAGGGGCAAACTTCGGCTACCCGCCTCGTTTGCCTGACTTTTACTATCTACCCTTCACACAAGGGGCAAACTTCGGTCACCTACCTCGTTTGCCCAAAACCTCCAATGAACCTTCCTCCAAACTAGGGGCAAACTTCGGTCATTTGCCTCGTTTGCCTACCGATCCCACTTCATGCCCTTCAAACTAGAGGCAAACTTCGTTTGCCACCTGATCCCTATACACCAATGGTAAGCCTTCAAGAACATTGTCTTGAACAGATGGAAATGGAGCGTCTTTCATTCCATAAGCTAAGGCACTAATTCAAAGCACATCTTGAGAGAAGCAAAGAAATTGATTAAATCAGTAGGGAAAAATTTTCAAAATAAGATTCACCATCAAAGTGATGCCACGTTAAGGAGAGAAGTAAACACAAAAGAGAAATGGTACATCATTTATGACAAAAGCACATTAAGTTTTGGCAAGTCGACCTTGTTTCATTTTGGTGTCAAATGTGTCGTCCTCGTGCGTCAATGTCTGTCAAGTTTTTGAGTTTGTTGTAGTCTCAAATGTGTAAGTCAATAGTGACTAATAAAATCTTCAAATCAAGTTATAAAGAGCATGCCAATACAAGCAGGAGTACCAAACACCATTACAACACCGGTCAAGGCGTCAGCAGGAGAAGCGTCCAAACTTAGGGCAAATGCGAATTTCATCCCTTTCTAAACCATCAAAAGTTGACCTTCATCTTCTTGCAACATAAGTCCATGAGTGGCTGTTGATCTTTCTTCATGCAACATAATTCCATGAGTGGCTGTTGATGATCTTCCTTTCTCCTTGCAACATAAGTCCATGAGTGGCTGTTGATCTTTCTTCATGCAATATAAGTCCATGAGTGGCTGTTGATGATCTTCCTTTGTTCATGCAACATAAGTCCATGAGTGGCTGTTGATGATCTTCCTTTCTCCTTGCAACATAAGTCCATGAGTGGCTGTTGATCTTTCTTCATGCAACATAAGTCCATGAGTGGCTGTTGATGATCTTCCTTTGTTCATGCAACATAAGTCCATGAGTGGCTGTTGATGATCTTCCTTTCTCCTAGCAACATAAGTCCATGAGTGGCTGTTGATCTTTCATTTTTCTTCATACAACATAAGTCCATGAGTGGCTATTGATGACCTTCTTTCATCCTAAAGCAACATAAGTCCATCACTCTCCTCTTTCAAAATCAAAACCTTAACTGCCGCAGGCCATCTCCGTATCCCTCATCACAAATGGAATGATACCTTGACTCTCATTTAAAGGATGTATTTCCTTCTTCCTAACAGAGTACATTATCCTTCAGCTCCCGGAGGCCCTAACAGGCCCCCTTGGATTGAGCGCCAAAAGAGATTCTCCGAGAACCCTACATCATCCCCCGAGGACAAAAACCGATAGATACCAGCTCCCGGAGGCCCTGACCGGCCCTCTTGGATTGAGCGCCAAAAGAGATTCTCCGAGAACCCTACATCATCCCCCGATGACAGAAACCGATAGATACCAGCTCCCGGAGGCCCTGACCGGCCCCCTTGGATTGAGCGCCAAAAGAGATTCTCCAAGAACCCTACATCATCCCCCGAGGACAGAAACCGATAGATACCAGCTCCCGGAGGCCCTGACCGGCCTCCTTGGATTGAGCGCCAAAAGAGATTCTCCACGAACCCTACAAGGACAGAAATCGATAGATACCAGCTCCCGAAGGCCCTGATCGGCCCTCTTGGATTGAGCGCCAAAAGAGATTCTCTGAGAACCCTACATCATCCCCCGAGGATAGAAACCGATAGACCCTAACCGGCTCTTTTGGATTGAGCATTGCGAGATCTGACCAACCACGAGAGATTCAGAGATGGATCCTGGTTCTAGGTCAAGAATTGAAGAGAGATTCTTAGAGAGTCCATCAGCTCCCGAAGGCCCTAACCGGCTCTTTTGGATTGAGCATTACAAAATCTGACCAACTACGAGAGATTCAGAGATGGATCCTGGTTTTAGGTCAAGAATTGAAGAGAGATTCTCAGAGAGTCCCCTACCATCCCAGTGGAAGATAGCAGAAGTCCAAACCGATTCTCCGGACTTGTCATCATAAGGATCGGCCAAAACATCACCTGCTGTCAAATCACCCCGATTCCCATGGCAAGCACTGTCTATTCACAATTTAAGGACCCGTGTCCACTGATTATCATGAGCTTTCTCACCTGTCAGTCATTATGAGTTTCCTCACTTATCATGAGCCTCTTCACTCCGGTTATCTCACCTATCCATTATCGTGAGCTACCCCACTTATATGAGCCTCCTCACTTTGGTTATTATAAAACTGTCGGTTATCATGAACTCCCTCACCTATGGGTTGTCCTTAGTTGTCATCTTCAAAGACCCCACATCCGATCCCATTCGCTTGTAAAGCACACTTCCCGTAATTCCAGAAATTTGCCCCTAGACCCAGAGTCTTCTAAACCTTGATGTCCTTATCCGAGTCATCCACCACATCACAGTCGCAAACACTAGCACAACACCAGCCCACTCGGAGTGGCACACCCCACAACACCTGCTCATACTAGGGTCATAACACTAGACATGATAGGACTCATGACATAATTCATATCACATCCATGCATTGAATATAATCCTCATAGCATAGCATCCGCATGTCTTGTTGTGCATGTGTGATTGGTTCCTTTATGCCCTGAACTACGTCCTGGTCTGATTCCCCTTGGGATACGTAGGCAGCTCACGCAGAGCGCCACCAGCACTAGCCTCAGCATCATTGCATCTTTTGCAACGCTTTTTATCCTAAATCTATAGCCTCCAAAAGACCTGTCTCTTCAAAACTTTGGCACTCGCTTGCGACATGCGTTGCCTCGCAAGTTCATGCTAAAGAGGGGCAAACTGTAGACACCCCATTTTGTCGGCTATCAGATTTAGGAGACCCATAGCTTGGTGGTTCACAATGATCGTAAAAGACTCAAAAGGCCTCCTGGAAGTCAGCTCTATCTCTCAGAATGCTCAAAATGACCAAAATGCCCCTAAAAGCCCGAAAACTCCCAGATTTGGTCCCAAAGTTCTGAAAACATGCTATGTCGTAAGAAAAGCGATAAAATGAGTTTCTAAGAGAAATCGGGTGAAATCGTCAGCTCCCAGAGACCCCCGGAAGTCCCGAAAGTCCCGGAAGTTCCCGGAAAGTCCCCGTTGACCGGTTTGACCAAGGTTTGACTAGGTTTGACCAAGGTTTGACCAAGTTTGACCAAGTTTGACCAAGTTTGACCAAAATCGTCCGAATTCACCAGAATCATTTTAAATCATGAGATAAGTGTTAAAACAAGTTCCAAAAGAAAATCGAGCGAGAACGTCAGCTCTTGGGAACTCCCGGAGGTTTCCAGAACTTCCCGGGAATCCCAGGTTTGACCAGTTTGACCAGAATTTGACTTTAGAACCGGGGCACCAAAACAATTTTCAAACATTTTTCATGGATACTAGAGGTCAATAGCTTTCCAACGGTATATCGCACGTAATTTCTGGATTTAAAACGAATTTATTATGAATTTTCAAAGGCGAAAAAGGCGATCAAATCAGCTTTTATCGCGAATACCGCAAAACTTTTCAAGGTGACCTATCCCCGAACTATTTTTTATGTAAAGTAGACTCCATTACCTTTCCAACGGTATATCATAACCTCAATTTGGAGTTCGTACGCATTTTCTGTGAATTTCGGACGAAATAGGGCCTTTTCGCGAATACCGGAACTTCAGGGGGGCTAAACAGCATTATCTGGACGAAGGGAGGAGCAGTGCCACCGCGGCACTGGCCCACTGCCGCCGCGGCACTCCCCTCCAGAACAGTGAGTTTTTGTAATTTCTTTTGGGGTCCCATTTTGATTAATTAAAAATCAAAACGACGTAGTTTTGATTCCCAGCTTATTTTGGACCAATGGGAGACCATTTTAAACTTTTTAAAACTCCATTTACCACCCCTCCTTTGCCTATAAAAGAAGCCATTTACTTCCATTTAGAGGAGAGACATGGAAGCTTAGAGAAAGCTTAGGAAGAAACTCTAGGGAAATATAGAGAGAGAAAGAGAAGAAGTAGTCTTCTTCTTCCATTTTTTCCAATCAAAGTGAGTTGTAATCTTGTTTTCCTCCACCATTTTTCTATATACTTCATCATCAATATACCCAATCACCATTCTTGAGCATTCTTGAGTTAGGAAGCTACTTCCATGTCCAAATGTCAAAATCTATGAGTGAAACACCAAGCTACAAGTCCAAAATCATATTGATTATCATCTATTGATTGTTATTTACTTGCTTGTTCATATTATGTTCATCTCTTCTTAATCTCATTTCTTTTTATTTTCTTTATTTACTTACTAGTTTATCATCATCTAAGTGATGACATGAAGTTTGGGGTGAGTGAATCCTTATGGATAGTAGCTCTTGACCTCAAAAACATGTTTGATAGATGATGATCATAACCTCAATACTTCCAAGATGTTCTTGAAATGTATTGAAGTTATGTCCAAAATAAAAATGAATCTCTCCAATAATATTGGGAGTTCTTTAATGATTCAAGGTTGGATGAGGTTCTAAGTGGTCACATGGTCATCTCAAGAGTTTAAGTTCATGCTTTGAACATCTATTTCAAAACCCTCAATCAAGAACTCAAACTCTATTTCAAACCCAAATCCATTTTCTTCAAGAATGATCCAAAACAGTGAGCTGTTCAGATTCAAAGATTTGTTTTGAATTAACTACTTGAGTTATGATGATAAAACCACTTGGAAAATCTTCCTAAGACATCATAGTTTGTCCCCAATTTTGCTCATCAATTATAGAAATGTGAAAGTATTTGTTTTGGATGTGAGAAGTTCATATTCATAATCTGCCTCTGTTCTCACAGAATGTTCACCCAACTTCTTGCACTTATTCTGGATATTTTCGTCACTGTACATATATCTTTTCTATTTTTTTTATAAAACTTGGGTGTCTTAGGAAACTTTTGGTATATAATGGGTCATCATAAACCTTTTCTTTGATTTATGAAAAATCATACAAAATCAGTCAACAGTGCAGCTTTTGTTTCTGAGTCATGTGTACATTCTGATTTATTTTTTTTATTTGTGATAGCTATTGATGTTTGGCTTTTTGGGTTATTTTCTAGACACAATAAGGATGATTTCTGATTTTTCTCACATTTTTCTAGGCACGTTTGACCTCCCATTATAATGTTACAAAGTAATGCATACAGTCTGTCCACTATTCACAGCATTTCACTTTTTGGCTTTCACACTTTGATGCAACACTCTCTTGTATCTAGATGAACCCATATCCCATGCACATGCTCTTTACCACTTTTAGCATGCTATGTCATGTCATGTATCATCTATCCTCTCATGTATCATACTCCCATAGACTCTTGAGTTTGGTTTCCAAATAAAACCATGTTTTGCAAATACTTGGGAAGTTCTTGAAATAAGTTAGGAATTAATATTCCAAGTGGTTAGAATGTTCATCCAAATTCTGAAAGTATACTTTCAAAACCCCCATTTCAAAACCCCCCTCTTAAACCCCTCATTTTGATTCCAAGAAATAAACCTTGTTTTTCTCAAAACCCTCAAAACAGTGAGTCATTTAAATTCAAGGAATTATTTTGAGTTCAATACTCAATGTATGAATGTAAGACCACTTGGAAATTCTTCCTAACTCATTAGAGAACACCCATGATTTTTGGTTTGACTTGGAAATACTTGAAAATGGTCCATTTGGATCCAAACATTTTCTATAGACATTCTATTTTTGATGTCACAGCAGCTAGTTCCACCTTCAACTTGTTTTCCAGAACAACTTTTCCAAACGGGGTGGTCCTAACTCATTTTTCCCTTACACTTCAATGTCTTAAGGAACTTTCTGTATAAAATGGGCCTCTAGATCATTCGGTTTCATTTTCTAAGATTTTTCAACATTTCAGTCGACGGTACGGACTCTGTTTCTAAGTGATCTTCATTGTTTATATGATTTCTCTCAATCTGTGATAGCTATCCAATATTGGCCTTTTGGGTTGTGTTCTAGACACAATAAGAAAGATCTCCATAAAAAATCATGCATTGAAAACACTCTTAACCCCTCTTTTCAATTTCCAAAAGATCATGCTACTGTTCTGTCCACTATTCACAGCAAGCACATTTCAACTTTCATCCTTTGATATGATGCTTGTATGCATTCCAAATTAGTTCATATCTTAGGAAGTAGTTCATACTACATTTGTACATATCCCATGATTATTTTATTCATTCATTCATACACATTTTAGACTTCTAAGTCATTCTAGAAATCCATGTACACAAAACACACTACAACATTTGCACATTTTAGATACATACATTGCATTCATGCAAGATTTGGGGTTTTTGTAACTCTTAATCTAAGAAGATTATAAAGAATGATCACGATCATACGTTCATGCTTCCCCTTTGATCTAATCATCCTTTCTCATCCGTCCCGGGGATTGAGAGATCTTCTTTTCTCAAAGAATAACATGCATCATACTAGCTTGTTAAGCATATTTTGATTTCTTTGTTTATTTGTTTCAAGAACAATTCATGTCCCCTTTAGATTAGGAAAACTTGATTAATTGATATATGATTAGACGATTTTTCCTAGGTTTATTTGTGTGATCTTTCACTTCGCATTGTGTGATATTTGGCTTAGATCTTATGAATGATATCTTATCTTTAGATCTTTCATTTCAAGTTTCTTATGTGATGTAATATACTATCGTAGTATTATTTGTCGAACCATACATAGTATAAGATGATTATTTGGATGCTAATTGAGGCCCGTCGAAAGACGGGGCGAGTTGAGGGTGTTTTAGTCGCGACAAAGGCTCCTTCCTCTCTCGTACCAAAACCCCGAACCAAGTTCTTTGGTTATGAAGGGCCGGTGCCCTTATCCGCTTGGGTGAGTCAAAATTAGGTTTCTTGGTTCCTTAAAGACCAAGTGGCGACTCTGTATCTGTTTTCAACAGACCATTTTCTTTCTTTGATCAAATTCAAATCAATTTCAAAACAGTCTCAAACAAGAGAAGTGGTCCACTTCCGCGTGTCCACAGCCACCAAGGCTCATCCAATTCAATTAAAGTAAATAGGAGCGGAAAATGTAAGTGAAAACCATGGAAATTCAGAGTTATAAAAAGAAATGTTTTGCGCATTTGAAAACACTTAAAGAAACATCCTGTTTGAAAACAACAATCTAGTCAACTGATCGGGAGTCTGGTCGACTGGAAATGCAAGATATAGAGAGTCTAAGTTCTCAGTAGTTTGTCCAGTCAACTGTATCGTGGGACCCAATCGACTGTGGTTTTTCACCTAGTCGACTGTTTCTATCATAGAACTAAAAAAAACATTTCAACCCCATAATCCAGTCGACTATGTCGGGGACCTAGTCAACTGCGTTTGAATAAATCAGGCAGTGGCTGGTTCAAAACAGACTTCTAGTCGACTATACCAAAACCAGTCTGCTGGTTTACCTCAGCTTGCTCAGCATTCTACAAATTATATGCTATGATTATCCAACCTCAAATCTAACATAATTCCTACAATATTTCAAAGATTCAAAACATAATTACAGAAGTTTTACTACATGTTACAATAATTACAAATCTTTTCCAAGATTCTAACTAAATACATGGTTTAACTTCTCAAAATATTATTACAAAATTTGGAAAAGAAAACAAAGCAAAACAAGAGCGATCCTGTCGTCCAATCGACCTCACTCTTTGCGTTTCTTCTTTCCTCTCTTCTCATCACCTGCAATGAGTAAAGCTCCACTGCTCAGCTATATGCAGAGTGCACAATTCTAAATTTATGCTATATGATAATTAATGATTTAAAACATCAAAACACATCAAAATAGCCTCTAGGGAGAATAACATGTTTCCATCCAGTAATTGAGACTGATGCCATGGAAGGCCTTCTTCTTCTATGCACCCCGTGCTCTAGTTGGGCCTTCCTCTATACCAGGCACAACAACTATCGATTTCATAATCCTCAAACTTCGAGGAGCTTACCCCTGAATGGAATTGCACCAATCTTCCCCCTTCCCCCTCTCCTTTTGACGACCCAAGTAGACACATAGCATGCTCACATAAACATTTATAAGTGCTTTTATCGCATTTTCATGTGCATAAATAACGGGCCTAGTTAATAAGTGAATTTTGCCCGGATCCAAAATATCAAGTTTGATATTTAAAATATGAAATTTCTTATAAAACACAGATTTAGAATTCATACCTCGTGCTAAAGCTCTATAACTTTGAGGGAAGTACTAGGGTACTGATTAAACGTCGGATCTCAGATTTCAGATGATTCCTACAAGTTTTACTTGGTTTTTCACAAAATTTTAGAATTAATTTTTTCATAAAAAGTTACCAAACATAGCCTAGGAGGTATCAAAACATAGATCTTACCTCAAGTAGTTCAAATACGAAGTTTGGAGAAAAACTGACGATCAGAAAATCGTCGATCGGCGTCACAAAGCTCGTTGGAATAATCTCCTCTCTCTCTCTCTCTCTCTCTCTAAGATATTTAGAGTTTTGATATGTATTATGAAAAAAAAATATCTTAAGTTTCCTATTTATAGGCACGACTCTTGGAAATTATGTTTACCTCCCCACGAGTTCTCAAAACTTCTAATTATCTCCCGAAACGTCTTAAACGTCTAATTCATCGATTCATGGGTGAAAATCTATAAATTATAAAAGTTTTCGTTTAAGTTCCATTTGGGTCCGAAATCACGTTCCAAAAATAATTTCCGTGGAATCTCTATATAACCTACCTTTTATAACCTACGTTCCCACTTTAGTATTCAAAATGATCTAAAACAAGATCAACATTATCAGAAATTATACAAAACATGTATATCACTATTCACATAAACCAGATATTTCAAATAACATTTAAATCAAATAAATGCCATTTAGCCACATGAATACCTTAATGATTATCGAATCACCGTGTCCTCACTTGACACTCGTCGTTGACCCACAGTCAGCCTCATCTCAAATGTTAATTAACATTTAAAATTCCAGAATTCAAAAATGCAATTTAAAATAAATGATTTTTTTCGGGACGGGTGTGATAACTCTCCCCTCCAAAAAAAAAGGTTTGTCCTCTAACTTATATCCGTCGTACACCGTCTCAACATAGACACATGAAACACATTGTGCACATGTTCCAACTCAGACGACAAGGCTAGTTGGTAAGCCACTGGTCCCACTTTCTCTAGAATCTCAAACGATCCTATGAATCTCGGGTTGAGCTTTCGCCTTATTCCAAATCGTACAATGCCTTTCGAAGGCGATACTCTCAAATATACAATAGTCTACTACTTCAAACATCATCGGTCATTGCTTAGAGTCTGCATAGCTCTTATAACTACTCTGAGCTACATTAAGTAGCTCTCAGATCAGCTTCACTTTTTCCAGAGTCAATTGTATTATCCTATCAACTTTCTTTTTCCGACCTCAGTCTAACAAATCGGTGAACGACACTTTCGGTCATGCAAATCTTCATACTGTGCCATACCAATACTTGACTGAATCCTATTGCTGTAAGCAAATTAAACTAACAGTAAGTACCTCTCCCAATCGCTTCTAAAGTCTAAAACGCACAATCTAAGCATATCTTCTAATGTATGAATCATTTGCTCTGATTGTCCGTCGGTTTGAGGATGGAAGACGGTACCGAAACTTAATTTGGTACCCATGACCTTCTGCAAACTTCCTCGAAACCTCGATGTAAAACTACTATCATGATTCAATATAATCACTGCTGGAATTCCGTGTAGTCTCACAACCTCTTTCACATACAACTCTGCGAGATTGGACGGCTTAGTCGTCTTAAATTGGTAGAAAGTGAGCTGATTTTGTCAACCTGTCAACTATAACCCAAATCTTGTCTTGTTGAGTAAATGTGGAAATCTAGAAACAAAATCCATCGTAATCTAATCCCATTTCCATTCTGCCACTGGTAATGGTTGTAGTAATTTCGCAGGTACTTGTCTCTCCACTTTGATTTGTTGACATGCCGAACATTCTGATACAAACTTGGCAACTTCCCGCTTCATACCTCTCCACCAAAAGTTCTCTCACAAGTTTTGGTACATTTTGTTACTCCCCAGATGAATTGAATATTTAGTACTATGAGCTTCCTCTAAAAGTCGTTCTTTCAAGTCTTTTACGTTCGGTACACACAATCGATTCCCAAGCATTAGTACTCCTTGTTCTAAAGTAAAATTTGGTCGCTTTTCCAAAGACATCTCATCTCTCAATTTACACAAATA
Organism: Hydrangea macrophylla; assembly: GCA_033977485.1. NCBI lineage: Eukaryota > Viridiplantae > Streptophyta > Magnoliopsida > Cornales > Hydrangeaceae > Hydrangea > Hydrangea macrophylla. The sequence goes on from CM066986.1 coordinate 8,966,517, forward strand.
ACAATTGTTAAATTGTTCTGCCTTGATCTCATCAATAATGTCTAGGTGAGCTATGATCGCCATCATTAAGCCACCATTGGTCTATGGAATTACATCAATCTCTAAACGTTCTATTTCTTTTACCAATTCTTTTTGCTGGGTTAGCTTGTCGGCTAAATTCCTTTTTTTCTTTCGGCTTAAAGTGTCAGCTACTACATTAGCCTTTCTGATGTTGTCAAAATCAAGTTCTTTGTTAACCTTATTAAAAATGTAGTGTGATGGAAATAGGGTGTCGAGTCCACAGGGATTGGAATGCAACAGTGCTTGGTGGGCGCTTAATGACTAATTACAATGCGAGGAGTAATTAGCAAACTAAGAAATGAAATTAAGGGTGTGTTTGATAACCCAATTAAGTGGTGAAAATGAAAGCTTTCACCACTTAATTTTTTTCAGTGTGTTTGATAATAATCACTTAATTGAAAAAGCAGCCAAAAAATCACTGAAAACTTAAGTAAAAAAATTCTGCTGAAAATAATCACTGAATGCAGTATATTTCAGTAGTTGAAACACTGTTCTTAGTATTACAAATTCAATCACTTAAAATTTTCAGTACTTAAAATTCAGCACTTAATTTTCAGTACTTAATTTTCAGTTTTATCAAACGGGCCCTAAGTCTTTTCGACTATGGGCGAGTTTTCAATTAGCACTAATTATACTATAATGACTAATTTCAAAGTAAGAAGTAAGCTTTGTTTAAACACAAGTTTTAATTAGAGAATTAGGGTTTTTCAAATGGAAAAATTGAGGTTGGGGAGCATTCCCCCACCTTGGACCAAATAACACATGGATTCCATACTTGTAACACATTCTAAAGTAGAAAATTCCATTGAGACAAACTATCAAACATGTGGTGGTCAACCTACCTGCTAGATAGAGGTTTCATTGCAATACATGAGGTTAGGTTTAAAATTCAAGGATTTAACAACTTACAATGCTTGACATTGTAAGTGGGGTCTTAAAAAATCAAACATTGCACACATGAACTCTATCAATGCTATAAAACATGAAATCCTTACATTAAAGAACACATGGGTCCAATGGTGGATTTATGACCCCCAACCTAAATTATCTAGCTACTCATGAATGTAAGAGTATAAACATTAAAGAAAGTGAGTAAGGAATAATACAAACTAGAAGAACTCATCATAAATGCAAGAAACTCCAAGTAATTACTTCAATAAAAGCTTCCAATTGTTTAATACATTCATACTCTTCTCTCTTTAACACTATAATGTAAGTCAAAGTGGGTAGATGGGGGAGTAATTAAAGAGAAAGATGAGGAGATTAGAGAGAGGTAGAGTTGACAACCTAAAAAGAACTAACCAAAAATAAGCTAACCCTAACAAAAACTAATCTCTAACTATATATATCCCTTTACAAAATGACAAACTTGTAAATAAAAAAGAGGCAAGAAATTCAGGAGCTACAGATCGATCACAAGCAAAAGGCTAGATCGATCCGCTGATTGGACAGAGCAGGAGAATCTCTAGAAAAACATGCGGATCGATCCGCGGTGTAAGGTCGAATTGATCCGCTTCTTCTACAAAAAAGCAGAATGATCAACAAAACACTCGGATCGATCCCAACTAAGAAGGCGGATTAATCCTTAAAACCAAGTCACAAGCAAAATGCTTATCCAAATATCTGAATCGATCCAAAGGTAGAATCCGGATAGATCCGACTTCACAAAAGGATGTCTCCAAGCCCCTGAGCAGAAGCAGATCGATCCGCCTTTTAAACCTCCTTGGTTCAGTGATAAACTATGTCCAAATGGGGCAAATCATGAGGACACGAATGAAATATTGAACACCGATCTCACCCCCCAACTAGCATGTTGCTAGTCTCTCAGCAACAAGGCAGAATACCAAGAGAATTAAGAATAACCTTGCACAAACTTTTTATTTAAATGAAGGATAAACCATTTTTGTTGGGAACACGATTGCATTGAGCAAATGCAACAAGCCGTTAAACCTCTAGGTTACCCATAGAGGCAGAGTTTTGTCTCCAGAGGGTTCTCATAATGATACCCACAAACTTAAACTTTCCGAATTATAGTTGCCCACAATCTAGTGCCAACGCTCAACAAAGTTGCGAGATTTTCAAAATATTTTAGCAAATGTTGCATGAATTCCCCAGAGTCTACAAACTATTAAGATTATAAGGCAACTTCATTCATTCTAACTCTCAGGTTTGCGTGGTGTTGGTCGTATGACTACAAATGTCGGGGCAGTGCAATGCATTCATAATCTAAATTTTGATCGAAATCGACTTCAACAAAATTCTCACCGATATTATACTCAGAAATGAAGTTCTCAAGACAGGTAATACGCTCAAGACACGCGGGCAAAGAGTAATGGAAATGAAATGCAAAGCTGCGCACATGTCATGTATGAAAAATGCTAATTTTTATGAAATGGCTAAAACTAATCTCATGAAAGATACCATGTTTCTTACTGCTTGTCAAATTCATCTCAAACTCATAATCGCATTTTCCAAGGATCAACTAGGACTAAGGAAGGTCAAAAAGTGGATAAGGAGCGATAAGATACAAGAAACGGGAAAGGGAAGTGTTTTGGGAACAATCGCGGACTTACAGGGTTGCACACGGACTAACAATACTGGGGATGAATCAGAAACAATTGATTTCAATGAGGCACATGGAAGAAGTACTTTTTCTCATGGCTCTTAGTTATTTTTTGTTTTCTTTTTTAAGAACAATTTTTCTTCTTTTTTGAACCTTTATTTTTTCTTTTAGCACACTCCCAAACAATCACGACTCGATCCCTTTGGATTTTTTAACACAAGACTTTATGCAAATAGCCTCCCAAGAATGTACTTTAAACAAGAGGGGTGGGGAAGGTATGGGGCAATGTGAAAGGATAGTGTGAAGGTGGTGAATGCGGAAGAGGCAAGAGAAAATGGTGAGAGATGTGACCTAAAATTGTTTCGTCGGGGTATTGTGATTCATTGTTCTCCCCTATGAAAATCAGAACATGACATAGTTTACTATTATAGGTATAGAGGATCTATCAAGTATCAACCCCCAGTTCATTTCCTCCTATACAAAGCTCCATCTCTTACATAAAAGCGTAACTAAAGTGAAATTTAAATTTTTTTTAAATAGTAACAATATACACAATAATGAATCTTTTGAAAAAGCCAAAATAGAGTAAATAGTACTGAACTTCAATTTCATAAGGTTTGTATATATTACATTTTCATCCCTAAACTATGAAATATTTTATGAGGCTCCTTTAGTCTAAGAGCATCTCCAACGAGCTTCATTGCTCCAAAATTTGAAGACAATTTGAAGCCAATCACTCCAACCAAGCTTCATCAGATTCCCAAATAAAGAAATTGTGATCAATGGGTCTTCAAATTTTGAAGGCTTCAAAAAATTTGAAGAAACCTTCTTCAAAACATTAATCATCCCAAAAAATTCCACTTTTGTCCCAAATTCTTCTCATAAAATTTCACTTATGTCCCACTTCTTATATATTAATATCTACTTAATAACTATAATTTATAAGAAATCTGGTACACTTTTTAAAAATTATATCCTGCATAATAATTTTAATAATTACATAAAGAAATATGTAGTTAATTAACTTTTACACTTTTTGATTAGGATTTATTAATGTATTAAAAAATTTCAATATATATAAATTGGCACCTCAAAAATATTTGTAATGTCGATTAAATTTGAGTGGATTTTGTTTTATTATCATATGGAGTTGATAAATACTTTAATTTTTTATTCGTCAAAAAACAAATTATTTTAGTTTTACATTTAAAAAAATAAACTAATTATTTTTGAATTAAAGTTTATAAGAAAATCTAATAATGTATAAAGTTGTGAAAAAAGGAATAGATTTTAAGATTTGTTTGAATAAAAGAACATTGATTTGAGTAAGTTAATAGTAAAATGAAGAAGGGATGGTTGGAGTTTATTTATAGAAAAAGTGGGATCATTTCCTTCAAAAATAAAGCCAATTAGTCGGAGTTGCTCTAAGGTTTGGATATAAGATTCCCCTAATTTGGTCAATAGCTGGTACGAAATTAAATTGTTCAGTAATTTTATAACGCCAATGAATGACAAAGACATCCTTGCTTTGCTAAACTATTTGTACTCTCACTGATAATTACAATAAACTTTATCTTGCTTAATTGTATAAAGTTGTGTTTTAGACACGGGTTGACGTGATGATTCGAGCTAGTAAATGAGTGTAGTGTGTACGAAACATATATATGACAGCATTTTGATTTGTTTACTATGCTAAATTCTTTTATTTTTATTTTAGTTAACTTTTGGATGCATATGATTATATCTCTCATTTATTCGCACCACTGCGTTTTTATAGAAATCCCAGACCATTGAATAATTTCACCATTTAATTTGGTGGGACCAAAGGTTGGTTTAGGCTCTAGAGTCTTCATATTCATTCAAAAATTATGGGAAAAAAAGTTCAAAACGCAACTGATCCCATTTTGTTTCTTTCTCTATGCATGCCAATGTTGTATGATTGTCACACCCCGATTTTTGGACAACCAAATATTCAATCCAGAGCCTGTATTCGGACTAATATTCAATTATCAAAAATCACGAGAGCGACACCCTCCCATATGCTAACAGAAAATTTATTGAAAACAGTATTTAATGCTCCTTAAATAAGGACATGTGATCTTGTGTTTAAAGAAAAACTCTTTATTATTAAACATGTATTCCCAAACATCCATTTCATTGTAAAAGAAATAAAGTTTCATTATAAATATTATATCACTTTTCAATTTAAAAAAAAATTTCATTTTCTTAAATAAAATGTCCACATACAGAGTTCAGCGGAAATAAAAATAAATAAGAATAAAATCTATACATTCATTGGTCAGAGTAACTACAACGTTCCCAATACCCAATATACCATATTTATTACAATTATACATACTGGCCCACAATGCCAGAAAATAAAATACAATCAAGTACAACAAAAATAAGTACAACTCCAATAATAAACAACACAACGACCATCTCTTCACCCAAACAGAAGCTCTAACGAAAATCTCCAAAAACTAAACCTGCACAAATACATTCGACTACGTTTCATATAGAAACGCCCCCGAATGTATAACACACTCGGGTCAGTCACATGACTGGTATGAGTTAAACAAAACAACAAGTCTTAGGGATCCAATTTGAACCCGTAGACAACAAATTACACTACAATACTCTTGGGTCAAGACAGGTAGTTCCACACACATATGTGGACAATAGAGTAGTTTCCAAATATGTGGTGGCAAGTAGTTTCTTGCCCAAAATCCAAAGCTACTACGAATTTCATACTTACCCATTTACTTATGGTGAGCCAAACCTATAAAACGTTAGTGGGCCCACCATCCTGCAAATTGAATGATCATAGACCAAGCAAACAATTGCGCATACAAACCGTCCACCAAACGTCGCATTTATTATTTCACGCTTATCAGTTTTATGAAATAATCCCTTTTCATTATTTATTAGCCTTTAATTTATCTTTGTGTTCCCTAGCTTCACCACTTGGTCACCCTCCATGGTACACCCACACATATATCCCATGTGTGCCCGGACATACTACCAACATCCACTCTGGTGCTAGTTTGGTTGGGGTATCAACCAAACCAGGTATACACACAGAAGGCCAGTCAATATGCCTAGACGTCTAACAAATAAGCCGAGCATAAGGCTTAGGCCAGCTTGATCACGAAGCCACTGGCAAAAGGGTACACTCAGCAAGGCGAGCTACCAAAAAAAAAACATATCACACAACGGGAGTGGTGAACACTAAAGAACTATGTTGCAATTATCACTTATCATTCGTATTATCCCAATAATTGTGAATTTCACATTTATCACATAGTTCCGTCTTATCATCCAATCACATCTCTAACTTTTAGATGTATTCCAATTTCTTACAATAAAGGGTTTTATCAATTAACCCATAACAATTCTTCCCTCAATAATTTCCAATCAAATTACAACATCCCCAATATACTATTCAACGTATCTAATTTACTCATTTTTCTCAAAATGACCACAAAATAAGATCAGTTATTTTAGGTACAATAATCTCAACCCAACATTCAATATTAGCATACATAAAGCACATAATAAGAAATCATATTCTCCAATTTGCAAGTTGAACTATATTGAAAACTGCTACTGTAATCTTAAATTTCTGCCCAAACGGTGCAGAATCAGGAAAAATACCATTAGACGAAAAACGTGCAGAATCACGTTTTACATGAGACACGCGAACAGAATGTTCAAATTCAAAGCCACGATTTTCTAATAATTTTCTAAAGTTTTTGCGACTGTGTGAATTACACATAAAACGAATTTCACATTTATTTTCTAACAAACATGAATATTTCACCTATAGTTTTGATTAAACTAACGATTCACCTAACCCTTTCGAATACCCTAATGTCATGATCGCAAAATCACACGAAGGGAAATAATGTATCTAAATTACTTCAACAATAGCAACGTGTATCGATCCATTACAAAGATTTGACCCTAACCATTAAATTTAACATGCACTAATTTACTCCCATACACATACATATATATACATACGTGTATATATATATACTCGGATACACAAAGTTTAACTCACCTAGTTCAATCCAAAATTGACAACCACGAATGCTCCGCGATTCCCCACGTGACCACGAATCCGGAATCCTTCTCCTTTCTCCTCCGTTTTCTTCTTCTTCTTCTTCTTCTTCTTCTTCTTCTTCTTCTTCTCTCTCTCTCTCTCTCTCTCTCTCTCTCTCACACACACACACACACACACACACACACGTCTGTTCTTTCTTTTGGGTGGCTAGGGTTTTTAATATAAGATATATGTACACTACACACACAACACATGTCAATAAAACACACAAAAATATATAAATCCCGTTTTTCTTCTTGTGGGCTCACAAAAGAGACCTATATGAGCCCAGAATGCAGTACAAAGTGTTAAAATGAGTAGCCCAATGGGTACCCATGACCCCGGTACTAAGTTTTAATGTTAATTACATTATTTAACACATACATGGGCTTGTAAACACTATATAACAAAAATACATATCAACCCTTCATTTTATTTTTTTAACAAATATAAATTAATAAAATATAACTTCCAAACTAAACGCGCTCACTCATGATTTAATTTATATGTCCACCAAACACTTAAAATTTTCCAAACACATGTCTTACATAGGCACACTCATATAATATTGCTAACTAAAAATAATAATTAAAATAATTATTTACATAGAAATTTTAGGGTTGTTACATTCTATCCTCCTTAAAGAAATTTCGTCCCGAAATTTGGGGTGCAACAAGTACAGATAATTAATATGCATGACGTTAAACACACAATGAAAGCAATCCAACATCGAAGTGTCGCTATCGTTTAACTCCCGACAGTAATGAGACCTGGTACATCGAGCGAATAATCCAAACAAGGAAACACTCATGTATATACCCATAGTCTCATATAGTCGCTTGTTAAATTTTAACAGACACACAAGACACAACACCAGTAAGGTAAAGCACATAATTTCACATAAAGCACTAGATATTAACCATTTATTAAAAGCAACAATTGATTAATTTCACAAAGATATGACTACGTGTATGCACATGTTCCCCTCTTACTGTGTCCCGCACAACACTTCATCGGGATATCCAATACTTACTTACCGCTCCAACCACATCTGAGAAATATTTACTGGCACTGAAGAGAAATATATCCTTGTCTGGTAATAATCAGAGTAATAATCAGAAATCAAGAAAATCCGTAATAATAGACGGTTGTACAGAACACCCATAGAGAATATGGCAGATTCGCCGTTAGTATAAGAAGTCCAAATGCCCAATAAATGAAGTCCAATAATCAACTCAGTAGATAATAAGAGGGACAATAGAAATCCTGCTAATAAAATAATAAGTCTTCTGAGAATATCCAAATGCCCAATAAATGAAGTCCAATAATCAACTCAGTTGATAATAAAAGGGACAATAGAAATCCTGCTGATAAAATAATAAGTCTTCTGAGAATAAGAGAATCCCGATACTCCAATAGAATAATACCCTTCTGAATGTTAAGTTGATACTGCCAGATAATAATAACTCGAAGAAGATATTCCAGTACTACTCCTGAACTCAACCGCCTGACGAAGAAAATTACATCTCCCCTCTACTATTTCATCCCATGAGAATTAAAATGATGCATGCTCTACTAATCAATATTAAATAACGTTACCAATACTCCTAATATGGTATACATTTAAAATCAACTAATTTTTTTTTTTTTTTTAATAATAGGTACACATCTGTAGTTAACTTTGACATAAGTAAACACATAGACACACATGACCCGCACCCAATAAATCGAAAACCTATAACTCTGACCAACTCCTTAATCCACATTCCGAGGATCACCTAGACTCGCTAAGCTAACCTTAAGCTCTGATACCAAACTTTCTGCGACTGTGTGAATTACACATAAAACGAATTTCACATATATTTTCTAACAAACATGAATATTTCACCTATAGTTTTGATTAAACTAACGATTCACCTAACCCTTTCGAATACCCTAATGTCATGATCGCAAAGTCACACGAAGGGAAATAATGTATCTAAACTACTTCAACAATAGCAACGTGTATCGATCCATTACAAAGATTTGACCCTAACCATTAAATTTAACATGCACTAATTTACTCCCATACACATACATATATATACATACGTGTATATATATATACTCGGATACACAAAGTTTAACTCACCTAGTTCAATCCAAAATTGATAACCACGAATGCTCCGCGATTCCCCACGTGACCACGAATCCGGAATCCTTCTCCTTTCTCCTCCCTTTTCTTCTTCTTCTTCTTCTTCTTCTTCTTCTTCTCTCCCTCTCTCTCTCTCTCTCTCTCTCTCACACACACACACACACACACACACACACACGTCTGTTCTTTCTTTTGGGTGGCTAGGGTTTTTAATATAAGATATATGTACACTACACACACAACACATGTCAATAAAACACACAAAAATATATAAATCCCGTTTTTCTTCTTGTGGGCTCACAAAAGAGACCTATATGAGCCCAGAATGCAGTACAAAGTGTTAAAATGAGTAGCCCAATGGGTACCCATGACCCCGGTACTAAGTTTTAATGTTAATTACATTATTTAACACATACACGGGCTTGTAAACACTATATAACAAAAATACATATCAACCCTTCATTTTATTTTTTTAACAAATATAAATTAATAAAATATAACTTCCAAACTAAACGCGCTCACTCATGATTTAATTTATATGTCCACCAAACACTTAAAATTTTTCAAACACATGTCTTACATAGGCACACTCATATAATATTGCTAACTAAAAATAATAATTAAAATAATTATTTACATAGAAATTTTAGGGTTGTTACAATGATACATTCATAATTGACTTTCTTTTAGGAAAGTTTTATAATGCAACTACAGTGGTTTCTATGTATCTTACAATCAAGTAATTTTTCCTTCTAAAATATTGCAGTCATTTTCTAAAATATTGTGTTTAGTTCTCAAAATATTGTAATTAAAATTCATTTTGGTTTTTTTTTTATCCAAAAAAAAAATCCATTTTGATTTTAAAATCAAAGTTATTTTCAATGTTACATTATGTAAGGACCAAATTATAATATTTTAAGATTAAATTACTATTGGAATAGTGACTTAATTTGAAGAAGAATGAAGGAATCATGAATCAGCTTTGTCGCACGAGCAGATCGCTCGGGCGAGCCCCGCACGAGTGAGCCTCTATGTGAGGTCTGAGCGAATTTTGGTTATAAACTTTCTGAAATCCTAGTCAACAGGGTGGCCGTCCGAGTGATGCCCACGCGAGCGTCTATGAGATTTCTGGCAGTGAATTTTGGGAAGTTGTATACCAATTTGGATTCCTAATTGAATTTTGGTAAGTTTACTTTTTAAACCTAAACCTAGGTTATTAGAACAACTTTTTATCTTTCTCCTTTTCACTAGAGAGTCATTCAAAGGCATTGTAAGCTCTCTAGATTTGTTTTCACTAATATCAATAAGAACATATCTAATTACTTTAGAGTGTAGATGTAAGCATAATTGGCCGAATTACACACAAATATATCTTTATAGTAGGATAAAATATTGGGAAAAACAAATTAATTTGTCCCAAGATTTGGAAGTTCTGCCCATCCAGCAGCGAGGTGTCACTGCATCTCCTCTTTTAATTTGGCCTAAGCCATGTGTCGCAAGATTTGGGGGATCCGACTAATCCAGCAATGCCGAGGATCACATTCCTATGTCATTGGTACGTCTCATCCCAAACTTTTTTCTATGTTCTATTATGAGTATGGTTTTGCTCATACCAAAATTGTTAATATTTTTGTTCACTCTTTTTTCTATTAATCAATATAGTGGGATCTAGTACTTCACACTATTAATTAATTTTTATTCAATTTTGGATCTCACTGTATTAGCAAATAGAAGAGGAGGGTGAGCAAAAGTGTGCAGTTTTGGAGTGAGCAAAAATATATTCTTTAATTAATTAATTTTTGTAAAATATTGGATCACACTGTATTAGTCAATGGAAAAAGGAGGGTGAACAAAAGGTGAACAATTTTATAGTGGACAAAATTACACTCTTCTTATATTATTTATGGGTTAGACTTCAGTACACCAAAATGATTTTGGTGTATATACACTACTATTCTTGGATCGAAAACATTTGATCCGTAATCGAAAATATTTGCTCCACCAAAACCACCGGAATAAAAGTTTCTTATTTTAGAACAAATATTTTCGATTTAGAAATAAATGTTTTCTACATAAAACTATTTTAGTGCATATACACCAAAACCATTTCGGTGTACTCAAGTCATTTCCATTATTTTGCAATGTCCCATCCTAATTTTTTTTTTTAGGAAATGTCACATCCTAACTTTTTATTAATGGAGATTTCTACCGTAGGACCCTTGCGAATCGCATCATTGAACAACAATTAGTGAAAATGACATTATGATAAAATTTTTTAAGATTAATGCTACAATTTTCAAATTCAAATTCCAAATTTACATCTCAAATGATGTGACAATTGAACCACTGTAGTGTCAACTTTAACATCTTTATGTAAATTTTAGATTTGAATTTGGAAAGCACATGGCATTACTTTACTTTTTAGAATTAAAGACAATTGAAATTCTTGATTTGAGAAATATCCTCCGTACAAAAATATTAAATAAAATTTAACTTGACATATATGAATATTAAGTGAAATTTTACTTAATTGACTTGATCTTTGAATGATTTTTTAACAGATTAAAAATTAAATTAGACTTTAAATTATTAACCCAACAAGAACATAAACTATGCAATAAATTTATCTAAAGTCACCATGTGGATCAAGTCTAAAAAAATATTATTGACAGACTTGCCCACTCCTAGAGGGCATTCTCATTTATCTTCCATAACATTTACACTCTATATATAGGTTTTTTTGGCCGGGACTGAGGCTTCATCGTAGGGCATAGCCGAGAGAGCTGACTGCTGAGTGAAAGAGGCTTGAGAACTTGAGTGAGGAGAAATTATTCTACGGTCCGGGACCATGGCCATATGATGATTTTGGTCAATACGAAGCTGTCATGTGGTCAAGTGCATAATTTTTTTCTACATGACAGCTGGCTAAAGGTCAGACGTTTTGGCCACATGACATCTCTGTATTGGCTGGAACCACCACATGACACATGGTCCTGAGTTCGGACCAAATCCTAAGTCGCTATCATGTAAAGTTTTAGACTTTGTTTGATTCATGGATTTAGTGAAGCAAAAGAAAAAGAAAGGGAAAACAATAAGTAAAACTAGTTCCCTTAATTTCTCTCTTGTATTTTCCTTCATATTTAAATAACTTTAAAGATTAAAAATTTGTAAAATTTAACTATAATATATGAAAAATGAAAATATCTCACAACATTCAAAATGTTTAATTTAACGATTAAATGCATTTTGCACCCTCAAACTAGTTTGGCACTTTGGTCCCTAAAATATTTTTTTTCGCATTTTAGTTGCTCAACTAACATTCTGTGGTAGTTTGCCCCTTTCGTCACTTTTAGTGACGCCAAAAGTGACTTTAAAAGTGATGGACGGACAAATTGCCACAAAATATTAGTTGAGGGACCAAAATGTGAAATAAAAAATTATTTAGAGACCAAAGTACCAAACATGGTATAGTTTGAGGATGTAAAATGCATTTTGCCCTTAATTTAATTCTCCACATATTTTCTTTTATTTCATATTTTCCTTGTTAACCAAACATAAAAAAATTATTTTTATGTATATTTTCTTTTCTTTTTTCCTAACATAATTCACATAATAGAAGAAGTAAACAGAGTCTAAGGACTTGTTGGCAAACAAGGACCTGGCATCGCTGAAATTGGTATTAATCAATGATTAATACTTGAGACACAATCTTCACACAATTTTTTTTACACAACTTAAAAGATGTGTCTATCTCTCTCATGTGTAGTGATATTACAAGAGAGAAATAAACACATCTTTTAAGAAAATTATGTGAAAATTGTGTAAAAATTGTGTCCCAAATATTACTCTTAATCAATTGGGAATGACTAGAGTTTTAGTGAATGGCTTCAAAATCCTCAGCAAAAAAACAAAAAAAGAATGGCTTCAAAATAAAAAGTGTCTTACTTTTTATCCTTTTCTTAGTATTTCTTTCAAACTGTTCTATTCAACACTTGACTTTTCTTGCTTGACCATTCAAAATTCAGGTAAATAAATTTCAAGTTTAAAATTGTGTACTAATACTGTAATACATATCTTTGACTAAAAAATAAAAATAAAACAATCATGCTACAAAAGAAAGAAAATAGTTTAGCTTTTTTATGTCATTTTTTCAGTACATTTGCTTTGACCATTCCACACCTACTGTCAGTTTTGATACTACTTTTCAATTCCAATGCTTTACAAAAGAAAATTTTAACTTTATTTTAAATTTAACAGACTAAATTGCCATGAAATGTCAATCATCCAAAATACAACAGCTGTTTTGTTTGCACTGACAATTGAATTTTACTTTGATTGGTGCATGTTATTTCTGCACTAAAATTGTAAAAATATTATTATCATTATAGTTTAAGGGGATCATTACTAAGTTCTATTAGTTCCATTTATGTGTAATAGGTCCAAACTCAAAAATAATTTGGTCATAGGTTCATTAATTATTAAGACTATAGTACCCCCAATTTAATATTAGTGGGTAACTTAATGTATAGTCTTAATATATGCATCTAATTAGAAATATGTCTTTTTTTAAAATGAATCTAGAAATTAGTCATTTGCCTAATTTGAGGACTAAAATACCCCCCATATCATTTTTATAGAAATGTATGCATATATATGTGCATAACTATCTATGGTAACTGATTTAGCATCATTTACTGTACAATCCATACATGTACATATATAAACTGATTTATATATGATAAATTAGTTACCAAATATAGTTAAAAACTGAGAAAATATCTCCATATAAAGTCCACCAGCACCAAGAAATTTCTCACAAACTCTTGATAAATTCGCATTACATATTCAGAACATTATACTTAAAAACTGAGAAGATTATCAATGAGATTGCACTAAAATAGTGTGAAATTTCTCACTATGTTAACTAATTATTGAAAATAGTGAGAATTTCATATTTTAATGTGTATAACAATGAAAAATTTCTCACTTATGCTAGAAAGGTAGAACAACCCACTTTTTAAAACAAAAATAAGCCTACACGTAGAGAGAATTTGATGAGAAATTTATCAACAATTAACAATTTTTTAGAAGAATTCACAAAAAAATAAAAATAAATAACAATTCACACCTTTTCAATTGATATGATGAGTAATTTCTCACAAAATAAAAATAAATTTCTCACTTTTTGGTGAGAAATTCTCACTTTTCAAAGTGAAATTCTCACTTCTCTCTCCATAACAGAACTCCAGACTGTGCTTCTCTCGAATTTCTGATTTGTGATTCTCTTTCTTGCATCAATCTATGTCGAGAACTCTGGCCCTCAACCTTCTCGTTCTCACCCACAACACAAACTGTTACTAATCCTGTAGATCCTCCAAAGATGGCCCGTAACTATCTAAATCGTCAACTCCGGTGACGACATCAGGGTCAATCAAAAGGTACGGTGGATTGGTAGTGGCCACCGGAAAGGGATTGAGGAGCTTCTTCAATGGTTTGTAACAAAGAAATTTATCCCTCCAATCGGGTATGGCTGCTTCAATATGCATCGGAAACTCCTGCCCAAATTTCATCTCAACGATTATGATGATGATGATTATAATACTTTGTGTGATTGTATTTTAGAGAGAGAGCTCTCTCTCTCTCTCTCTCTCTCTCTATATGTATATATATAGATAGATAGATAGTTGTTTGGGGGTTTAAATTTCTTTATTACTATATATATACAGTCCGGATCTTAAGCAGACCTTAAAAAACGGACCTAAAAGACGGACTGTGTAAAAAGTGAGAATTTCTCACAAAAAAGTGAGAAGCGTGTAAAAAGTGAGAACTTTATTTTCTCACATATATATATGTATGTATGTATGTAACAAAGGGCATATTGGTCCATAAAATGTTTATCAAATTGGAAAATGGACTAAATATTGATTACCTTCCGAAATCAGGGACTAATTACTATACATCCAATATGGCTATGATCAATTCCTATTAATGGTCCAAAATAGGGACCAAGTCCTATATTTCTATTAATATTATTAAGACAATCTCTCTCTTTCCAAATACAGCTTTAATGAGATATTTAAATTTGCTGGAATCTCTCATTCACATACTGATGATGCCCATTTTTGGTGCAAGAGAAAAGATGACAACAGATGATGTGGCTTAATGCGAGGAAAAAGTGGGCGAGGGATTTTCACATGGTTCGACCATATGTTATTCAAGAGACCTACTGATCAAGAGAGAACAAATCCTAATTACACGCCTTAACGCGCATTTGTTAGTACTTTTTATCTTGTTTTTGTGTATTTTTACTTCGTTTTCTATTTTCTGATAGGTTTTGGAAGAAAACAAGTATTCTAGGCTAAACAGGGTGAAAAAGCAGAAGAAAAGAAGCTGAAAAGGGCCTATCGCGCAGCGCGGCCCGCTCGCGCAGAAGACCTGAAACCTCGCTCGCTCGACCTCCCATCATCGCGTTCGCGCGGCCCCCTCGCGCGAAATGTGTAAAAATCAAAGTTGCGTATTTCACTATACTGAAGACTCTTGCGCAAACGAAACTGCCAAATTACGTACAGACTGTAAAATATAGCAGTTTTAGTGCGTTTCGGGTAAGGAAAGCTTCCAAAACTTGTTCCAAACTCTATATATACGTTGTTTTTATTCAATTTTTAGGGAGACTATATTATACACATATACATACAGCCATATACAATCATATACACAGCCATTGAAGAGAGGAAAGCAAGGAGAAGAAGAAGAAGACCAAGGATTTCCATGGCCTCCTCCATCAATCTCTTGTCGTTCATTAATTTCATGGCCAACTAAACCAAGATCTATGGTTTCAATGAAACCCTAGCCAAGTAATAGGGAGTTATTTATGTTTTTATTTTAGTTTTATGATGTATGGATGATGATTACATGTTTAGAGAATTTAAATAATAAAATCGTGCTTCTATTGATTAAATCATTACTTTCAAAGTTTATTCTTGTTTTAGATCTATTTTGATTGTGATGTGCTTAATGATCTATATTTGTTGTGCTTCTATAGATTATTTACATGTAATGGTACTTAATTGAATTGTACTATCAAGTATCCGAATAGTCCATGCCTAGGTAAGACGGATTATGTCACAACCCTAGTTTAGTGTGGGATAATTCGTGCTAATCGAAGATGGATTATGTTGGTGCTTGAACCATGGTTATTTTCTTGACGGAGGAATTGGGCTTGTAGCTACAATTCTCCATTATCATCCAACTTAATAAACTAATTGAACGCATAAATATCTTTATTATGAAGCTAGTGGTGGATTTGCAATCCTAGGTTCCCTAAACATATTTATAAAAACAATTTTAAATCACTTTTATAGTTTAGATTTATTTTCATTAGTCTTATTAGTTTAAGGGGCAAATACACTTTGGTACCCTATACTTTCAAGGACGATTACTAACACCATTAGCCCAAATGGACTGAAAACCCCACGTGGGGACCACGTGAGCCCATTTAGGAGCCAAATCACCTCAGCTTCTTGATCACTTTCCCTTTTTAACCTAAAATTAGGGCTTGTCATGGTGAAAACTCCCAACTCAGAAGACAAAATGGCGAAATTGAGGATGAATCGAGAGAAATAGTCACCAACATATTCCTCAACCTTAGATAGGTACCTTTTTCAGAACTCCTCTCACTCTCTTTCTCTCTCTAAAACTCTCTCACTCTTAATTCCCCTCTCTCTCTTTCTCTCTCTCTCTCTCTCTCTCTTCGTCCTCTGTGAGAAGTTTGGGGCTTTGATGAGAGAAAGGAAGAAGAAGAATAAGATGGGAAGTTCACGCCGCCAGTTAAAAGCGATGCTTCACAAGAACTGGCTTCTTAAGATTCGTCATCCTTTTTCTTACTTGTGTTGAGGTTCATGTTATATATATAGATATATAATTTTCATATGTGGTTTCATGTGGAGTGTAATTGTGATATTAATCTGTTTTTCTTTTATTGATCCATATGTGTATGTGTGGGTGAGGATTCTCACATGGACCAAAGATTATTAAAAGCCTACCTGGGTTAATTGAATTTCGCAAATTAAGTAATGAATTGCAAAATTTAACAGATAAAAGTGATTATTTTGTAAAATGCAAGTGTTTGGTTAGCTTAATTGTTCAGCGATTTGCGGATTTTAAGAAATAAAAGTGACTATTTTGTAAAATAGAAAAAGTAGATTGTTTGAAACAAACAATCACTTCAAGTGTTAAATTTTAAGGAAAATTTTAAGAGATTGAATTCGCAATACCAAAAACAGTATTTCAAGTAATGAAATAAACTACTTTTCAGTAAAAAAAAAATTCACTTACAGTTTTTAGTGAATTTTTGACTGTTTTTTAATTAAGTAGTGCATTATCAAACACCTAACAACTTTTTAAATATCTCTTAATAAATAAAAACAATCATTTGGTAAGAGGTAGGTCCCACATTACAACAAATCTAAATTACAGGGACCAAAGTGTATGAAATAATAATCTAGGGCCCAAAGTGAAACTTCGCCAAAACTATAGGGTACCAATATGGAATTAATAAGTAGACATGTGCATTGCACGTGATTTTTCCGTCCAAGTGCACTAACGGTGTTAGTGGCAGGGCCGACATTGCAACGAAATTGAAACTACAGGGCCTTAAGTGTTACAATTGGAAGTACAGGGCCCAAAATGAAATTTCGGTGAAAGTATAGGGTACTAAAGTGTATTTGCCCCTTAGTTTAATTAAAATTCAAATCAACTTCCGTTTTCATAATTAATTAGATTTAGGTTTTAAAATTAAAAGCTATAGTAATTCAATCTCTGTAGATTCAACATTTACTTTCACTACTACAAATCTTTAGAAAAGTATAGTACACTTTTTATATCTTGATATTGACAACATCAAATTTTGGCGCCGTTGCCGTGGATTGCAATTTACTACCTTTAGCTTTAAAATCTTAGTTTAGTTAATTCGTAAATATTAGGTTAGGTTTTTTTTTCTTATTTTTCGTTTTTTATTTGAGTCACTAACTTTTCTCTCTGTTTTGTAGTTTCTCAAGTAATCAAATTCTAGCGTGTCGGAGTGGAAAAGCTTAGCACACCAAAGGAGCTTACGCAATTAAAATAAAGATACATTGCTTCTTTTAAATTTCGCATCAAATCACTGTAAGTCAGGGCGTAGAGACGCAATTACTTGCATTAGGTTAGTTGTGGAGTGAGCACTGCGGCTTTGGCGCGAATCACTGCATAAGGATAATTACATGCATCATAGTAGTATTGTGTGCTTGTGTGCTTGATTACTTGCATAGTTATTTTTGTTTTTGTTGAGTCAGTCGTTGTTTTAGTCTATTTTCTTTTAGTATATGTTTGGTACACGTTCAAGTAAACCTAAATTACATCCGCTTGATCCTGAACTTGAACGCACTCTAAGAGTTAAAAAGTCTTCGAACTTAACTTCTATAGCTAGGTTGATAATAGACGACGAATTGACGTCGAAACCATCGTCTTTATTTGAGTCCGAAATACGTAGTAAGAGACCACGCGGCATTAACATAGAACCTATTTCAATGGCCGACATTGGAAATAACGGTAATAACCAGAATAACGGTAATAATATGAATAACCCTAATATACCTCCACCTCCTTCGTTTAAAGATTATTTTATTCCTATGACTTACACGCCTTAAGCAGGTATCGAATTACCGGAGGCAACGACATCTCACTTTGAGATAAAGTCGTCTACCATCTCGCTACTTCCTTCTTTCCATGGTCGTATAAATGAAGACCCATATCAACACTTAGGAGATTTTCAAGATATTTGCTCTACTTTCAAAATCCAAAATTTCACTAATGATGAATTAAAACTGCGTCTCTTCCCTTTTTCTTTAAGAGGTAAAGCGAAATATTGGCTTCAATCACTTGAGCCAAACACAATTAAAACATGGGAAGCCTTACACAACGCATTTTTATAAAAGTTTTTTCCAATCACAGGAACAAATCTAATAAGAAAATCCATAACGAACTTTGTGATGCAAGATGGGGAAACGCTTTATGATACATGGGATAAATTTAAAGAATTATTACGCTCATGCACACATCATCAGGTTCCTAAGTGGCAATCGGTACATGTCTTTTGCGAGGGACTTATTCCCTCTATCTGTAATACCGTCGACGCCATTTGTACGGGTACCTTCCTACACAACAGCGCCGACGAGGCCTGGAAATTTTTTGAAACATTAAGCGAGAACTCGATGCATCAGGCTGTGTCGGTATGTTCTAAGGGATATCTTCTGTAGACCAAACGAGAGGTGAAGTTTGAGTCGAGTCCTTCAATTGAGTTTCAAGAACTATCTAAAAAACTTGACCAACTTTTAACAATGAACCAAACGACAACCCACCTCCTTTTAAAGTATGTGCATTATGTTCCGATCCTTCACATTCTATACTTGCATGTCCTTCTGCATCTCAATTTTCAGAATTTGTAGAGCAACACATAAACTCTATTCAACGATTCCCGCAAAATAGCTATAATCCTAGGACGAATAATTTTTGTGATACTTATCGACCCCAATTTCAACAAACTCAATACCAACACCCTCCTCCTAATCCTAACCCTCCAAGGGTTAATGCTTTTGAGGAGAAGGTGTTGGCTTCCCTTAAGAACATTGAAACGCAAGTGCAAGCACAAGCACAAATAGTGCACTCACACACACAATCCATTGCAAAGCTTGAGTCTCAAATTGGACAAATAGCTAATACAATGAGTCATAGAAATGAGGGTCAATTGCCTAGTCAACATACTCCGAAACCTAAGGGACAATATGAGATTAAGGGGTCTAGTGAGCAAGTAAATGCCATCTTAACTAGGATGACTATTCGGGAAGAGGAAGTTATGGAGATTCCGAATAAGAGTGAGAAGGAGGGTAACATTTTGCAAATAAAGAAAAGGGTGAGGAAACGAGTAAAAGTAGAAAATAAATTGAACCGGCCCCGACGACGTATATTCCAAAGCTACCTTTTCCACCAAACGTTGAGGAACCGTCAAATTTTTCAAAGAAAGGGTAAAAAATAGAGGATATACTCGAGGTATTTAAACAAGTTAAAATAAATATTCCATTCCTCAATGCGATAAAACAAATTCCCGCTTACGCTAAATGCCTTAAAGATCTTTGCACTCAAAAGCGTAAATTGCGTAGTCATACTCCAAACAAGGTCTTTCTCACTGAAAAAGTAAGTTCTATTTTCCAACATGCGCCTCCAAAGTATAAGGATCCCGGTACACCAACGATCTCATGTATCATAGGTGACACTGTCATTCATCGGACTCTCCTTGACTTAGGAGCAAGTGTTAATCTTTTATCCTACTACATTTATAAATAACTAGGTCTAGGTGAACTGAAACCCACGGCCGCTACTATACAATTAGCGGATCGTTCTGTCAAAGTACCTAGAGGAATCGTCGAAGATGTCTTAGTTAAAGTAGATCAATGTTTTTATCCTATAGATTTCATGGTCCTTGACACTGAACCCGTGCTAGATGTTAGGAAATACACACCTGTCATCCTAGGTCATCCGTTCTTGGCTACGCCATCGCTCATGTCAACTGTCAAACGGGGGTAATGAAAGCGTCGTTTGGGAACATAAACTTAAAATTGAACGTCTTTAACGCTATTGATCAACCTCCTAACGACGATGCTTATCTTTGTGAGGTGGAGAGTAAGGTGAGACAAACAATTGAACTTAATCCAGAAATAAATATGCGTACGAAAAATAACATATTGGAAAACAAGTGGATGAATTTAAATAACACGGACCCTAATGATGAATTTACTCAAAAGGTTAGAAATCAATTTGAACATGATAAAGGAGAACCGTCGAATGAATTGACGCATAGCGACCTTGTTTTGGCTTTCCACCGAAATCTCCCTAATGCCCTAAAGGGTATATACTCCGATTTACGCCCTCCTTGAGTCTTGAGCTAGAATGGTCTAGCTGAAGACATAAAAGACAGCGCTTTTTGGGAGGCAACTCAAGCTTTATTTCGTCCGTTTTCTTATTTTTGTACACTTTTTGGTCGTTTTTGGTCCATTTTGAGTCTTTTGTGAGTTTTCTGGACACGTTTGGGGGTCGGAGTTAAGTTATTTTAAAGTTATTTCCATAAAACAAGTGAAAAAAGGGAAAATCAGCTTATCGTGCGCAGCCCGCTCGCGCGAGTTTTCCCTATAGAGAAAAATTTTCAATGTTTTTTTTTTTTTATATATGCCTCTGTTTCACATCGCGCCTAGAATCGCACGAGTGAGGGGTTCGCTCGCTCGCGCGGCCAACTCGCGCGATTCATGAACTTAGAAATTTTTTTTTTCTATTTTTTTTTTAAAAACATGCCTCTGCATTCCCTCGCGGAGGGGCTCGCTCGCGCGAGGGAGGGTTTTTAGGATTCTCTTTGTTTTCTTACCTCCTGCCTCCCAAACCAGGTCAGCTGTTTTTATAGTTTATGTTTGTTCTTTTTGTCCTCTTAGTATTTCTTTGCTTTCATAGTTCTGTTTGTTTTTCTTTTTATTTCCATTACGTCTTTTAATTCTCTTTTAGTTTCTATTGATTAAAAAAAAAACAAACATGTATATCCATTTCTTTTCTTTATTATTATTATTTTGTTATTTATTTTCTATTGTCAAGTATTCACAGGTGATTAGTAGCTCCATTAGGAGCATTTGAACTTTCATTCCATATTCTTATGCGTTCACCTATTTGTGATTGCCGAGATAGAGGTATTATCGTTCCTTCCTTATGTACTCTCCTTTATTTCGTTTTATTGTTTCATTAGGGACAATGAAAGGTTTAGATTTGGGGGTATGTAAACCCATGCACATTATTATGCACAAAATTTTCAAAACTTTTCGATACTTGTGCTTAAATAAACGATGTTACCGACATTTCTGTAATCTCAATTCGATACTTCTTATTAAATAATTTTGATTGTTATAGAATGGTAAACAGAAGAAGATGTGATTAAACATTTGCTGAAGTCATGATACGACATTTTAGAATATGTATCGTTTGAATCGTAGTTTTATATTATAGATTTGCACATAAAGCTATGTACTGCACGTAGTCACTTGAATACATGTTTGATGTGAACTATAATATGATTCAGATTTCTAGATAACACAAGGTGGAGACTAAACCCAGTGAGTTTTTGAGCCTATCTTTTCTTTTTAGAGGCTTATAAATACACATTGTGTTTGTCGAATTTTATTGAAATAGCGCATCTACTCGTTTAGTCTCATTATTCTTGTTTTGGTTGATAGTCAAGTTAAAATATTTGCTACCATGCTAAATAATTTTCCGCTATAAATATTGAAGAACCAGATGACCATAGGAAATGATGGTAGGCCCTCTTTTTGGTTACCACCGACTGAAAAATGATAAAATTTCCTTAGTTCGACCATTTGAGCCGTAAAATGCCCTTTTTCTTTAATTACCATTATCTTTTGCTCCAATTTGGCCAACTTGGAGTTCACCACTAAGAGATTGATCAACTTTTAGTGGTGGTAAGGCGGTTTGTCGGTTAAGAAGAAGAAGAAAATAAGATGATGTTTGGGGTGGTAGCCTTGTTATTTACTGAATATTCATTTTAAAAGCAGCGATGAATACAGAAGAAAAAAAAATGAAAAAGGTTGAAAAAAAAAGATTGAAAAAAGAAAAAAAATAAGAAGAGGAAAGAAATTAAAAATATATGAAAAGAAGAGAGTGAAAAGATAAAAGTTGGTAGAAGAGTCGAATGAAAGAAACCGAACATGCCTTACAATGCCATTCGAAAACTACCTAATGAATCATCTATATCCTTTTTCATTGCTTGAGTCACGTTACAACCTTTGAAAAGTCCTAATTGATCCTAGGAAACATGATTTGGATATGTAAACGATTGGGGAGGGGGGGGGGGATTAAACCATGGTAATAATTAATTTTCTTGACAGTTGGCGCCCTATCCATGACACCTAGGGGTTTAAAGGCTTGTTGCATACGCTAAATGCAATCGCAACCCATGCGACAATGGAGTAGTATTTTATTAGTAGTTTAGTTTTATTTTTAGTTTTGCTCGAATACTAGCAAAATGTAGGTTTGGGGGTGTGATCGGGAGAGAACAAATCCTAATTATACGCGTTAACGCGCATTTGTTAGTACTTTTTATCCTATTTTTATGTATTTTTACTTCGCTTTCTATTTTCTTACAGGTTTTGGAAAAAAACAAGTATTCCAGGCTAAACAGGGTGAAAAAGCAGAAGAAAAGAAGCTGAAAAAAGCCTATCACGCGCACGGCCCGCTCGCCCGGAAGACCTGTACCTCGCTCGTACGACCTCCCATCATCGCGCTCGCGCGGCCCCCTCGCGCGACATGTGTAAAAATCAAAGTTACGTATTTCACTATATTGAAGACTCCCGCGCAAATGAAACTGCCAAATTACGTCCAAACTGTAAAATATAGCAGTTTTAGTGCGTTACGGGTTTAGAAAGCTTCCAAAATTTGTTCCAAACTCTATATATACTTTGTTTTTATTCAATTTTTAGGGATACTATATTATACACATATACATACAGCCATATACAACCATATACATAGCCATTGAAGAGAGGAAAGCAAGGAGAAGAAGAAGAAGACCAAGGATTTCCATAGCTTCCTCCATCAACCTCTTGTCGTTCATCAATTCCTTGGCCAGCTAAACCAAGATCTAGTGTTTCAATGAAACCCTAGCCAAGTAATAGGGAGTTATTTATGTTTTTATTTTAGTTTTATTATGTATGGATGATGATTACATATTTAGAGGATTTAAATAATAAAATCGTGCTTCTATTGATTAAATCATTACTTTCAAAGTTTATTCTTGTCTTAGATCTATTTTGACTATGATGTGCTCAATGGTCTATATTTGCTGTGCTTGTATAGATTATTTACATGTAATGGTACTTAATTGAATTGCGCTATCAAGTATCTGAATAGTCCATGCCTAGGTTAGACAGATTATGCCACAACCCTAGTTTAGTGTGGGATAATTCGTGCTAATCAAAGATGGATTATGTTGGTTCTTGAACATGGTTATTTTCTTGACGGAGGAATTGGGCTTGTAGCTACAATTCTTCATTATCATCCAACTTAATAAGCTAATTGAACGCATAAATACCCTTATTATGAAGCTAGTGGTGAATTTGCAATCCTAGGTTCCCTAAACATATTTATATAAACAATTTTAAATCACTTTCATAGTTTAGATTTATTTTCATTAGTCTTATTAGTTTAATTAAAATTCAAATCAACTTCCGTTTTCATAATTAATTAGATTTAGGTTTTAAAATTAAAAGCTGTAGTAATTCAATATCTGTGAGTTCGACCTTTACTTTCACTACTACAAATCTTTAGAAAAGTAAAGTACACTTTTTATATCTAGATATTGACAACATCACGTACATCCACAAGTGTGTCTGAGTACTTTCACTATAATGTATAATAGCCGATAACCACAGGTGAGCCAACAGGCAACAACCAAGATTGGAACTACCAGAGGTCGACTGGGCAAATCGATTAGGGATGCTATAGGTGTGCCGTGTAGATTGAATTGTCCCCTCTATAAGGGTGTGAGGGGTCTCCTTTATACATGCAAGAAACCTACTCATACATGAAAAGTACGTAGATAAGGCAATGCAATCTCATAAGATTTGATTGACACAAATCGCATGAGTTCCCGAACGAGATTAGGAAACTATATATATATTCCATTAGTCTTCTAGCTAACGTAAAAAATTGTTTGGATAATTCTGGATTATGCCCTTGGGCTTGGGTGAGCCTTGCCCGTAATGATCCATGCCTGGGTGACATTCCCAACCCGTAGGTCGGGGTCAATATGGCCTACGTACCGGTCGGTCCGGTCGGGGACAGAGGAATGGGCTTTGGTTGGACGCTGGCTTCGAGCTAGTGCTCTTTGATGTGGTCACAACGCTCTGCTTCCATTTGTGAACCATTTTAGTGCGTATCAACTGTCCCCCCATTTCCAAGGCTAAATTTATACTGCATCAAATGAGGTTTGAAAATTTATACAGCTCGAGCCTACTGCTCGGGGTTGGACTTGTCGCCTTGGTAACTCGGGTTAATATCCCAGTCTAATAACTCGGGAGCTCGGGGTTGGATCTGCCATGTGTCAGGAACGGTTGCTCTGGTCAAGATCCAATTAGACTGGTGCAAGGGTGACCAGACTGTCATGATCGAACCAGTTCGTCGTGTCGAGCAATTTATGTGCATGTTTTTTATCACGACCCATCCCACTACGCGCGAAAATAGGGCACGTGACACGCCACCAAGGCTCATCCAATTCAATTAAAGTAATTAGGAGCGGAAAATGTAAGTGAAAACCATGGAAATTCAGAGTTATAAAAAGAAATGTTTTGCGTATTTGAAAACACTTAAAGAAACATCCTGTTTGAAAACAACAATCTAGTCAACTGATCGGGAGTCTGGTCGACTGGAAATGCAAGATATAGAGAGTCTAAGTTCTCAGTAGTTTGTCCAGTAAACTGTATCGTGGGACCCAATCGGCTGTGGTTTTTCACCTAGTCGACTGTTTCTATCATAGAACTAAAAATAACATTTCAACCCCATAATCCAGTCGACTATGTCGGGGACCTAGTCAACTGCGTTTGAATAAATCAGGCAGTGGCTGGTTCAAAACAGACTTCTAGTCAACTATACCAAAACCAGTCTACTGGTTTACCTCAGCTTGCTCAGCATTCTACAGATTATATACTATGATTATCCAACCTCAAATCTAACATAATTCCTACAATATTTCAAGGATTCAAAACATAATTACAGAAGTTTTACTACATGTTACAATTATTACAAATCTTTTCCAAGATTCTAACTAAATACATGGTTTAACTTCTCAAAATATTATTACAAAATTTGGAAAAGAAAACAAAGCAAAACAAGAGCGATCCTGTCGTCCAATCGACCTCACTCTTTGCGTTTCTTCTTTCCTCTCTTCTCATCACCTGCAATGAGTAAAGCTCCACTGCTCAGCTATATGCAGAGTGCACAATTCTAAATTTATGCTATATGATAATTAATGCTTTAAAACATTAAAACACATCAAAATAGCCTCTAGGGAGAATAACATGCTTCCATCCAGTAATTGAGACTGATGCCATGGAAGGCCTTCTTCTTCTATGCACCCCGTGCTCTAGTTGGGCCTTCCTCTATACCAGGCACAACAACTATCGATTTCATAATCCTCAAACTTCGAGGAGCTTACCCCTGAATGGAATTGCACCAACCTTCCCCCTTCCCCCTCTCCTTTTGACGACCCAAGTAGACACATAGCATGCTCACATAAACATTTATAAGTGCTTTTATCGCATTTTCATGTGCATAAATAACGGGCCTAGTTAATAAGTGAATTTTGCCCGGATCCAAAATATCAAGTTTGATATTTAAAATATGAAATTTCTTATAAAACACAGATTTAGAATTCATACCTCGTGCTAAAGCTCTATAACTTTGAGGGAAGTACTAGGGTACTGATTAAACGTCGGTTCTCAGATTTCAGATGATTCCTACAAGTTTTACTTGGTTTTTCACAAAATTTTAGAATTAATATTTTCATAAAAAGTTACCAAACATAGCCTAGGAGGTATCAAAACATAGATCTTACCTCAAGTAGTTCAAATACGAAGTTTGGAGAAAAACTGACGATCAGAAAGTCGTCGATCGGCGTTGCAAAGCTCGTTGGAATAATCTCCTCTCTCTCTCTCTCTCTCTCTCTCTCTCTCTCTCTAAGATATTTAGAGTTTTGATATGTATTATGAAAAAAAAATATCTTAAGTTTTCTATTTATAGGCATGACTCTTGGAAATTATGTTTACCTCTCCACGAGTTCTCAAAACTTCTAATTATCTCCCGAAACGTCTTAAACGTCTAATTCATCGATTCATGGGTGAAAATCTATAAATTATAAAAGTTTTCGTTTAAGTTCCATTTGGGGCCGAAATCACGTTCCAAAAACAATTTCCGTGGAATCTCTATATAACCTACCTTTTATAACCTACGTTCCCACTTTAGTATTCAAAATGATCTAAAACAAGATCAACATTATCAGAAATTATACAAAACATGTATATCACTATTCACATAAACCAGATATTTCAAATAACATTTAAATCAAATAAATGCCATTTAGCCACATGAATACCTTAATGATTATCGAATCACCGTGTCCTCACTTGACACTCGTCGTTGACCCACAGTCAGCCTCATCTCAAATGTTAATTAACATTTAAAATTCCAGAATTCAAAAATGCAATTTAAAATAAATGATTTTTCCCGGGACGGGTGTGATAACTCTCCCCTAAAAAAAAAGGTTTGTCCTCTAACTTATATCCGTCATACACCGTCTCAACATAGACACATGAAACACATTGTGCACATGTTCCAACTCAGACGACAAGGCTAGTTGGTAAGCCACTGGTCCCACTTTCTCTAGAATCTCAAACGATCCTATGAATCTCGGGTTGAGCTTTCCCCTCATTCCAAATCGTACAATGCCTTTCGAAGGCGATACTCTCAAATATTGTCTCCTACTTCAAACATAATCGGTCATTGCTTAGAGTCTGCATAGCTCTTATAACTACTCTGAGCTACATTAAGTAGCTCTCAGATCAGCTTCACTTTTTCCATAGTCAATTGTATTATCCTATCAACTTTCTTTTCCCGACCTCAGCCTAACAAATCGGTGAACGACACTTTCGGTCATGCAAATCTTCATACGGTGCCATACCAATACTTGACTGAAACCTATTGCTGTAAGCAAATTCAACTAACAGTAAGTACCTCTCCCAATCTCTTCTAAAGTCTAAAACGCACAATCTAAGCATATCTTCTAATGTATGAATCATTTTCTCTGATTGTCCGTCGGTTTGAGGATGGAAGACGGTACCGAAACTTAATTTGATACCCATGACCTTCTGCAAACTTCCCCGAAACCTCAATGTAAAACTACTATCATGATTCAATATAATCACTGCTGGAGTTCCGTGTAGTCTCACAACCTCTTTCACATACAACTCTGCGAGCTTGGACGGCTTAGTCGTCTTAAATTGGTAGAAAATGAGCTGATTTTGTCAACCTGTCAACTATAATCCAAATCTTGTCTTGTTGAGTAAATGTGGAAATCTAGAAATAAAATCCATCGTAATCTAATCCCATTTCCATTCTACCACTGGTAATGGTTGTAGTAATTTTGCAGGTACTTGTCTCTCCACTTTGATTTGTTGACATGCCGAACATTCTGATACAAACTTGGCAACTTCCCGCTTCATACCTCTCCACCAAAAGTTCTCTCACAAGTTTTGGTACATTTTGTTACTCCCCAGATGAATTGAATATTTAGTACTATGAGCTTCCTCTAAAAGTCGTTCTTTCAAGTCTTTTACGTTCGGTACACACAATCGATTCCCAAGCATTAATACTCCTTGTTCTAAAGTAAAATTTGGTCGCTTTTCCAAAGACATCTCATCTCTCAATTTACACAAATAACAATTGTTAAATTGTTCTGCCTTGATCTCATCAATAATGTCTAGGTGAGCTATGATCGCCATCATTAAGCCACCATTGGTCTATGGAATTACATCAATCTCTAAACGTTCCATCTCTTTTACCAATTCTTTTTGCTGGGTTAGCTTGTCGGCTAAATTCCTTTTTTTCTTTCGACTTAAAGTGTCAGCTACTACATTAGCCTTTCTGATGTTGTCAAAATCAAGTTCTTTGTTAACCTTATTAAAAATGTAGTGCGATGGAAATAGGGTGTCGAGTCCACAGGGATTGGAATGCAACAGTGCTTGGTGGGCGCTTAATGACTAATTACAATACGAGGAGTAATTAGCAAACTAAGAAATGAAATAAGTCTTTTCGACTATGGGCGAGTTTTCAATTAGCACTAATTATACTATAATGACTAATTTCAAAGTAAGAAGTAAGCTTTGTTTAAACACAAGTTTTAATTAGAGAATTAGGGTTTTTCAAATGGAAAAATTGAGGTTGGGGAGCATTCCCCCACCTTGGACCAAATAAAACATGGATTCCATAGTTGTAACACATTCTAAAGTAGAAAATTCCATTGAGACAAACTATCAAACATGTGGTGGTCAACCTACCTGCTAGATAGAGGTTTCATTGCAATACATGAGGTTAGGTTTAAAATTCAAGGATTTAACAACTTACAATGCTTGACATTGTAAGTGGGGTCTTAAAAAATCAAACATTGCACACATGAACTCTATCAATGCTATAAAACATGAAATCCTTACATTAAAGCACACATGGGTCCAATGGTGGATTTATGACCCCCAACCTAAATTATCTAGCTACTCATGAATGTAAGAGTATAAACATTAAAGAAAGTGAGTAAGGAATAATACCAACTAGAAGAACTCATCATAAATGCAAGAAACTCCAAGTAATTACTTCAATAAAAGCTTCCAATTGTTTAATACATTCATACTCTTCTCTCTTTAACACTATAATGTAAGTCAAAGTGGGTAGATGGGGGAGTAATTGAAGAGAAAGATGAGGAGATTAGAGAGAGGTAGAGTTGACAACCTAAAAAGAACTAACCAAAAATAAGCTAACCCTAACAAAAACTAATCTCTAACTATATATACCCCTTTACAAAATGACAAACTTGTAAATAAAAAAGAGGCAAGAAATTCAGGAGCTACAGATCGATCACAAGCAAAAGGCTAGATCGATCCGCTGATTCGACAAAGCAGCAGAATCTCTAGCAAAACATGCGGATCGATCTGCGGTGTAAGGTCGAATTAATCCGCTTCTTCTACAAAAAAAGCAGAATGATCAACAAAACACTCGGATCGATCCCAACTAAGAAGGCGGATTAATCCTTAAAACCAAGTCACAAGAAAAATGCTTATCCAAATATCTGAATCGATCCAAGGGTAGAATCCGGATAGATCCGACTTCACAAAAGGATGTCTCCAAGCCCCTGAGCAGAAGCGGATCGATCCGCCTTTTAAACCCGGATCAATCCGGCTTCCAGAGAGGTCCTATTAGTGCCTTTCTTTTGGTTGAGCTTCATCCAACTTCTACCATTGTTCCAAAATGTCTACAAAAAGAGATTTTCATTAGTGGAATGATAATAACACAAGGATTATCAAAAGTACAATTTATCCATTAAACCTCCTTGGTTCAGTGATAAACTATGTCCAAATGGGGCAAATCATGAGGACACGAATGAAATATTGAACACCGATCTCACCCCCCAACTAGCATGTTGCTAGTCTCTCAGCAACAAGGCAGAAGACCAAGAGAATTAAGAATAACCTTGCACAAACTTTTTATTTAAATGAAGGATAACCATTTTTGTGGGGAACACGATTGCATTGAGCAAATGCAACAAGCCGTTAAACCTCTAGGTTACCCATAGAGGCAGAGTTTTGTCTCCGGAGGGTTCTCATAATGATACCCACAAACTTAAACTTTCCGAATGATAGCTGCCCACAATCTAGTGCCAACGCTCAACAAAGTTGCGAGATTTTCAAAATATTTTGGCAAATGTTGCATGAATTCCCCAGAGTCTACAAACTATTAAGATTATAAGGCAACTTCATTCATTCTAACTCTCAGGTTTGCGTGGTGTTGGTCGTATGACTACAAATGTTGGGGCAGTGCAATGCATTCATAATCTATATTTTGATCAAAATCGACTTCAACAAAATTCTCACCGATATTATACTCAGAAATGAAGTTCTCAAGACAGGTAATACGCTCAAGACACGCGGGCAAAGAGTAATGGAAATGAAATGCAAAGCTGCGCACATGTCATGTATGAAAAATGCTAATTTTTATGAAATGGCTAAAACCAATCTCATGAAAGAAACCATGTTTCTTACTGCTTGTCAAATTCATCTCAAACTCATAATCGCATTTTCCAAGGATCAACTAGGACTAAGGAATGTCAAAAAGAGGATAAGGAGTGATAAGATACAAGAAACGGGAAAGGGAAGTGTTTTGGGAACAATCGCGGACTTACAGGGTTGCACACGGACTAACAATACTGGGGATGAATCAGAAACAATTGATTTCAATGAGGCACATGGAAGAAGTACTTTTTCTCATGGCTCTTAGTTATTTTTTGTTTTCTTTTTTAAGAACAATTTTTCTTCTTTTTTGAACCTTTCTTTTATTCTTTTAGTACACTCCCAAACAATCACGACTCGATCCCTTTGGATTTTTTTAACACAAGACTTTATGCAAATAGCCTCCCAAGAATGTACTTTAAACAAGAGGGGTGGGGAAGGTATGGGGCAATGTGAAAGGATAGTGTGAAGGTGGTGAATGCGGAAGAGGCAAGAGAAAATGGTGAGAGATGTGACCTAAAATTGTTTCGTCGGGGTATTGTGATTCATTGTTCTCCCCTATGAAAATCAGAACATGACATAGTTTACTATTATAGGTATAGAGGATCTATCAAGTATCAACCCCCAGTTCATTTCCTCCTATACAAAGCTCCATCTCTTACATAAAAGCGTAACTAAAGTGAAATTTAATTTTTTTTTTAAAATAGTAACAATATACACAATAATGAATCTTTTGAAAAAGCCAAAATAGAGTAAATAGTACCGAACTTCAATTTCATAAGGTTTGTATATACTACATTTTCATCCCTAAACTATGAAATATTTTATGAGGCTCCTTTACTCTAAGAGCAGCTCCAACGAGCTTCATTGCTCCAAAATTTGAAGACAATTTGAAGCCAATCACTCCAACCAAGCTTCATCAGATTCCCAAATGAAGAAATTGTGATCAATGGGTCTTCAAATTTTGAAGGCTTCAAAAAATTTGAAGAAACCTTCTTCAAAACATTAATCATCCCAAAAAATTCCACTTTTGTCCCAAATTCTTCTCATAAAATTTCACTTATGTCCCACTTCTTATATATTAATATCTACTTAATAACTATAATTTATAATAAATCTGGTACACTTTTTAAAAATTATATCCTGCATAATAATTTTAATAATTACATAAATAAATATGTAGTTAATTAACTTTTACACTTTTTGATTAGGATTTATTAATGTATTAAAATTTTTCAATATAGATAAATTGGCACCTCAAAAATATTTGTAATGTCGATTAAATTTTAGTGGATTTTGTTTTATTATCATATGGAGTTGATAAATACTTTAGTTTTTTATTCGTCAAAAAACAAATTATTTTAGTTTTACATTTAAAAAAATAAACTAATTATTTTTGAATTATAGTTTATAAGAAAATCTAATAATGTATAAAGTTGTGAAAAAAGGAATAGATTTTAAGATTTGTTTGAATAAAAGAACATTGATTTGAGTAAGTTAATAGTAAAATGAAGAAGGGATGGTTGGAGTTTATTTATAGAAAAAGTGGGATCATTTCCTTCAAAAATGAAGCCAATTAGTCGGAGTTGCTCTAAGGTTTGGATATAAGATTCCCCTAATTTGGTCAATAGCTGGTACGAAATTAAATTGTTCAGTAATTTTATAACGCCAATGAATGACAAAGACATCCTTGCTTTGCTAAACTATTTGTACTCTCACTGATAATTACAATAACAAAAGATCCAAGGTACACTATTGAAAACTTTATCTTGCTTAATTGTATGAAGTGGTGTTTTATACACAGGGTGACGTGGTGATTCGAGCTAAGTAAATGATAGTAGTGTGAAGAAACATAAATATGACAACATTTTGATTTTTTTACTGCGCTAAATTCTTGTATTTTTATTTTAGTTAACTTTTTGATGTGGTGGAGACCAAAAGGTTGGTTAAGGCTCTAGAGTCTTCAGATTCATTCAAAAAATAAGAAGGAAAAAAAAAGTCAAAAAGCAACTGATCCCATTTCGTCTCTCTAAGCATGCCAATGTTGTATGATACATTCATAATTGGATTTCTTTTAGGAAAGTTTTATAATGCAACCACAATGGTTTCGTTATATCATACAATCAAGTAATTTTTTATTTTAAAATATTGTAGTCATTTTCTAAAATATTATATTTATGCTCAAAATGTTGTAATTGAAATCCACTTTGATTTTTAAAATCAAAGTTATTTTCAATGTTACATTATGTAGGGACCAAGTTATAATATTTTAAGACTAAATTACTATTAAAAAAGTGACTTAATTTGAAGAAGAAAGGAATCGTGAATCAGCTTTGTCGCCCGAGCAGACCGCTCGGGTGAGCCCTGCTCGACCAAGCCTCTATGCGAGCTCTGAGCGAATTTTAGTTATAAACTTTCTGAAATCTTACTCAACAGGGTGGCCGCCCGAGTGATGCTCGCGCGAGCATCTATGAGATTTCTGACAGTGAATTTTGGGAAGTTGTATATGAATTTGGATTCCTAATTGGATTTTGGTAAGTCTACTATTTAAACCTAAACCTAGGTTATTAGAAACTACTTTTTATCTTTCTCCTTTACACTAGAGAGTCATTCAAAGGCATTGTAAGCTCTCTAGATTTATTTTTTTCTTTTTACTAACATCAATAAGAACATATCTAATTACTTTAGAGTGTAGATGTAGACATATTTGGCCGAATCACACATAAATCTTTGTGGTAGGGGAAAATATTGGGAAAAACAAATTTGTCACAAAATTTGGGAGTGCTGCCCATCCAGTAGTGAGTTGTCACTGCATATCACCTCTTTTAATTTGGCCTAAGCCATGTGTCGCAAGATTTGGGGGATGTGACTTATCCAGCAATGCTGAGGATCACATTCCCATGGAATTTTTTTACCCTTCCCATCACCGTGGGACCAGTATATACACAACCCACCACTTCTTCAACTTATTTTTCAAACCCATCATTTTTTAAAATCACTAGTTGAAGTAACGATTTCACCAAAAAAAATCTATAAAAATCGCTAGTCCAACTCGCGACTTCTGGTCGCAACCAGCAGTCACTAGTTGAACTAGCGACCTTTGTTGATATGTATGCTAGAATCTCTCAAAAGAATTGTGAAAAGTAAAAGTCGCTAGTTCAACTAGCGACTTCTCTTTACGGCCTGAAATCGTGAATTGGATTAGCGACTTCTATAGATTTTTTTTTGGTGAACTCGCTACTTCAACTAGCGACTTTAAAAAAAGTGATAAGTTTGGAAAATAAGTTGAAACAGTGATGAGTTGTGTATATATTGGTCCCACAGTGATGGATTGGGTAAAAAATTCCATTCCCATGTCATTGGTCACATCCCAGCTTTTTTTTATGTTCTATTTGTTGGGATTATATCACATGTGGGATAATCCCATTAATTTAGGGATTATGATTTGGCTAGATTCCTATTGTGATTTGGTTTCCTTTATGATAGAATTGTATTACTTGTCTAATAAGTAATGGGTTGCAAACTGTATATATAGGGATGTTGTATAGGAATTTAGGAAGTCCTTGTGTACCAAGTTGGGGATCTCCCCTCATGGAGGTGCATGGTCTAGGGTGAGAGAGATATTAACATTGGGGTTTTCTGTGAGAGTTATTCACAATGATACAGATGTGAGGTAGGGATGGGTATTTCTTTATCTCTGTGATTTCTCTATGTATTACAATGATTAATTGTGTCAGGTTCTTTGGGGTATTGAGTGGGGAGTGTACAAGGGTCTTGTATTTAGGTTATAGGACTTAATCCATGTAACTTGTACTATGTTTACTCAATAGTGAAGAATGGATCTCTTGAGTATGGATGTAGGCAGGTGTTTGGTCGAACCATGAAGAAATTTGTGTCTTTTCTTTGGTGTTTATTTTTAATTACTGTTCATGTGTGTGTGTTTTTTTGGGAGAATTTGGTTTCACATGTTAAATTCCCAATAAGTGGTATCAGAGCTATGGTAGTCAGATCATGGTGACAGAGGCGCACGATGACAGTGGAGATTAGCAGCATAGTGGTTAAAAGATAACACAGGATGAAGAAAAAAAGAAGGAACAGGTGAACATGTTAGTAGCGTGGTGACGATGGTCATGGTCGTGGTCTCGGTCCCGTGAATGACAGGCTTCAGATTTGTTTTTTGAAGTTTGTCATGGTATATTTGTAACACATGTACCCGAAAAAGAAGATTTATGTGATATTAATATGTGTTAATTAAAGATAACCAATACATAAGATGGTTTAAGGTGGGGTTATGAACCCATAGGTAAAAAGGTGTTCAAATGCGGACACAGATGAAAGTTCTATAAAAGGCGGGGCAGGTATAAATGTGGGGCTCAACGAGGGTCCAGTTAAAATAATTTGCATTTTGATGTCATTATGTGTTTATATGATTACTTGTTTAAATGCTTAAAGATATTATAATGTCTTATGATAGGTTAAAGGAACCAGTTGGGGTACCCATGTGAGGGCAAATTTGAATAGAATTCATAATTAGTAGGTTTAATAGTAACCTCATAATTCATATGGGACCACGTTTGGGACCCACGTGGGACTTAGATTAAACCCATCTAGA
This sequence comes from Hydrangea macrophylla, assembly GCA_033977485.1. Taxonomy (NCBI): domain Eukaryota; kingdom Viridiplantae; phylum Streptophyta; class Magnoliopsida; order Cornales; family Hydrangeaceae; genus Hydrangea; species Hydrangea macrophylla. Next base: position 9,001,902 of record CM066986.1, read on the forward strand.
AAATGTGGGCAGTTAATGTAATTAACTTGGGGGTTTCATAATAAAGCTTAAGAAAGATTGGGGGGTGTAAATGGGAATATAGGTAAGAGGTGTCAACACACATGCATGTATAGCATATGTGTTGCACTCTCATAATTCACAGCTGGAATTCATAGAAATTAGAGAGAAGGAGAGCTCTAAGTCGACGACGGATTCCTCGACACCGTTTTCTTGCGTTACTTCGCCGTCTGATGTCGAATTTACGATCCGAGACCATTTCTGGACTCGTGGAGGTAAGAGGATCACATGCAGGTAATTTGTTTTCATTTTCGGCAATGTTCTTACGAGAACCGTTCTTGATAGATGATATTTATGGTACCAAACTTATGTAGGATTGTTACCGGTTTAAAATTGAGCTGGAATTTGGAAGGAATTGGGATTCTAGGCTTAATTTGCTAACAATTTGAGGAGGTAAGTGTTCGAATTTCCCCAATTGGGTGTTTAGTTATGTTTATGTGATAGTTGTTGTTATTAGTTGCTTAATTCATGCTTATGTATATACATATTGATGAATTTGGGTATAAAGCATGTCAATAATGTGAAATTACTATGCTTATATGTTAAAGTTGCTTATGTGTTTATATGGATCAAAGGAAAGTCAAGTAGTGGTCACCATTTATAGGTCCCCATTTATAGGTCCCATATATAAGGGATAGTAAGCCCTCAATGAGTGGGGCGTGGTGATGACCATAATGGAATGCCGGTGACGTCTTCAGGGTCACAAGAGAGTATATGATGTGCTATATGCACCCAAAGGTGAGGAAGATCCGGGGTGAGAAGGACCTGGGGGTGGTGGCTGGAATGACTTGACTTTCCAGAGATCATTACATTGTTGTTTTGATGATTGTTGCATTTGCATAATGAATAATCCAATAGCATGATTAGTTCCCTCACTAAGCGAAAGCTTAAACGAAAATGTATTTTCTGTTGTGGTTATTGAATAACCATTGCAGGCACGGCACGAGAAGAGGAGAGAAAATGATTCGTACGGCGGGTTAGGCGTGGAAGTTGAGTCCATGCGAATATGTTCATATGCCTAGTTAGTGTATGTTTCAAATGTATCTTTTGTTGATAATATATAAGTACCTTGGGATATTGGAAGACTTGTAACATGCTAATTTAGGTATTGTTGGTGGTTTATGCACCAAACCATGAGTTGTGTTTACAAGTTACAAGTCATGTATATTGGGGAAGAATTTGGCAGAAACTAGGAAACTTTTGGTTTAAACTAAAGCTTGATTTTTCTTTGTTGTGTTGTTTTGCAAATATTGGGAAAAAGTAAAATTTCAATGTTAATTCATGATCCATGAGAAGAATTTGTGTATTTGATTGTTAATCCGTGTTTGGGAGATGTTGTGTTAATGTTTAGGAACATTTGGAAATGCTTTGAGAATGATTTTTAATGCTTTCACAAAGTTTGGGGATGTTTGGAATTGTTTTGGACATGAAAAACTGATGTTTGTAGCAGCAGGGAGCAGTTCTGCCAAGGCTGGATTGATTCGGCCATCCCGTGGATCGATCCGCCCCTTTTAAGGGACATTCTGCTGAAAAAGGTCTTACGGATCGATCCGGCCTTAAAGGACAGATCGATTCGCCCCAGTAGAATTTGACTGTCCACTTTTAGGAAACTAGCATATTTCCTTCTACAAAACTCGGATTCGCTCGCCGTTTTTTGCTTAGGAATCGGGACTCAAAGACCTATCTTTTGGTGTAAAATTTGGATATACTAATTTAATGACAATTTTGCCCTTGGGGCTATTTTGTGTCAATGAAGCTGTTTTATGAGGTCTAATTCATGTTTTCTTAGTAAATTAAGGGTGTTTTGGTGTGTGGGCTTTGTTACACGTGTCCTAACTCACCTGAGGCGAGTTGGGGTGTTACAATTTTTGATATCAGAGCAATAGGTTAGAGCCTTTGGGGGACGAGTGACGATTACGACGCGAATAAGCATAAATGATTAAAAGTTGTGTAGATCATGCATACACGTTTACTTAGCATGTTGAATGATGTTGAGCATGCATTGAAAAGTATAAATATAACGTGTATGTAAAAATGTATTGTGAATCCCAGAGAGAAAATGTCTGGTGAAAGATCAACACCGCCTACGCAAATGGAAATAATGGAAATGGTAGTAGCCGGATTGGTACAAGTTGTTAAACTCATGCGGTAAAGGGAAGACGTGAACAACCGAATCCTAATTCAAGGAGGAAGTGACCACAATCTCACAATTTTACAAGCAGAAATCAACATTGTTCAGGGGGAGACTAATCCTATGAGAGCCAATTTCTGGTTATCCGATATGAACAGGATATTTAGGGTTCTTCCATGTTCCAAGGCTCAACAAATCTATTTGCCGCCGATACTTTAAAAGAAGAAGCACAGTACTGGTGGCGTACAAAATTGGGACTCGATAGGCCAAATACATAGAGGGAGTTCGTAATACTCTTCAAGAAGCAATACTTCTGAAATCATTTGAAGATTTGAAAGCTCAAGAGTTCATGGAATTGAAACAAGGGGGAATGATAGTTCGGGAGTACTCTTCCAAATTCACAAGTTTGGCTCGATTTGCAGAAAACATAGTACCGAATGAATGGGATCGGATTAGAAAGTTTGTCACGGGGCTTAGGGATGAGATTCGACACCAAGTATCCATGCAACGGTTGGATAAAGTCGCAGAGGCACTGGATGTGGCTTCAATCGCCGAAAGATACATGGGGTATCAACAAACTTCACAAGCACCGAAAATTCAACAATACAAAAGGCCGAGTTCAAGTCAATATAGTGGTGTAGGGAGTTCAAAAAGGTAGAGTTTTGGAAGTTCCTCAGGTGGTGGAAGTAATAAGCCATGGTGCAGCACGTGTGGGAAGTTTCATCGGGGCGTGTGTAATCTCCCGACAACAGTGTGTAATAACTGTTGTCAAATGGGACATGTGGCAAAAAATTGCCCGAGTATAAGGCCGAGTATAAATGCTCTGATGAGATGTACTGATGATAGTGGGATGGTTTTTTATAATTATGGGAAACTTTGACACTGAATGCGCAATTGTCCTAAGCCAAGGCAAGGAAGTTTTAGTGCAGCTGCAATTAGTGCACCAGCACCGCGACCACCTCAACAAGAACGACCACAAGGAAGGGAGCAATGTCAGGGCCATTATTTCTAGCTTAATCGAGAAGAGACCACCGTGGCTAACACGGTATTGTCAGGTAAAGTTCTTATCTATTCAACACCTGCTAATGTGTTAATGGATTCTGGTTCTACACACTCGTTTGTATCACATCAATTTTCTAGGAACATGACTGTACCATTAGAACTTCTGGATATGATTTATCTGTTGATGTTCTGTTGGGAAGAGCTCTGTTAGCATTGTGTTAGGTGTCCCAGGAAATTCCATTGGTTTCTTTTTGCTAAACTACTTAGACACGCATCTCATACCCTATTCTCAGGTATATTTACTACAACTATCGGTGCTAGCTTGAAAGGAGGTGTTGGAGGCAATTGCTCTGCTATATTCTGTAACATGTCTCCCATATTTCCAATCATTTCTGTCATTTGATTCATTCGTCGCATATACGGCGATAGATCTCGATCACTGTCACTCATGATTGTATAATCTTGTGAATCTCTCAATGCATAAATGTTATGCATGTATGACAATAAATATAATCATGTTGTAGACACCCCAATTTTGATTGACCATCGAATTTAGGGGAGTGTTACCTCCGATTCCAATGATGACAATGTCCGGCTAACATAGGGTTTCCAAGGTGGTTCAAGCTCTTCGAAAAGCTCTTCAATTCCAAAAGAAAGGAAGAAAAAGGGAAGAAGGTAAAGGAAATAGCACGCGACGAAGCCTGCTGTAGTCACGTGGTGCCACGACGGCAGTCAGTGGGTGCCGTGATGGTAGACACTAACAGTCGCACCGGCAATCACTGAGTGCCACGGACAACTCGCCAAATGTTGCAAAAATAGAAGTAGTATTGAAAGCAAGAACAGGAAAGAAAAGAAAAAGAAAAAAAATATGAAAATGAAAATAAGGCAAAATAACTCCGGCTGAGGGGGTGCTGATCATGTGTGATATGTTGATTGGACAATTTCCCCACAAGTGATAGAGAGGGTGATTGTTGAGATTATATCACATGTGGGATAATTCCATTAATTTAGGGATTGTGATTTGGCCAGATTCCTATTGTGATTTGGTTTCATTTATGATAGAGTTGTATTACTTGTCTAATAAGTAATGGGTTGCAAACTCTATATATAGGGATGTTATATAGGAGTTTAGGAAGCCCTTGTGTACCAAGTTGGGGGTCTCCCCTCATGGAGGTGCATGGTATAGGGTGAGAGAGATATTAACATTGGGGTTTTCTGTGAGGGTTGTTCACAATGATAGGGATGCGAGGTAGGGATGGGTATTTCTTTATCTCTGTGATTTCTCTATATATTATAGTGATTAATTGTGTCAGGTTCTTTGGGTATTGACTGGGGAGTGTACAAGGGTCTTGTATTTGGGTTATGGGATTTAATGTAACTTGTACCATGTTTTACTCAATAGTGAAGAATGGATCTCTCGAGTGTGGACATAGGCAGGTATTTGGCTGAACCACATAGAAATCTGTGTGTCTTCTCTTTGGTGTGCATGTTTAATTACTGTTCATGTGTGTGTGTTTATTTGGGAGAATTTGGTTCCGGATGTTAAATTCTCAACACTATTATGAGTACAGTTTTGTTCATACCAAAATTGTAACTTTTTTGCTCACCCTCCTTTTCTATTAGTTAATACAGGGTTCAGTACTTTACACTATTAGTTAATTCTCATTCAATTCTAGATCCCACTACATTAGCAAATAGAAGAGGAGGGTGAGCAAAAGTGAGTAATTTTGGGGTGAGCAAAAATGTGTTCTTAAATTAATTAATGGTGTAAAGTATTAAGCTACACTGCATTAGTCAATGGGAAATGAGGCTGAATAAAAGGTGAACAATTTTAGAGTAAGTAAGACTGCACTCTTCTTCTATTATTTATGGGTTAGACTTCGGTTGTAATACCCCGTAATTTTTATTAATCAAATAATACCAGTTTTGGGTTTATTGGCAGTACAATTTTTACCTACGAGTGTGTATCATCGCGTGAGCTCAACACACCCAAGAATTCCCCTTGATAAACTTGGAGGCCACACAAAATTTAGTGCACAGTGTGTGCGTGTGTACAATATAGTATATGTATTGGGTTATGCTTGGTGCCCAAGCATTTTTAGCTATAAATTAATACCCCCCTACAACATAATCTCACACAAACTCTCTATCTCTCAGCACCTCTCCTTCTCTCTCTCGGCAACATAACACACACACACACTCATATGTTATCACTTGTGTACAAACACACACATATTACCTCATACATACATACATACATGGTTAGATAGATAACCATATATATACGCAGAGAGTTTGAATCAAACTTTGGATCCAATCCTTACTTTTAGGTAAGATTCAATTCCAATTTTAGTTTATATAAACTATTAGTGTAGATATGTATATATATATATAGATACAGATATATATATCTTATGTATACTGTTAAGGGTCCAAAATAGTGATCAGAAAAACTGTCACAGAAATGTGATTTCTTTATATCAAATGAAAGGTCTCGATCCCACGAGGCTCCATTTCAAATTTCAAAAGCTAATTCATAACGGTTGTGACGAACGGTCGACTTAAAGATTTTTCACCATTTGGTTTTTCGATAAAATCAAGAGCTGTGTTTTGATTCTTGAAAAACTGATTTCATATTTGAAATCTACGCGGAAAAAGGAAGAGATTCATATATTGGAAGTCCTGTTGCGATTAAGTTTTCAAAATAGGTAAAAACCAACCTTTGATTTCAAAACAGGGGAAAAAGAAAGAAGAAGACGAAGCTGTGACATTTCACGCGTGCGACCCGCGCGAGCGGCCTCGCGCATGACCAGGCTATTTTTTTAAAAATTGTTTTGAAAATAACCACGTGGCCTTACTGAACGCATTCCGCGCGAGCGAACCGCGCGAGCGAGGTCCCGCGCGAGCGGCCCGCGCGCGCGACCTAGGGCAGTTTAATAAAATCTTCTATTTTGTTATACTTAAGTCTGTTATGAGCTAAGGGGCCTTATACCCTATGCTTTAAGAGTTATACTTTGCCTTTATAGTAGTTGTACTCATGCTTTGAGGTGTTGTACCTCACTAATATACGCGCATTATTGTATATTGAGATTTGTAGCAGATTGAGCAGTTCCGGTTTCTATTCTGATTACTTATTCAGTCTATCCTCGGTGAACGGTAGTTCCATATAACCCTCAATAAAGTTTTATAACATGTTAATACTATGCTTACGTGTTTACTTGAGCTGCTATACCTTGAGTGGTTACTTGAGCTGCTATGCTTTATGTGTTTACCTGGATGATTTCAATATGTCTATTATGTTGCTTTGAATTGGTAGCATGCCTTAATAATCTGTCTTATGAAATATTGAATATGTCTGGATGCTTAGAGCTCGCATATGTCATAGCATTTCATAAGCATGAGCATGAACACGAAAATCACGAAAATGATTTTGGGATGAAAGACCTTAAAGGCTTTCGATTTTTGAAAAAGGAAGATCTTAGAGACATCCAGGTTTTGAAAAGGGAAGACCTTAGAGGCTTCCGTGCATAAACCCTCTAGGAGGGATTTTGTTTTGAAAAGATAGAAATCCCGGATTTGTGGGTAGGCATGTGAGATGGGTACTACTAGGAACTCGAATTGCGGGATGTGTTGCAAGAAACCCCCAAAATGTTGAAGGCTAGGCCTCCGTGTAATTTGTAAGGCCCAAAGTCCCGCACTTTTGAGGCTAGGCCTACGTGGATGGGAAGCCCATGGTCCGGGTAATGATATTGACGATTGAGGGTGAGTGTTTGAAAAGGCATGAAAATGGTTTTCATGCATTGACATTGGCATTCATTGCACTCACGCATGTTATATAACAGATGTTATTGTGCGGTTATATGACTATACGAGCCTTTTGGCTTATGGACTATTAAACCTTTCTTTCAGGTGATATAGATAAGGGCAAGGCCCCGAGACTTGACAATGCTTCCGCTATAGTTTGAAGACCCGTGTGTGGGGATTATCATTTAGTTAATGTAATACAATTTGGTTTCAAAGAACCTATTATGTTTAAATTGGACAAATGTTAGTCCACCGGCTTTTAAATAAAGAGATAGCTTAACTATGATTTTTCGCTGCTTATATTGAAAACGTTTTGTTTCAAGAAAAGAATATTTTAAATGGAAACCAGATTTCTGATTTATAAATGTTTCCAAATGATGAACATATAATTCAGGTAACCCTCGGAGTCTAGGATCCGGGGAGTTGCCGATTGGTGACAAAGCCTACTGTTATGGTTTATTATTGTGCCTCCGCTTGGATGACACCCCGTCGCCGGGAACCGTGGCGGGGCGGGGCGTCACAGAATGGTATCAGAGCGTAACCGGGTCGAATACTTTGGACGACGGGTTATGTGCTCGCATATTAGTTTTGTTGACATGTTAGACATGATTAGTTGATAAATGACATATGATTGATATGTGTTAACTTGTTACTTGGTAACTCGAGATGTTAACTACTTACTTGACATATACATGTTTTGTCGATTGCACTTCGTGATTAGATCATGTTGTGTGATTCGTTTACTCGATTCGATCTTATTATAGCTATGCCGCCGCGTCGTGAGAATTGCAGTTTTGAGCTTGAGGCTGACGAGCAGATATCGGCTGCGTCGGTACCAGTTAGAGGCCGAGGTCGAGGTCGTGCTCAAGGACGTGGTTCAGGGAGGGGCCGTGGTCAAGGTCAAGGCCGTGGTCGAGGTCGTGGTCGTGGTCGTGGTCGAGGTCACGCGCATGATGTTGCATTTGAGTATGAAGCTTCCATAGGACCGGTTGATATTCCTGATGGACCGCAAGGGTTACAGAATGTTGCCGATGTAATTGCAAGGGCAGTCAGAGATGCTATGCCGCCTCCTCCCCCTCGTGCTCCGAGAGGTGAGACCAATCCCGCTACAGCTCAGGAGCAGCTGATTACCAAGGATTTCGATGCTAGGAAGCCGCCACAGTTCTCTGGTAGCTCTGACCCGATGGCTGCAGAGGATTGGCTTCATCATATCACGAAGATATTCGAATTCATTGATCTTCATGAGGATGCTCTCCGCATCAAGTTGGCTACGTACTTATTTTTTGGAGAAGCTACCCATTGGTGGGATTGCACTGTGAGTGTTCATCCACTTGCTGGCATGACTTGGAAGTCATTTAAGAGTCTGTTCCTCGATAACTACTTCCCAGAAGTACAGAGAGACGCAAAGAGGGCTGAATTCTTTACCCTTCAACAGGGGAATATGTTAGTGATAGAATATGCTACTATGTTTTCCACCTTGGCTTGTTTTGCTCAAGATCAGTTGGTCAGTGATCATTTCAAGGCTACACATTTTTGCCTCTGGTCTTCGACCCTACATTCGGAAAAGTCTGGCTAGCACGCTTATCACCACTTATGCTGATACTTTGACAAGGGCGTTGGGTATTGAAAGTGTAGATTTGGGTCTGAAAAGGGCCAGGGAGATCATTACTCCAGCCAAGAGCACTGGTCTGTCTAAGAAAGCTAAGACAGAGACTAGGTCTCAATTTCAGTCCCAACCTCCTCAACAGCAACAACAACAACGGTCATATTCACAACAGAGATCTTCTTATCGAAGTTCTCAGCAATCAGGGTCACAGCGAGGTGTGAATGCCGCTGGGGAGAAAGTTTGTCTCCGATGTGGTGATCCGAATCATTTCATCAAGTTTTGTCCTCAACCACCACCCAAGAAATCTCAGGCGATTGGTTCGACACCGTATTATCCACCATCTCAGGCAGTATCCGCTCAGAGCGTGAAACCCTACCAGAATAGAGGGAATCAGGGTAATTATCAGAGGATAGATAATCGTGGTGGTACTAATCCACAACAATACCAAGAACCCAAAGGAAGGAATTTTGCTCTCCCTATGTCATCTGCTTATCATGTTTCTGGAAATACCGGACCGTCTGTGATCCGAGGTATCGTCCCATTGTTTAATTCTTGGGCATCTATATTATTTGACACTGGTGCATCACACTCATTCATCTCATCAGCATTTGCATCAGTATTGGGGTTAGAAATAGAATGCTTAGAGCATGCCTTATCTGTTGATACTCCGGTTAGAGGTGTTATTCATTTGAATCAGGTCTGCCGTGGTTGTATGCTTTTGATAGTAGACCGACAATTGAGTGTTGATTTGATTGTTATGCCGAATCTAGGATTCGATGTCATCCTTGGGATGGACTGGTTGGTTGAGTATCGAGCTTTCATAGATTGTTTTAAGCATCGGGTTACTCTTTTCACTCCTGAGGGAGACAGTTATAGATTCGAGGGCAATCAGTTGGATTTATCGCTACCCTCGTTGTTTTCATGGAGTAGTTTATATTCTTCTCTTGGATCTCTGGCTAGTTTATTGGCCATGGAAAGGGGCACTCCTCTGGTGGAATTGCCACCTATTGTTTGTGAATTTCCTGACGTCTTTCCAGAAGACTTATCAAAATTGCCACCTGTTCGTGCTGTCGATTTTGCAATCGATCTTGTGCCAGGCACTTCGCCTATTTCTATTCTGCCATATCGTATGGTGTGGATACCGGGATTCCACCGCTTTTTGTTTGCTTTTGAAACCTGTTTGATTTTAATCAAAGAAAGAGCAAAGGTCTGTTGAAAACAGATACAGAGTCGCCACTTGGTCTTTAAGGAACCAAGAAACCTAATTTTGACTCACCCAAACGGATAAAGGGCACCGGCCCTTCATAACCAAAGAACTTGGTTCGGGGTTTTGGTATGAGAGAGGAAGGAGCCTTTGTCATGACTAAAACACCCTCAACTCGCCCCGTCTCTCGACGAGCCTCAATTAGCATCCAAATAATCATCTTATACTATGTGTGGTTCGGCAATTACTACTATGATAGTATATTACATCATATAAGAATCTTGCAATTGAAAATCAAAAGATAAGATATCATTCATAAGATCTAAGTCAAATATCATACAATGCAAAAGTGAAAGATCACACAAATAAACCTAGGAAAAATCGTCTAATCATATATCAAATAATCAAGACTTCCTAATCTAAAGGGGGGGACATGAATTGTTCTTAAAACAAATAAATCAAAAGGATCAAAGTATGCTTAGTAAGCTAGAATGATGCATGCTAATCTTTGGGAAAAGAAGATCTCTCAATCCCCGGGACGGATAAGAAAGGGTGATTAGATCGAGGGGAAGCATGAACGTGTGATCATGATCATTCCTTATAATCTTCTTAGATTAGGAGTCACAAAAGCTCCAAATCTTTGCATGGATGCAATGTATGTATCTAGATTGTACTAAGGTTGTAGTGTGCCTTGTGTGCATGGAATCCTAGAATGGCTTAGAAGTCTAAAAGGTGTATGAATGAATGAATGAAATCAATATGAGATATGTACAAATGTAGTATGAACTACTTCCTAAGATATGAACTAATTTGGAGTGCATGCAGGCATCAAATCAAAGAATGAAAGTTAAAAGGTGCTTGCTGTGAATAGTAGACAGAACAGTAACATGATCTTGTAAAAATGGAAAAGAGGGGATAGGAATGTTTTCAATGCATGATTTTTTATGGAGATCTTCCTTATTGTGTCTAAAACACTACCCAAAAAGAGAATCTTTAATAACTATCACAGATTGAGAGAAATCATATAAACAATGAAGGTCACTCAGAAACAGAGTCCGTACTGTCGACTGAAATGTTGAAATATCTTAGAAAATGAAAACAGATGATCTAGGGGCCCATTTTATACAGAAAGTTTCCTAATACATTTAAGTTTAAGGGAAAAATAAGTTGGGACCACCCCTTTTGGAAAATAATTCTGAAAAAGAAGTTGGAAGTTAGTTCAGCTGCTGTGACAGCAGAGGCAGAATGTTTGAAAGGAATGTTTGGGTCCAAATGGACCTTTTTCAAGTACTTCCAAGTCAAACAAAAAATCATGGGTGTTCTCCAATGAGTTAGGAAGACTTTCCAAGTGGCCTTGTACCCATATGTTGAGTATTGAGTTCTAGAGAAATCTTTGAACTCAGCTCACTCACTGTTTTGAAGATTTTGGGGAAAACAAGGTTTTCTTTCTTGAAATCAAAATGAGAGGGATTGAGGGGGGTTTTGAAATAGAGGTTTTGAAAGTGTATTTTCAATACTCAATAAAGATTATAACCACTTAAAATACCAACATTCAACTCATCATCAAGAACCTCCAAGATTGTTGGAGAAACTTATTTTCATTTTGAACATAACTTCAAGAATACCTTAGAGGTATTGAAGTTATGATCATCATCTATCAAACATGTTTTTGAGGTTAAGAGCTACTATCCATAAGGATTCACTCACCTCAAACTCCATGTCATCACTTAGATGATGATGAACTAGTAAGTAAATAAAGAAAATAAAAAAAAAAATGAGGTGAGAAGAGATGAACATTATATAAACAAGCAAGCAAATAGATAGCAATCAATAGATGATATTCATGATGTATAGAACTTGTAGCATGGTGTTTCACTCATATGTAATGACATTGGACATGGAAGAAGCTTCCACTCTCTTAAATGCTCACTAAAATGGTGGTTGGGTGTATTGAATGTTGAAGTAAATAGGAGTAATGAAGTAAAAACAAAGTTTAGAACTCACTTTTGTTTTGAAAAATCAAAGAAGGAAGCTTCTTTCTCTCTATTCTAACCTTATCTCTACAACTTTCTCTCCCAAACTTTTCCTAAACTTTTATTTCACCCCTCTAAAATAAAGAGCAATGGGGGGTTTATATAGGCCAACTTGGAGTGGTTTTGGGGTTTTAGAAGTATTCTCATTGGTCCCAAACATTTGAAATCATGAAACTACGTCGTTTTGGTTTTAAATTAATCAAAATGAACCCCCAAAATAAATTACAAAAATACACTATTTCGGCCCAGTGCCGCGGCGGCACTGCTCCTCATTCGTCCAGATAATGCTGTTTAGGCCCCCTGAGGTTCCGGTATTCGCAAAAGGGCCCTATTTCGTCCAAAATTCACAGAAAATGCGTATGAACTCCAAACTGAGGTTGTGATATACCGTTGGAAAGGTAATGGAGTCTACTTTGCATAACAAATAGTTCAGGGATATGTCACTTTGAAAGGTTTTGCGGTATTCGCGATAAAAGCCGATTTGATCGCCTTTTTTGCTTTCGGAAATTCAAAATAAATTCGTTTTAAATCCAGGAATTATGTGCGATATACCGTTGGAAAGCTATTGACCTCTAGTATCCATGAAAAATATTTGAAAATTGTTTCGGTGCTCCGATTTCAAAGTCAAATCTTGGTCAAACCTGGGATTCCCGGGAAGTTTTGGGAACCTCCGGGAGCTCCCAGGAGCCGACGTTTTCGCTCGATTCTCTTTTAAAACCCATTTTAATACTTTTCTAATAATTTTGGTGAATTCAGACAATTTTAGTCAAACTTGGTCAATTTCTGGTCAAACCTGGTCAAACCTTGGTCAAACCGGTCAACGGAGACTTTCGGGGAACTTCCGGGACTTCCGGGGGTCTCTGGGAGCTGACGATTTCATCTGGTTTTACTTAAAAACTCATTTTATCATTTTTCTTACGACATAGCATGTTTTCAGAACTTCGGGACCAAATCTGGGAGTTTCCGGGCTTTCAGGGCATTTTGGTCAATCTGAGCATTCTGAGAGATAGAGCTGACTTCCAGGAGTCCTTTTGAGTCTTTTACGATCATTGTGAACCACCAAGCTATGGGTCTCCTAAATCTGATAGCCGAAAAAATGGGGTGGCTATAGTTTGACCCTCTTTGGCAGGAACTTGCGAGGCAACACATGTCGCAAGCGAGTGCCAAAGTTTCTGAAGAGACAGGATTTTTTGGAGGCTATAGATTTAGGATAAAAAGCATTGCAAAAGATGAAATGATGCTGAGGCTAGTGCTGGTCGCGCTCTGTGTGAGCTAACTACGTATCCCAGGGGGAATCAGACCAGGGCGTAGTTCAAGCACAAAGAGGCAAATCACGTATGCACAACGAGACAGGCGTATGCTATGTTATGAGGAGGATATGCGATGCATGGATGGATTGTGTCATGAGTCCTACTATGCCTATTGTATGATCCTAGTATGAGCAGGTGCTGTAGCGTATGCCACTCCAAGTGGGCTGGTGTCGCGCTGGTGTTTCTGACTATGATGCAGTTATTGACCCGAATAGGGACACCAAGATTTTAGAAGGCTCTGAGTCTAGGGGCAAACTTCTGAATTTTGGGAAGTGTGCTTTGTGAGCGAACGTAATTGGGTGTGGGGTCTCAGAGGACTATAATCGAAGACGCCTTTTGGCAAATAACCGACAGACACGGAAGCCCTAGAAATTAAGAGACGGACACAGAAGTCAAGGGATGATCATGAAATCCTGAGATGTCACGCGATGAACATGGAAGCCCCATTGATAGAAACCATGGCTTATTTTGAATGAGAGCGATGATGATTAATGAACCGACGATGTTTGAATCGAGATGATGAGTCGACAATGGACTACTGTGACCGTTACGATTGAACTGACGGTGTACAAATCCGCTGAGGATTAATCTGAATCTGCTGGGGATGAAGCGACTCTTTCTGGGATCTCTCTTCAATTGCTTCTCTTGATTGAAATTCGATTTCATCAAGATCTTTCGGTGCTCAATCCAAGAGGGCCGGTCGGGGCCTCCGGGAGCTGGTGTCTTTTTGCTTCTGTCCTCGGGGGATGATACGGGGTTCTCGGGGAATCTCTTTTCTTGATCGGGAACCAGGACCCATCTCTGAATCTCTCACGGTTGACCAAATATTGCGGTGCTCAATCCAAGAGGGCCGGTCGGGGCCTCCAGGAGCTGGTGTCTTTTTACTTCTGTCCTCGGGGGATGATGCGGGGTTCTCGGGGAATCTCTTTTCTTGATCAGGAACCAGGACCCATCTCTGAATCTCTCACAGTTGATCAAATCTTGCGGTGCTTAATCCAAGAGGGCCGGTCGGGGCCTCCGGGAGCTGGTGTCTTTTTGCTTCTGTCCTCGGGGGATGATGCGGGGTTCTCGGGGAATCTCTTTTCTATTTTTTGGTGCCTTGGCCAAAATCCAGGATTCGTTCTCGGAACTCTCGTGTTTGATCAAAATTTACGACGGTTGTTCTGAAATAGCCGATTCGGGTCCTCGGGAGTCAATTTTTCCCAGTTTCTGCCTGTTGGAGGTAGTTCTGACAACTTTTAGCCTGCTTGGGGTAAAACCTTACAAATCTTGATCAGAATGGGCCACCAGGGCTGATCGGGGCCAAAAATAGGCTGAAAAAAGGCCAAAACAGGTCAAAACGGAGCGAAACGGAGCAAAACGAAACGAAGCGGGGCCTGTGGAGAGTAGTGTCGCGGCGGCACTGGGTCGCCGGACTCCATCTTTGTATATCTCGGGTTTTTGAGCTTTTGAAGCTCATTCTTGGCCATTTTGGGGTATTTTTTGAGCCAAAAATTGTTAAAACGCAGCTTGTGCGCGCTCAGGTGAGTAATCCTACCCCGTAGTTGGAATTTCGATTGGTGTTTTGGTTTGCTCAATTTTACAAGAAGAAAGTTTAACTTTGACTTCCATTTTCTTTGTAGATCCATGGCTTCGAGCTCGAGGAGACCGTCTAAGAAGGCCAAGGAACGGATGAAAGCCGAGATGCAAACCCCGGACTTGATTTTATGGAACCCCCAACATCATCTTTTGGTCGCGGCTCTAGCAAGCTTGGTATGTGAAACCTTCAACATTTTAGGACTATTTCCATGTATTGTGCTAGTTTTGTGAGCCGTAGTGTGCACCTAGAGATCGCTAGGAGTTCAATTTGTGCTCAAATGTTGATTTTGCGAATTTGGACCTCGGGTCGTGAATAGTGATTATGTGCATCGCTTTTGTCATCTCTGGTATGTGCAGGTGCCGGAAGTAGCATTGAAGGGCCACGGTAGCCTCGCTCGTGCTTTTCTGTGGTACACTCAACTCTCGTCTACCGTCAAGAGAATGGTAGACGATGCTGGGTTTGGCGGCTTCGTTCGCCTGGTTTCAAAAAGCAGCAATGATCTGGCACACTTTTATGCTTTGGCTGAGAGATGGTGGGACACCACCAATACTTTCCACCTGCCGTTTGGCGAGATGACCATGACGCCCTTCGACTTTCTATGATTACTGGTTTGAAGGAAGGCGGGAAACGCCTAATTCTGGATTATTTCTATGAGATCGACCCTGAGGCTGTAGAGATGTTGATTGGGGCTGTTCTCCCCAATTTGGAGAGGCACTAGTTTCCTTGTGACTGGCTATACCGGGCTTATGGTAGAGGGAATCATAACCTGAATAATTCCCAGCTTTTGAGGGTGTATCTTCTGTATGTCCTTGGCTGCTCGATCTTTGCGACACGGAATGACCGGGTGAACTTGAGACTTCTTTCTTGCTTGGCAACCATCGATGAGATCCCTTCTTACGACTGGGGCGGTGCTGCCTTGGCCCATCTTTACAAGCACATGGGTGAGGTTTCCCGAGGTGATGTTAAATCGACAGGGGGATTTTGGCAAGCCTGGGAGGTATGTGCTGCATCTTGCTTTATATTCTGACTTTTCAGTTTCTGTACTTTTTCTGATTTCTTCCTTTATCTGTGCAGCTTTGGAGCTTCGAGTACCTGAAGATGTTGGCTCCCTCCCCTGCGGATGAATCAGGCGAAGACGAGGATGGCATGGCTCCTGTGCCTTTGTTCCCACGAGGCTTGAGATGGCGGAGGGATGTTGTCGGGGTGAAGAGTGGGGCCCACCGGATTGTTTTGCTCAGAAACTTCTTAACTGGACTGACGGCTGCTAATGTTGATTGGACGCCTTGGGAGCGCGTTGCCTATGCCGCCCCAGAGGAGATACAAGCGGTCAAACCTCTTTCCTCTTGCCGACTTCTGATGGAGAGTACCGAGTGCAGGCAGTGGTTCCTTAGTGAGCGAGTGTCCCGGCAGGTGGTCGGTGGTTCCAGGTATCGTGTCCCTCATAATCCCCCTGCGATGGATGCTAGTGACCTTTCTGGTGATGCTCTACTGGCGGCCTTAGCTGGAACCGACGTTTGGGACCATTTCTCTCTGAGACCGGCTATGAGGCTTACCGTGGCCACTTCCTGATGCCTAACTTACCACTCCTGGAGGTAAGTTTTATGTTTTTGTCTTTATCCATTGCCTATGTTTTTTACTCATCTTTTCCCTAACCTGTTTTGTGTTTGCAGCTCCGCGGGATGTACAGGAGACAGGCTCCTCCAGATTCCGATCCTATCCCTTCTTGGGATTGGACCGTCAATGTTCTAGGCGCTGATGGCACTTCCCAAGTGATGGAGGTGCCATGAGTCACATGCGAGTACCCTACTCAGCCAGCGGGCGTTCTCAACGTTCCTTGGAGTTACGCTGAGGAGGGCCACGCCTTGGCGGCTAGCTTACGATCCTTGGTCCTCACACGAGACCACCGGGTATGTCTTTAATTTTTGCACTCCTTAAGGTTATGAGGTTCTAATCCTGATTTTTCCCTTGACAGATGGATGGCATGCGGCAGTTTGCTGCCAATCAGATGGCGTTCGTGGTAGGTTTCTGACTTGACTCTGTTTTTGTATTTTTTTTGTCGTTTTCCTACTAATTGCCTTTATTTTATTTGTGTGTGCAGTACCGTAGAGGCGGATCTGGCTCATCGAGGACTGGTCTGAGGTGCAGAGGTGGTAGGAGGAGACCGTCGCCGACATACACTCCGGGCGGTCCGACAGAGGACGGAGAAGAGGATGACTGAGGCCCCTCCCTCAAGCGGGAACTTTTTTCTATTTTCTTTTTATGTTTTCGATCGGGTTGTACTGGTGATGTGACTATTTGGACAGTGTAGGGCGATGTGTGGAACAGTTTGTGACCTTTGACAAATTATTATGATGTTTTGCCTTTTAGGCCGGATAGCTTCCGGTTTGGAGGCGCAGTTGTGTACTTGTTTTAGTTGATGATCGTGTGATGATACATGTGCATTGTGATTGTTGGGTGTTACTGCGATGGGCAGTTTTGTAATAGTGAGTATTTTTGCCTTGCAGGTGGGATAGTCCGTGAAACGGGGAGGTGCTGCCGAAATTTTGAATTTTTGCTAGAGCCGCGACAGAAAACATGGCTTTGTATGATCCCACTCAACTCACAGCTTGGCTGAACATCACGGATGGTGTGGAGCGGATCAACCTCTTCAGCTACGGCCTGACCGAGCTATTCTCTCTTCGTCAGATGACCCTAAACACTGAGTTCTTGCGTGCTGCTATTGCTCACTGGGACCCGGTGAATCATGTCTTCAATTTCAATGGCTTAGAGATATGCCCCTTGTTTGAGGAGTTCTGTGCTATCCTTGGCTATGATTCTGATTCGGACCTGGTTCTCCCTTCTGCTGATACCCTCAGTCCTACGCGAGGCTTGGCTGAATATCTGAATTGTTCCATCACTATTTCTCGCCGGCTGATTCATGGTGAGGTTCTTGACATTGCTTCCATAATTGCTCGATATGCCAGTCCTGGGAATCCCAGCATGTATGATGCTACTCGTGGGGCTGCTCTGATTCTGTGTATGACTTCACACTTCTTGTTCTCGAGTGCTTCTAGCGACTTAGTGCATGTATGTCTCGGGCTGAAGGCAGGTAAGAACCCCATGGCCATGGTTCTGGCTGAGACCCTGAATGGTTTGGATCGCGCTTCAAGTCAAGGAATGCTTTTACTTTCTGGGGCGCCTTTGGTGTTACAGGCTTGGCTCTATGAGCGTCTTCAGTTATGGGCAGGTAATGTGCCGCCAGTTTATTTTCGCAGAGCTGTGCTCTATACTCATTTTACTTCTGCTGATTGGGTGGGTATGATGGGTTCCTTATCTGAGGCTGACATTTCCTGGATCGTGAGGCGTTGGGGCCTTTATGCTGTGACCACTAGTCTTGGGGATTTCCAGAGGGTGTGGCTAATGGGACTGAGAGAAACCTCCTTCTATCATCCTCATCGATTGGCCAGACAGTATGGGCAAGTTCAAGAGGTCCCCCGGGGGTTTACTGAGAGGGTCTTTGCTTCCAGAGTCAGAGCCACTACCATTGCTGCTTTCATCAGGGGCTGGCCCAGCCGAACAAGGGCCTATTTCTAAAGACCTTTGAAGAAATAAAAGACCCAAAGATAAAACTAGACCTGATTGATTCTGCTCATTCCTCCTAGTGTCTTTGAACATGTGTGATTGCTTTTCGAAAGACTTTTATTTTTTGATCTTTCTTGCTTATGTAATATTCAGAGTTTGTTTATCGGTGAACCTTGATTACTTTGGGAATCTCATTCTATGCATTTTAGCTTTAAAAATATTTTGTAATCGAGATTTCAATTAGATGCTGCTTTTGGTACTTGCTTGGGCATGCTAGGACAATTAGAGGCAAACGAGGCGGGTGGCCCAAGTTTGCCCCTAGTTTGGGACATATATGGTTGTGAGGCAAACGAGGTAGATGACCGACGTTTGCCCCTAGTTTAGAAGAGGTTCAGGCGAACGAGGCGAGTTACCGAGTTTGCCCTTAGTGTGGAGGGTTATTTCGGGGTTATGGTAAGGACCGCGACTTTATTCTCTCAAATGCTCATAACTTTTGCCTAGGCACCAGTGAGGTGACCTAGCGAGCTCTTTTCTCTATTTTATTATTGCTCACCTTGGATTTAGCTCTAACTTTTGCCTAGGCGTCCTTTCGGATTTTCAACCTAGCGAACCATCCCTTTTTTTTTTTCTCGAAAGTCTGCCTACGTACCCCCGAGCGGGGATCAGGTCCAACGTAGTTCGGGTCAAGGTTGGAAAGAAATTGGGCTATTTTTGTGGGTGGAATGACCGAACCGATGTTGTTGCCTACGTATCCCCGAGTGGGAATCAGGTCGAGCGTAGTTCGGGCCAAGGTTGGAACGAAATGGTTATTTTTTGTGGATTGGTCAAGCATAGTACTTTTTGAGACGATCCATGTTGATTGGTTCTTTGAATTCGACACCATCGAGGTCCATGAGATAAGTTGCTCCTCCAGAAAGAACAGTCTTGACGATGTAAGGGCCGACCCATTTAGGTTTAAACTTCCCACTGGGATCAAAGATCGGAGCTCGCAATTCCTTAAGGACAAGGTCACCCTTGACAATCTTCCTCGGACGAACCTTTTTTTTGAAAGCACGGGCTATCCTCTTTTGATAGATTCGAACATGGTCGACTGACGCTAGGCGCTTTTCATCTACGAGGGCCAATTCTTCATACCTTTCCCTCAACCAATCTGATTTCAAAATTTCATATTCTGCCATCACACGTAGGGATGGTAGTTCTATCTCGACTGGAAGTACCGCTTCCATCCCATACACTAGTGAGTAAGGAGTTACTCCTGTGGACGTTCTTATCGAGGTTCTGTATCCCCAAAGTGCGAACGGTCATGATAATATCGATTCCCCAGGTGGAGCATGGCCAAGGTGAGGTCATGATGTATAGAAGGGATGGTGGTACATGCATCATGTTTGCATGGATCAGGCACTTGTGACACTTTCTCACGTATTCGCAACAATCTTTCTCCAATGTTGTCCAGTAGTACCCTTGTCTTATAATCTTCTTGGCCAGCATGTGACCGTTCATGTGCGGACCGCAGACCCCCTCGTGTATTTCCTCCATCATTCTCCTGGAGCTTTTTCCAAACAAGCAAGTCAGGTTGTGACCGTTGTATCCTTTCTTCAGCAGTTTCACACCGCAAATAATGAATTGCGCTGCGAATCTTTGAATGGCCATTTTGTCTTTTTTGGTAGATTCTTGGGGGTATGTCCCCTTTTCTATGAAGTCCCAGATATCCTGATACTATGGTGTTCCATTCTCTTCTTCTTCGATTGTGGCGATTATGTTGAACGAGGGCTCGTACCTCTGCTCAATTACCAAAGGCATCATCTTGACTCCCACAGGAATCTTGATCATGGAGGCTAAGGTTATCTGCTAGCTGGTTCTCTTCCCTGGGAAAGTAGAGAAATGTGATGTTTCTGAACTGCCTCTTGAGTTAGTCCAGATGATCATGATAGGGCTTCAACCTCCCTTCTTTTACTTTCCATTCTCCTCTTGCTTGTGATATGATGAGGTTGGAGTCCCCAAAGACATCCAACTTCCGAACTTTCAGCTCTAAGGCTGCTTCCATTCCCAGAATGCATGCTTCATATTCAGCAGTGTTGTTGGTGGAGTTATAATTGAGTTTGACTGCCAGCGGAGTGTGGTCTCCACTTGGTGATACTAGGATCATTCCTACTCTGTATCCTTTCATGTTGGTTACTCCATCAAAGTACAACTTCCATTGTTCTTCCTTGATTTCCATGATATTTTCGTCCGGGAATGGGAAGTCTCCACTTTCTTTGGAGTCAATGGCGTGTTCCGTAAGATGCTCAGCCACGGTTCTCCCTTTTACCGATTTGCTTGTAACATACTTGATATCGAATTCGGATAGTAGAAGTAACCAACGGGATATACGACCGGTCAGGGCGGGTTTTTCGAGGAGGTATTTTAGAGGATCCATGAGGGATATGAGCACAACCGGGAAGGCCAGCATGTAGTGCCTCAGTCGGCGGGTGCACCAAACCAAGGCCTAACATGTTTTTTTTAGGGTAGAGTAGTTGAGCTCAACTCCAGTCATCCTCTTGCTGAGGTAGTATATGGGTTTTTCGGAGTGGCTTTCTTCTCCTTCTTGGGCTAACATGCAACACATGGCATGTTCGGAGACGGATAGGTAAAGGAATAAGGGCTTATGAGGCGTAGGTGGTGAGAGGACAGGCGGATTTTGAAGGTAGGCTTTTATTTTGTCGAAAGCGGCTTGGCATTGGTCATCCCATTGGAACTTCTCCTCTTTTCTCAGTAATCGGAACAAAGGATCGCATGTAGTTGTAAGCTTGGAAATGAAGCGGCTGATAAATTGGATTCTTCCGAGAAACCCCCTCACTTCTTTTTCATTCCGTGGTGATGTCATTTCCAGGATTGCCTTGATCTTAGAGGGATCCACCTCTATCCCCCTTTCTGTGATGAGAAAACCCAGGAGTTTACCGGAGGTCACACCAAAAGTGCATTTCTTTGGATTCAACCTCATCTTGTACTTACGCAACCTTTCAAAAAACTTTTCCAGTGCCACTAGGTGTCCTTCTCTATCCTTGGACTTCACGATCATGTCGTCTACGTATACTTCTACTTCCTTGTGAATCACGTCATGCAGCAGAGTGGTGGTAGCTCTTTGGTAGGTTGCCCCAGCATTCTTGAGTCCGAAAGGCATTACTCTATAACAATAGGTTCCCCAAGAGGTGGTGAACGTCGTTTTTTCCCGATCTTCTGGCGCCATCAGAATCTGATTATACCCTGAGAAACCAACCATGAATGACAGTAGCTCATGTCCTGCGGTGTTATCTACCAAGACATCAATGTGGGGAAGCGGGAAGTCATCCTTGGGACTGGCCTTGTTTAGATCACGGAAGTCGACGCACACACGAACTTTTCCATCCTTCTTCGGGATTGGCACGATATTGTCAACCCATTCCGGATATTCGGTGACAATAATGAACCCTGCCTTGAATTGCTTCTCCACTTCTTCCTTAACCTCGAGTGCCCACTCCGGCCTCATGTGCCTCAGTTTCTGCTTGACAGGTTTAGAATTAGGGAGGAGGGGAATATGATGTTGGACAATGTCGGGATTGACCCCAGGCATGTCTTCGTAAGACCAAGCGAAAACATCTTTGAATTCTATTAGCAAGAGGGTTAATTTTTCTTTTTCTTCTTTATTAAGAGTTGAGCCAATTTGCACAATTTGGGGATTATCAGTTTCACCTAGGTTAACTGATAAAGTATCTTCGATTATTTCATAAGCAAGTGGTTTTTCAATTAGTTGCTTAAGTTCAATTGGGAGATCCTCGGAGGGATCTGTGCATTCACAAGTATTAGACACAGAGGAGTAAGCAGAATCGTCTTTCATTTCATTCATGATAGGTGAAGTGACTACATTGGACAATGGTGGGCTTACAGCAGCCGACTCTGGTACAGACTCGATAATCGGCACTACAGACTCTGGGGGAACAGGGGATAGGGAGACACAGACAGATGACCCTACAGCCTGGTTGCTCAGACCCTCCTCAGTTGGCTTGACCTGATCATCTTGGCTCTTGGCCCTCTTTTCTTCCTTCTTCTCAGCGGATTCCTCCCATATTTTCTCGATGGCTTCAGTGTCCAGGTATTTCAACCAGTCTTCCTCCGACGTTTTCTCAATTTCTTCGGGATAGAACGGATCTTGATATGGAGGCCTCTCACAGTCAGCAAAGATTTCAAGTCCGGGGTGCCTTTTCCCAGTGGTTTGATGGATCCAGGGTTCTCGGAACCTGAAGTAAGGGAAGTCATCCCCCTCTTTGATGAATTGTCCATTCAAGGTCTTGCGGTATGGTGGGAGACCCCTTACCTTTTTCTTCCATGGCCTCTGTAGCTCGATGTCTTCTTCAGTGGGCTTGTATCCCAGCCCAAAAGTACCTTGTTGTCCTTTGATCTGAGGGAACTCTCAAATCCCTTGCTGACGTCGGCCCAATCCCATTCCAGGGAAGTAGTTCATTTTGCGGACGATGTTGACAACCGCAGAGTGGATCTCGGGGAACCTGTCTTCATCATTGATCATGTGGATTTCTTCCATGAAGAATCCCCCAATTTCTCCTTCTTTTAGCTCAGGTATTTGGATTTCAAAGATGGGAGCGTAGTTCGAGAAAGCTTCATTACCCCAACTATTACCGAGGATGATTTTCACTTCCTTCTCATGGATGTACTTGATCATTTGATGCACAGTGGACGATACGGCTTTGTTGACATGCAACCAGGGCCTTCCGATCAGCAAGTTGAAAGAGGCAGGTATGTCCATGACCTGAAAGACTTCGGTGCTCACCAAAGATCCTACCCGGATTTGGAGAGAAACGGTTCCCATTACATTTCTCCTGGGGTTATCATAGGCCCTCACAGATTGCACAGATGATGTGATGTCAAGGACATTGACCCCCAAGGCGGTGGCAGTCCTTAGGGCACAGACATTTAAGGCAGAGCCCGTATCGACTAGACAAAACGGCACCTGTTGTCCCTTACATCCAACGGTGATATACAATGCCTTGTTATGTGCGGATCCTTCTGGTGGCAGGTCCTCATCAGAAAATGTAATGATTGGGTCGGGGGTAAGTGCGCCCAAGAAAGCCACCATGTCCTCCGGTGCGGCATCAATGGGGACCTCTATTCCAGCCAGGGCGTTCAACACAGCTTGCCTATGCTTGTAGGACGTCACCATGATGTCCCACATTGAGAGATGTGCTTGGGTTTTCTTCAGCTGTTTTATCAATTCATTATCTTCTTCGATGATCTCATCCATCTTACCCTTTCCCTTGTCTTTAACTGGACCTTTCTCGACGGCTTCAGTAGTAGGCTGCAGAAGCTGGTAGTGACGGTCTGACCTAGTCAGATGATTAATTTCAGCAGGAGTAGGCCCTTCTACAGTCCCATCCTTTTTGAACCAATCACAATCCGTTCCCACAAATGGTTTCTCCGGCTCGTCCCAGATAGAAGCATCACTTTCATTATTGGGATCATACCATTTGAGGTCTACCACCCCCAGATCGTGCTCTTCCAGAAAGAACAAGTCTTGCTCATCGTCTAGCTGTTGCTGCCACTCGTCATTCTCCCCTTCAACCAGATGAATTCCCACAGAATCCGGGATGTCAATGAAAGGCAAGGGTTGTCCTAGGGGGGTGATATAAGTAGCAGGGTTGAAGGATACAGGGTTGGACTCAATGAGGTTGACATTTTGGTGGTTTGGTAGAGGATTTTGGGTGATATGGGGCTGCTTTAGTGGTGGTTCGATGATGTTCTGGTCAATGAGGTCTTGAATGTCATGGCGGAGTAGTTACACCGTTTGGTGGTAGGTACACCGTTTGGACATATCACACAATCATCAGTGTTGTGGCCCGGGGCTTGGTGGTAGGTACACCGTTTGGACATATCACAGTTTGGAGTAGTTGGAGGTGGCCCTTCTTGAGGAGGCGATCTAAGGCTGAGGAGAGGGAGATCTCTAGCTTGGCGAAGTTGCGAGGGGGCTTTTTCTGGAAGGGGCGATTGGAGGGGTTTGCCTGGCTAGAGGGTTGGTACGGCCTAAGAGGGTACGCCATGGGTTGGCTGCTAAGGGCATTGACATCCGGGGGATTCCGGGAGTAGTTAGGCCTTCTGGACTGACTCGGGGGCTCTTCTTTTTTTATCTTTCCTTCTCTGATAGCGTCTTCAATTCGGGTTCCAACTTCAAACAACTCCTCAAAGGTTGAGATGGACTGGTAGAATAATTTCTCATGGTAGAGGGGCTGCAGATTCCGGATGAGCATCCTTACCTGTTCTTTTTCAATCGGCCGGTGGGTCATTTGGGCTACCTTGCTCCTCCATCTGCTCAGAAACGCAGCGAAGGATTCATTGTTGTTCTGCCGGGTCATTTCCAAATCCCTGATAGTAACATCCAGCTCCTGATTGTAGGAGTAATGATCGACGAAGAATCGAACAATGTCTTCCCATGCCCGGGTTTTGGAGGCTTCCAAGGTTAGGAACCACGATAGTGCAGACTTTGCAAGAGTTTGCGGGAACAACATTACAATGTGCTCGTGGGTACAACCCATGGACTGGAAGATACTCATACATAGCTTCACATGACTTTTCGGATTCCCAGTTCCATCAAAACGGTCGATGGCAGGCATCTTGAAATTCTCTGGCAGTTTCAGCTTAACAGGCTCAAAGTGGCCTTCCAGGTCTAGCATCTAATCATCGATCCCCTTGCTTTTCCTCAGTACGCTTTCAAGTTTGTCGACATTATCCATCTTTTCTTGGAGCTTCTTCTCATACGCGAACGGTGGGATCCCTTGAAACCAGTCTTCTTCCCCATTATTCTCAGGTGGGGGTGGTTCAAACTCCGGTGGTGGAAACCCGGGCGGAGGTTACGGCCGTCGCTGCTTCAATTCTTCCATGAACTTCAGAACTTGGGCTAGGCTGTCGGACTACTGGCTTATGGTTGCTCCCAACTCGGTAACCTTGTTTTCCAACTCTTCTCGATTCATGCTGAAGTAAGCTGTCGGACTGACTCGAGACAGTACGTGCAGATTGATGGGGAATGGTGCATGCAAATGGGACAAGCATGCGGATGTAAGCCCTAATCTATATGATGCTTCTATTTCTAACAGATAGCAGTTAAACAAATAAGGTCCTAGCCATACAGAGTGTGCTAACCTTACTTTCCAGTATGATCACCAAGGGATAACAGGGATTTCTGGGATACTTCGGGAATTTTGGATAGAGTTTCTGGGAGAACCAGGGATTTGGAAGATTTGGAGAAATTTCTAGAAGTCATTTGAGTCTCTAGGAGAGATAGGGATTTCTGGTTGATTTGGACTGAGCTTCTAGGATAAACTGGTATTTTGGGTATTTATGAGAAATTTGGATAGGCTGGGAGATTTAGACAGAGTTTTTGGGAAAAACTGGTTAATATGGGTGTATCTGGGATATCTGGACAGAGTTTCTAGGAGAAACTGGATAATATGGTTACATCTGGGATATCTGGACAGAGTTTCTAGGAGAAACTGGACAATATGGTTATATCTGGGATATCTGGACAGAGTTTCTGGGAGAAACAGGTTATGATGACGATCATACTGTCTAGTTAGTTTTCATACTCTTATGTCCTAGGACCAACAAACAAGGTTTACGGTGTATATCTTTGTGAAGCGTTGGGAATGAGTCTTATTGATTATGCATTTGCACGCACGAGTTTGTAATAAGGAGAATGTATTCTATGATGTTATGATTATCTGTTTACCTTTCTTGTTGAGACCTCTGCTATGCCCGTGGTGAGAATGCGTCTTTTGATAAGAGAATAACCATACTTTAAAAGAACTAAACTATGACGTGAGTTGAGAGATGTTATGTATTTACTGATTATTGTGCGGTTGAGACTCTCACTCAGCCTTGTTCCAAGGCTGACGGCATGTTACGCCCTGGGCATTCGTGTGCCCAGAGTGTTGCAGGTTTGGAGATAGATAGAAGAATTCAGGAATGGAATATGCTCGATCAAATTGGGGAGTTTAAAGTAGAGCTTGACAACTCTGAGGATCGTGCTTCATTATATTCTGTTATGGCTCAACCGTCGATCATTCAACAAGTGAAAGATGAGCAACAATCTGATCCTGTAGCATCTACTTTTCGTATGCAAATTCTTCGAGTTGATGTTATAGAAGGTTGAACTTTTGACTCCGAGCGTGGGTTGAAGTTCAAAGACCATTTGTTTGTGCCACTGGCAGTTCATGAACAAGTGATGAAGAATTCCATCATTCACGTTTAGCAGTGCATCCGGGAGGTAACAAGATGTACCATAATCTGCGACGTCAGTTTTGGTGGAAGGGCATGAAGCGTGATGTCGCTAAGTTTGTATCTCGTTGTTTGACTTGTCAACAAGTGAAAGCCGAACATCAGAGACCTGCAGGGTTATTGCAACCATTACCGGTTTCAGAGTGGAAATGGGAACATGTGACAATGGATTTTGTGATAGCACTTCCTAGGTCACCACGCGGTCATGATGCCGTTTGGGTCATTGTGGATTGTTTGACAAAGTCTGCACATTTTCTGGGAATACGTTTGACTGATTCAGTTGATGTTCTTAGTCGCTTGTATATTCGAGAGATCATTCGGTTACATAGAGTCCCTGTTTCGATTGTGTCGGATCGAGATCCGTGATTTACTTCATTGTTTTGGGAAGGTCTCCAGAAAGCTTTGGGGACAGAATTGAGATTGAGTACGGCTTTTCATCCTCAGACGGATGGTCAGTCAGAACGTACTATACAGACCTTGAAAGATATGTTACGAGCTTGTGTTATGGACTTTAAAGGTAGTTGGGAAGACCACCTACCATTGATTTTGTACATGTGCAGACTTTGTCAAACAATCCACAATGACCCAAACGGCATCATGACCGCGTGGTGCCCTAGCATTTCCCTTATGATTGCATGGTGCGGAGTTAGAAGGACAGAACGGTTATCAAACTAGTCACGTGTCTTTGACTACACAGTTTATTGTGATGTTTTACTTCTTAGTTTGGGGTGTGTGCTTATGCAAGAAGGCAAAGTTGTTGCCTATGGTTCTCGCCAGTTGAAGCCTCATGAGCAGAATTATCCAACTCATGATTTAGATCTTGCTGCCATTGTGTTTGCCTTAAAGTCATGGCATCATTACTTGTGTGGGGAACGATTTGATGTCTTTTCAGACCAAAAGAGCTTGAGGTATATCTTTACTCAACGCGATTTGAATCTTCGACAACGTCGATGGATGGAGTACTTAGAAGATTATGACTTCAAACTACAGTATCATCCAAGGAAGGCAAATGTAGTGGCCGATGCGCTGAGTCGCAAGTCACGAGGTTCATTGGCTTGTCTGGCCATTCAGGAATGGAATATGCTCGATCAAATTGGGGAGTTTAAAGTAGAGCTTGACAACTCTGAGGATCGTGCTTCATTATATTCTGTTATGGCTCAACCGTCGATCATTCAACAAGTGAAAGATGAGCAACAATCTGATCCTGTAGCATCTACTTTTCGTATGCAAATTCTTCGAGTTGATGTTATAGAAGGTTGGACTTTTGACTCCGAGCGTGGGTTGAAGTTCAAAGACCATTTGTTTGTGCCATTGGCAGTTCATGAACAAGTGATGAAGAATTCCATCATTCACGATTAGCAGTGCATCCGGGAGGTAACAAGATGTACCATAATCTGCGACGTCAGTTTTGGTGGAAGGGCATGAAGCGTGATGTCGCTAAGTTTGTATCTCGTTGTTTGACTTGTCAACAAGTGAAAGCCGAACATCAGAGACCTGCAGGGTTATTGCAACCATTACTGGTTTCAGAGTGGAAATGGGAACATGTGACAATGGATTTTGTGATAGCACTTCCTAGGTCACCACGCGGTCATGATGCCGTTTGGGTCATTGTGGATTGTTTGACAAAGTCTGCATATTTTCTGGGAATACGTTTGACTGATTCAGTTGATGTTCTTAGTCGCTTGTATATTCGAGAGATCATTCGGTTACATAGAGTCCCTGTTTCGATTGTGTCGGATCGAGATCCGCGATTTACTTCATTGTTTTGGGAAGGTCTCCAGAAAGCTTTGGGGACAGAATTGAGATTGAGTACGGCTTTTCATCCTCAGACGGATGGTCAGTCAGAACGTACTATACAGACCTTGAAAGATATGTTACGAGCTTGTGTTATGGACTTTAAAGGTAGTTGGGAAGATCACCTACCATTGATCGAGTTTGCGTATAACGATAGTTATCAAGCAAGCATTCAGATGGCACCGTTTGAGGCCCTATATGGACGACCGTGTCGTTCTCCCGTATGTTGGACAGAAGTTGGAGAAGCGTTTCTGTTGGGACCAGATCTAGTAAGGGAAACTACTGAAAAGATAAAACTAATTTGTGCGAGGATACTTACGGCTCAGAGCCGACAGAAAAGTTATGCTGATAAGAAGAGGAGACCGTTGTCCTTCGAAGTTGGAGATCATGTGTTTCTCAAAGTCTCACCTCGTCTTGGTGTGCTTCATTTTGGACAGGATAAGAAGCTTTCACCTCGTTTCATTGGACCTTTCCAGATTTTAGAACGTGTGGGTGAAGTTGCCTATCGGTTGGCTTTGCCTCCGCAGTTGGCAAAAGTTCATAATGTATTTCATATTTCGATGCTTCGGAAGTATGAACCTGATCCATCTCATGTTTTAGATTGGACTGATTTACCATTGGAGCAAGATGCGTCCTATGAGGAGCAACCAGTACAGATTCTGGAAGCTAAAGAACATGTGCTTCGTGGTAGGACTATTCGTTTGGTTCGAGTACTGTGGCGACACCATGGTACAGAGGGGACTACTTGGGAGAATGAGAAGGAGATGCGCGATCGATATCCGCAATTATTTGCTTCTTGAGTTATTTGTTTTCTGTGCTAATGATTATCTATGTGCAAATTTCGCGGACGAAATTTCTTTTAAGGTGGGTAGGATGTAATACCCCGTAATTTTTATTAATCAAATAATACCAGTTTTGGGTTTATTGGCAGTACAATTTTTACATGCGAGTGTGTATTATCGCGTGAGCTCAACGCACCCAAGAATTCCCCTTGATAAACTTGGAGGCCACACAAAATTTAGTGCACAGTGTATGCGTGTGTACAATATAGTATATGTATTGGGTTATGCTTGGTGCCCAAGCATTTTTAGCTATAAATTAATACCCCCTACAACATAATCTCACACAAACTCTCTATCTCTCAGCACCTCTCCTTCTCTCTCTCGGCAACATCACACACACACACACACACACACTCATATGTTATCACTTGTGTACAAACACACACATATTACCTCATACATACATACATACATGGTTAGATAGATAACCATATATATACGCAGAGAGTTTGAATCAAACTTTGGATCCAAGCCTTACTTTTGGGTAAGATTCAATTCCAATTTCAGTTTATATAAACTGTTAGTGTAGATATGTATATATATAGATACAGATATATATATCTTATGTATACCGTTAAGGGTCCAAAATAGCGAGCAGAAAAACTGTCACAGAAATGTGATTTCTTTATATCAGATGAAAGGTCTCGATCCCACGAGACTCCATTTCAAATTTCAAAAGCTAATTCATAACGGTTGCGACGAACGATCGACTTAAAGTTTTGTCACCATTCGGTTTTTCGATAAAATCAAGTGTTGTGTTTTGATTCTTGAAAAACTGATTTCATATTTGAAATCTACGCAGAAAAAGGAAGAGATTCATATATTGGAAGTCTTGTTGGGATTAAGTTTTCAAAATGGGTAAAAACCAACCTTTGATTTCAAAACAGGGGAAAAAGAAAGAAGAAGACGACACTGTGACATCTCGCGAGCGCGACCCGCGCGAGCGAGAGGTCGCGCGCGCGGGCTATTTTTTTAAAAATTATTTTGAAAATAACCACGTAGCCTTACTGAACGCATTCCGCGCGAGCGAACCGCGCGAGCGAGGCCTCGCGCGAGCGGCCCGCGCTAGCGAGGTCCCGCGCGAGCGGCCCGCGCGCGCGACCTTGGGCAGTTTAATAAAATCTTCTATTTTGTTATACTTAAGTCTGTTATGAGCTAAGGGGCCTTGTACCCTATGCTTTAAGAGTTATACTTTGCCTTTGTAGTAGTTGTACTCATGCTTTGAGGTGTTATACCTCACTAATATACGCGCATTATTGTATATTGAGATTTGTAGCAGATTGAGCAGTTCCAGTTTCTATTCTGATTACTTATTCAGTCTATCCTCGGTGAACGGTAGTTCCGTATAACCCTCAATAAAGTTGTGTAACATGTTAATACTGTGCTTACGTGTTTACTTGAGCTGCTATACCTTGAGTGGTTACTTGAGCTGCTATGCTTTATGTGTTTACCTGGATGATTTCAATATGTCTATTATGTTGCTTTGAATTGGTAGCATGCCTTAATAATCTGTCTTATGAAATATTGAATATGTCTAGATGCTTAGAGCTCGCATATGTCATAGCATTTCATAAGCATGAGCATGAACACGAAAATCATGAAAATGATTTTGGGATGAAAGACCTTAGAGGCTTTTGATTTTTGAAAAAGGAAGATCTTAGAGACTTCCAGGTTTTGAAAAGGGAAGACCTTAGAGGCTTCCGTGCATAAAACCCTCTAGGAGGGATTTTGTTTTGAAAAGATAGAAATCCCGGATTTGTGGGTAGGCATGTGAGATGGGTACTACTAGGAACTCGAATTGCGGGATGTGCTGCAAGAAACCCCCGTAACGTTGAAGGCTAGGCCTCCGTGTAATTCGTAAGGCCCAAAGTCCCGCACGTTTGAGGCTAGGCCTACGTGGATGGGAAGCCCATGGTCCGGGTAATGATATTGACGATTGAGGGTGAGTGTTTGAAAAGGCATGAAATTGGTTTCATGCATTGACATTGGCATTCATTGCACTCACGCATGTTATATAACAGATGTTATTGTGCGGTTATATGACTATACGAGCCTTTTGGCTTATGGATTATTAAACCTTTCTTTCAGGTGATATAGATAAGGGCAAGGCCCCAAGACTTGACAATGCTTCCGCTATAGTTTGAAGACCCGTGTGTGGGGATTATCATTTAGTTAATGTAATACAATTTGGTTTCAAAGAACCTATTATGTTTAAATTGGACAAATGTTAGTCCACCCGCTTTTAAATAAAGAGATCGCTTAACTATGATTTTCCGCTGCTTATATTGAAAACGTTTTGTTTTAAGAAAAGAATATTTTAAATGAAAACCAGATTTCTGATTTATAAATGTTTCCAAATGATGAACATATAATTCAGGTAACCCTCGGAGTCTAGGATCCGGGGGGTTGCCGATTGGTGACAAAGCCTACTGTTATGGTTTATTATTGTGCCTCCGCTTGGATGACACCCCGTCACCGGAAACCGTGGCGGGACGGGGCGTCACATCGGTACACCAAAATGGTTTTGGTGTATATACATCACTGTTCTTTTTTTTTTGATCACCTATAAATCACTGCTCTTGGATTGAAAATATTTATTCCGTAATCGAAAATATTTACTCCACTAAAAATAAAAAACCACCGGAATAAAAGTTTCTTATCACGGAACAAATATTTTTGATTTATGAATAAATGTTTTCTACACAAATCACTTTAGTGTATACACACCAAAATCATTTTGGTGTACCCAAGTCATTTCCATTATTTTGCATTGTCCCATCCTAATTTTTTTTTTTTTTGAGGAAATGTTACATCCTAACTTATTACTAACGGAGAATTTTAAGTAGTACCCTTGCGGATCGCATCATTGACCAACAGGCAATCAAGAGTAATTTTTTTATGACAACTTTCATATAACTTTCACACAATTTCCTAAAATACGTGTCTGTCTCTCTCCTGTGTCACTGTGGGGTCCAGTGACATCACAGGAGAGAGATAGACACGTCTTTTTAAAAGATTGTATGAAAATTGTATGAAAGTTATCACCAAAGAATTACTCGACAACAAATACATCCTGTGTTCGGTGTTCCAAAAATCAACTGCAATTCTATTTTAAAATTATTTATTATTCTTTTCATATTTTATTATACAAAAATTATAGGAATACACACCAAATGACACACTAAAGGACACACCAGATTTAAATGTATGTATTCTGTGCTGTGTAAATGATACACAAAATGTGAAAATTTCAAACGGCACATGGTACATGCATTTAAAACACAGTGTGTCTTTTGATTTGCCGTTTGGTATGTATCCCTGTCATTGTTGTTTAATATAATTTATAATCAAAGGCAGGGCCACAGCCAGGGGTGTGGTTAGTCTGAACCTACTGGATTGTTTGAAAAAATAAGATTATGCATAACAATTATATGTATTGATCCCTAATTTTCTAAAATGACACCATTGAAACAAAGAAAAAAAACAAAAAAAGAGTGTCAATTTTGTCATTTAAGGGTGTTAATTTTTTTTAGTACATCTACATGTGATATTCTAATCCAATTATAATTCAGTTCACCGTAATACTTGACACCATACCTTATTATGTATATATCTCACTTTAACCCGACTAAAACTCAATTAAGTGTTCTAAATCCAAAGAAGAAAAAGAAGAAGAAGACGTGATATTAAGAAAATTCAAACCAAACATATGGATAATTAGACTTTAAACAAATTCACATTGTGGCGTTGCCTCCTATCTCCGCATAGATTCATTATTGACACCACTGTACTTATTTCCTAGCTACGCCACTGCCTATAATTGTTTTTTTAGGTAACTTCTACAAATCAAACTGACAAAATAAAAGCGAACTAAAAAGAAATTAAACTATGTTGTAACTATCATTATATGTGACACGACAATCAAGCAGTGAGAACAATCAATCACCTTTTGGTAATATAATTACTTTTATAGTACCTTAAACTGATTACATAATTACTTTTCATATAATCAATTTTCATTTCAAAATACTTAAATTATCATACGCTAGTACATCATATTTTTCCAATTCTGACAAAGAAGATTAAATTAGTCCACGTATAACACTCAGAAGGAAAGAAAATATAAAATATTGAATACACTTGTATTAATCGCACATGTATGCGTGTAATTAATTTACTCTTTTTGTTTTAGAATTATTAAAAACAATTAGTGAAAATGACATTATGATACTATTTTTTAGAATAATGCTATGCTTCTCAAATTCAAATTCAAAATTTACATCCTAAATGATGTGGCAATGAGACCACTGTAGGGTCAACTTTAACATCCTTATGTGAATCTTAGATTTAGATTTGGGAAGCACATAACATTACTCTACTTTTTAGAATTAAAGACAATTAAGATTCTTGATTTGAGAAATATCCTCCGTACAAAAATATTAAATAAAATTTAACTTGACATATATGAATATTAAGTAAAATTTTACTTGACTAACTCGATCTTTGATTGATATTTTAACAGACTAAGGCTTAGTTTGGCCCCCCACGTCGTTTTTTAAAAGGAGCTTATGAAATTTATTACTAAGTTCTTTGATAATTTTAAGTGATACACTACTCTTCAAAAGGACATCATGAAACCAAAAAGCAACCTTGAGCTTTTAAAAGCTTCATTCTAGAGCTTTTAAAAGCTCCCTTCAAAAAAGCCCTAAATTCAATTTTTGCAAAGCTCATAAACTAGTTACTAAATGAATTAACATGAAATTGGACTTTAAAAAATAACAAGCACCACGTGAGGCCAAACTAAGCCTAAGAATTACATTTGGACTTTAAAATATTAACCCTTTAATAAAATATGTCGCACAACATTCAAAATATTTAATTTAATTCTCCACATATTATCTTTTATTTTATATTTCCTTGTTAACCAATGTGTATATTTTTTTCTTTCTTCCCACACATAGTTCCACATAATTGAAGAAGTAAACAAAGTCTTAAGGACTTGCTGGCAAACAATGACGTGGCATCGCTGAAAAGGACATTAATCAATTGGGGATGTTCACGTACTTATTATCATTTCTTTCTAACCATTCTACTCCAACACTTACTTTTCTTTTTTGACCATTCAATTTTCAGTTAAATCAATTTCTAGCGTAAACTGTGTAGTACTGTAGATATCCTTGACT
Organism: Hydrangea macrophylla; assembly: GCA_033977485.1. Lineage (NCBI taxonomy): Eukaryota > Viridiplantae > Streptophyta > Magnoliopsida > Cornales > Hydrangeaceae > Hydrangea > Hydrangea macrophylla. The sequence continues at coordinate 9,036,303 of CM066986.1, forward strand.
AAAACATAAAAAAAATCATAGAAATTTCCTTTTAGTGGTTGGTGTGGCTATTCCTTATGACCCATGTGTTTCCAAGTGCTTCTTTTTGTTTTTCGGATTGACCCAAAAAAAAAAAAAAAAAAAAAAGAAAAACAAACAAAAAAAACCAAATTTTCTTATTTTTGGCAGATAGGGGCCTCCCTGACCATTACGTCGTGTGGAAAACTTCACGAGCGCCAAGGTGGACTGAGAGAGAGAGAGAGTCAATTAAACTCTTCAATTATGATATTTTTTCGAAAACTCCCTAGAGTAATAATACAATAAATATTTGACACCCTCAACTACTTTGAATTCCCAATAACACTCATTGGGTTAGGATGTCATCCAAAAAATTAACGATTTTGCATCATATAACCAACGCATAATATAAAAGCATTCAATATGACATTTTTGACTATTCATTGAGTCATTAAAAATTTTAGTTTTAAATTGCCTAATATACAACAAAGGAAAATTATGTGTGCAATAATTAATAATTTTGTCCTAAAATTTTCAGCAACTCAAAGGAGGGATGAAAAGTATCACATTGTTCACATTTTTTTTACCACGTGTTAGTAAAAAAAAAAAAAGGTTATTTTTTTGGATGACAGCTTAACGGAAGGTAGGTTAGACATAATTATTACGTGTCTATAATTTTTATTTTTTAAAATTGTCTCTCATACTTATTGCATGTCTTTTTTTTTTTTGGTCTTTTTGAGATTAGATGTAGTTTTAATTTTAAAAAGGGTAAAAGATGAGATTTGCAAAATAGTTAGTTTTGCCAATTCGAAGATGATAATTATTTGGAACATCCCAAATTAAAAAGTTAATTTTGGGATGGAAGAGTATTGAATTAGAATATCACGTTGGTTGTTCTAATATTATAACCTTACGTGTACTTGGGGAAAGTATTATAATTTATACGACTGGTTTGTAGTAAAAATGAGGGAAATTCAATAGTCGGGCACACAAAATGTGCTTGATGTCAAGTACATAGACACGGACCGTTTGGATCAGTAGAGAGGGTTTAAGATTGTGAATCTTGGCAAAGTCATTTAAATTTAGGGAAAATCACACTGATCTCCCTTAAAGTATTTGACAATGTAATACCCTGTATTTTGTAATATATTATATAACTAAGACCTTGTATGTTTCTTTAATACTTGTATGAGCTTGGCCTTATATTTTATATACCAATCGATTGAACTTTATCTCAATCGATTGATTGTTCCAATCGATTGAACTTTATACCAATCGATTGATTGTATCAATCGATTGACACTTATGTCAATCGATTGGAGGCAGCTGGGCAAATTCTTTTGCTCTGGCTGGGGAGAAGCCACGTGAACACTCCCTCTCTATATAAACCAACCCTTTTCCTGCGTTTTTCTCTTTAGAGAAATCAGAGAGAGTGAGGGGGAGGGTTTTGTGTGTGTGTTATATATATATACACTTATATATATATATATACTCACATATACACATATATTTACTTACACCCACACACAGAGATGGACTGAGACAAGAAGAAAGAAGAGGAGAAGGTCAGAAAGAAGAAAGAAGGAGAAAGAGAAGAGAGAAGACAGAGAACTAGAGAGAGAGAGAGAGGAGGACCACCATTGAAGCTCAAGCTTCAAAACACATTCCCAAACACGCCTTAACGCCTAAGGTGAGTTCTAAACTCACTTGGTAACTTATATTGATGTTATGACATGTTTTGAATGAAGAAATGAAGAAGAAATCATGTATTCCCGTTTATATGTTGCTGAGCAGTCTTCTCTGTGAAGAAGACGAAGTGTCAATCGATTGACACTATATCAATCGATTGACATCTCTCATGTCTCAATCGATTGACACTATATCAATCGATTGACATCTCTCATGTCTCAATCGATTGACACTTTATCAATCGATTGACATGGATTGTGATCCAATCGATTGAACTTTCTTCCAATCGATTGACACTACTTTTATACCAATCGATTGACATCTATACCAATCGATTGGTAGTTACAGTTTACTGTTTTACTTGTTTAGATAATGTAATAACTGTTTGGTTGTTTATTTACTGCTCATTATTTCCCAGTATGCTTTATTACTGTAATACAGACATGATAACGAGTTAATGCAGCATAGGATCGTAGTAATAACAAGACTATCGGATAATGTTTATGATGTTAGATAACGGAATAGTTGTGAATCCTTTGGAGTTAACATTCATTCATTCAGAGTAGTCGGGCCACATTGGGATTGTCATGTATCGGAAATAGAGTTGAACTTAAGTAGGTTTGCTAAGATTCGGGAATCTTGCGTGGGCGGGCTTTGGTCGATCATATGTTCTTAAAAGCGGTAGACAGACGAAGGTGTCTATGACTTGCGGTGGACCGGACCAATTGCCCTAAGATAGCCAGATGATCTAATCATATGTTCTTAAAAGCGGTAGACAGACGAAGGTGTCTATGACATGCGGTGGACCGTGATCACTGGTAGACGTCGCTAAGTCGTGGCATAGAATGATGTACTGTTGTTTAAAGCGTTATATCCCTGACATGCGGTGAACTGTGCATATGTTCTTAAAAGCGGGGGATGGACTAGCGTGGTATCTGTGACATGCGGTGAACTGTGCATATGTTCTTAAAAGCGGTGGATGAGCAATGGTGTGTTATAGAGTTGAACTACTGTCGAGTCTGTTCCCCTATCTAGACGTATTATCGGTCTTATAATGAGTAAAACGTTAGTAATCGGATCATTGGTCGATTAAAGGAGTTACCCTTACTGAATTCTAATTTGATTACGGTTTGTAACTTGTAATAATATCAATAGTCGATACCCTGTTAGTATCTAACTCACTCGGCTTTCATTAAGCTGACGGCGTTTATGCCGCTGGACATTTCTACGTTCCAGCGCACCCTGGTTATGACTATACAGGTGAAGGGCCTGCAGGAGGAGACTACTATGCCGGTGACGGAGTTCCCGTGGAAAATTTCCCCGACGGAGGTCAGACCGAAGAAGACTACTACGCCGAGGACTACCCTTATGCAAACTGAAATCTTGACTAGAATTGTAGCTAGTTGTCTTTACCGTTTTAGAATCTTTTTGTAGTCAGGCATATGTTGCCTTGGCATTTGTACTTCCGCTGCCTTATATTTGATTCGAGACTCTGATATGTAATAGTTAGTAACTTTTGTTGACTTTATGTTACGTTATGTTCAGAACCTAGACTTCATTGTTGTTACACTATTTCACCTTGTTGCTTAGTACTGCGTGGTGTGGACAATCATGTGACTTCACCCGTCATTCCCTATGAACCCATAAAGGAAATTTATTTTTCTCTATTTATGCAATTCCGGGGCGTGACAGACAATTATAAGGGCCTCCCTGTATTTTCAAAAATTACACTCACCTCTCTTCTATTTTGAAAATGATTGTTATACCCTTGACAAATCATCAAAAAAAATTATCCACTACCTTTTAAAAATGACAAAAAAAATAGCAATTATGAAAAAAAAAAAAAAAAAATTTAAAAATCGTCGACAAAATTATCTACTACCACTTTAAAATGAAAATAATAATAACAATAATGAAAAAAAAACATGAACAAATTTTTTTTTTCAAAAATGAATAGTTGTATATTGTACTTTTGTCTACTTTATCTTTTTAAAATTGTGAACTTGCTCCCAACATTGTGAATGAGCTGCTCCAATGAAACTTAATTAGTACACATCTTGCACGGGTATTGCCCTAGTGTGTCTGTGTGTATATATATATATATATATATGAGACTCCACTGAGCATGTTTTTTTTAATAAAATAAAGCAGACAAAAATATAATATAACTATTCATTTTTTAAAAAAATTTGTTTTTTTTTTTCATTATTAATACTGTTATTATTCTTTTCATTTTAAAGTGGCAGTAGATAATTTTGTTGATGATTTTTTATGTTTTTAAATTATTATTGATATGTATAAATAAAAGAGTAATGCTACACTTCCCAAATTTCTTTCCAAAAATATTTCCCCTACACATGTGGCAGTGAACCCAGTTGATTTTGATTGGTTGTGATGTGAAAGTGGTTCAATTGTGGTCTCACTTCAACATCATTAGGGATGAAAATTTGGGAAGCATAGTATTACTCTAAATAAATGTTTCAAATATATTTCACGACAAAAAAGTTAAAGCTTAATATTAAAAAACTAAATCTGTAAACTATTGTAAGTTAGGCTAAAGATTATAAAACCTAAATTTGAAATTTTCATAAATTTTGTTTTTTGAGCCGCAAATTTTTATAAAGTTAGAACTAAATACTACAAATCTAAATTTGTAAATTTTGTTAATGTACATATAATTTTATCTAATGCGTGCATGCACACACACTCACACTCACACTCATACAAATACATGCACACACACACACACATATATAATGAGATAAGGGGTAAATTAGTAATCTTACACTAAAAAAGTATGTAGAGGGGAGGTGAGTGTCATTTTCAAACTAGAGGGGTAAATTAGTAATCTTACACTCATACAAATACATGCACACACACATGAACATTTCTCAGTAATTATCATATATCTTAAGGGAGGTCAGTGCAATTTGCCCTTAAATTTAAAAATCACAAGTTGGTTTTTGGGTGAATGTCTAATATTTACTATGAAGGTCTAAATGATTATGTGTGAAGGTACAAACCAAATCTTTGATGGTCCAAATTATTCCAGTCAAGATATAAGTTTTAGAAATATACAATGTTTTCTTCGAATTTTGCTATCGAGGTACAAATGCACCATGTGAAAGTCCAAACCAATCCAGTGGTTTTGTGGGTGAAGGTCCATATCTTTGTTGTGAAGGTCCAAATGGTTTTGTGCGAAAGTCTAAAATCATTGTTGTGGAGGTACAAATGCATCCTCTAAAAGTCCAAACCAATCCTGTGAAGGTACAAATGCATCCTATGAAAGTCCAACAACTTACAGAATGCTTGACGTCGGGCAAAACTGGCTCGCCTGACCAAAGTCCACCCCTAAGAGAATATATTATTCTCACAATGACGTTCCACATGAATATCTTAATTTTTGCTCCCTCTGTCCCATTTTATGTGTCCCTTTTGAGGAATTCAAAATTTTAAGGGAACATAATGATTACACTTCACATGGGCTATAAATAAGTGACTTTTTTCCAAAATTGCCTTTAGTTGCTTAAAAATTTAGTTGGGTTTGTTAACCCAAAAAAGGTAGTTTTGGAAAATAACTAAAAATTGATGATTTAATAATATTGTAAGTGGACAATAGTTTAAGGACATCCCAAAATTGAAAGAGGGAGAGGGAGTAGTATTTAGAGCATAGAGATGACTTTGGTACCTTAAGGCGGTTTCGTTGTATATACAACCAATCTCAACCATTGGATCATGAGTGAAGAGGATCTCAACCGTCCATGTTGCAAGAAGAATTTAAAAAAAAAATTCATGGATGATTTTGTACGAAAACCACATTGAAAAGGGGGTCACCTCTTTAGCCAAAATCACACCCAAAACCCCTCACCTTTTCAGTCGGTCCCCTTACCTTTTCAACTGGTCACCACTTATCCCCACTTCTCTCCTCTTTGTAAGATAAAAGTTATTTTTCTATGTCCCACATAATATATATCCCACATATATAAATATATATATATATATTAAGTGCTTCCAATTTAAACTAATTCTATGTTTCCTAATTTTTTTTTCAAAAGTGTTTCCCAACACATGTAGTGGTGTGCATAGTTGATTTTGATTGGTTGATGTTGAAGTGGTCATACCATTATTGAAGAGGGTCTCACTGCCACATGTGTTGGGAAACACTTTTTGGGGAAAAAGTTGAGAACAATAGCATTACTCTTTAAACTTTTATTTCATTGGTCAAATAAGAGTAAGCGGTTTCCTAAAACACTCGTACTCAGATGGGTAAGTGTCGTATGAGGAAATCGATCATCTCTCTCTGCCTATAAAAGATAGGGCTAATATCTATTAGAGTTAACTATTAGAATTAGTTTTATTTAGCTTTAGTCTTTTACTTTATATTAGGGTAATACTGTAAACCTAGATATACTACTATTGTCTCTTCCTTTTTCTATTGTATTCATTCATTCAGATTCAATGTTACGAGAAACTCTAGCTCTCTTATCTCTTTTTCCTTCGTTGTTCTCTTGATTTTTTGATATATTCACATGGTATCAAAGTAGGTTCGAATCTCATTCACGTTTTTCGGATGATTCTAGTTCATTTTTGGATTCTCACTGATTTGGATTCGTATTTGGATCTCGCACTGATTCGCGTTCGTTTTTTGGATCTGTGCTGTTTTTGGTTCGTTTGTTTTGTGTTATTTAATTGCTTCGTTTTCGTAATGGCTGCTGAACACGATGATTCGCTTCATGCGATTAGTGTTAAACTCGATGGAAATAATTTTGCGTATTGGAATTTATGTGATGAAATTTCTAAAGGGGAAGAAGATGTGGTGTTATATCAATGGGGATTTTAGTAAACCTAAGAATGAAAAGGCTGATAAATTTGAAAAATTGCAAGATGTTTGGAAAACAAACAATTCGAAAATCATTACTTGGATCAACAACTCCGTTGCTCCCTCAACAGGTACGCAATTGACAAAGTTGGAATATGCAAAGGAGGTCTGGGATCATTTGGCTAAATTGTTTACACAGTCCAATTTTGCTAGAAGGTACTAATTAGAATGTGATATTCGTGCCCCTGAACAAAAAAATTTGAGTAATTAGGAGTTCTATTCTACAATGACAGATCTTTGGGATCAATTGGCTCTCATGGAGTCTCCTGAATTACAAGCGTTTGTACCATATATCGCTAGTAGGGAGGAAAAATGTCTAGTTCAGTTTTTGATGGCTCTACATGATGATTTTGAGGACCTTCGTGTGCCCATTCTCCATTGTAGCCCAATTCCGTCAGTTGATTCTGTTGTCCATGAGTTAGTAGCCGAGGAAATACGTCTCAAGACTCATTCTGAAAGGGAATTCTCCCCGACTCTACTCCGTCTGCTTTAGCAACCCCTTTTCGACTACCGTCCAACAATCAAAATAAGTCTTACTCGAGAGTTGGTATCGATGTATGCACATACTGTAAGGAGAAAGATCTTTGGAAGGCTTAGTGTCCTAGGTTGGGTCGAGCAAATCAGCCCAATAGCAGCACCCAACCCTCACATAGTCGACCACCACAATAACAACAACCTCAGCCTTCTCATTGGAAATCTGACAACCAATCTCAGCAGCGTTCGTATAGGCCTCCACAGTTTAAAACTGCAATAGTTGTACCACCATCAGACTCATTTGAATCCGATTTCCCTTCCCCATGCACTCCGTTAATGACCTCCCTTGTTGAGCAATTTTAGAAGTTCCTTGCCACAGCCATATGCTATGGCCACCTCTTCACTAGGTATGTCTCAGATATCTCCTCATGTAGGGTCTTAAACTCTGGAGGCTTCTAATCATATGTCACCTGACTTGTCGTCTTTTGCTTCCTAATGTCCTGCTTCCTCTTTGCATGTTATGACTGTTGATAGTACTCCCATGCCATTAACAGTTATTGGGTCTGTTGTCACACCTCATGTATCTCTCTCTAATGTTTACCACATTCCCAAACTTACTATAAATCTTGTTTCTGTTGGTCAGCTTTGTTATGCAGGTTACTTAGGCTTAGTTTAGCCCCCAATTTGGCGCTTCTCCTTTTTTAAAGCACAATTTCATGTTAATTCATTTAGCAACTAGTTGATGAGGTTTGTAAAAATTGAACTTAGGGCTTTTTTGGGGAGAGCTTTTAAAAGCTCTAGAATGGAGCTTTTTCTAGAGCTTTTAAAAGCTCAAGGTTACCTTTTAGTTTCATGATGTCATTTTGAAGAGTAGTGTGTCACTTGTATAAAATTATCAAATAACTTAGTAATAAATTTCATAAACTCCTTTTAAAAAGCCACATGGTGGCCAAACTAAGCCTTAGTCTCTTTTTCTTCCACTTTTTGTAATGTACAGGATCTGTAGTCTCAGATGCTGATTGGGACATGCCGTAGGCAAGAGGGATTATATATCTTGGACATGCTCAATGTACCAATGGTTGCAACTTCTAGTGTAGACATGTCATCCTTTCATTTATAGTTCTTCTTTGTCTAATTTTTATTTATGGCATTCTTGCCTTGGTCATGTTTCAGCCTCTCGTTTAAAATGTTTAGCCCCTACAGGAAAATTAGGAGATTTTCAAACTCAAAACATTTCTGATTGTAGTGGTTGTAAACTGGCAAAAAATTTCAGCTTTACCTTTTAATCGAAGTATTTCTTATTCTCTTGCACCATTTGATTTAGTTCATTCTGATGTGTTGGGACCCTCTCCTATTACTACAAAGGGGGGGTCTCGATATTATATATCATTTATTGATGATTGCACTCGTTACTGTTGGGTTTATCTTATGAAATGTCATTCAGACTTCTTTGATATTTACAATACCTTTCGTACTTTTGTCAAAACTCAACATTCTACTGTCATTAAATGTTTTAGATGTGATTTAGGTGGAGAGTATACCTATCATAAATTTTGTGAGTTGCTTACTTTAGATGAAACTATTCACTAGTCCTCTTGTCCAGACACTCTTGAACAAAATGTGTTGCTGAAAGGAAACATCGGCATATTGTTGAAACTGCTCGTTCTCTTTTATTATCTACATATGTCCCTAGTGATTTTTGGGGAGAGGTTATCCTTACTGCTGTCAATCTGATTAATAAAATTTCGTCCTCTCACTGCTCATGTTTGTTACCTTTTGAAAAATTGTATAGGCATGCTCCTGATTATTCTTCCTTAAAGGTGTTTGGTTGTACTTGTTTTGTCCTTTGACCTCGTGTAGAGCGTACCAAATCGTCACCAAAGTCTGCTATTTATGTTTTTCTAGGTTAAGGTGAGGGTCAGAAGGGATATCGTTGCTTTGACCCAGTTACTAAGAAACTATATGTCTCTCGCCATGTTATGTTTCTTGAGCACATACTCTTATTTTCTATTCCTGATAATCATCATAAGTTGACTAAATCTAATCTCATCCATCTTGACCCATTCTCTGATGATACCGATAGTGTGCCCTCTCGACTCCCATACAGCACTGATATTGTCTCACCTCATGGTTCCACTTCTGCTGATACTGGTGCCTTGCCGCCTGATTATACCTCTCTTCCAGAGGCCACCTAATCAACTACTAAGGCTGTAGAACCTCCTCGCTATCCTGCTCGAACTCGTAAGTCCACTCAATCACCTGATTTTGTTTATTCTTGTTATTCGGATTTTTTTTTCCTTTTTAGCTTCAGTTCATGATCTCTCTGAGCCTTTGTCCTATAAAGACTCAACTCTTGATCCTCTTTGGCAGCAGGCTATGGCAAAAGAACTCTTTGCATTATATAAGATAAACACTTGGAGTTTGGTTCTCTTACCTTCTAGTAAGAGCGCTATTGGTTCTCATTGGGTTTATAAAATCAAAAACCAAGTCAGATAGGTCTGTTGAGCGGTTCAAAGAAAGATTGGTTGCTAAGGGTTTTTTCCCAGCAGTATGGTATAGATTACGAGGAGACTTTTGCTCCTGTTGCTAAAATAACTACTATTCGTAATCTTATTGCAGTTGCTTCTATTCGTCAGTGGCATATAACTCAGATGGATGTTAAAAATGCTTTCTTGAATGGAGACCTCCAAGAGGAGGTTTACATGGTTCCTCCTCCGAGTGTTCCTCATGGTCCTGGTAAAGTTTGCAGGCTTAAGAAAGCCTTATATGGTCTTAAACAAGCCCCTCGAGCTTGGTTTAAGAAGTTTTCCACTGTGATTACCTCATTTGGGTTTTCCTCGAGTGAGTATGATTCAGCTCTCTTTATCAGGTGTACCACTACTAGTCGTACTATGATTTCTTTGTATGTTGATGACATGATTATTACTGGTGATGATGTTGATGGGAATGCAGTGTTGAAGTCTGAATTAGCTCGTTGTTTTGAAATGAAGGACATAGGTCCACTCCGTTATTTTTTGGGAATTGAAGTAGCCTTTTCTCCAAAAGGTTATCTTCTTTCTCAGTCTAAGTATACAAGAGACATTCTTAAGTGTGCTCGCCTCACTGATAATTAGATTATTGATACCCCTTTGGAGTTTATGTTCCTCTTTTCCCTTCTAATGGCATTCCTTTGCCTAATCCTACCTTATATCGCACTATTGTTGGTAGCTTGGTTTATCATACTATTACTCATCCGGATATTGCTCATGTTGTTTATGTTGTTAGTCAGTTTGTTACTTCCCTACTACAGTTCATTGGGCTGTTGTTCATCATATTCTGAGGTACTTGAGGGGTACTCGGTTTCAAAGTCTTTTACTTTTGTCATCTTCTTCCTTGGAGCTACGTGCATACTCTGATGATGATTGGGCCAGTGATCCTATATATCGCAAGTCTGATACTGGATTTTATATATTTTTGGATGATTCTATCATTTCTTGGAAGAGCAAGAAGTAAGATGTTGTTGTTGTGTCTTCCATAGAAGCTGAGTATCGTGCTATGGCTTTGACTACTCGTGAGGTTATTTGGTTACGCCGGCTACTAACAGATATGGGTGTCTCTCTTCCTCTCCCTTCACCTATGTATTGTGATAATAAGAGTGCTATTCAGATTGCTCACAATTCAATTTTTCAAGAGAGGACCAAGCATATGGAGATTGATTGTCACATTACTCGTCATTACCTTAAGCATGGAGCTATCACTTTGCCTTTTGTTTCTTCTTCAGCACAGATTGGTAATTTGTTTATAAAGTCATATCCAATTCAGCATTTTCATTTTTTAGTTGGCAAATTCTCTATGATTCTAGCTGCAGCATCGTGAGTTTGAGGGGAGAGGGGGGGTATTAAAGTTAGCTATTAGAATTAGTTTTATTTAGCTATAGGGTAGTTTAGTCTTTTACTTTATATTAGGATAATACTGTATCCCTAGATATACTATTATTGTCTCTTTCTTTTTCTATTGTATTCATTCATTCAGATTTGGTATTATGAGAAACTCTAGCTCTCTTTTCTCTTTTCTCTTTTCCCTTTAGTTTTCTCTTGATTATTTGATATATTCACAGTATTATCTACCACTCCTGAGGTTTGAACCGATAACACGTACCTCTCAAGTTTGAAGAACAACACTCCTCCCCCCCTGTCATGCCCCACAGTAGAAAAAATAGAGAAAATAAATTTCTTTTTGGACCCGTAGGCCATGACAATCGAAAGTCACCATATTATCCATAACCAAAGTTAAACCATCAGAGTAATGATTCAAACCATGCATTGGAAAGTTCTAAGGTCGATATATAAAATCAGAGTTTAATACTAACTATTACAAAACCATGAGTATTTGCAGAAACATAAATAAAGTATTATGGCAACATAAGCCAATTACAAACTTAACTATTACAATAGTCTCTAAAAACATAAGCATAAACTATCTATGACGAAGATCCAAGTCTTCAGGTTGCGTAGTAGTCAGCATCAGCATAGCCTTCGTCATCGTAGGCTCCATCCTCGTAACCCCTATCCATGTATGCATCTCCTGCATACTCATAACCCTGGTCAGTTAGATGTCAAATATCCAGTGGCATAAATGTTATCAGCTACAAAAGCCAAGTGAATAAATACTAACAGAGTATCTATAGATATGCAGCATATATAAGCAATGACATCATTAATGATCATCGCGTCGTTCGTATTCATGAATGCAACAACTCAATATATCTCAATGGACATTGTCCCAATCTCACGGACATCGTCCCAATCCATCCCAAATATAATATAGACTCTTGGGTCCACATTAATCAGACACGTAGTCCCATACCTATGATCTGTCAAACCTGACATGAAGTCCCACGCTCTGGCCAAACTGCCTCAATACATTCCAGCCAACACGCCAAATTCACAATTCCTTTCATAATGTATACCTCTTAGTCCCACTCGTGGATTAAAGTGACATATTCTTTAACTTCTGTCGGATCTCCCATCTCAGTCATGGACTAAGGTGATATTCATTTAATCTCTATCGAATTAAGTTCACGATGTATCCCTCTTAATCTCGATCATGGGTTAAAGTGACATATCTCTTAGCCTCCGTCGAATCTCCCGTCTTGGTCATGGACTAAGGTAATATTCATTTAACCTTTATCGGACTAAGGTCATGATGTATCCCTTTTAATCTCGGTCATGGATTAAAGTGACATATCCCTTAGCCTCCGTTGGATCTCCCATCTCGATCATGGACTAAGGTAATAATCTGTTAGCCTCTATCGGATTAAGACGATAACATCGGCATAACCCTCAGTCGCGGTCTTGTACTAATGTGACCATACCCTTAGTCTCTGTCGGATCTCTCTTATCTCGATCATAGACTAAGACGACATTCCATTAGTCTCTATTGGACCCAGGTGCTAGCCACATCACAATTACCAGGATTCATATCCCTTAGTCTCTCTCATGGAATAAAGCGACATCATTACTATATCCCTTAGTCTTTCTCATGGAATAAGGTGATCCCACTAGTTAGTCTCTATTATATCCCTTAGCCTCTCCCATGGACTAAGGCAATATAAGTATACCGCAACCCATATTATACGATCTTTGCGATCACATTTCCCACGCACCAATCATAAATAGTACCGACCTCTGCAGTTGATAGACCCACTACTATGCATATCGGCTTCTCAATTCAATTAAGAATATTATACCATCATAATATAATGGTTCCACTGTTCAATGCATTAAGCCCATTATTCCACGTGTATATTATTCTAATACAACTTTTACTAATCATCGCTTGATAACATACAGCTCAACAGTTCATCAGATATAATCTAACTAAACATTCAACATTATGATATATTGGATCGATTAAAGTCATTTCAATCGATTGAAGAAGATAAGGTTTGATCGATTGAACTAAGTTTGATCGATTGAGGAAAATAAAGGTCGATCGATTGAGGACTGTTCGATCGATTGAAGTCTGTTTGTGTTCAATCGCTCGAAATTAGTTCGATCGATTGAACGTTGGGTTTCTTAACTGGACCATCATGCACGTTCGGGGTCCATGCTATCTTGCCAAAATACATATACATGAACATATCTACGCTACTAAGTGAGTATAGGCACTCACCGTTACGTTGGTGACGCCGGCGAATTTGGGGTGGCCGCGGGGTCCTCGTGTGGTGTCCTCATCTTTTCTTTTTCTCTTCTCCTTCTCTTTTAGTCTCTTCCTTTCTTCTCTGTCTGCTCCTTCTCTTCTTCTGCTTATAGTTCAAAGAGTGTGAGTGTGTTTGGTGTATATATATCCAGGTGTATGTATATAATATATGAGTGTGTGTGTGTGTATATATATAATGGTATATCTATCTCTTCTCTTTAACTCTGTTAGTTTTCCAAATCCCCCCCCCCACACACAACCAAGACATATATATATAGGGAGGGGGAAAGTGCAGGTGGCAGAACATGTAAACTGAAAATACTAAGTTCAATCCATCGAGCCATTTTCGATCGATTGAGGATAGGTCGGCCAGGGTTTGATCGATTAAGATGGGTTCAATCGCTTGAGAAAGGGTTCCACATCATAATTCAAGTCGGCAGAGGTTTGATTGCTCAAAGGACATTCAATCGATTGAGGATTTTAAAATTTGATCTCTTGAGAAAGCTTCGATCTATCGAAAGTGAAAATACAGAAAAGATAAATACAGGTATACTGAATCTTATTCATATCAAAAGAAATATGAAAGTACAATAAAAATATAGGGTACTACATCATCCCTCTCTAAATAAAGATTTCGTCTGCGAAATCCAAACTAAGCGTCACTAAACAACTTCGGATACTTCTCACGCATCTCTGACTCTAATTCCCAAAAAGCTTCTCCTTCGTCGTGATACTTCCATTGAATCTTCACCAACGAAATCTCTTTATTCCTCAGCGTCTTAACTTCCAAATCCAGAATTCGCATAGATCCTTCATGAAATGACACATTGTCATTAACCTTAATGTCTTCAAAGTTGATTTCATGACTCGGATTGTGAGCACACTTTCTCAACATGCTATCATGAAACACATTGTATAGTCCCAACATTTTAGGCGGTAATGCGAGTCTATAGGCAACCTTTCCTACATGATCGAGGATCTCAAATGGTCCAATGAAATGCGATGCTAACTTTTTTCTCTTCTGTTCGAATATGACAATTCCTCATAATAGAGATACTTTAAGTGGTGTGTGATCTACAACACTGAACTCCAAACTTTTACAGTGTTTATCTGTATAACTCTTGTGTCTATTCTGCACTGTTCGCATCCTTTCTTTCAGTATCTGGATCTTCTCGTTAGTTTCCTGAACTAATTCAAGTCCAAGCAGTTGATTATCTCTAAACTCTATCAACACAAAGGCGATTGGAACGGTATTCCATTCAAGGCTTTAAAGGGTGCCATGCCTATGCTCGAGTGGTGATTGTTATTATACGCAAATTCTATCAACAATAGGTGAGTCTCCTATGAGTTCTCAAAATCAATAACCATGCCCGAAGCTTGTCTTCCATTACTTAGTTAACCCTTTTAGTCTATCCATCAGTCTGTAAGTGAAAGGTTGTGCTCAAGCTTAATGAAGTTCCCAAAGCTGACTATAGACTCTTCAAAACTCTGCAATGAATATCGAATAATGGTTTGATACAACAGAGACCGGTACACCATGTAGTCGCACAACTTGTTGTACGTACACATGGCTCAAACGTTCGACTAGGTATGACATACTATAAGCTATGAAATGCACTGATTTGGTAAGTCGATCCACAACTACCCAGGTTCTACTGTGACCTTGGCAAACCTACCACAAAGTCCATAGTTATATGTTCCCACTTCTATCCAGGAACTGGTAGAGGTTGTAGAAATCCGGGTGGTTTTTGATGTTCCTCCTTTACTTACTTACACGTAAGACATTGAGACACGTGTTCTGCAACTTCTCGCTTTATTCCTTCGCACCAAAGTTTTTTTTCAAATCTTTGTACATCTTCGTACCTCCTGGATGGATAGTCATTCGCGACTTATGAGCTTCATCCAGTATATCCTTTCTAAGATCACCTTCATCTAGCACACAAAGCCTGCCTCTGCATCTAAGTGATCCACCTACATCAATGCTCTAATTCTCTGGTTCCTTTACCACATTACTTGCGAACCAGTCATGAAGTCCTTCATTCTTCTTCTATGCTTCCAAGATACAACTGACAAGGGTCAGTTACACTGTGAGGCATCCCAAGTGTCATCCTTCACTTGGATCTGAGGTCTGAATACTGAATTTAGCCTAAGTTTCTAAGGCTTGCCACTCTTTGACCATAAAAGAAGCTACCATCATTTTCCAGGGTTTTCGACTTAAAGCATCAGCAACTACGTTCACCTTTCTAGGGTGATACTGTAATTTGAAATCGTAGTCTTTTAACAATTCCATCCAACGTTGTTGCCTCATGTTCAACTCCCTTTGAGAAAACAAGTATCTCAGACTATTGTGGTTTGAAAATAGATCAAACTTCTCACCATAGAGATAATGTCTCCAAACCTTGAGTGCAAAAACAATCGCGACTAGTTTGAGGTCATGCATAGGGTAATTCAACTCGTGAGGTTTCAATTACTGTGATCCATAAGTGATTACCTTTACATCTTGCACCAGAACACATCCGAGTCCTTGTTGTGATGCATCACTACATATGGTGAACTGCTCACCACTTTTAGGTATCACAAGCACTGGCGTTGTGATCAATCTTTGCTTTAATTCCTGGAATGCGTGTTCATGCTTGTTACCCCATTCAAACTTCAAATCCTTCTTTGTTATTCCAGTAAGAGGAGCTACAATCTTGGAGAATCCTTCCACAAATCTCCGATAGTATCCAGCTAGATCAAGAAAACTTCTGACTATTGTTGCGGTAGTTGGTATATTCCAATCTAGAACTGCGTCTGTCTTTGACAAGTTTACGGCTATTCCATCTTGTGAGATGAAATGTCCTAGGAACTTGACCTCTTTCAGTCATAACTTGCACTTTCTGAACTTTGCATACAATTAGTTATCTCAAAGGGTCTGTATGATCCTTACATGTTCCTCATATTCTTCCTCGGTCTTCGAGTAGATCAGAATATTATCAATGAACATAATAATGATCTGATCCAAGTAAGGTCTAAATACTCTGTTCATTAGGTCCATAAATACCTCTGGGGCATTGGTTAATCCAAAAGGCATAACCAAGAATTCATAATGCCCATACCTTATCTTGAAAGCAGTCTTTGAAATATTCTCGGGTCAAACCAACAGTTGGTGATATCCGGATGGTAGATCAATCTTGGAGAAATCGTCGCTCCTTGTAGCTGATCAAATAGATCATCAATTCTAGGGAATGGATACTTATTCTTAATCATGACCTTGTTGAGATCCCTATAGTCGATACAAAGCCGTTGAGTTCTATCCTTCTTCTTGACAAATAGCACTAGCGCTCCCCAAGGCGATGTGCTGGGTCGAATAAACTTGAGATCTTCAAAGTCCTGTACTTGTTTCTTCAGTTCTTGCATCTCCGGTGCCATCCGATAAGGAGTCTTTGATTATTGTAAGTACCACTCACTAATTCGATGCAAAAATCAATCTCTCGTTTAGGTGATAATCCTAAAATATTCTGAAATACATCCTCAAAGTCTCCAACTATAGGAATTTATGCAACAGTGAGTTCTGAACTAGAGCTCTCAATAACTGCTAGATGGCTAGTGAGAAAAGCATTATCAGAGGGGTTATACTGAAAATCAAAAGGTTAACTTCCTGGTATTGAAAAGGTAATCATCCTATTGGCACAATCCAACTTTGCACAATACTTCATGAGCCAATCAAATCCTAAGATGACGTCAAATTCCTTCATTGACAAAACGATTAGATCTGCAGGAAGAATTCTATCCTCAAGGGTTAAGGTACAATCCTTGCACACTTTTCCTAATCTTACAATTACTCCCAAAGGTGATATCGTATTCAGGGCTACCTCAAGCGCTGGGGTACTAAACCCAACATTTTAACCATTCTAATTGTAATAAACGAATTTGTAGCACCAATATCAAATAGAACTTTAACTCGAGTGCTGAGTAATGTAAGAGTACCTTCCATGTTTTGCTATTCAGCCTCATCAAATCCCACGTCCTCTAGGATGATCACTTTTAAACAAGCCTGTCCGACTTAGCTCTAATTAGCTTGTCAATTGTATCCTCTACGGGGTGTATTGTAGTTCTTACTCATGTGGCCAAGTTTACCACAGTTGTAGTAGATAACTTCCAGACGATTCTAGTTCCTTGTTGCTCGGTAGTCCTTCACCAAATGACCAGGTTTTTTTGCAGTTGAAGCATCTGTCAGTATTGCCTTTAGTAGTAGCAGGTAGTCCTTGCAGGGGAGGTGCTTGGGTTACAGCATAACGGTTCTAGGGAAATGCAGGTTGTGGCTTCCTTTTTCCAGTCCAGTTGCGCTTGTTACCTTAGAACCGCATTGAAGGTCTCAGTGTTGGAAAATTAGGTTTAAAATTATTCATTTCAAATGCGTAATGCAAAAGCAAAGTTCAAAACTTCTTGGTATGCCCGGATCTACAACTCGTCAACTCTATAGATGCATACAAGAGAGGGTACAAGGATAGAGACTAGCGTAGGTGGGAACCCTAATAGGGAGGATAGAAAAGGTTTGGGAAGCCCTAAAATAGTTTTTGTAGCTTCTGGTATAATAAAAATGATGAACACTTTTTTTTGGACGTAGCTGCCCTATTTGTAGATTCCCAGAACCGACTTTACCTTCAATCGATGGAAGTGACTTCGATCGATCGAATCTCGTTCGATCGATTGATCGATTGAACCTGTCTTGACTTTAATTGATCGAAACTCCTTCGATCGATCAAACTTATCTTGACAGCATCCTCATATGCCTTTCCAAGCATCCTAGCGGAGTTAAGAGTGGGACCTCCTAGGTTCTTTATTGTTAGCTCAGACTAGCTATTAATTCCCATGACCAAACTCTTTGATTAGTGAACTAACCAGCTGATCTGTTAACGTTTACTCCACTATAAAATGATAACTGAACTCCAATGCAAAAGAACATATCTAAAGCGATGTCTAGACTTAGATGGTGTACTAATGTCCCTCTACCGTCAGCACTCGTAATTATATTCAAGTAGTCAGATAAACAGTTACTGTCAACTTGAATCATGATTTCTTCTTATATTCCTTGAGTCCCATTCACCTCTCATGATTACCAAACATGTTGATAACTACTTATCAACAAGACTACAATTCTCAGTAATCAACTTGGTGACATTCTCAAGGGAATGCTTACTCTTTATCAGATGGTAGATGCTATCTTGATAATATATGTTTACAACCCTATGAACATGACATACCCAAGATACCCAGGTGTTGATCTTTAAGACCTCACTTATTGGAAAGTCAAAGCAGCCATATCCACAGTTTGTGTTCATAATCATCTCAAGATTGAGAGCATGTACCTTATACAAGTTATGAGTTCCTACCGACTGTTGATAGTAGTAAGTGTCACTAGGAAAGCTCATGTCCGTCAATGCACTATAAGCACTAGCATATTAACTAAGAGTCATACTCTAGTGATTGAGATTCATCACTCCATCCAATGTAGTTAATCATGCTACAGTGTAAACCTGATGAGATATCCAGTCTCATCATCCACTGTGACAAATTCTAAGTATCAAAGAATAGTAATATGTATCTCACTTGTACGTATCTTATACACACACGAATTACTTACTCTGATATTTAAGGATTAACAATCATCTCATGAAAGAAACATACATAATGAAATGTAAAGCTGATATCCATATATTAAAATGCCAATGTCTCATACATAAAATAATGGGTTGAGGGCACAAACCCAACAAACTCCCACTTGCACTCATAACCATTCAAGACTACATCTAAGACCTAGTCTATCTAGATGACGATCAAAGACCTTCTGTGGTAAGGCCTTTGTAAACGGATCTACAAGATTGTCAGAGGTGGCAATCTTGGTGACAGTCACATCTCCACGTTGAATAATATCTCGAATTAGATGATATTTCCACTCTACGTACTTTCCCTTTCCGTGGTTCCTTGGCTCCTTGGACTGAGCCACTATCCCACTATTATCGCAGTATAGCGTACTAAGTGACAATGACGTTGGTACTACCTCGAGCTCCATAAGGAACTTCTTGAGCCAAACAGCTTCCTTTGCGACTTCACAAGCAGCCACATACGCAACTTCTGTAGTTGAGTCTGTAATGTATTTTTACTTAATGCTCCTCCAACTAATAGCATCACCTCCCAAGGTAAAGAGATGTTTCGATGTCGACTTCCTCTAATCTTTGTCTGACATAAAGTCCAAGTCAGTGTATCCCACTGGAATTAACTCATCGTCGCCGTACATAAGCATGTCATCTTTAGTCCTTCTCAAGTACTTCAGAATGTGCTTAACAGGTATCCAGTGCTCTGGACCTGGATTGAATATCTACTAACCATGCCAATGGAAAATCAGATATCTGGTGTAGTGCATAACATCGCATACATGAGACTTTCCACTGTCGAAGCATAGGTAATTCTTGCCATACGATTCCTCTCCTCGTGTGACTTAGGACACTGGTCCTTAGAGAACGCTAAACCATGCCTGAAAGGTAACAAACCTTTCTTCAAATTATCCATTGAAAACCTAGTTAGCACCTTTTCGATATAACCAACTTGAGATATTCCCATTATCTTTTGCTTACGATCTCAAAAGAGCTTTATCCTAAGGAAATAGCTCGCCTCTCTTAGATCTTTCATATCAAAAATACGAACAAGCCAAACCTTAATCATTGACAATGCCGCTACATCATTGCCAATGAGTAGATTGTCGTAAACGTAAAGAACAAGAAAAGCCACCACTTTCCCTTCACACTTCTTATATACACAAGGCTCATCCAGATTATGTATAAAACCAAACGATTTAATCACTTGGTCAAAACGAATGTTCTAACTCCTGGATGCCTGCTTCAGCCCATAAATGGACTTTTGTAACTTGCATACCAAGGTACCTTTTCTGACTGCTACAAACCCTTCTGGTTGCGACATATAGATGTCCTCCTCAAGATTACAATTCAAGAATGTAGTCTTGACGTCTATCTGCCAGATCTCATAATTGAGACATGCAGTAATGAATAAGAGTATTTTGATGGACTTGAGCATGGCTACCGATGAGAAGTTTCCTCATAGTCAATGCCCCCCCTCTGAGTATAACCTTTCCCTATAAGCCTAGCCTTGAAGGTCTCAGCCTTTTCATCAGATCCTCTTTTCCTCTTGTAATCCCACTTACAGCCAATGGATTTGATATTGGTTAGAAGTTTTACAAGATCCCAGGCCTGATTAGAATGCATAGATTCTAATTCCGCTTTCATAGCTTTAACCCAATGAGCTGAGTCAACATCAGCCATTGCCTTTTCGTACATGGCAGGATCAGATTTAGATTCTATGAAGACAGTTTCAAAAACTTCTCCTAAGAACATGTATCTATCAGGCTGGCTGATAATCCTCCCACTATGACGAGGTACTGGTGCTAAAATGGGTGAAGAAGTGGTATTTTTTTTCTTACTTCGTTATCAAATGCGGTTAGGACTGAGGGCTCTCCTTCTATTTCTTTTAGATCTATCCTTCCCTTAGGTTTATGGTTCATGATATAATCATCCTCCAAGAAAGTAGCATTTGTACTAACAAACACTTTCTATTCTCTTGGATCATAAAAATACCATCCATAAGTACCCTTTGGATACCCTACAAAGTAACATACTTCCGATCTAGAATCCAACTAGCTCATCTTTCCTTTAAGCACATGTGCCGGACACCCCCATATCCAGAGATGTTGCAAAGAAGGCTTGCGCCCAATCCATATCTCCCGTGGTATTCTAGGAACATTTTGCTTAGTACTAGATTCAGTATGTCGCAGTGGTTTCCAAAGCATAACCCCAAAGGAATAATGGTAACTCGGAATAACTCATCATCAACCTAGTCATGTCTAAAAGTGTTCGGTTCCTTCTCTTTGCTACACCATTCTACTGAGGCGTACCAGATACAGTCAATTATGATAGAATCCTATTTTATACGAGGTGATCAATAAACTCATTAGAGAGGCACTTGCCACCACCATTAGATCGAATGTCCTTGATATGTGTTTCCAACTGCTTCTCCACTTCAGCCCTAAACTCTTTAAACATTGTAAAGGTTTCAGACTTGTGCTGCATTAGGTACACATATCCATATCTAGAGTGATCATCAGTAAATGTTATGAAATAATCATAACCACCCCGTACTATAATATTTATTGGTCCACACGCATCAGTATGAACTAATTCCAACAATGCATTGGTCATGTTGCCCTTTGTGGGAAAGGGCCTTTTGGTAATCTTATCCTCTGAACAAGACTCGCAGACTTCCATTGGTTTAAGAACTAAATTGCCTAAGACCCCTTCTTTGACTAGTCTGCTAATCCTATTTAGATTAATATGTCCAAGCATCATATGCCAAAGCCTTGTTGGATTAGTGAAAGCTTCCTTTCTTTTATATGGTACAGTTAACACTGAGTTATTAAGTTCTATACAAGAGTCTTTAGAAATATTGTGAGTAATCACATACAAGCCATTAGTTTTAATACTAGAACATATAAAAGAACGATTTCTTTTAATGACAACTTCTGTTCCAAAATGAAAAGAAAAATTTTTAGTTGAGAAATCTGAAGCAGAAATTAGATTATGTCTCATTAAAGGGAAGTAAAGTACATCTGATAAAGCTATTATCTTATTGTCCAAAAACTCTAAAACTACTACTCTTATAGCAACCGCGGACACGGTCGTGCTAGATCCTAGAGTCAGCATGATCTTTCCATCATTGCATTTCTTAGTTGATCTGAACCCTGCAATGAATTTTAGATATGGTTAGTCGCACCAGAATCAATGCACCAAGTGTTTGAAGTATCCGTTATAAAACTTACTTCAATCACATGTGATTCAATCATACCTTGAACTCTTGTAGCTAAGAATTCTGGACAGTTATTGTAATACCTTGTATTTTCAGTGATTATGTATATAATGTGATTCTATATACTTCCCTTGACTATACTTGAAGTTTCACCTTCAATCGATCGAAGTCATTTCAAGCGATCGAGTATTTTCAAGTTCAATCGATCAAACCCTATTCAAGCGATCGAAACCCTACTGACCTGAATTTATTATGTAGTCCCTACTTCAATCGATCGAACCCTGTTCAAGCGATCGAAATCCTACTGACCTGAATTTATTATATGGTCCCTACTTCAATCGATCAAACCCCTTTATCAAGCGATTAAACTAGCCGATCTGCTTTCGATTGATCGAACGAGTCTCAATCGACTAAACTTGTGATTATCAAAAATCCCAGTTTTTGCGCAAACATTGCCCCCTGTACCTTCATCTCCTCTATATATACATTGTGATCGTGTGTGTAGTGTGTTTGTTGAACCAAGAGCTTAAAGAGAAGGAGAGAGTAATTGTATATATATATACATCCATATAAATATATATATACACACACATATACTCATATATATATACACTCTGTGAGAGAGAGAGAGTGGGAGATACAGAAGAAGAGGAAGGAAAAGAAGAAGAGAAATAGAAGGCAGAGAAAGAGACAGAGATAGAGACAGAAAAGGAGAGAGAGACCACCATTGGAGGAGCTCAAGCTTGACACCTTGCCAAACATGCCCTTAGCAAGATTTGATGAGTTCTAAACTCACTTGGTACCCATTACATGTTGTTTTACAAGTTTTTGATGTGATTAATAGACCCAAACATGCCCCAATCATCTCTGGACGTTCACTGGTCAGAACCTCTGGAGAAGATAACTCTCGAGCGATTGAACTGGATCCAATTGATCGAAAGTTCAATCGATCGAAGTGACTTCGAGTGCTTGAACATTACTTTTCTCAATCGATTGAAATGGTTTCAATCGATCGAACCTTGCAGAACATGGATTGTTTCTTTTGTTTATTATATATAGGGTTCGATTATTTGATTCTCGATTCGAACTTCTAGACTGTAATTTTAGGTGGATCAGGGATAATGAAACAACAATGATTAGTATGGTTAAAGAATAACAGATTAACATGATGATGTTAGATGTTATGTGATTCATGTATGAGTTCGATATTCGTTCATTTCAATTAGAGTAATTAGGCCACATGGGACTTGTCTTATGTCGATGTTAGAACTGAACTTAAGTAGGTTTGGTAAGTTCTGGGAATTGTCTTGTGTCGATGTGAACTGGACTAAGTAGTCCTAAGAATAGACGGGATGATTCTTGGTATGCTCTTAAAAGCATGTGAGCTGTTAATATGCTTTTAAAAGGTAGTGAGCTGAGATTTCTAGTAGACGACAGAGTCATGGAAATAGATTGATATACGTTATTCGAAATGTTATGTCCCTATAATTCGGTGAGCTGTGCATATGTTCTTAAAAGCTAGGGACAGACCGACGTGGAGTCCATGATATACAGTGAGCTACGATTATGCTTTTTAAAGCGGTGGAAAAAATACGGGTATATCCCTAGAGTTGAACGATTGAGTCTGTTCATCTAATTAAGAGTGTGTTGAATATCATTTTTGAGTAACAAGACAACAAGGGTTGATTAACAACGCGGAGTAAAGGAGAAATATATTATTATAGTAGAACTTAACTCATGTCTTCATAATTTGTTTTACTTCTTATAGTTGGTACCTTATTAGTTTATATTCACTCAGCCCTTATTAAGCTGATGACCTTTATTTCCTGGACATTCTTCGTCCAGCCTATGCTATTTATGATTCTACAGGTAGCAATCAGTACAAGACAGCAACTATCCAGAGGAGGGCTATACCGAGGGTTTCTTGTTGAGGATTATTATGCCGAGGACTACCCCTACGCCAGTTCGGGAGTAAAAATAGATGCTTAGTTTTATAATTCTACTAAACTTTATTATGTTTACTTTAAATGGGTACTTAGGCTTATGTTGTCTCCAGATCAGTTAGGTTCATGAGGACCACTCTGATGTTTGTAATCGATAAAACTATTATTTTATATTCAGTTTGTTTACTGTTCCTATTTATAAGTTGGAATAGTACTGTGTGGTGTGGATAATTAGTGACTTTCACATGTCATTCCCTACGGACCCAAAAAGGAAATTTATTTTTCTCTACTTTTGCTGCTCCTGGGCGTGACAAGATTTTTGGTATCAGAGCTCTAGGTTGTGATACTTTTTCTACACCATCTGGTCCTAGTATTATAAGATCCCTGAGATGAGATATGTGTTTAAGATAAGTTCATCTTGCTGACGATAGATAGTTTCCTTTACAAGTTAGCATCATGGATCCAAATTCTATAAGTTTGTGACTGATGCATGTAGAGGACACATGATTAATGGGAATACTGTGGAGCCAGCTGACCCAGAGTTCTACCATGAGCACATAGGCCAGACAGCTAATTGATATCTGGAGGAGGATATATGGAAGGCTCTCTATATGACCGGGAAGACCCACCTACAGAGATGCGTATGGATGCTTATCATTCTGTGAGGATTGGTATGGATATTTTTCAAGAGATTTTATGGTTAGTCCAGAGTAAGCTGGAGATGGACGATATAGAGCTATAAGTTATCTTGGAGGGCCTATTGAGGCAGCACTAGCAGTAACACCACCGTCGCCAGTACCCGAGGTTCCTATTCCAGATTCGCTGGAGGCCGAGCCAATAGTAGATGCTGACGTAGAGGAAGATCTTGTAGAGTACATTGAGCCCATTGATGATGACGAGGAGCCAGAGGAGGCCCCAGAGGAGGACCTAGAGCTAGTTGATGATGATGTTATAGTTGGAGAGGATGATGCAATGATAGAGGGAGATGAGATTTTGGAGATAGCAGTAGGGATATTCCTGAGGTACAAGAGGTAGTCATACCAGAGATACTTGTTATTCTAGAGTTACTAGTAGGGCCTATATTATATATGGCAACGATTGCCAACATAGAAGCCGAGTGGGTAGCAGGGATGGTTGCGCAGCCAGATAGACTTCCGATAGGAAAGGCTGCATTAGTAGAAGCTATGGCTATAGTTAGGAATTCTGCCGAGATGATCGCCGACATCACCGAGCCAGCATTTGGTGTCGAGGATATGGATATTGTCGAGATGATCGTTGAGGAATGGGATATAGGAGTAGCAGTTGGAGGTCTTATTGTGCTAGTGGAGGCCAATCCACCTGTAGAGATGGGCATTGTATTAGATGATAAGGCACCCTTAGCAGGATCAGACACTGACGATTTTTGAGTCAGGATATAGAGAAGGTTTAGTTATTGTTAGTTTTATCAAGACATGTTGTCCACATTGACACGACTAAAAAGTTGGGCGCTCTTGTGCAACACCCAAGTGTAGGTGATCGTGCAAGTAATATAGTACTGGAAGTCCAGGTCGATCCCACAGGGAAGGTGTTAAACTAATTACTTAGATTAATCTCAAAAAGGGAAAATAAAATTCAATATTTTAAAGGAATGTGGAACACAAAGTCCTACAATTTATCAACTACTGAAGATAAGACAATTAAACTAAATTAAGCTAATTACCAACTAATTAATTAAAACAAAGATTCAAAGTGTGTTTTTCTTAATTAAAAAGGAATGTTGGGATTACACGAATCCACCGCAACCTAGCCATCCACCATGCAATTACATTGAAGCTCAATGGAGTACACTCTCTACAGTATTCTGTATTTCTCTTAGGATAAAGAATCCATAGTCCTTTCATGACCGGGACTATATCATCACAATGGAGTTTGAAATACACAAAAGCGGTTTAAAACAATAGTTTAGACTCTCACCTACAATGGTATTAGCATTGAGGGTGGTTTGCAAAATATATTGAAGAAAAATGCCTCAAGGCTTAAAGTTCACAGACTGTTTTGACAAACTGAGCGTTTTGGGACAATTTGATAACAATCCAATAAAACAGAATGTCTAGGAATACTGCATAGAATGTCCTCAAGAAAAAAAGGGTGCTCGATCGATCGACGCGCTTTCGATCGATCGAACATCTTCTTCCCTCGATCGATCGAACTAACTTCGATTGCTCGACAATGTCACTAGTCCGATCGATCAAACTAACTTCGATCGATCGAACACAGAAATTAATCTGCTACATGGCAGAGGCCTGAGATCACAGTTTCATCGTGATCTCCCAACCTGGGGACTACTCAGACATGGTCTGGAGTGTCACAGTGTTGTTTTTAATGTAAAGGTTCATTAAGGATGCGTTTGTTTGCGTTTTAAACATGAAAATTATGTAAACTAATGCTGTAACTCTATTTGGCATGCAAACTTTAAATCTAATAGATTATACTACTCTAAACTACTAACAGAATGTAAATAAAACAATACTAAGTAACCTGGAATGAAAATCTTGTATTAAACTATGAGAATAACAATCCACAAGCAATATCCAATCTCCAAGACCTACAAAAACACATACAACCTTTATCACTCTCTCTAAAACTGAAGGAAACAATGTGGGCGTCCCTCAGGACGTACATAATACAAATATATATACTTAAAACCTAATGCTAGGGTTAAAAACCCGCTTCTGCTGCGTGCCCATATATTCTGATAAAAGCCATGTTCGATCGATCGAACACGTCTCGATCGATTGAACTTCTGGGTCTTTGATCGCTTGAGCTTCTCTCGATCGATCGAACATTTGATCGATCGAATGGTCTTGAATCGATCGAGCTTTGTATTTCAGCTTTTAATTGTCTTCCTTAGAATCCAGCACTTCCTTTTATCGTTATCTTTCAATTCTTCACACAGCAACTGTAGTCTGCACAAAATACAGCTAAAACACACAACTTATCATAGTTTAATCAAATTGTGTATAAACTGACATTATAATTCAAATTGCAGGAAAATGAAGGAATTGTAAACTAAATTAATACATTTTCTTCTTTTAGCGCGGTTGTATTTTACAAATACCCCCGCTTGTCACAACCCCCAACTAGCGAGTTGCTAGTCCCTAGCAATAGAGCGAAAATAAAAACAAGCTACACTATGATTGTAACAGAAAAAACTAAAATAACTAAATCCAGATTAGCTAAACTAAAATAGCAAGAAAGAAAACTAACTCACTTTCGTAGGGATTGCAGTTGCATTTAGCAAATGCAACAAGCCGTTAAACCCCTAGGTTCCCCCTAGTAGACGAGTGTTGTCTCGTGAGGGTTTGCAGTGAATATACCCACAAAATTCTCCGATTTTAAGCTCAAAAAGATATAGAATATCTTTTACCATTCCCTTTTATTCATCTATTAATTTAGCTCTACAAAACACATCATCCTCATTCAAACCATGAAAGAAATACACATGCTCCTCATGTCACCAAGATAAAAAAATAACATAAACGTCACACCCATGTATCCGTGTGTGTGTGTGAAATTAACAGCTATACATCAACTTTATTTAGAGTTGTTTAGACAATCACACTCTCAGAACTTGTAGCTTCAACTCAAGTCTTACATAGTTATTACACTTAAAAATGAACATCTCACAGAAACTTGGCTAATAATGATCACACATGGTATGAAAGCTTTCATAGGAGTGATTTTTTGGATACTAATGCTTTCATACTCGACTCTATAAAAGACGGACATTTAGAGTGTATAGTCTCACGAAAGGAATACTACTTACTAGAGGAGCGAAATACCGTGGATAACTCAAATTACAATTTCATGTTTAAACTACGTTGTTGTGAATCATTAAGGCTTTGACTTTTTGGTTTTTTATTTAGTAGGGTAGAAATTATAGGGGTAAGAAGTTGCACTTTTTCAGCATGTGGCTGTGTTCAGTAATTTCTTCACTCTATTCCAACCATCCTCTCCATACATATAAGTATATATATCATCATTCATTTTTTTTTATTTTTTTTTACTTTAACCTCTTCTCCTTTTTCCTTATATATATATATATATATATAGCCCTTCTCACCACTATTCCCTCCTCATACTTCAACAATTTATTCACATTGAGTGTGCAAAGGGGTATATGGAGGTCAAGGTATGAAAATAGGGATTTAGAATTTCATAATGGATTCGGCACTATTTACTAGGTGTGGGGTTAAGAACAACACATATTTACAGATGTCAATATAGGTAAATGGAGAAGGTAAGGACCAAATACGATGGCTTAAATCATTTTCCCAACTTCTTAATCTTTACATGTCAATGTTCATTGAGTTTAGTTGGTAAATCCTGAACGTTCTCCTCTACTAAGAAGCCAAAATGAGAGAATTCGAGACTATTTAACAAATTTAATCGGTATATTCAAGAAAAACAATTCAAATTTTAATCTGATAATTCTCTCAGAATTGAAGATTGGATTCAAAAGCTCACTAAGGGTAACTAGTTTTCACTACTTCATTCTTTAAAGCACAAAAGTCGTATTAACTCTTATTTTAAGTTTTCTGCATAGCTATTAATACGTGCAAATGATTTGGATACAAGAATGATCAACATATGCTTTCATCCTAGAGAAACTAGAAAAACGCATGAACTTAATTCATAAAAGGATGAGAACAAAATGATTGTGTCATTGTTCGATAATAGCTAAATAGAAGTGAATAATCAAAATTATTCTACCAATTTAATTCAAAAACTTACTTAATTGTTTGAAAATTTTGCAAAGTTGTTGAATGTGAATTTTTTTTTCTTTACTTTAGTTGCTAGTGGAAATTGTATGACATACGCAATAGATAGAATGGTCCAGATTGCTACGAGCTAATGTGCACAGGTGATTATCTATCTACATCCCACCCCCAACTGAAAATTGCAATGTCCTCAGTAGGCGATTTTCAAAAATAGATAGAGAGATATCACCTGTTATATATCATCATAAGAATGGCAACTGTAACAACCTGTACAGAGAGCATACAAACTCCAAGCAGCAGAGATCAAAAGAATATGAAATATAGAACATGTGATCCATGCTTAGAACGGAACTAATCACTGGAAATATAATAAAGTGAAAGAACAAAACAGTGATAAAATGCACCATGCAACTAAAATATAAAATATACAAAGCAACCAACAATACAAAATATCCCAACGGTATCCAAAAATATATCTAATTAACAAACCAACACATCCAACTCCAACCACAAGGACCAAAATATAACAACAATCAACAACACCCATCCCCCAGAAACTAGACATCATCGGCGACGTCCGATAATATCTCGATAAAAACATCAGGAGCATCCTCGCCGCCCCCCTCAGCAACAGTCGGTGTTGCTGGGTTACTCGTAGTCGTGGCAGCTGGAATAGATAAAGATGTGTCGGCCATGACAAGAGGAGGTGGAAGTGGTATCTCCATAGCAGGCGGTGACACCGATGATGTAGAAGCTGTAGGATCAGTCTGGGAAGATGGATCGGCAGATGATGGATGGTGGAACAGCAGATGTAGTAGGTGGGACGGTGGAAGTGGTAGGAGCAGCAGTAGGTGGATCGCTGAGTGGTGCAGAAGCAGCATTAACTGCCTTGTCGACTCTGATCTGTATCAAGATCGCCTCCAGCAGAGTAGTCATCTGATCCACCTTACCCTCAAGTCTAATCCTGGCCTCTCTCTCCTCCAATAACAACTCATGAATAGTCGGGAGAGGTGCAGAAAATGACTCTCCCTGGGTACGAGCCTGAGACCTCTGTCTCAACTCAAATCTCGCCACCTCTTCCAAAGGATCATCCTCCTCTTCAGAATCACGCTCCTCAGCCTCTGTGGGCGTCCCAGAAGTAGCACCCTCAGTATCGGTGCCTCCTCCTCTCCTCATCTTCTCTCCAACTTTCGCCTTGCCTTTGCCCCGCCTCTTCCTCTTTTGTGCCTCTAACCGGCGGGAAGCAGTGTCGCCAAAACGGCTGTGAGACTGAGCAGTCATATCATCCGCCAAAGGAAGTAACCCCGCCTGCTCAATAACCCTGTGAATCACCCAAGCACCCTTCAGGTGCTTCTTGGCCTGGATGTAGCGAGTGGGGTGCCTCATGAAATCAATGTAGAGGCGAGGCAAACAGATAGGCTGCCGTATCCCAATCACATATAAAACCCGGGCATACCACGCTGCAATCTTCTCCCGATACGATGTCACTAAGAGGCAATTACTGAGGGCGAGGGGCAGCATATGATAATTATCTGTAAGGAAGACATCAAGAATAAGAGCCTCGCCATCCCAGCTCGGAAGAGCACCCCCAGTGAACTCTTTGATAATAATGGTCGGGGAGAGCAGCAATGTGTCGGGGCGATGCAGACAAACACAATCAGGTACCTCGGGTACCCCAATAGCAGCAGAGATGGTGACCGGACTAAAAATAATATCCCGACCACGGAAGAAAGAACGGAGAGTGAACGGAGAAACTGGATCCCTGATCATCGTAGCACACGCCTCCCGGATCCAGGATAGATTAACGAGCTTAGGCTGAGAGAAGAGCGTGTACTATTGTGGCATGGCACGTATCCGTGCAAGATACCTAGGAGTAGCCAGCCATGCCGTCTCTAGGTCGCTCAAGCATGACCTTGCGCGACTGGAAATATCTGGTGAACCATACCCGGTCTTCGTCGTTTCTGAACCCGTGCTCGGGTATAGGGTCGGGTATGGCTAGGTCAAATGGCTTGGCTTTGTGATACCCAGTGATAGGGTTCATTGTTTAGCCCTATAACATAAGAGAGAAACAAAGAAACATTAAAAATAGGGAAACCAGAAAAAGAAATGAAACTGTCATACTTCGATCGATCGAAGGTTGTTTGATCGATCGAGAATATTGCAGGTTCGATCGCTCGAGAATGTTCGATCGATCGAACGGATGATGGGTTCAATCGCTCGAAACCAGTTCGATCGATCAAACACAGCGAAGTGGCAGTTTCGTCGATTGAGAACGGGAAGAGCCCGAAAACAACAAATACATAAAGAAGACTAAGAAAATGAGTTAACTAACCAATGGGGGCACCCCCATACAAATATGAAATGGAAAGAAAAAGGAGGGGGTTCTCGGGGTCTCACCTCGAGATACGCGCTAGGTAGAGGGTGCCGGCGATGCCACTGATGATTTGGAGGGACCAGGAGCTCCTTAATTGATGTGGTTTAAAGTTAGGGGAGGCCAAAATCATTGGAGCCTCTTCTGTCCTCGATCGCTTGAGGTTATGAGAGAGATAGAGCGGTTGTTGAAAAATTCCGAACGACGCTTCGTTTAGAAACAGGCTTCGATCGATCGAGAAGGTTTGATCGATCGAATTACCGATCGATTGAGTCCTCCTCAAGCGCTCGAGGTTATGATACTCTCGATCGATCGAGATATGTTCGGTCGATCGAATATAGAAATTCTACAATATCCCTGAATTGAGAAATTACGCACCCCCAACTGACTAACATTGTCCTGGACATACAGAATAGTGATAAGACAGTGCATAGACAAGACATGTAAGCCAAAAACATCACCCACAAAGTAGAAAATTGCAAATTTATATAAATAAATCTTTATAATAGCATCCATTCGCAACAATATTGCCCCCACATGGTATTTGCAACCTTATTGGAAAAGAAAACTGAAATAAAGTTGAAAATAACAAAACTTTGTCTAAGAATACACTCCAATTGATGAAAGAAATCTAAAATGACAAAAAACAATTGGAGTGAAACACTATTCTTCAAGTATGAAGATTTCGTCTTCCACAACCTCTTGCACTGCCGGAACTTCAAATGTAGAGTCTGAAATTGATGATTCCCTTTCCCAGAACAAGCAGAAAGCAGCGAGGACATCATTGAGCAAGTCTGAACTCTCGAAGGAATTGATTCCACCGACAACAGGGGATCCGGATGGAGACAAGGATAACGGAGTGAAATTGTGCATCGGATGTTCCTCTTGTGGCAGAGTACCAGGGGACCTTATATATGGTCCAACACCATAAAAGAGTTGATGTGGAAGGTACAACGGCGGAAATGGTGGATTCATAGTGATATTCCTGACAAAGGGAAACAAAAACGAAACGGAGAAAATAAATTAACTAGAGCAAAAGAAGAAACAAATAGGAAAAATAAATAAATAAAGCAAAACGAAAAGAAAAAGAAAGGAATGTGACTCAGAGTTAACCTCACTATTGGCCGGATATTCCCAGGTGCACTAGCAGGTAAAGGGCATTGAAACCTGAACAACAAGTAACTTAAATACTCATAGATGTAGGGAACCACATAGATGACCATGAAGTCGTCAACATATGTGAAAACAGCATTGTGGCGTTCGGGCACCACATCTTGTAAGTCCTCTTCTTCCCATGGCTCCCACATTGAGTCATTTTCCCACTGGTCCATCAAAGCGTCATTGACTTCCCACACAACATATCCCTCAGGTTCTCCCTCCTCTTCAGGGAGTTCCATGTGCGCAAATGGGTTGAGCTGGAGGAGAATAGGATCGTATGGGATGTATCCGTGGGTTAAGTCAGCAATGTCGTCGGCTCCTGGCCCTTGGTATGGAGATAAGCAGAATGCTATTTCATCAGCAGTCCACGGTGAGTTCTGATATTCTGAATCAGCCCATGACCCTATCGAGTGAACATCGTCATCTTTCATGGTGAATAGCCTGCACGAGATAAAATTGGAATAGCAGATTACGATCAAGATCACACTCAAAAAGGAAAAGATAAACAACAGAACAAAACAAAACGAGAAACCGCAAAAGAAAAAAAAAAGTACAACAACATTGATAAAACGCACTTGAGCGTTCTAGGTTGAAGCATAGGCGGGCTCATCCAGTTGGATGTGCTCGAACTCGGGTTGGAAATCCTCTAAGAACGGTTTCAATCTTTGGCCATTGACCTTGAAACTGCCATCGTTCTTAGGATTAAATACCTCAACGGCCCCATGTGGAAAGACAAATTTGACTATAAAGGGTTCTGTCTACCGAGATCGGAGTTTTCCTGGGAAGAGATGAAGGCGCGAATCGTATAGTAAAACTTTCTGTCCAGGCTCGAAAGATTTTTGAAAAATCGTTCTGTCGTGGCGAGCCTTCAACCGTTCCTTGTGGAGTTTGGCATTGTCATATGCAACTCGTCGAATTTCTTCCAGTTCTGCCAACTGCAGTTTCTGGAGATGTCCTCCCTCTTTAATGTCGAAGTTTAATGAGCATGTTGCACAATATGCTTTATGCTCAATTTCAACGGGAAGATGACATGCCTTACCATACACCAGCCTATATGGAGACATTCCCAGATTTGTCTTGTAAGCAGTACGGTACGCCCAAAGAGCATCAGTCATTTTATAGGCCCAGTCTTTTCTGTTGAAACTAACCGTCTTCTCTAAT
Organism: Hydrangea macrophylla; assembly: GCA_033977485.1. Classification (NCBI taxonomy): domain Eukaryota; kingdom Viridiplantae; phylum Streptophyta; class Magnoliopsida; order Cornales; family Hydrangeaceae; genus Hydrangea; species Hydrangea macrophylla. The sequence continues at coordinate 9,069,771 of CM066986.1, forward strand.
ATGTGCTTGATTTCATGGTTAGCTAACTCTGCCTGCCCATTTGTTTGTGGGTGGTAAGCTAGAGCGATCTTATGGTGTACCCCATATTTCTTGAGTAGTGCTTCCAAAGGCCTATTGCAGAAATGCTTACCTTGGTCACTTATTAAGGCTTTCGGGGTTCCGAAATGCGATAAGATATTTTCCTTAAGAAAGGACATTACCGTTTTATGATCATTGCGTTTCGTCGGTATCGCTTCTACCCATTTTGATATATATTCCACAGCAAGGAGTATATATTCACAGTTATTAGATTTAGGAAATGGGCCCATGAAGTCTATGCCCCAACAATCGAATATTTCAATTGTGATGAAGGGAGTTAAGGGCATAGAATTTCTTTTTGAAATGGTCCCTAGCTTTTGACAGCGTTGGCATGATTTGCAGAAGGAATAGGTGTCCTTAAATATGGTGGGCCAATAAAATCCGCTATGTAGAACTTTTTGTGCGGTCTTCTGGGAAGAAAAATGGCCACCGCAGGCTTCAGAGTGGCATGGGCTAAAATTACGGTTATGTCCTCATTCGGGACGTAACGCCTGATGACCTGATCAGCACAATACTTAAATAAGTATGGGTCATCGAAAAAGAAATTGCGCGCGAAAGAAAGGAACCTTTTTTTATCCTTATTTGACCAATGGGTCGGGGTCTCTTCTGTAACGAGGTAATTTATTATATCTGCGTACCAAGGCACGTGGGAGACAGCCATCAGTTGTTCATCTGGGAATTCATCTTTTATAGGTACAGGCTCAGTGTTGTCCATGAATGTCAACCGAGATAAATGGTCGGCGACCACATTCTCTACTCCCTTTTTATCCTTGATAGTGATATCGAATTCCTGGAGTAGGAGTATCCAGTGGATAAGCCTCTGTTTCGCGTCTTTCTTAGATAGCAGGTACTTGAGGGCCGAGTGGTCTGTAAAATAGACTATTGGGGACCCTATCAGATAAGACCTGAATTTGTCCAGCGCGAAGACTATTGCCAATAACTCTTTCTCAGTAGTTGTATAATTCATTTGAGTTTCGGTCAGTGTTCAGCAGGCATAATAGATTACATAAGGCTTGTTGTCCTTCCTCTGTCCTAGAACTGCGCCAATGGCGTAGTCACTAGCATCGCATATTAACTCGAACGGCAAACTCCAATCAGGTGCATGTATTATCGGTGCAGAGGTAAGGAGATCTTTTAGTGCATCAAAAGATATTTGACAATTTTTCGACCATTCAAAAGGTGCATCTTTGACTAGGAGTTGGCACAGTGGTCGTGAGATGGCACTAAAATTTTGGATAAAGCGTCGATAGAATCCAGCATGTCCTAGAAAAGATCGGATGTCTCTAACTGTACGAGGGACAGGTAAATTTGCAATTATATCTATTTTTGCTTTATCCACTTGGATACCGTTATCAGAGATAATGTGGCTGAGGACAATTCCTTTGGTCACCATGAAGTGATACTTTTCTCAGTTTAGTACTAGGTGTTTGTCCTCGCATCGCGCTAACACATTCTCTAGGTTTTCTAGGCAGTTATCAAAATTATGGCCAAAAACTGAGAAGTCGTCCATAAAAACCTCGAGTGTCTGTTCAACCATATCACTGAATATGCTTAACATGCACCGCTGAAAGGTAGCAGGTGCATTGCATAAGCCAAAAGGCATATGGCGGTAGGCGAATGTGCCGAACGGGCAAGTGAAAGTTGTTTTCTCTTGATCTTCAAGAGCTATTTCGATTTGGTTATAGCCACTATATCCGTCCAAGAAGCAATAAAATTTATGACCCGCCACTCTTTCTAGCATTTGATCCATAAATGGCAATGGAAAATGGTGTTTCCGGGTCACAGTATTTAACTTTCGGTAATCAATACACATCCGCCATCTAGTGGGGATGCGTGTTGGTACTAACTCGCCATCTTTGTTTGGGATAAGTGTTATACCAGCCTTTTTGGGCACCACTTGGGTTGGACTAACCCAAGAGCTGTCAGAAATAGGATATATTATCCCAATATCTAGAAGTTTTAAGACTTCTTTTTCACTACTTCTTGCATATTAGGATTCAGACGCCTCTGCATTTGTCGCGACGGTTTAGCGTCTTCCTCCAGATAAATATTATGGGTGCAAATAGATGGACTTATGCCTTTGAGGTCAGCAATAGTCCATCCCAATGCTCCCTTGTGCATTTTGAGCATTTGAATCAACTTATCCTCTTATTCTAGAGTCAATGTGGATAAGATTATCACAGGATAAGTCTTTTCAGTTCCTAGAAAAGCGTATTTGAGCTCTTTTGGAAGCTCCTTTAATTCTAAATCAGGAAACTGAAAGTTCAAAGGCATAGTTAACTTTGTTTTCGGAGGTAAGGGTTTATATGGTGTGACCCACATGCATTCCTCTCTATCTTCCTCTTTTGTTTCCATCATGAGGCAGGCATGATTTAGGACAGTGTCCAATGGGGTAGAATCGTTAGGTTGATAAGTAGCGTCGAATTGTGACACAACTACCTCCAAAGGATCTTTGTAATCTACAAAATCAGCCTCCTCTTCGATGACCGTTTCAATGAAGTTAACTTCTTCTTCATCCTCGTATTCTTCAGGTCGGGGATTTGAAAAAATCTTGACATTTAAGGTCATGTTCCTGAATACAATGGTCATAATACCACTTCTTATTTTGATTGTGGTATCGATGGTGCTGAGGAATGGACGTCCAAAAATCACCGGAATTTGGGAACATGGGTTAGACACAGGTTTAGTGTCTAGAATCACAAAATCGACCAGGAAGACAAATGTATCAATCTGTACCAAAACGTCTTCCAGTATTGCGACACAGGCATGTTTCTTTACACTTTGCCTCCTTTTGACCATGCATAAGTCCTTCAGATACTTAGCATAGGCTGGCACTTATTTGGTTGCATTGAGGAATGGGAGATTGATTTTAACTTGTTTGAACATTTCCAAGAACTCCTGATTCTTTGCCTCGTGTTGGGGCTTCTTGAGCCTTTGAGGGTAAGGCGCAGGGAAAGGGCATTTAGGTAATTCGTCAGTGACAGGTTCCTTTCCAGGCCTTCTCTCAGCTTCTTCTACTTCTTTAGGAGCGTGCTTATTTGGTGCTAATGGTTTGTCATTAGTGGATGACTCGTCTACTTGAGTAGATGGTTTGCTCCTAGTCACCACTTCCTCCTCTTCATACTCCTCGGGAGTAGAATGAGGCATGTTTTGCCCTATGACTTTGCCGCTTCTTAATGTAGTCAAGGCTTTTGCCTGTTCATAAATAGGAGGGCCATTGTTGTATCCCTTAGGGTTTTGAAGTGGTTGAGTAGGAAATGTTCCACTCGACCCCTCTTGACGTGCATCCATCCTCTCTAATGTCGCGGACATTTTACTCATCATTTGAATTAACTGTTGTGTTAAATTCGCGTTAGAGAGTGGATCTTCCTCTTGCACCTTCTTGTGAGGTGGCACATAGACATTTGCTTATTGATGATGTGAGGGTTGAGCATTGTTGTAGTTATGTACTCTATTTTGCTGGAATGGCTGGGACTGCCTGTTGTATTGCCCTTGATATTGATTATTGTTATTATAGGGCTGTTGTTGTTGAAATTGGTTTTGGGTCCCAGCATTGTTTTTCCAATCAAACCTGGGGTGATTCCATCTATTGTTATTATTTTGCGTGTTGTAATTATTGTAGGAATTCCCCGCCCCCATATACCCTTGCATGGCATTCATTTCCATGGGGGGTTGTTCTTGAAAATACGGCACATTGGGACAATATTGAGTAGCATGTCCCAGCATGTTGCATGTGCTGCATGGTTCTTCAGGCAAAAACTGCCTAGAACTCTCTCCTTTCATCCCTGATTCTTCTACTTTCTTTGCTAGTTCTTCGTATTTATTCATCAGATGATCCTCACTTTTTAGTTGATATAAACTTTTCTCTTCTACACAGGATATTTGTGAGCGTGGGATATCATCTGAATTTGACCACTCATGGGCGTGTTCAGCTAGCCACTCAAAATGAGCTTCAGCTTCCTCCGTGTTTTTGCGAAGAAATGGCCCTGAACTCATGGTCTCGACCAATTTCTTAGTTTCGCCATTTAATCCTCCATCAAAGTAGCTAATGGTTCGCCATTTCTCGTACCCGTGATGTGGGCATGAGAGTAGCAAATCCTTGAAACGTTCCAAAGTTTGGGTGAATGTTTCATTGCTCTTTTGTTTGTAAGAATTTATTTGTCGTTTAAGTTCAGTGGTCATGCGAGGTGGAAAGAATTTCTTCAGGAAAGCAGTGTTCATCGCATGCCAGGTATAGATGGAGTTTGGCTTCAAGGTGACTAACCACGCTTTTGCTTTATCCTTCAGAGTGAAAGGAAATAGCATTAGACGTGTTACATCTATAGGACAATTCTGTGATAAAGTTTTACAAACATCCTCAAAGTCCTTGACATGTAGATATGCCTTCTCGGTCTCCATTCCATGAAAGGTAGGAAGGAGTTGAATCATTCCATTGTGAAATTGGAATTCGCCTACATGAGGTGGAATGAGAATACAAGACGGCATAGGTGCATGTTCGGGTATCATGAGATCACACAAAGGACGCAGTGAATCGTCAATTGGTATGACCACATTATCACCGTTTTCGCTTTGATTATCAGCCATTGAATCGATCGGTGTAACTATGGGGTTCATAGAACTAGAGGAACTGGATGAATAGAATGGATATCCGTAAATTCCTTCGATTGAATTATCGGACATAAAGGGAAAGATCCTAAGAAATTTTTAATCTAAAGAACAAAAGAAAAAGAAAAACAGAAAAAAGATAAGGAAAGATTGAGGTAATCGAAGCGTTAGCTTGTCGCCTTCCCCGGCAACGGCGCCAAAAACTTGACACGACTAAAAAGTTTTGCGCTCTTGTGCAACACCCAAGTGTAGGTGATCGTGCAAGTAATATAGTACTGGAAGTCCAGGTCGATCCCACAGGGAAGGTGTTAAACTAATTACTTAGATTAATCTCAAAAAGGGAATATAAAATTCAATATTTTAAAGGAATGTAGAGCACAAAGTCCTACAATTTATCAACTACTAAAGATAAGACAATTAAACTAAATTAAACTAATTACCAACTAATTAATTAAAACAAATATTCAAAGTGTGTTTTTCTTAATTAAAAAGGAATGTTGGGATTACACGAATCCACCGCAACCTAGCCATCCACCATGCAATTACATTGAAGCTCAATGGAGTACACTCTCTACAGTATTCTGTATTTCTCTTAGGATAAAGAATCCATAGTCCTTTCATGATCGGGACTATATCATCACAATGGAGTTTGAAATACACAAAAGCGGTTTAAAACAATAGTTTAGACTCTCAGCTACAATGGTATTAGCATTGAGGGTGGTTTGCAAAATATATTGAAGAAAAATGCCTCAAGGCTTAAAGTTCACAGACTGTTTTGACAAACTTAGCGTTTTGGGACAATTTGATAACAATCCAGTAAAACAGAAAGTCTAGGAATACTGCATAGAATGTACTCAAGAAAAAAAGGGTGCTCGATCGATCGACGCGCTTTCGATCGATCGAACATCTTCTTCCCTCGATCGATCGAACTGACTTCGATCGCTCGACAATGTCTCTGGTCCAATCGATCGATCGAACACAGAAATTTATCTACTACATGGCAGAGGCCTGAGATCACGGTTTCATCGTGATCTCCCAACCTGGGGACTACTCAGACATGGCCTGGAGTGTCACAGTGTTGTTTTTAACGTAAAGGTTCATTAAGGATGCGTTTGTTTGCGTTTTAAACATGAAAATTATGTAAACTAATGGTATAACTCTATTTGGCATGCAAACTTTAAATCTAACAGATTATACTACTCTAAACTACTAACAGAATGTAAATAAAACAATACTAAGTAACCTGGAATGAAAATCTTGTATTAAACTATGAGAATAACAATCCACAAGCAATATCCAATCTCCAAGACCTACAAAAACACATACAACCTTTATCTCTCTCTCTAAAACTGAAGGAAACAATGTGGGCGTCCCTCAGGACGTACATAATACAAATATATATACTTAAAACCTAATGCTAGGGTTAAAAATCCGCTTCTGCTACGTGCGCGTATATTCTGATAAAAGCCATGTTCGATTGATCGAACACGTCTCGATCGATTGAGCTTCTCTCGATCGATCAAACATTCGATCAATCGAATGGTCTTCAATCGATCGAGCTCTGTATTTCAGCTTTTAATTGTCTTCCTTAGAATCTAGCACTTCCTTTTATCGTTATCTTTCAATTCTTCACACAGCAACTGTAGTCTACACAAAATATAGCTAAAACACACAACTTATCATAGTTTAATCAAATTGTGTATAAACTGGCATTATAATTCAAATTACAGATAAATGAAGGAATTGTACACTAAATCAATACATTTTCTTCTTTTAGCGCGATTGTATTTTACAAATACCCCCGCTTGTCACACATCATTTTGGGAGCTTGAGAGAAAGCCATTTGACCATAGCTTTGTATAGATATTATCACTAGTAGTAGCATTGTAAATAGCTGAACTTAGCACTATTTTAGCCTATGTCCCATATAGTACACAATTTGACTAGTGTGTACTATACGGTACATCTTTTGATATATATATATATATGAGTAGTACTTTTGATATGATGATTGATGTTGCTACGAATCGATATATGCTGTTTAGTAGAACTGCTAGTTCTTCTTGCCGTTTATCGCTATATCTTGATTTCATTTCTCTGAGAAGACTTTCAGCTAATCAATATGCCTCTTATAGGTACAAGTCCCTAATACACTATGGTAGGACCTTTGAGAAATCATCAAGCACGAATTGGAGCATGTATTCTAGAGGGAATGGACCCATCTAGAGTCTTTGAAGCTTTTATGTAGATGATGGAACATGTAGGCGATACCAACAACCATGCTACAAATCAATGACTTGTCCAACCCCCAGTTATACCATTTCAGCAAAGACAAATCGAAGATAAATTACTAGCACATTTTCGTGGACTGCGACCAAAAAAGTTCTATGGGTTAATAAAACCATGGAAAGTTGAACATAGGATAAGAGAGATAGAATTGATCTTTGAAGCATTAGAATGTAGCGAACAGGAAAAGCGCCATCTTGCTATGTTCCAGCTCACCTATGCCACCACAGATTGATGGGAGGCTGAGCGAGCCACTATAGGGATGAACTCTGCAAGGATGATGCCTTAGGAAACATTCAAAGGAAGATTTTTAGAGAAGTAGATTTTTAGAGAAGTACTCTAGAAGATGAAAAAGACCAATAAGAGAAGAATTTATGACCCTAGTTCAAGGAGATTGGACAGTAAAGGAGTATACCACCCAATTTGAGTGATTGTCTCAATTCTCTCAATATATGATTGATACACCACAGAAGAAGATTAAGAGGTTCCATCAAGGACTAAACCCCCATCTTCGCCATATGATGATTGGTCACCTAAACCAGAGTTTTGAAGGACTGGTCAGACTTATTGTAAGTTTGGAGAAAGATGTGTATCCAGTACAACGACCGCAGACGAATCGACCCCAACTATCGAGAAATTTTTAGCAGAGGAATTTCCAGACCCAGTCGCCAAGGAATACCCAAGGGTAGAGACTTCAGGGAAATTTTCAAGGCAACAAGAAAATCTGGGAAGGAACCAGCAAGCCCCAACACAGTTATCTTTAACCCCACCGTATCAACAACGAGGACCACCACCTCAAGCACTGCTTACAGCTCCTCCACCAAAATGACGGAGGTTGTTTTAACTGTGGGAATCCAGGACATATTTCTAGAAACTCCATCACCCCTAGAATTAATCGCAGGCCGGACATTGTCTACTGTAACTGCAACAAGCCGAGGCACTTGAACAGGGATTGTCGTGCATCACGAGGAGGACACTATGGGGCCCCAGTTTAGGGAATATAAGGAACCCTATATCAGACTCGAATAAATACCATAATCCAGGAGAAGCGGGCTTAACGCTGTTGAACAGCATCATCTGGAAGGTACACTTGTACTCTTTTATAGTCAAGTTAAAGCTTTATTCGATACTAGAGCTGCACATTCATTTATTGTTGTTAAAATTGGGCGTTAGTTAGGTTTAGAACCCAGACACTTGAGCCAGCACTTAATGTTGTGTCACCATTGGGAGTGACTGTTAAGTTGGGTAAAGTATGTAAAGATTGCCCATTGACCTTGGGAGATAGTAATCTTCCTACTGACTTAGTAGTTTTATCGATGTCAGAGTTTGACATTATCCTAGGGATGGATAGGTTTACTAAGTATGATGTCAATTTAGACTACCCTACTAGGACGATTGTATTTCCAACACTAAAATGTCTGATGATAAGATTTTAGTGTCAGTCAACAAGCGACATATTTCTAACAAGTGGTTTAGCTGCAATCGGGAGTACGAGTATGAAACTCATGATGAATCAGATTCCTACCATACAAAACTGTCAGGATGTATTCCAAGATATTAAAGGACCTCCACCAAAAAGAAAAATAGACTTCTATATGGAACTAGTACCTGGCACATTACCGATATGTAAGACTCAATATCGGATGGCGCCAACTAAGATGTTGGAACTACAGAAGCAAGTTCAAGAACTTGAAGATTTAGGATTTGTTCACCCGAGTACGTCACCTTGAGGAGCACCGATTCTGTGTGTAAAGAAGGACGGAATACTTCAACTCTACATAGACTCTAGGGAGTTGAATAAGGTTATGATCAAGAGATGAACTATTCGACCAGTTACAAGGATCAAGGATCTTTTCTAAGATCGATCTGTATTTGGGATATCATCAACTATTGGTTCAACCAGAGGATGTATCGAAGACTGTATTTCGGACAAGATACGGGCATTATGAGTTTCTAGTTATGCCTTTGGATTGACGAATGCGCTAGTAGTATTCATGGACTTGATGAAAAGAGTATTCACACCATATATGGATCAATTCATTATAGTGTTCATCGACTACATCTTGGTCTACTCAAAGACGGAGAAGGATCACAAGGAACACTTACAGATTGCCTTACAAATGCTTCGAGATAGCAAGTTGCATGCAAAGTTCAGCAAGTGTGAATTTTGGCTACAGGAGGTCAAATTCTTGGGACAAGTTATATCTCAGGACAGTATCTCAGTGGACTCATCTAAGATTGATGTAGTCTTAAGCTAGAATAGACCAACTAATGCGACAAAGGTTAGATGTTTTCTTGGTTTAACCGAATACTATCGGATATTTGTCGAAGGATTCTCCAAGATTGTAGGACCTTTGACGAATTTAACAAGAAAGAGATAAAGTATGAATGGATAGACAAACATGAGGGAGCATTTCAGAGGTTAAAGGAAAAATTGACTTCTGCACCAATACTCGCAATACCTAAGAGTGGAGAAAGGTATGTGGTCTATAGTGATGCATCGCACCAGGGATCGGGTTGTGTGGTTATGCAGGATGGGAATGTCTTTGCATATGGATCAAGACAATTGAAGGTACATGAGAAGAATTATCAGCCGCATGATCTGGAATTGGAAGCAATAGTGTTTGCATTGAAGATCTGGAGACACTATCTTTATGGAGAAAGGTTTGATCTATTTTTCGACCATAAGAGCTTGAAGTATTTGCTCTCTCCGAAGGAGTTGAACATACGACAACAAAGATGGATGGAGTTACTTAAGGACTATGACTTTTCATTGCAATACCATCCAAGTAAAACAAATTTCGTACCCGATGCTTCGAGTCATAGACCTTGACTAGTAATCGCTGCATTATTAATACGATAATGGCAAGCATTGGAAGTTTTAGCTGAATTTGATCTTCAGCCAATGGAAACAATAGAAGGACAACTTCTAGGATGCCTTATGGTACAGCCAACTTTGATCAGCAGTATCATAGAAGCTCAGTAGACAATGAAAGATTTAAAGTTATGGTTCACATAGTTATCAGTGAAAGAATCAGAGGTTTTGAATATTAGTACAGTCAGAGCCTTACGATGTAAAGGTAGACTTTGTGTACTTGACGGAAAAAATCTCCAAAAAGAAATATTAGATGAAGTACAAAAGTCGCAGATGAGGATTCATCCACGAGGTACAAAGATGTAGAAGGATTTGAAGAGGAATTTCTGGTGGGAAGGAATGAAGCGAGAAGTAGCTGAGTATGTATCTTAATGTCTTACTTGGAAGCAAGTAAAGGCAAAACATCAGAAACCACCTGGAATTCTACAACCATTACTGATTCCCCAATGGAAATGGGAACACATAGCCATGGATTTTATGGTAGGTTTGCCGAAGTCGTAGCAAAACCATGATGCTATTAAGGTAATTGTGGATCGACTTACGAAGATGGCACATTTTATCGCCCACAGCATGACGTATTGAGTAGAATGTTTGAGCTGGATGTATCTATAGCACGTTGTACGGTTACACTGTGTACCTATTTCTATCGCATTAGATTGAGATTTGCGCTTTACTATAAAGTTTTGGAAGAGTCTCCAAAAAGCGATGCGAACAACACTGAACTTGAGTTCAGCTTTCCATCCACAGACCAACGGGCAAACTGAACGAGTTAATCAAGTGATGGAGATATGCTATACGCTTGTGTTATAGATTTTGAGAGTTCTTGGGAGACGCACTATTCATTGATCGAGTTCGCCTATAACAATAGTTACCATACGAGCATAGGGATGGCGTCGTTTTAAGCTTTGTACAAAAGACCTTGCCAATCGTCGCTATATTGGGTCGAAGTCAAAGATACTTAACTTCTTGGGCCAGAGATTGAACGAGAAACTAGAAAGAAGATTCAAATTGTACATGAGAAAATAAAGACAGCTCAGACCCGACACAAGAGATATGCTGACAAGCAACGCAAAGATTTGGAATTCGCCATTGGAGACCACGTGCTACTCAAGGTCTCTCATGTTCAATTGATTGTTTGCTTTGGTCAGAAGAGAGGCAAGCTATTGTCTCGATTCATCAGACCGTTCAAGAATTTAGAATGTGTTGGAAAAGTTGCGTATCGACTCGCATTATCGCCAAAGATGTCAGGAGTGCACAACTTGTTCCACATCAGTATGCTAGAGAAAGTGTGCTCACAACCCAGCGCATGAGATCAACTTCGAAGATATTGAAGTCAACGATGATGTTACGTTCAATGAAGGACCAGTGCAGATTCTAGACCATGGAATCAAGAAGCTCAAGAACAAAGAGATTTTGTTGGTAAAGATTCAGTGGAAACATCATGATGAAGGAGAAGCTTCGTGGGGACTAGAGTTAGAGATGTAAGAGAAGTTTCCATTTTTATTTTAGACTTTGTTTGTTTCTAATTTTGAGGATGAAATCTTTTAATGAGTGGTGGATGATGTAATACCCTGTATTTTTAGTGTTTATGTATATAATGAGATTCTACATACTTCCCTTGATTATACTTGAAGTTTCACCTTCAATCGATCGAAGTCATCTCGAGTGATCGAGCATTTTCAAGTTCAATCGATAGAACCCTATTCAAGCGATCGAAAACCTACTGACCTAAATTTACTACGTGGTCCCGACTTCAATCAATCAAACCCATTTGTCAAGCGATCAAACTGGTCGATATGCTTTTGATCGATTGAACGAGTCTCAATCGATCAAACTTGTGATTATCATAAATACCAATTTCTGCGCAAACATTGCCACCTACACCCCCATCCGCTCTATATATACATTGTGTTCATGTGTGTAGTGTGTTTGTTAAACCAAGAGCTTAGAGTGAGGGAGAGAGTAATTGTATATATATGCACATTCATATATATATATAGACACATACATACACTCATATATATACACTCTGTGAGAGAGAGATGGGGAGATACAGAAGAAGAGGAAGAAAAAGAATAAGAAAAAGAGAAGGCAGAGAAAGACATAGGCAGAGAAGGAGAGAGAGACCATCATTGGAGGAGCTAAAGCTTGACACCTTGCCAAACACGACCTTAGCAAGATTCAGTGAGTTCTAAACTCACTTGGTACCCAATGTATGGTGTTTTACAAGTTTTTGATGTGATTAATAGACCCAAACATGCCCCAATCATATCTGGACATTCATTGTTCAGAACCTCTGGAGAAGATAACTCTCGAGCAATTAAAATGGGTTCAATCGATCGAAAGTTCAATCGATCGAAGAGACTTCGATCGCTTGAACATTACTTTTCTTAATTGATTGAAATGGTTTCAATCGATCGAACCTTGTAGAACATGGATTGTTTCTTTTGTTTATTATACATAGGGTAAACTTCTAGTATGTGATTTCAGGTGGATCAGGGATAATGTAACAATAAATATTAGTTCAATTAAAGAATAACAGATTAACATGATGATGTTAGATGTTATGTGATTCATGATGAGTTCGATATCCGTTCATTTCAATCAGAGTAGTCAGGGCACATGGCAAATGTCTTGTATCGATATTAGAATTGAACTTAAGTAGGTTTGGTGAGTTTTGGGAATGGTACGTGGATGGACATTTGGTCATGATATGCTATTAAAATGCGGTGAGCTGATAATATGCTCTTAAAAGCGGTGAGCTGGACCAAGTAGTCCTAAGAATAGACGAGATCATTTCTGGTTTGCTCTTAAAAGCCAATGAGCTATTAATATGCCCCTAAAAGGCGGTGAGCTGAGATTTCTGGTAGACGACACGGAGTCATGGCAATAGATTGATATACCTTGTTTGAAACGTTATATCCTTGTAATGCGGTTAGCTGTACATATGTTCTTAAAAGCTGGGGACGAACCACCGTGGAGTCCACGACATGTGGTGAGCTATGAATATGCTCTTAATAGCGGTGGATGGAATAAGGTTGTATCCCTAGAATTGAACAATTGAGTCTGTTCATCCAGTTAAGAGTGTGTTGAATATCGATTTTCAAGTAACAAGACGACAGGGGTTGGTTAACGATACAGAGTAAAGGAGAAAGATATTACTATAGTAGAACTTAACTTGTGTCTTCATAATTTTTTTACTTCTTATATTTGGTAGCTTGTTAGTTTATATTCACTCAGCTCTCAGTAAGCTGACTACCTTTATTGCCTGGATACTCTCAGAGGACGGCTGTACCGAGGGTATTACTATTGAGGATTAGTATGCTGAGGACTATCCCTACGCCAGCTAGGGAGTGAAGATAGATACCTAGTTTTATAATTCTGCTAAACTTTATTATGTTTACTTTAAATGGGTACTTAGGCATATGTTTTGTCCAGACCTGTTAGGTTCCTGAGGACCATTCTAATGTTTGTAATCAATGCTACTGTTATTTTAAATTCAGTTTGTTTATTGTTCCTATTTATTAGTTGGACTATAATGTGGTGTGGATAATTAGTGACTTTCACCCGTCATTTCCTATGGACTCAAAAAGGAAATTTATTTTTCTCTATTTTTGCAACTCCTGGGTGTGACAGTTCCTTTTCCAGTGGCCCTTCTCATCGCATAGGAAACACTTTCCTTTGCCTTGGCCACCCACCTTCCCCTTACCCTTACCCTTCCCTTAGATTTTGCAATCTTAGGGATCGGTCCAACAATTGGACCACCAGTGCCAACCTTCTTCTTTCCTTTCTTACCTTTCAATGCAAATCGGGAAGAGGAAGTGCTTTTTTTAACGTTCAGAATGTTGCCCCCAGGCTTGATCACCCCTTCTACTACCAGTAAAGAACTCATTAATTCGCTCATTGAAAAATTCATTTGATTCATATTATAGTTTATTTTATATTGAGCGAATGACAGCGACAGTGAATTTAGGATCATATCAACTTAGGTATGTGCGTCGATGTTGGCTCCTAGGGTCTCTAGTTCGTTCAACTAAGCAATTATTTTTAAAACATGTTCTTTCACTGGAGTCCCTTCCGACATCTTGGCACTCATTATCTTTTGCATAGCAACCTATCTAGCAGGTCTGCCATGCTTCCTAAACATTTCTTTTAGGGATTTGATAATGGCACTGGCAGAATCATTCGCCTGGTATTGGTGTTGTAGCACATTATCCATAGAGGCCAATATGTAGCAACGAGCCATCCCATTCGACTTCTTCCACTTGTCGAATTCGCTTCGGGCTGCTACCGAAGCATTTGTCGCGAGTTCTTTGGGGCATGGGGTGGTGAGGACATATATGTGATCCTTCGTAGTTAAGACGATGTCAATGTTACGTTTCCATTCTGTGTAGCTATTTCCAGTTAACTTGTTCTGAGTTAGTATGGTAGCAAGTGGACTAAATGCAGATCCAGACATTATGATATTACTGAAAAACACATAGACAAAATAAATATGGATATAAGATTTTGATAGTTTGAAATAAAAGAATCCTTAAAACTCTTATTTAAAAACAAAGTCGCCGGAATATCAAAACGAAAGAGTAAAGCCTCCGTGTGGCAGTGAATACTCGATCTTTCGATTGATCATAACTTGTCCTCTATGCAACTCTTGCAAAATAAGTTACGACTCCCTGAACCTATTTAATCTCTAAGTTTCTGAATAATGCCCCATGTAGGATCCTTTATCCATAGCTTAGCTAGTGTGCACCATTAACTTGGATCCAATCACAATTGCCTCAAGTAGTGCCCCCGTGTGGTGGTCACCCAACATGTCTGATTGATCCTCCGTATGGAATGACGAGGTGACATAGAATGCACTACTCATCTTACAGTGAACCGTTAATGGAAGATCGTGGGTATTCTTAATAAGACCCTCTCCCAGTAGATTTAATAGTAAAGGATTTTGCTTTTGAAAAAATTGTCTCTACACATTACCCATAAATATCCAATGTTTACTAATGCATTGAAAACGGTTTTTGTTTTTATTTTAGAAACTTGTTTTACGTGTATGCAAGTAGTAACAATGTATAAAACGCCAATCATAAACCAAGCACATAAAACAAAAAAACTAAAATGAAATAAAAATATCCAAACAATGCCTTTATCTCCCATGGTTCTATCTCCATAGTACTTCCTTCTTGGTTTGATCGCCTCCGGCTCCATCTTCATGGACAACGGCTTGCTCTTCTATCTTCATGGATTTTCTAATACTATTATATTGGTCATATGCTTCTTTCGAAGCTTACAATTTATCTAGAAATAGAAAATAACAATAAATACGAAAGCTTAAGAAAACTGGTGCGACTTTCCTTTTTGTATGATTGAAGTCGCAACGCCCTTTACACATGCCGTAAATCAAACAAAAAAAATACACCAATCTCAAACATTTAAATACCAAATTTAAAATAGAAGTTGATGCCATGGGAGATAGGAGACTAATCCTTGCTGCAAAAGGGTTAGTCGTACACCCATCCATGCATATATAATAAAATATATAAAACTGCTGGAACTCCTAATTGATTCACAAACTTCATAAACTCTTTATGAAGTGATTAGTACTTAAAAATAGCATCTCTAGTTCTCTATCCTACTTCAATCGATTGAACACAGCTCAATCGCTTCAACTTACAGTTTCATAGAATGATTTTAAATTTTTTATAGAATAATAAATATTAAAGTATATAATTTTAAAAACTTTAAAACTGTAAAAAATAGATATGGACAGAGAATCACATTCGATCAATCGAAACAAGTTCAATCGCTTGAACATTGCATAGTTTCGATCGATCGAAACAAGTTCGATCAATCGAACCTGCCATGCATCCAATACAATCACAGATTTGTTTTCTGTGACGAGACTGTTGTAGAAACAGATCTGTGATGATGCAGTTTCAAAACCAGTACTAAAACTGACATACAAATCAAAAGGAGGATTCCAAAACGCATCTACAGATCCAAATAAGTGAGGCTTTGATGCCAATTGTTGGAAAATTAGGTTTAAAATTATTTATTTCAAAAGCGCAGCGGAAAAACAAAGTTCGAAACTTATTGGTATGCTCGGATCTACTACTCGTCAACTCTATAGATGCATACAAGAGAGGGTACGAGAATTATACCTTTAAGTCTTGAACCCAATTCTAAAATCTTTGACTTCCAGCAGCCTCCACTAGATGGTCTTCACTCTTATGACTCCTATGAATGCTCTCGGAGAGACTAGGGTTGGTGGGAACCCTAATAGAGAGGATATAGAAGGTTTGGGAAGCCCTAAAATAGTTTCTGCATCTTCTGGTATAATAAAAATGATTAACACTTTTTTCTGTACGCAGCTACCCTATTTATAGATTCCCATAACCGACTTTACCTTTAATCGATCGAAGTGTCTTCGATCGATAGAACGTCGATCGATAGAACCTTCGATCGATCAAACTTGTCTTGACTTCAATCGATCAAAACTCCTTTGATCAATCGAACTTGTCTTGACAGCATCCTCATGTGCCTTTCCAAGCATCCTACTGAAGCTAAGAGTGGGACCTCCTAGGTTCTTTATTATTAGCTCACACCAGCTGTTAATTCCCACGACCAAACTCTTGGATCAGCGAATTAACCAGCTGATCAGTTAACGTTTACTCCACTAAAAAAATGATAACTGAACTCCAACACAAAAGAATATATCCAAAGCGATGTGTAGACTTGTATGGTGTTCTAATGTCCCTCTACTGTCAACATTCGTAATCATATTCAAGTAGTCAGATAAACGGTTACTGTCAGCCTGAATCATGATTACTTCTTGTATTCCGTGAGTCCCATTCACCTCTCATGATTACCAAACATGTTGATAATTACTTATCAACAAGATTGCAGTTCTTAGTAATCAACTTGGTAACATTCTCAAAGGAATGCTTACTCTTTATAAGAGGGTAGATTCTATCTTGACAATATATGTTTACAACCCTATGAACATGACATACCCAAGATACCTAGGTGTTGATCTTTAAAACTTCACTGATTGGTAAGTCAAAGCAGCCATATCAACAGTCTATGTTCATAATCGTCTCAAGATTGAGAACATGTACCTTATATAAGTAATGAGGCCTTGTCGACTGTTGACAGTCTTAAGTGTCAATAGGAAAGCTCAAGTTCGTCAATGCACTATAAGCACTAGCATATTAATTAAGAGACATGCTCTAGTGATTGAGATTCATCACTCCATAAAATGGTAGTTAATCATGCTATAGTATAAACCTGATGAGTATCCAGTCTCATCATCCACTGTGACAAATTCTAAGTATCAAAGAATAGTAATACGTATCTTACTTGTATGTATCTTATACACACACGAATTACTTACTATGATACTTAAGGATTAATAATCATCTCATGAAAGAAACATACATAATGAAATGTAAAGATGATATCCATATATAAAAATGCCAATATATATAAAAATGATATCCATATATAAAAATGTCTCATACATAAAGTAATGATTTGTGGGCACAAACCCAACACTCGGTCCTTTGTTATTCCTGTATGGGGGTTGATTCCCAAAGCATCCTTGCTCTCGACCATTGATATGCTCATGACCGATTACCATTCCTACCATAGCTTTGAAGGTTTGACCCTAATGATTCAGAGTCATTCATTATAGTAGCAGCAAAAGACTTTGGTGATACTACCTATTCTTCTTCTCCGGGGTATCGATCATATGGAGGGCAAAACAAGACAACCATTCTAACTGTACTGTATATACCCTTACGATCATGTTTCCTTGCCTCAACTCGATGAATTCTCTCTCCTTCTTATTCATTTCCATCTGAGGGAAGTTGTTCTCCAAAAATAGCCCTTTGAATGTGATCCAAGGCATCCTTCCGGCCGCTTCTTCTCCTATGGTCGCCTTTTTTGATTCCCATCAATCAGCCACCACATAAGTTAACTGAAATGTTGCCAATCAATGCTTATCTATCTCATTGCATCCCAAAGGATCTCTCAGAGCCACAGTTTTGCTTGCCACGGCTCAGTATTCCCATCAAACATCTCCGGAAGAAAATGATAAAAATGCTCTACTATTCGATCCTTAACTGGCCTCAGAGGTGGTCCATGATTATTTCCATCGTTCATGTTAGGATTGTTTATCCATTCCATTCTATGCACAAAGGCTTTGAACAGTCCAATTGGATCAACAGCTTGGGGTGCTAGGGATGCATCTTCAATTTGTGTGGGACGATTCCGGTTAGGCATTTCTACCATCAATGCAGTATGATTGGGTAACTATAGGGACAACTATTGGTTAGTCGTCAATCCAAAAATAATTATAGAAAGTAATCCACAACTAAACATAATAGTTATAACTGTTATCACATTAATAGCAAAGGAAACTCCATAGGGACGATTTCCAAAACACAAACTTAGAGTCAACCCCTATCTCAAGGAATCTTAAGGTTCAAACTCATTAAATGTTGGACAATTGGTGAACGCGCTCACTAGACCTAGGCTTTGATACCAAAAATCCTGTCACTCCCCGTAGTAGCACAAATAGAGAAAATAAATTCCTTTTTGGACCTGTAGGCCATGGCAGTCGAAAGTCACCACATTGTCCATAACCAAAGTCAACCATCAGAGTAATGATTCAAACCACGCATTGGAAAGTTCTAAGGTCGATATATAAAATCAGAGTTCAACACTAACTATTACAAAACCATGAGTGTTTGCAGAAACATAAATAAAGTATTATGGCAACATGTTCTGATTACAAACTTAACAATTGTAATAGTCTCTAAAAACATAAGCATAAACTATCTACGGCAAAGCTCCAGGTCTTTAGCTCATGTAGTAGTTAGCATCAGCATAGCCTCCGTCATCATAGGCTCCATCCTCGTAACTCCTATCCATGTACGCATCTCCTGCATACTCATAACCCTGACCAACTGGACGTCAAATATCCAGCGGCATAAACACCGTTAGCTATGAAAGCCGAGTGAATACAAATACTAATCGAGTATCTATAGATATACAGTATATATAAGAAATAATATCATTAATGATCATCGTGTCGTTCGTATTCATGAAAGCATCAACTCAATATATCTCAATAGACATCATCCCAATCTCACGGACATCGTCCCATTCCATCCCAGACATAATATTGTCACACCCGTTGTAGACACCCCATTTTGTCGGCTATCAGATTTAGGAGACCCATAGCTTGGTGGTTCACAATGATCGAAAAACACTCCTGGAAGTTAGTTCTATCGCTCAAAATGCTCAGAATGACCAAAATACCCCTGAAAGCCCAAACACTCCCTGATTTGGACCGAAAGTTGTGAAAACATACTACGTCATAAGAAAAGCAATAAAATAAGTTTCAAAGCAAAAATCAGGTAAAATTGTCAGCTCCCAGAGACCCCTGGAAGTCCCGAAAGTTCCTGGAAAGTCCCTGTTGACCGGTTTGACCCAAGTTTGACCAGGGTTTGATCGAAATCATTCGAATTCACCCAAAAGTTCTGAGTTCATTCTAGATCATGTGTAAAATATCAAAACAAATTTTAAAAATAAATCAGATGAAAACGTCAGCTCCTGGGAGCTTCCAGAGGTTCCCAGAACTTCCTGGAAGTCCTTAGTTTGACCTAAAAGTTGACTTTGAAAGTGGAGCGCCGTATCATTTTTCATCGATACTAGAGGTCAATAGATTTCTAACGGTATATTGCACATGATTTTTGGATTTAAAATGAATTTATTATAAATTTTTGAATGTGAAAAAGGCGATCAAATCGGCTTTTATTGTGCATACCGAAAAACTTTTCAAAGTTATCTGCCTCTGAATTATTTTTTATGGAAATTAGACTCCATTACCTTTCCAATGGTATATCACAAGCTCAATTTGGACTTCGTATGCATTTTTTGTGAATTTCGGACGAACTAGGGCCTTTTCGAGAATACCGGAACCTCTGGGGTCCTAAATACAAATTTTTGGGCGTAAGAGGAACAGTGCCGCGGCGACACTAGGCCACAGCCGCGGTGGCACATGGCCAGTGCCACGGCGGCACTCAACCCCTGCTGAAGCCATTGTTGTAATTATTTTGGGGGTCCAAATTGAATAATTGAAAGCCAAAATGACGTAGTTTATTGTTCACAGATGTTTGGGACCAATGGGAGCATTTCTAAATCCCAAAACCTCCCAAAATTGGCCTATATAAACCCCTATTTGCTCTTCATTTTGGAGGGGCTAAGTACAAAGCTTGAGAAAGTTGTATAGAGAAAGAGAGATATAGATAGGTTTAGAGGAGAGAAAGGGATCTTCTCCCACTGATTTTCCATATAAAAAAAAGTGAGTATTAATCTTGTTTTCTTCCATTACCTCTCCTATACTTCATATTCAAACCCTCCCTTACCACCATTCTTGAGCATTCATGAGATAGGGAGCTACTTCCATGTCCAAGTGTCAATATCTATGAGTGAAACACCAAGTTATAAGAGTCCAAAATCACATTGATTATCATCTATTGATTGCTTATTTGATTGTTTACATACTATGTTCATCTCTTCTTACCTCATTTCTTTTATGATTTTTTCTTTGATTACTTAAATGTTTATCATCATCTAGATGACATATTGTTTGAGTAGGGTGAATCCTTATGGATAGTTGCTCTAGACCTCAAAGACATGTTTGATGGATGATGATTTTAACTTTAATACATTCATATGTATTCTTGAAGCCATATTCTCAATCAAAACTATGTTTGTGCAAGAAATATTGGGTGTTCTTAATATGAGTTTGATGTTGATATTCCAAGAGGTTATAATCTCCATTTGATGTTGAAAATATGCTTACAAAACCCCTATTTCAAAACCCCTCATAAACCCATTTTTTTTATTTCAAGAAATAAAACTCTATCCTTCTCAAAAATATTCAAAACAGTGAGTGACATGAGTTCAAAGATTTCTCTAGAACCCAATACGCAAAGAATTAACATAAGACCATTTGGAAAGTCTTCCTAACCCATTAGAGAACACCCATGAGTTTTGGTTTGACTTAGAAACAATTGGAAGGGTTCCATTTTGACCCAAACATTCCTTCCATACATTATGCTTTTGCTGTCACAGCAGTTAGGTTGACTTTCAACTTGTCTTTCAGAAACCTTTTCCAAAAGGAGTGGTCCCAACTTATTTTTCCCTTGAACTTCTGTGTCTTAGGAAACTTTTTGCAAAATATGGGCCTCTAGATATTTTGTTTTCATTTTCTAAGATTTTTCAACAATTCAATCGATAGTACGGACTCTGTTTCTGAGCAACCTCTGTTGTTCATATGATTTCTCTCAATCTGTAATAGCTATTGTAATTTGGCTTTTTGATATGTGTTCTAGACACAATAAGGATGATCTCCATGAAAAATTATGAACTAAAAATATTTCTAGCCCCACTTTTCCATTTTCACAAGATCTACTCACTTTCTGTCCATTATTCACAGCAAGCATTCTTTTACTTTCATTCTTTGAATTGATGCTCACATGCACCCCAAACTAGTTCATATCTTAGGAAGTAGTCCATACTACATTTGTACCTATCCTATGATAATTTTTTTATGCATTAATGCATACTCTAGACTTCTAAGTCACTTTAGAAAGTCAATGTATACAAACACACTACAACCTTTGCACATTCTAAGATCATACATTGCATCCATGCAAGATTTGGATTTTTTGTGACTCCTAGTCTAAGAAGATTATAAGGAACGAACTTGATCACACATTCATGCTTCCCCTCGATCTAATCTTCCTTTCTCGTCCGTCCCGGGGATTGAGAGGTCTTCTTTTCTCAAAGATTAATATGCATCATACTAGCTTTCTAAGCATACTTTGTTTTCTTTGTTTATTTGTTCCAAGAACAATTCATGTCCCCCTCTTAGACTAGGAAAACTTGATTACTTGATATGTGATTAGACAATCTTTCCTAGGTTTGTTTGTGTGATCTTTCACTTTTGCATTGTGTGATACTTGGCTAGATCTTATGAATGATATCTTATCTTTTGATCTTCCATTTCAAGATTCTTGTGCAATGTAATATACCTATCATAGTATTAATTGTCGAACCAAACATAGTATAAGATGATTATTTGGATTCTGATTGAGGCCCGTCGAGCGACGGGGCGAGTTAAGGGTGTTTTAGTCGTGACAAAGGCTCCTTCCTCTCTCGTACCAAAACCCCGAGCCAAGTTGTTTGGTTACGAAGGGCCGGTGCCCTTTATCCATTTGGGTGAGTCAAATTAGGTTTCTTGGTTTCTTAAAGACCAAGTGGCGATTCTGTATCTGTTTTCAACAGACCTTTCTTCCTTTTTCTTTTCTTCATTCCAAATCAATTTCAAACCAACGAAAGAGTGAACGACCGATTCCGTGTGTCCACAATCTGGCGACTCAGCTGGGGACGCCTGAATTCCTCCTATCCACAATCTGGCGACTCTACTGGGGAAACTTATTTTCAAAATCAAATAGTACAGAGGTTTGACTCATAAGAAGCATCCTTAAAATCATCTTTTTAATGTGCCTGGTTCACCGCATTGCACTCTGCATTTTCCCCCTTTGACTGTGTCTGAAACGCGGTGCTGACATTGTTCAGGTCTTGTTGTAGTAGGGCACAAGTCACCGTTGATACTGCACCTTCCAAGGTATATCAAAAAGCGTAAACACTTCCTTACTGTCTCTCTGACGGTATATTGGAACTCTGGTCAACGGACCCTCTTTGACTAAACCCAGTCATTGCATAAAGATTCCTGTAGAACCTTTCATAAGACTGCTCATTTATCTTTTCAGATAGGACAATATGATATAACTGTTGTATGCCCTGGTGGGATTACCTGTGCGGTGTAGACACTTATGTGGCATAGAATAGAACATCTTTCTTATGATTCCCAAGGCAATCACTCACATGTGATTACATTGAGTTGACCTGCCTAGACACCATGACAAGGTTGTCTGCTCCATGCTTACGAAGATATACACTGCAAACCTTGTTTGTTGGTCCTAAGACATAGGTGTATGAAAACTTTCTAGACAGTATGATCACCATCATTACATGCTCCTGTCAGATATACCAGTTTCTCCCAGAAACTTAAATTTTCTAATTTCTCCCAGAAACTCTGCCCAGATATACCAGTTTCTCACAAAAACTCTGTCTAAATCCCCCAGATTACCCAGAAATCTCAGTTTCTCCCAAAAATCCCGATATACTTGTTTCTCCCAAAAACTCTGTCCAACTCACCCACTCTTTCCAAATCTCCCAGATTTCCCAAAAATCCCAGTAACTCCGTCCAAACTTCCCAGAAATGCCTAGATGTACCAATTTCTCCCAGAAATTATTATTTTCTAGTTTCTCCCAGAAGCTCTATCCAATCCGCCTAGATTTCCCAGAAATCCCTGTTTATCCCAGATACCTTAGAATCCCAGCTTTTCCTAGAAACCTTTCCCAATTTACCTTGTTTCTCCCAGAAACTCTGATTTCCCAGTTCCTCCCAGATACTCTGTCCAACACCCCCAGAAATACATGTTTCTTTTAAAAACTTTTTTCAAATCACCTAGATTTTCCAGAAATCCCTGTTTCCTAGAAACCCTGCCAAAATTCATCCAGATTTCTCAAAAACCTCTAATTACAAAATTTCCCAGATCCTCATTCCTCAAAGAGTAAACCTGTCTTCCTTACCCTCCCCATGACGGTGATCATCCTGGAAAGAAAAATTAGCATACTCTGTAAGGTTAGGACCTTACTTGCTTAACTACTATATGTTAGAAGTAGGGGCATCATATAGATTAGGGCCTGCATCCGCATGCTTGTCTCATGTGCATACACAATTCATTTCAATTCGCTTGCACGCACATCTTGTCAATCTCACATGTGTCAGTCTCTATACATTAAATGCATATGTATCATCATCCTCACCCATCTCAATCATTGTACAGAAGTCGTAAACTTACTGAAACCGTCCTCGGTTTGCATCGTTAAATTCTTCAAAATTCCGATCATCTCTCCCCACTAGGAGCCCATAAGAAGTACTTTGCGCCTATGCTAATTTGGGCTTTTCCTTCTATTTACAGAAAACATAGCCCCGGGTAGGGACACTTCTGTACCTCCCCAAATTCATTGTCGTGATCACGGGCTAGCCCAGGCTATCATAAACCCACAAATGGCCTACCAAGCTCTGGAAGGGAAAGTTAACAAACTGCAAACCACTGTTGAACAGCTAAGTTTAACGATAAGCAGATTTGAGAAAAGCATCAATAAAGGGAAGTATGAGTTGCCCAACGCCATCTATCCGAGCCCGTTTCCACATCCAAATCTCTACTTGTATCCAAGCCCACAACCTTGCCTGGGTAATCCTGGTTCATATCCAAACACAAGAGCCACTCCGAGGACCCACTTGAACTCAAAGTTTAACAAAGCCAGTAACCCAAGAACCTTCACCAACCTGGGTATGTCGTTGTCCATTATTCTTGATAACCTCATAAAAAGGGGCACCTCTAACTCCTTCAGCCTCGTGCTGGTATCCCTTTGCCTAACTGTAACCTTTCCAAATGTTGTGCCTACCGCCAAGGCCCAGGCCACGACACCGACAGCTGCATGCACCTTCGCCATGATATCCAAGACCTCATCATTAAGAAAATCATCGAGCCATTGCCCATCCAACCCTATGTTAACCAAAGTGTCAGCTTCATCGAACCTAAAGCCCATGGCTTATCTGTTCAAATGATCCCTTTTGGTGATACCCATGAATGTTGAACCTATTCCGGTGAAGCGATAATGTTTGGGACTTTTGCTAGCAAAACAAATGAGGATGCTCTTTCAAAAAAAAAAAAAAGAATAAGTGAGTCATCGTGACACTCCATTTGAGACCAAGCCGAGTCTAGTCGAGTCTATCCTATGTTTTGAATCTATTTCAAGTTTAGTCTTGTGGTGGAGTCTGCCTGTTATTCAGTTGTTATGGGTCTGTGTCAAATAATGTAATCCCTCTCTCTTGTTAATTGAATGAAATCTCATTTTGCCTAATCTGATGTGTCTAGTCATCAATGCATGAATCATCGAACTGAAATGTCACTTTCTAAATTACCATGGACATTACTCTGCTAATAAATTTTAGCATCAAACCAAAAAAAAGAATCCTAAAAAGTTCAAAGTCAATTTCACGCTGACGTCGATGAAGAGCCAAGAATTGAATAGTCTTACTTTAAGAATTTAAAAGATGCTTTTGCTCGAATCTCTAAAAGACATACTTGAAACTGACTTGGGGCTTGCCCAACACTCTTTTTCCATCATTTCAAAGCCTTGAGTCTAATCCAATGGGGAGCCATACAATTTTTCCAATTGAAAGCAGTGCAGACTTAGTCCTTGATGGTAGCCAAACACTTCCAATGAGTTTCTTCTCCCCTTTCAAAAAAAAGAGAAAAAAGGAAAAACAAAAAAAAAGAAAAAAAAAGAAAAGGAAAAGCTCGCTAGGATAAAAACCCTAAAGGGCACATAGGCAAAAGTTAGAGCTAAAAAGGTATTGATTTCCAAGATCTGACCTTAGCTAGTCACAATGATGGAAAAAATAAAAGAAAGAAAATTTTGGTAATACAGAGAATTGTACACTTCAAGGTACATCATGAGAATGTGTCTAGATCATATTTCAAAAAGCTCCGAACGACCACAATCAAATTCTGAGAGCTGACATGCACATTATGTAATTTCGAGATTGCGATCGAAAGATCTCACATGAATCAACTACATGAAAAGCAAAATTGACTAGTTAGGTGGAAGTGAAGAGGATCAATCCTCAAAATGAAATGAAAAGAAAAGAAAAGAAAAGAAAGGGAGACCGAAATTGAATCTACTTATTCAAGGCTACCACAAGTGACCTAAGTTTGAACTTCTTTGACGATTACTTTGAAAAACCCTCAACCAATTTCTTTCAAGACTTCGCCTTGAACTACGCTCGACTTGATTCCCACTCGGGGGTACGTAGTCAACCGCATCGGTTCGGTTGACACAACCATAATCAACCCCTCTTCTTTCAAGCCTTTCCTTGAACTACGCTCGACCTGATTCCCACTCGAGAATACGTAGGCAACCGTATCAGTTCGGTCGACACCAATATTAACCCCTCTTCTTTCAAGGTCCTGGCCCGAACTACGTTGGACCTGATCCCCGCTCGGGGGTATGTAGCCAGACTTTCAAAAAAAAAAAAAAAGAAGAAGAAGGATGGCTCGCTAGGTCAAAAATCTGAAAGGACGACTAGGAAAAAATTAGAGCTAAATCCAAGGTGAGCAATAACAAAATAGAGAAAAGAGTTTTCTAGGTCACCTCACTAGTGCCTAGGCAAAAGTTATGAGAATTTGAGAGATTAAAGTCACAGTCCTTGCCTCAAGCCAGAAATCACCTTCCACATTAGGGGCAAACTTCGGCTACCCGCCTCGTTTGCCTGAATTTACTATCTACCCTTCATACAAGGGGCAAACTTCAGTAACCTACCTCGTTTGCCCAAAATCTTCAAAGAACCATCGTCCAAACTAGGGGCAAACTTCGGTCACCTACCTCGTTTGTCGATGAATTCTACATCCTGCACCTCAAACTAGGGGCAAACTCTGTTTGCCTAACACGATCCCTTCACACCAAGGGCGAGCTTTCAAGTCACCAAGTTGTTTTGAAAATTTTTGAAATCGAGTATCTTTTATCCTAGCTAAGGCACTAATTCAAAGCACATCCTGGGAAAAGTAGAGAATCGACTAGATCAATAGGGAGGAATTTTCAAAAATCAGATTTATCAACAAAGTACTATTATGTTAATATGAGGAGTAAAATGGTATCATCTATGATAAATGCATATCAAATCTTGGCAAAAGTCTTTGATGTCAAATGTGTCGCCCTCGTGTATCGGTGTTTGTCAGTCTTTGAGTCTGTCGTAGTCTCAAATGTGTAAGTCAACAGTGACGAATAATGAATTTTTCAAATCAAGTTATAAAATTTTTAAGAGCATTCCAAGGAAAATACAAGCAGGAGAACCAAACACAATTACTGCACCATTCAAGGCATCAGCATGAGAAGTGTCCAAACTTGGGGCAAATGCGAATTTTATCCCTTTCCAAGTCACCAAAAGTTAACCATCATCTCCTAGCAACATAAGTCCATGAGTGACTGTTGATCATCTTTCTTCGTTCATGCAACATAAGTCCACGAGTGGCTATTGATCATCTTTCTTCGTTCATGCAACATAAGTTTGTGAGTGGCTGTTGATCTTCTTTCTTCGTTCATGCAACATAAGTCCATGAGTGGTGGTTGATGATCTTCCTTCATTCTGGCAACATAAGTCCATGAATGGCTATTGATTATCTTTCTTCATCCATGCAACATAAGTCCATGAGTGTCTATTGATCATCGTCCTCCATCAATGTCAAATCCATAGCCGCCACAGATCATCTACGAATAGAATCATACCTTTACTCCCATCAATGGGCATATTGCCTTCTTCCCTAGCAGTGTACATCTTATCCATTCATCCCCTATAGAGTCGCTTCATCTCCAGCAGATTTATCCCCAGCAGGCTTATCGATTAGTACATCGTCAGGCCAATCCATGACAATCATAGTAGTTCACTGTCGACTCGTCATCTCGATTCATACATTGTCATTCTTCTGATCACGATTAGTCCACCCTTTGATCCCATCTATGATAGTCATAGTAGTTCACTGTCGACTCAACATCTTGATTCATACATCGTCAGTCCAATCCATGATAGTTACAGTAGTTCACTGTCGACTCTTCATCTCGATTCGTGCATTGGTAGTCCTTCTGATCGCGGTTAGTCCAACCGTTGGTCCAACCGTTGATAGTCACAATAGTTCACTGTCGACTCGTCATCTCGATTAGTAAATTGTCAACCCAATCCATGACAGTCACAGTAGTTCACTGTTGACTCGTCATCTCAATTCGTACATCGTCATTCCTTCTGATCACGGTTAGTCCAACCTTTGATCCAATCTATGACGGTCACAGTAGTTCACTGTCGACTCGTCATCTTAATTCGTACATCGTCAGTTCAATCCATGACGGTCATAGTAGTTCACTGTCGACTCGTCATCTTAATTCGTACATCGTCAGTTCAATCCATGACGGTCACAGTAGTTCACTGTCAACTCGTCATCTTAATTCGTACATCGTCAGTTCAATCCATGACAGTCACAGTAGTTCACTGTCGACTCGTCATCTTGATTCGTACATCTTCATTCCTTCTGATCACGGTTAGTCCAACCTTTGATTCAATCTATGACGGTCACAGTAGTTCACTGTCGACTCATCATCTCGATTCTTACATTGTCAGTTCAATCCATAACAGTCACAGTAGTTCACTGTTGACTCGTCATCTCGATTCGTGCATCGTTAGTCCAATCTGTGATAGTTACAGTAGTTCACTATCGACTCGTCATCTCGATTCGTACATCGTTAGTCCAATCTATGACAGTCACAGTAGTTCACTGTTAATTCGTCATCTTGATTCGTACATCATTAGTCTAATCTGTAACAGTCACAGTAGTTCACTGTCGACTCGTTATCTCAATTTGTACGTCGTTAGTCCTTCTGATCATAGTTAGTCCAACCGTTGGTCCAACCCATGATAGTCACAGTAGTTTACTGTTGACTCGTCACCTTAATTAGTGCATCGCCAATTATTTTGATCACGGTTAGTCCAACCGTGAGTCCAATCCATGACAGTCACAGTAGTTCATTGTCGACTCATCATCTCGATTCATACATCGTCAGTTCGTTAATAATCATTAGTTTATAGTCACTCTCATTCAAAATATGTCGTGTTCATCATCCCCTCTTGATTAAGGCAAATTTGTTGTCATCAGCCCTCTAGATTGAGGCAAATCCTTCATTCTTAGCCCTCTAGATTGAGGCAAATCTGTTGTCGTCAGCTCTCTAGATTGAGGCAAATCTGTTGTCATCAGCCTTCTAGATTGAGGCAAATCCTTCGTTGTCAGCACTCTAGATTGAGGCAAATCTATTGTCATCAGCCCTGTAGATTGAGGTAAATCCTTTATTGTCAGCCCTCTAGATTGAGGTAAATCTATTGTCATTAACCCTCTAGATTGTTAGCCCTCTAAATTGAGACAAATCTTTCACTATCAGCCCTCTAAATTGAGGTAAATCTTTTATTGTAGACCCTTTGGATTAAGGTAGGTCTTTCGCGTACATCAGTTATCTCGGGCTAGACCATCTACTCTTTGATATCTGGGAGTTCCACGTTTGTCAATCATTTTAGGGATTCCATGTCCATCATTAGTGCTTCCACGTCCGTCAATCATCTTGGAGGCCTGAATAGGCTTTTCGGATCGACCATTATAGAATTTGATCAACCGTGAGAGATTCAAAGATGGGTCCTGGTTCTAGGTCAGCAGAATTTGATCAACCATGAGAGGTTCAGAGAAGAATCCTAGTTCTATGTCAAGATTTGAAGAGAGATCCTCAGAGATTCCAAGAACTATCCCCAGTAGACAAATACAGACAAAAATTGGCTCCTGAAGGCTCTAACTAGCACTTTTGGATTGGGCATTGCAAGAAGTTGATCAACCATGAGAGATTCAGAGAGAAAACCTGGTTCTAGGTCAGGAATTGAAGAAAACAGTTAAGAGAGATTCTCAAGGATTCTAAGAACCATCCCCAATGGACAAATATAGGCAAAATTAGCACCCAGAGGCCCTAACCGACTCTCTTGGATTGAGCACTACCAGATTTGATCAACTATGAGAGATTCAGAGATGGGTCCTGGTTCTAGGTCAGTAGAATTTGATCAATCGTGAGGGATTCAGAGATGGGTCCTATTTCTAGGTCAGAAGTTAAGAAAGGTTCCCGAAGAATCCCCTACCTATCCCAGTAGAAGCCTGAACTAAATTTTTGGATTGGTCATCATAAAAATCGATCAACAATTGAAAAACCTGCCAACAGTCAAAAGACCCTGATTCCTAGGACAAGCATTGTCTATTCACAATCCAAGGCTCTGTGTCCATTGGTTATTGTGAGCCTCCTTGCTTATCGTGAGCTTCTTCACTCCTTTGTCCAAAATTATGAGCTTCTCACTTATCGTGAGCTACCTCACTCCTTTATCCAAAATCATGAGCTTTATCACTTATCGTGAGCTTCTTCTCTCCTTCGTCCAAAATCGTGAGCTTTCTCACCTATTACGAGCTTCCTCACTCCTTTGTCCAAAATCATGAGCTTTCTCACTTATCGTGAGCTTCTTTACTTATCGTGAGCTTTCTCGCTTATCGTGAGCTTACTCACTCCTTTTTTCAAAATCATGAGCTTCTTTACTTATCGTGAGCTTCCTCACTCCTTTGTCCAAAATCATAAGCTTTCTCACTTATCGTGAGCTTCCTCACTCCTTTGTCCAAAATCGTGAGCTTCCTCACTCTTTTGTCCAAAATTATGAGCTTTCTCACTTATCGTGAGCTTCTTCACTTATCGTGAGCTTCCTCGCTTATCGTGAACTTCCTCACTCCTTTTGTCCAAAATCGTGAGCTTCTTCACTTATTGTAAGCTTCCTCGCTTATCATGAGTTTCCACACTCCTTTGTCCAAAATTGTGAGCTTCCTCACTCCTTTGTCCAAAATCGTGTACTTTTTCACTTATCGTGAGCTTCCTCACTCCTTCGTCCAAAATCGTGAGCTTTCCCACTTATCGTGAGCTTCCTCACTCCTTTATCCGAAATCGTGAGCTTCTTCACTTATCGTGAGCTTTCTCGCTCATCGTCAGCTTCCTCACTCCTTTGTCCCAAATCGTGAGCTTTCTCACTTATCGTGAGCTTCCTCATTCCTTTGTCCAAAATCGTAAGCTTTCTCACTTATGGTGAGCTTCCTCACTCCTTTGTCCAAAATCGTGAGCTTTCTCACTCCTTTGTCCAAAATTGTGAGCCCCCTCACCTACCCATCATTTATCGTGAGCTTCCTCTAAAAAGATCATGAGCTTCCTCAGCAAACAATTATCGTGAGCTTCCTCAATTATCGTGAGCTTCCTCACTCATTTGTCCAAAATTGTGAGCCCCCACCTACTTATTGATTATCATGAAATTCTTCGCCTATCGCTTATCGTGATCTTTCTCACTTATCGTGAGCTTCCTCACTCCTTTGTCCAAAAATTATGAGCTTCTAACTTATTGTGAGCTTCCTCACTCCTTTGTCAAAAATTGTGAGCCCCCTCACCTACCTATCAGCTATTGTGAGCTTTCTCGCTTGTTGATTATTTCAAAATCCTTCTCCGGTTGGCTATCTTGAACTTTCTCATCCATTGCTTGGTATCCAGGACTTTCGTGTCCGTCGGTAATCTTTAATTGTCATCCACAAGGACCCCACATCCAATTCTATTCACTCACGGAGCACACTTCCCATAATTCGAGAAGTTTGCCCCAAGCCCACTCGGAGTGGCATACCCCATAGCACCAGCTCATATTAGGATCAGAACACCAGTTCATGCTAAGATCAGAATGCTAGGCATGATAGGACTCTTGTACACAATCATATCACATCCATGCACTCTATATTATCCTCGTAGCATAGCATCCGTATGTCTTGTTATGCATGTGTGATTTGTTCTCTTGTGCCCTGAAATACGTCCTGGTCTGATTCCCCTTGGGATATGTAGGCAGCTCATGTAGAGTGCGACCAGCACTAACCCCAGCATCATGTTTTTCATCTTTACATCTTCGCAACGCTTTTATCCTAAATCTATAACCTTTAAAAAAACCTATCTCTTCAGAGCTTTGGCACTCGCTTGCGACATGCGTTGCCTCGCAAGTTCATGCCAAAGAGGGGCAAACTGTAGACACCCCATTTTGTCGGCTATCAGATTTAGGAGACCCATAGCTTGGTGGTTGATAATGATCGAAAAAGACTCAAAAAGGACTGTTGGAACTTAGTTCTATTGCTCAAAATGCTCAGATGACCAAAATACCTCTGAAAGCCGAAACACTCCTAGATTTGGACCGAAAGTTTTGGAAACATACTACGTCATAAGAAAAGTAATAAAATAAGTGTCAAAGCAAAATCAGGTAAAATTGTCAGCTCTCAGAGACCCCTGGAAGTCCCGAAAGTTCCCGAAAAGTCCCCGTTGACCGGTTTGACCCAAGCTTGACCAAGTTTGTCCAGGGTTTGACTAAAATCATTCGAATTCGCCCAAAAGTTCTGAGATGATTCTAGATCATGTGAAAAATACCAAAATAAGTTTTAAAATTAAATCGGCCGAAAACGTCAGCTCCTGGGAGCTCCCAGAGGTTCCCAGAACTTCCTGGAGGTCCCTAGTTTGACCAGTTTGACCTAAAAGTTGACATTGAAATCAGAGCACATCATTTTTCAAACATTTTTCATGGATACTAGAGGTCAATAGCTTTCTAACGATATATCGCGAATGAGTTTTGGATTTAAAACGAATTTATTAAGAATTTTTAAATGTGAAAAAGGTGATCAAATCGGCTTTTATTACGCATACTGCAAAACTTTTCAAAGTTATCTAACTCCGAACTATTTTTTATGGAAAGTAGACTCCATTACCTTTATAATGGTATATCACAAGCTCAATTTGGATTTTGTATGCATTTTCTGTGAATTTCGAACGAAATAGGGCCTTTTCGCAAATACCGAAACCTCTGGGGGCCTAAATACAAATTTCTAGGTGTATTAAGTGCAGTGGTGCCACGGCACATGGCCAGTGCCGTGGCGACAATCAACCCCCGCTGAAGCCATATTTATAATTTATTTTGGGGGTCCAAATTGAATAATTGAAAGCCAAAACGACGTAGTTTCTTGTTCACAGATGTTTGGGACCAAGGGAGCACTTTCGAAATCCCAAAACCTCCCCAAATTGGCCTGTATAAACCACCCTTTTCTCTTCATTTTGGGGGGGCCAAGTGCAAAGCTTGAGAAAGTTGTAGAGAGAAAGAGAGATAGAGATAGGTTTAGAGGAGAGAAAGGGAGCTTCTCCCACTAATTTTCCATATAAAAAAAAAAAAGAAAAAAAAAAGTGAGTTTTAATCTTGTTTTCTTCTATTACCTCTCCTATACTTCACATTCAAACCCTCCCCTGCCACCATTCTTGAGCATTCATGAGATAGGAAGGTACTTCCATGTCCAAATATCAATATCTGTGAGTGAAACACCAAGTTACAAGTCCAAAATCACATTGATTATCATCCATTGATTGCTTATTTGATTGTTTACATACTATGTTCATCTCTTCTTATCTCATTTCCTTTTTGATTTTTTCTTTGATTAGTTACATGTTTATCATCATCTAGATGACATGTTGTTTGAGGAGGGTGAATCCTTATGGATAGTAGCTTTTGACTCAAAGACATGTTTGATGGATAATGATTTTAACTTCAATACATTCATATGTATTCTTGAAGTCATATTGTCAAACAAAACTATGTTTGTGCAAGAAATATTGGGTGTTCTTAATATGAGTTTGATGTTGATATTCCAAGAGGTTAGAATCTCCATTTGATGTTGAAAATATGCTTTCAAAACCCCTATATCAAAACCCCTCATAAACCCATTTTTTTATTTCAAGAAATAAAACTCTATCCTTCTCAAAAATATTCAAAACAGTGAGTGACATGACTTCAAGGATTTCTTTAGAACACAATACTCAAAGAATTATCATTAGACCACTTGGAAAGTCTTCCTAACCCATTACAGAACACTCATTATTTTTGGTTTGACTTGTGAACACTTGGAAGGGTTCCATTTTGACCCAAACATTCCTTCTATACATTCTGCTTTTGCTGCACAGCAGCTAGGGTGACTTTCAACTTGTCGTTCAGAAAACTTTTTCGAAAGGAGTGATCCCAACTCATTTTTCCCTTGAACTTCAGTGTCTTAGGGAACTTTCCATAGAATAGGTACCTCTAGATGTTTTGTTTTCATTTTCTAAGATTTTTTAACATTTCAATCGACAATACAGACTCTGTTTATGAGTAACCTCTATTGTTCATACGATTTCTCTCAATCTGTAATAGTTATTGTAATTTGGATTTTTGATATGTGTTTTAGACACAATAAGGATGATCTCCATAAAAAATCATGAACTAAAAACATTTCTAGCCCCACTTTTCTATTTTCACAAGATAAACTCACTTTCTGTCCACTATTCACAGCAATCATTCTTTTACTTTCATTCTTTGATTTGATGCTCACATGCACCCCAAATTAGTTCATATCTTAGGAAGTAGTCCATACTACATTTGTACATATCCTGTGATGATTGTTTTATGCATTCATTCATACTCTTGACTTTTAAGTCACTTTAGAAAGTCCATGTACACAAACACACTACAACCTTTGCACATTCTAGGATCATACATTGCATCCATGCAACATTTGGGTTTTTTGTGACTCCTAGTCTAAGAAAATTATAAGAACTGAACTTGATCACACGTTCATGCTTCTCCTCGATCTAATCTTTCTTTCTCGTCCGTCTTAGGGATTGAGAGGTCTTCTTTTCTCAAAGATTAACATGCATCATACTAGCTTGCTAAGCATACTTTGTTTTCTTTGTTTATTTGTTCCAAGAACAATTCATGTCCCCCTCCTAGACTAGGAAAACTTGATTACTTGATATGTGATTAGACGATTTTTCCTAGATTTGTTTGTGTGATCTTTCACTTTTGCATTGTGTGATACTTGGCTAGATCTTATGAATGATATCTTATCCTTTGATCTTCCATTTCAAGATTCTTGTGCAATGTAATATACCTATCATAGTATTAATTATAGAACCAAACATAGTATAAGATGATTATTTGGATGCTAATTGAGGCCCGTCGAGAGACGGGGCGAGTTGAGGGTGTTTTAGTCGCGACAAAGACTCCTTCCTCTCTCGTACAAGTTCTTTGGTTACGAAGGGCCGGTGCCCTTTATCCATTTGGTGAGTCAAATTAGGTTTCTTGGTTCCTTAAAGACCAAGTGGCGACTCTGTATCTGTTTTCAACAGACCTTTCTTCCTTTTTCTTTTCTTCAATCCAAATCAATTTCAAACCAACGAAAGAGTGGACGACCGATTCTGCGTGTCCACACCCGTTCTGGATTTTTGCATTCATTAATAAACATACGTGGGATCATGTGAGGTTATTAATGTTGATTAATAATTGAGATAGAGTTGATTGTGAGTCAACGGTGAGGTGTTAGTGAAGACACGAGAACGTGATAATTCATGATGCATTGGCATGATTAAATGGCATTTATGTGATTTCAATGTTAATTGAAATATTTGGTATTTGGTGAATAGTAACTTTACCTGTGTAGAGTAAATTTTTGGTAGTTTTGATATCATTTTAGATTATTTTGAATACTGTGGTGAGAACGTGAGTGATACATTGCATAAAAGGTATGTTTTATAGAGATTCCACGGAAGTTAGTTTTTTTATCCTTATTTTGGTCCCAAACGGAACTTAGATGGAAGTTTTATAATTTTTATTTTTCACTCATGAAATAATAAAGTGGATGTTTAAGACGTTTCGGGAGATAATTGGATGTTTTCAGAACTCATGGGGAGGAAACATAATTTCTTGAAGTTGTGCCTATAAATAGATCAGCTTGGGTTTCCTTTTGTCAAAAACGTTCTAAAAATATCTTAGAGGAGTGAGAAAAGGGAGATTTAGTGGCTACGAGCTTTTGACGCAGATCGATGACCATTCATCCATCAATTTTTCTCCAGATTCATATTTGAGCTCCTCGAGGTAAGAGCTTCGTTGTGATATCTCTTAGGCCTCATTTCGAAAACTTTTTATGAAAATCTAATTTCTAAAAATTAGAAAAAAAGACCAGGTAAAACTCATAGGAATCACATATAAACTAAGATCCAATGTTTTTTCGGGCCTCTAGTTGATCCTTCAAAGTTAGGAAGAAATTGCACGAGGTATGAATTATAGATCTATGAAATATATGAAATTTACATGTTTTGAATATCGAGTTTGATATTTTGGATCTGCGCGAAAATCATGCGTTAATTAGGCCAGTTAATTATGCACACGAATATGTTAGAAAAGCATGTATAACTGTTTATGTGAGCATGCTATATGTGTCTACTTGGGTCAAATTAAAGGAGAGTTTGGTGCAATTTCATCCAAGGGTAAGCTTCTTGAAGTTTGAGGATTGTAACATTGATTGTGTGGTGTCTGGTATGGAGGAATGCCCAACCAGAACACGGTACCTAGTATGGAGGAAGGCTCAACCAGTGTATGGGGTGCGTGGAAGAGGTGTGCCTTCCACGGCATCGGTTTCATTCACCGGATGAATGCATACCACTCACCTTACCGATTACTTTGATGTGTTTTAGATGTTTTAAGCATGGATTTTCATATAAGCATACATTTAGAATTATGCACTCAGCATATAGCTGAGCAGTGGAGATTTACTCCATTGCAGGTGATAAAAAGCGAGGAAAGAAGAAATGCGAAGAGTGAGGTCGATGGGACGACGGGAGCACTCTTAGAGATTTGTTTTTGTTTATTTTCCGAACGTTGTAATACAAACTTTGAATTCGTATCATGTTTAGATGAAATCTGGGGAAAGATTCATAGTATTATAATCTGTAATAGAACTCCTATAAATTATGTTTTGAATCATGGAAATATATTGTGGTATGTGGGAATTGGATTAGGAGAACCTTGGGATTGAGACGCTGCAGAATGGGCAGTTTTGTAGGAGATCAGTCGATTGGGTCCCCGCCAAAGTCAACTGGACCCTTGTTTTTAACCAAAAACCTCACAATATTTACAGGCATCAATCGACTGAACATTGAAAATTTGTGGACTAGTTTCTGCATGAAAACTTAACCTTCTACTAGAATGGGTTCAGTCGACCGGACAAGGTACCAGTCGACTAAGTCCCCAACACAGTCGACTGGACAAGGCCTTTGGACTTTTAAACATTTTGCTTTTGATCTCCAGTCGACTGGGGAACCACTACAGTCGATTGGACCTCTTTCTTTCAAAAAGGATTCTTTTGAAAATGTTTCAATTGGACAAAGCTTTTTATAACTCTAATTTTAATAGATTTTACTCATGTGTTTCCCCTGTAATTTTACTTTAATGGAATTGGATGAGCCTTGGTGGCGTGCCACGTGTCCTATTTCCGCACATAGCGGAATGGTCGTGACAAATATAGACTCTTGGGTCCACATTAATCAGACACGTAGTCCCATAGCTATGGTCTGTCAAACTTGACACAAAGTCCCACGCTCTGGCCAAAATGCCCTGATACATTCCGGCCAACACGCCCAATTTACAATTCTTTCATACTGTATACCTCTTAGTCTCAGTCGTGGATTAAAGTGACATATCCCTTAGCCTCTATAGAATCTCTCATCTTAATCATGGACAAAGGTGATATTCATTTACTCTTTATCGGACTAAGTTCATGATGTATCCTTCTTAATCTCGGTCATGGATTAAAGTGACATATCCCTTAGCCTCCGTCGAATCTCCTGTCTCGATCATGGACTAAGGTAATATTCATTTAATCTCTATCGGACTAAGTTCATGATGTATCCCTCGTAATCTCGATCTAGTATTAAAGTGACATATCCTTTAGCCTCCGTCAGATCTCCCGTCTCGGTCATGGACTAAGGTAATATTCCTTTAGCCTCTGTCAGATTAAGATGATAATATCGGCATAATACTCAATCGTGGTCTTGGACTAACGTGACCATACCTTTAGTCTCTGTCGGATCTCTCTTGTCTCGGTCATGGATTAAGACGACATTCCATTAGCCTCTATTGGACCCAGGAGCTAGCCATATCACAGTTACCACGATTCGTATCCCTTAGCCTCTCTCATGGACTAAAGCAACATCACCACTATATCCCTTAGTCTCTCTCACAGACTAAGGTGATCCCACTAGTATATCCCTTAGCCTTTCCCATGGACTAGGCAATATAAGTATACCGCAACCCACATTGTATGATCTTCGCGATTGCATTTTCCATGCACCAATCATAAATAGTACCGACCTCTGCGGTCGATAGACGTACTACTATATGCACGTCGGCTTCTCAATTTAATTAACAATATTATACCATCATTACATAATTGGTTCCACTTTTCAATAAATTAAGCCCATTATTCGACGTGTATATTATTCTAATACAGCTTCTACCAATCATTGCATGATAACATATAGCTCAACAGTTCATCAGATATAATCAAACTCAACATTCAACATTCTGATATGTTTGATCGATTGAAGTCATTTCAATTGATTGAGGAAGATAATGTTCAATCGATTGAGGAAAATAAAGTTTGATTGATTGAGGACTGCTCGATCGATTGAAGTCCGTCTGTGTTCAATCGCTTGAAATGAGTTTGATTGATTGAACATTGGGTTTCTTCCCAAACTAAAATGGACCATTCATGCATGCTCAGGGTCCATGCTTTCTTGCCAAAACACATATACACGAACATATCTATACTACTAAGTGAGTATAGGCACTCACCGTTAACGTCGGTGACGCTGGCGAGCTCGGGGTGGCCGCGGGTCCTCATGTGGTCTCCTCCTCTCTTCTCTTTCTCTTCTCCTCCTCTTTCAGTCTCTTCCTCTCTTTTCTGTCTACTCTTTCTCTTCTTCTTCTTCTTCTTCTTCTTCTTCTTCTTCTTCTTCTTCTAGTTTAGAGAGTGTGAGAGTGTGTGTGTTTGGTGTATATATATCCGGGTGTGTGTATATAATATATGAGTGTGTATATATATAATGGTATATCTCCCTCTCTCTCTCTTCTCTCTAAATCTCTCAATTTTCCAAACCCCGCACACACACAACCAAGACATATATATAGGGAAGGGGAAGGTGTAGGTGGTAGAACACGTAAACTGGAAATGCTAAGTACGATCGATTGACCCATTTTTGATCGATTGAGACAGGTCGGTCAGGGTTCAATCGGTCAGTGTTCAATCGATTGAGATGGGTTCAATCACTTGAGAAAGGGTTCCACGTCATAATTTAGGTCGGTGGAGGCTCGATCGCTCGAAGGACATTTGATCGATTAAGGATATTAAAATTCGATCGCTTGAAAAAGCTTCGATCGATCGAAAGTGAAAAAATAGGAAAGATAAATACAGATACTGAATCTTATTTATATCAAAAGAAATATAAAAGTACAATAAATATACAAGATATTACAGCGCACACCACACCCCCACCCCCCCCCCCCCCCCCCCCCCCCCCCGAAGCTTTTATAAGCTATTCCAAATCCCCCCTTCTCTTTATGAATAATATTGGGTTTATTAAAGGGAATTCCCACTCCAAAAATACTGAACTAATGCACTCCTTAGTACTACTAACACACCATGCAATACCATATAGTTAATGCATTTCATGGAGTACATTCCATGGAGTGGGAATAGCAATTTTCGATTAAAATACACCATAACTACCCTTCCCTACTTTTTAAGAGACTGAAATGACCTTAGGGCAACCATAAAGACCTACCTCTTCGCGTCTATTTAATAAAACTAAAAATTAAGCACTGAAAATTAGCAGTAAGTTTTTAAGTGCTGAAAATTTTAAGCGATTGAATTTGCATTACTCAAAACAATGTTTTAAGTACTAAAATATACTCCATTCTGTATTTCAGTGATTATTTTTAGTAGAATTTTTTTTGCTTAGGGTGTGTTTGATAACCAATTAAGTGGTGAAAATGAAAACTTTCCGCACTATTTATTTTCAGTGCGTTTGATAATTTACCACTTAATTGAAAAAGTAGCCAAAAATCCACTGAAAACTTTAAGTGAAAAAATTATACTGAAAAATCATTGAATGCATTCTATTTTAGCACTTGAAACATTGTTTTCAGTATTGCAAATTCAATCACTTAAAATTTTCAATACTTAAAATTCAGCACTTAATTTTCAGTGCTTAATTTTCAGTTTTATCAAACGCACCCTTAGAGTTTTTAAGTGGTTTTTTGGCTGCTTTTTCAATTAAGTGGTACGTTATCAAA
This sequence comes from Hydrangea macrophylla, assembly GCA_033977485.1. Classification (NCBI taxonomy): domain Eukaryota; kingdom Viridiplantae; phylum Streptophyta; class Magnoliopsida; order Cornales; family Hydrangeaceae; genus Hydrangea; species Hydrangea macrophylla. Next base: position 9,109,661 of record CM066986.1, read on the forward strand.
CGCACCAAAGAAAAAAAAAAGTCTTGTTCCTAAGATAGAAAAGTTTTGTTCCTTCATCATAAATATTTGTTTCATGATTTCTAAGTCTTGTTCCTTCATCGTAAATATTTGTTCTGTGGTTTCTAAGTCTTGTTTCTAAAATGGAAAATCTTGTTCCTTCATTATAAATATTTGTCCTATGGTTTCAAGTCTTGTTCCTAAAATAGGAACGTCTTGTTCCTTTATCATAACTATTTGTTCCTTAGTTTTAAGTTTTGTTCCTTTATTATAAATATTTATTCCACAATTTCTAGGTTTTGTTTTTAAAATGGGAAAGTTTTGTTCCTAAGTGGGCTATTATAAGAAGATTTGACATTTATGTCGGCTAAAAACCAAGATAAATGAGTATTTATGTTAGTTATTTTGTCTCAATACAAATTTACATAAACGGAGGCAGCATAAATGTTCGTAAAAACAACATAAATGTTCAAAAAATTGACATAAAAAAGTTCTGTTATTGATTTAATTTTTATCTCATTAGTCATACAACCGACGTAAATACTACAAAACCTTGACATAAATGTGTAAAACTGACATAAATATGTATTTATTTATGTCAGTTTGCTGAAAACCGACATAAGAAGTTCTGCTATTGCTATCATTATTATCTCATTAATGTTATCAAACACACCAGAAAGTTTTTGTTCCATATTTTTTAAGTCTTATTCATTCATGAATTTTTTTTTTGTTCCATGATAGCAAAGTTTTGTTCCTTTAACATAAACTTTTGTTCCATGATCGCTAAATCTTAAGTTCCTTCATCATTAATATTCGTTCTATGACAACAACCTTTTGTTCCAGATTTCTAATTTTGTCCTAAGTTATGTAAGTCTAGTTCCTTCATCATAAATGCTTGTTCTAGGAATAGAAATATTTATTCATGATAATTAAGTTTTGTTCATTAATCATAAATATTTGTTCTGTGAATAGAAACTTTTGTCCATTGACTAGAAATTTTTGTTCCGTGATCACTAATTTTGTTCATTTATCATAAATATTTGTTTCACGATCGAAGAGTTTTGTTCCATAGCCACTAAGTTTTGTTTTATGATTTTAAGCTTTGTTCATTTCTCATAAATATTTGTTCTATGATAAGAAAGTTGTATTCTTCATTATAAAATATTTGTCTCTCTATCATAAAATTTTGTTCCTAAAGTAAGCAAGTCTAGTTCTTCCATCATAAATATGTGTTCCATAACTATAAAGTTTTGTTCCATTAATACCAAGTTTTGTTCATTTATTCTAAATATTTGCTTCATGACCAGAAAGTTTTGTCCTTTAGGTATGCAAGTCAAGTTCCTTCATCTCAAACGTTTGTTCTATGACCAAAACTTTTGTTCCATGATCACTTAAATTTGTTCCTTAATCTCAAATATTTGTTTCATGGTCAATTAATTATGTTCCTTCATCATAAATGTTTGTTCCATGACGTGAAAACTCCTTTATGAACCGATAACTCTCCATCTTCCTTATGCCCTTTATATAATAGATTTTTTAAACTTTAATATGATTATCGTACTGTTGTGGTATTGGTAAAACCCATCAAGATATTCAAGGTTATAATAACCTGTAATTATCATGATTGATATATCCGAAGGGCCTTACATGAGCCCACTGAAGATGATACATAACGGAAAAACCCTTGGTTGAAAGTCATCAACTGTGGGTACCTAGACACTGAAGAACGGAATCCCATCCAAACATTAAAACCCCATAATGGCCCTTGGCTTGCAAATCTTGTCGTGGGTATTTTGGAATGCTTGACTCCTATAGCTGATAATGATTTTCCTAACAATATTTGCCTCTGTGATATTAAGGATCACACAGGAAAGATCAGTAGTAATATCGACTACAAGATCTTTGAGGATTAAAAATGGCAAAGAAAGATCATTCATGGCATCGTATTGATCCTAAATAGTGTAGTCATATGGCGCGGCCAACTCGCAACTCTGCATACCTAAAGATAACTGATCTCAACAATCTTCATAATGTCATAGAAATGGGTGAGGATCGAACGTGCAGTAGCCTTGTGTTTGTTGGATATGTCATTTGGGTTTGTTGTTTTAATATCATTTCATTGTAAGTCCTGAATGTTTATGGATCTGTATCCTACTAAAGTTCTTATGGTGAGGTGTTCGTAAACAAAAAATATTCACGAAAACGATAATAATTTTATCATTTTAGGCCCTTTACGATGAATTTTTTTTTTATTTTCTTAAAAAAAGTTTTGTATTTTATGTATTTTTGTATTTCATGTATTTCACCAGTACTTCATGGTCAATGTTGATCTCATTTGATAGATCTCATTTTGCTGATTCCAAAACATATAATTTATGAAAAGCGGACTTGTAGAACAAAAAAGTTATAGCGATTAAAGTTGTTTAGGCATAAAAAAGATCTAATGAGTTAAAGAAAAGTTGCATGAGTTTTAGTTTGGAAAAATTTTATTTGAGGGGCTATGGTTGAAGGCCCCATAAATCATTACCAACTATAGGGGTCAAGCTTGTTCATTCACCATGAATATGTATTCCATGATCACAAAGTTTTGTTCATTCATCAAAAATATTTCTTTCATGATCACCAAGTTTGTTCATTCATTAAAAAAATTTTATTCATGATCATTAAGTTTTGTTCCTTCATCATAAAAATTTGTTCCATGACCAGAAATTCTTGTTCCATAATCACGAAGTTTTGTTCCTTTCTCTTAAATATTTGTTCCATGTCCACTAAGCTTTGTTCTACGGTAGAAAATTTTTGTTCCTTCATCTTGAAAAATCTGTTTTATGACCATAAATTTTTATTTTAGATTTTTAAGTTTTGTTCACAAGGTAAGTAAATCTAGTTCCTTCATCGTAAATATTTGTTCTATGATCAGAAAGTTTGTTCCATGATCACTAAGTTTTTTTTTCCTTTTCCTCCGAAATAATTGTTCCATGATCATTAAGTTTTGTTCTAAGATAGAAAAGTTTTGTTTCTTTATCATAAAATATATGTTTCATACTATAAGATTTTGTTCTAAATTTCTAAGTTTTGTTTCTAAATATTTGTTTCATTACCAAATTCGATTGTGGGGTTCTTAAACATAATTGAATGGTGATTAATGCAACCCGTAATATGAGTAAACTATTAATTCATCACAATTATACAAGAAAATTAGGGATTATTTTTAAATTGTACAACATTTTGTACATAGATACAATCTTGTTAACGTTTGGCAACAACATAAAAAAATAAAAATAAAAAAAATAAAAAATAAAAATTCAATAGAACAAAGCTTGAAGGCATAGAACATTGTTCACCAAAGAACAAATAATCTGTGGTCAGTGAACAAACATAAGCTACAGGGAATAAATGTTAGTGAGAAACAAACAATCATTTATTAAGTCTAGTTCCTTCATCATAAATATTTGTTCCTTCATACCATAAACTTTTGTTTTAAATTTCTAAGTTTTGTTTCTAAATATTTGTTTAATTACAAACTTGGTTGCGTTATTAAATAGAATTGAATGGTGATTAATGTATCATAATTGCACCAAATTATTAGACGTAATTTTTAAATTGTACAACACTTTATGCATAGGTTACAATCTCGATAATGCTTGGCACAAAAAATTTTATACTTGAACAAACTCTTAAGTCATAGAATAAATTTTACTGACCGGCCAAAGAACAATAATCTGTGACTTTCAAGGCATAGAACAGGCATTGTTAACCAAGGAACAATAATCTGAAGTCAAGGAATAAACACGTTGTACGATACATAATCAACCGATTATCACCCGTTAGAAAGCATGTCAGAAAGCATTAAATGCTCAACATCTTTTGACTTTTACCCCACTTATCCTCCAATCAATGGCTGACAAGTGTGTATGTTGTATATACAACAAAACCACCATGTAGCCAAGTGATCTCCTTAGAGCATATGTTTCAAAGTATTTGGTCAGCAGTAATGACAAAATCACTGTCACGCGACCCATTAAAGTACTCCCTCCGTCTTATTTTATGTGTCTCTCTTGGGGAATCTAATTATTTAATGGGACAAAAATCATCCACACTAACTTTCCATAATTCTCTATAATCATTATATATATAATTTTTTTTTTTGTTTTATTTTAGTATTGATTGCAAAAAAAGATAGTTTAGGAAACTAAACAAAATTCACATACTAATTTTTAAAAAAATAGACTACAATTTTGAAACATGCCCCTAAAAAAAAGGGGGGGAAAAATACCTTTTACCCTCCTGTGGTTACACTCATTTCTCATAACCCCCCTGTGGTTCATTTTGTAACACTTAATCCCCATGTACTACGGACTAAATGAGACTGTTAACTTTTCTAACGGAAAAAAAAAGAAATGACATTAATACCCCCAAGCCCCTATACATACTCTTTAGGCAAAAATACCTTTTACCCCCTTATGGTTACACCCATGTTCTCGTAACCCCCCTGTGGTTCATTTTTGTAACACTTAACCCCCCTATACTAATGACTGAAGTGGGACTGCCGTTACAAAGTTAACAGTCTCACTTTAGTCCGTAGTACAGGGGGTTAAGTGTTACAAAATAAACCACATGAGAGTTATAAGAAAATAAGTGTAACCACAGGAGATAAAAGTTATTTTTCCCAGACAAAAAAAAAAAATACAAAAAAATACGGAGGAAGTACTACTTTTCCGTTAGAAAGAGGCACCTCTTGCGGGGCCATCTTGTCGAATAGACTAAGGGTGCGTTTGATAAAACTGAAAATTAAGTGCTGAAAATTAAGTGCTGAATTTTAAGTACTGAAAATTTTAAGTGCTTGAAGTTTTATTCCTTAAAATGGTATTTCAACTATTGAAGTAGAATGCATTCAGTGATTATTTTCAGTAGAAATTTTTCACTTAAACTTTACAGTGGTTTTAGAGCTATTTTTTCAATTAAGTGGTATGTTATCAAACGCACTGAAAAAGAATAAGTGATGAATCTTTTCATTTTCAGCACTTAATGGGGTTATCAAACACACCCTAAATGTCTACTCGGAGAGGAGACTCAGTGGTAACGTGAGAGAGAAAAGAATAAAAAAATAAGAGAATTTATTATGTGAGACTCTCATCACGTCATTTCAACTGATATGATATAACTCTTCAATAATATTATTGGGTCATATTACCTAAAACAAAGGTAACTTGTGGGCAAATTGACATCCATGTTATTTAAATTAAGTTAGTACTTCCTCGGTCCCATATTTAGAGTTTTTTTTGGGAATTCTTACTTATTAATGGGATAATTTTGATTATGGTGAGATTTTCAACTTTCCAATATTGCCTTTTTTGAAATTCAAAATTATAGTGTCACATCAAAACAAAGAGAGAGAAGAGTTGGATATAATAAAGGACAAATTTGGAAAGTATATATATTAAAGTACTTTGACTTTTCAAAAAAAACTCATAAAATGAGACATCAAAAAATAGCATCAAAGACTCTTAATATGGGACAGAAGGAGTAATTACTTATCATGTTTATTGAAAATAGTTGAAACATTACAGCACGTCACTATAATATTAATGTAGCGTGAGGATTTCTCTAAATAATTTGTGTGTAAAAGACTAATTCTATCAAATTTTCTAGGACAGCGTATTAAATTGTTTGTCTCATCCATAGAAATTTCTAACATTTGGGTTCAATAATTCTTATATGTGCAACAAATTCCTGATCTTTCCTTCTTTTTTTTTTTATTGGGTAAAAGCTTTTAATTTGGTTGTGATTTCACTTTGATCCTTGTAGTTTTAATTTTGTCACTTTAGCCTTTACAGTTTCAGTTTAGGTTCGAAGTAGTCTATTTATTAAAAAAAAAATTGACGGATTTAGATTCAATATAGTTGTGTAAAGTGTAATTTCTCTAAGTCAATTTACCATTATGCTCCTAATGGTACATCACATGTGTATCACATGATCATTTTCTGTCAAAAATTGTACGGAATATAAAATTTTCATGAATATATTGAACCTAAACTGAAATTGTACGGACCAGAATGACAAAACTAAAAATATAGGGAGCAAAGTGCATCCAAACTACAAGGGTGTAAAGTGTAACTTACCCTTTTTTATCCTATACGGTAAGGAAAGTGCTATCTTATTGCATGTGTTGAGTTTAGACTTTCCATTGGTCTCCTTATGATCTCATCCATATAAAATTCTACCAATCGTGTTCAAAAATTCTTACTGACCAGACAAATTGTTGGTCTTTCTTTTCTTTAATATTTTTTTTTGTTTTTGTTTTTGTTTTTGTTTTTGTGTTTTTTTTTTTTTTTTTTCCTTTTCTTTAATTTTTATGGTAATGAAAATCATTGTCTCCTGATCACATCCTTAGAAGATTCTAACAATTGGTTGAATGTTAATTTCTTATAAGTCAAAATATTTAACAATTTTGTGGTCCATAAGTCTTACGTGATGAAAATTCTAACAATAGTGTTCAATAATTCTTATAGGCGTAATAAATTATGTAAGTCTTTCTTTTCTTTTCCTTTTTCTTTGTGATATCTCACTACATGTGGTTTTATTTTATTTTATTTCATTTTGTTTTTTTATCAATTAGTATGATGGTCTCGTGCGATAACTTATTTACCAGGACACAAGAGAAGGGGCAAGGTTGGAGCCCATGTATGACCGTGATATAGAGAGCGTCTTTACCAACGTTGCTAAGTCCTTGCTCATCTCACTACATTTGTTGAGCATGATAGCACTTTATTTATTATTAAAAGGACAATAATGCTCCTGCCACATTAATAGAACAAAACCATTAAAGTAATCACTTAACAAATACAAAACAGTTAAAGATAATCCAAAATGAAACCTTTATTTTAAAATTATGATAGATCAGCAATACCACCTTATTTTTAAAAAATAAAAAAAAAAATTAAATAAAAACTCATTAATTTCCACACCCTCTGTACCAAATAAGAGTCCTTATTCTATTTTTTGATTTCTCATTTTAACACTCCATTTGAAAAATTAATGTACTTCAACTAACTATACACTTTCCAAATTTATCCTTCACTATATAAAACTCTTCCATATTTTTGTTTGATGGGACAATAGAATTTTAAATTTAGAAAAAAAAAATTTAAAATTTCACAACAATAAAGATGTTCCCTTAAAAGGCTGAAATTCCCAAACGAGAATCTTTATATTAGAAATTTAGAGAGATTGAATAGTTGTAGAATAAACTACTAATTTGCTAATAGGGTTTGGTTAGGGGTGATCATTTGTATGTGGAAATTATTAGTTCGCTCGTTGTTATCCATGTGACCAGTGGCGGACCTAGCATATAGTCAGGGGTGGCACAGAGGCCACCCTCTGGACTTTTGAAAATTATTGTATTACATGTAATATTTTACAAATTTTACAAATAGGTCCTCCTAAAATTCACACAGCTCCTCCTGGACTTTTAAAAATTCTGAATTTACATACAAAATTTTATAAGTTTTAGACACAGGTCCCTTGGACTTTTGAAAATTCTAGATTTATATGTAGTATATTACAAATTTTAGAAATAGACCCCCTAAAATTACATGATTTACCCCAAACTAGGGGTGTTAAACTAATTTTACAGTTTATACATAGTTGTAGACCTAAAAAAATTCGCCTCGGGGGCACTGCCCCCAAACCCCCGTATAGTTTAGGCCCACCCTAACCAAAAATTCTGAATCCACCCCTACATGTGACCGTTCAGACATATACTTGGGAGTTGGGGCACACGTACATAATCTAGACTTTTTGGTTTAAATTTTCTAATGCTCACTGGGTCAAATTTATGGCTTAGAACTGGAGCATCCGTTAAAGTTATCAATTACCGAAAGAAACTTAGAGCTATTAGAAAAGGCTAGCGCTATTGTCAGAGAAGTAATGGTTAATTTTAGAGTAAAAAATATCGTTAAAAATTTTAACGACTCTTTTTTAGTTGTTAAAATTTTTAGCTGATACTTTTCACTCAAGCATTAGTCATAGCTGCACCGACAATAACATTTGTGTAATTTCCCGTAATAAAGACTTTAATTGACTCTCTCTATCTATGGAAAATTATCCCGTGTGACAGGGTTTGGTGTGACGGATCATCATGAACCATTGAATCAACGTGAAATCACAAAATCAACGGTCCACAATAATCTGTCACATCAAAAACCCATCATATGGGATAATTTCGCCTCTATCTATGGAGTCCACCTTGGCGCTCATGAACTTTTCCACACGACGTAATGGTGGGGAGGTCCCTATTTGTCAAAAGAGCACTACTAGACCCACACAGTGAATTACACACTTTTTCACATAGCTTCAAATGTATGTACTCTATGCTGTATAAGTGGGGCACAAAAAAGTGTAAAAAAATTCAAACAGCATAAAGTACAAGTATTTAAAGCTGTGTGCCGGGCCGGCCCTGGGCCAAATTTTCAAAGCAATCGCATGGGGCCTCGACTTTAGGCCTTATTTTTAGGCCTATTTTTTTTCATAATTTCTTTCTAATTTTTATGAAATTTATCATTTTTAGGTTTATTTTCTTCTAATTTTTATGAAACTTATCATTTTTAGGCCTATTTTCTTTCTAATTTCTATGAAACTTATCATTTATAGGCCTATTTTTTTTTTTTATAATTTCAATGAAACTTAGTATAGAGGCCTCATTTTTTCTGCCCCTTTAAAAATTCGCTTGAGGCCTCGGCCAATTTTGGTCATCTCAGAGCCGGCCCTGGCTGTGTGTGAAAAAAAAATGTGTGATACACCATATGGGTCTAGCATTTTCCCTGCCAAAAAAAAAAGTGTTTTTTGTTTTGTTTTTGTTTTAATCCGAAAACCAAAAAGAAGCACGTGGAAACACATGGGTCATAAGGAATAGCCCCACCAACCACAAAAAGGAAATTTCTACACACTTGATAGTATGCTCGCAGAAGAAAGAAAAGGAGATCGATCACTCATCACTGTTTGATTAAAAACTAGGACAAATTATACTTTAGTCCATTAAACTATACACCTGTTTTCAGTTGGGTCCATAAACTTTTTTTTTTGCAATTGGGTCCTTGAACTTCAAAAAATTATTCAATCAGACCTAAATTCTGACACTGTTAGCATAAATTATTAGAAATTGTCACGTACGTTGCGCGTAATGCTTACCTATCACATGTTAGGTTAAGACAAACACGGAGGACTGTGAATGACTAAAAAATGATGTGATTTTGGGTATAATTGAATGCAATTTTGGATTTAGTCGAACGTGTTTTCGAATTTCATTGAACGCGATTTCAAATCTGATTGAATGCGATTTTTAGCACTATTCACAATCTCCCGTGTTTGTCTTATCCTAACATGTGATAGGTAAGCTTCACGCGCAACGTACGTGACAATTTCTAATAGTTTAAGCTAACAGTGTCAGAATTTGGGTCTGATTGAATGAATTTTTGAAGTTCACGGATCCAATTGCAAAAAAAAAAAGTTTATGGACCTAACTGAAAACAGGTCATAGTTTAATAGACTAAAGTATAATTTGCCCTAAAAACTATTGGGAGGAAACAAATCTCAGCCCTAAACTTGAGTGGTTTTTTTTTTTATTTTTTATTATGGTGGTTACAATTTTTTCTCTTAAGGTATGATTTTTTTGTGATTACATTTTTTTTGTCATAGTAGTTAATAATTTTTATTTATATTTATTTATTATATATATATATATATATATATATATATTACAACTTTTCTCATCAAGTTATACAACTTCTTGTCATAAATCGGATAGCATTTATCACTCTCTCTCATGAGCGCAATACTTCTACAAGCATGAGAGAAATTTCTCCAAAAATTAGAATAAAATTCTATGGTTTCCACATTTATATTGCAATTTTGCTTTTTAATAATTAATATACATATATATATGTGTGTGTGTGTGTGTCTGTGTGTGTAGTTGTGGGATCAACTGCATTCGATATAGTAGGATCACTACAACTTTTATTCAAAATAGATTCAGATGATCTCACTGTCACATGTGTTGAGAAATTATTTTGGCATCTAAATTTAAAAATCATGATATTTACTATAAAAAGAAAGTAACTTTCAAAAAGAATAATGGTATAATTATCAATTTTTGCTCTTGAATTTAGTGAGGGAAAAGAAAAGATAACATAGACGAAAACTTATTCCCTTGTTTGGTTAGTAAGGAAATCGGTGAGAAAAATAGGAAAGAAAAGAGAATAAATTAAGAAATATATTAAAACTTTTAAATGATTTGAGTCATTTCCATTCTTTCATTCCTATATTATAATTATATTCTACAAATATACAATTTTTTATGGTTATTTAAGAATGAAGGAAAATACAAGCGAAAATACAAAAAAAACCTATTTTTCTTTTTCTTTTTCTTTTCTCTCATGAAATTCATGAACATTACAAAGCCCTAAAGTTGAGTGAATATGGGTATGGGATTTTCCATGGTACAGCTAGCCTAGTGGAAAAAATAATTGGTACCAATAAGTTGTGGTTTTGAAAAATCACTTTGGTTATAAAATTAAAGTTGATTTCAAATTTATAATATTTTGGGATCAAAAGCTTGGCATGTACAAACCACTATGCTGCGCGCATGACAGAATTTTCCTTATAGGTATACGTACTCCACCTACCGAAAAAGGAATAAAATGCTATGGTCTTTAAAATTGTATTCCAGATTTACTTTCTAAAATATATGGTAGTGGGACCAGTCATCTTATAGATACATCGAGATCACTTGAACTTTAATTGAAAGTTAATTTGGATAATTCTATTGTCACATATATTAGAAAATTGTATATTTGTACAGTAGCATTACTTCAAAATAAAAATAAAAACTTTCAAAAACTAACAATGCTATGGTTCACGATTTGGTTCTCAAATTTGGTTTTCAACATATGTAGCATTGATGCCATATTTATTTATAATGCGACTACTAAATTTTGATTGAAACTCTTTTTTCACATATATATGTTGGGAATTAGATTTGGAAAGCATGCATTGCTTTAAAAAAAGGGCAATGCTATTGTAAGAAGCTTCTCATGTGAGAAGGCGGGTTTAAACCGTTGGATGAGCATCTAGCCATAAGATTCCCAGGAATCTGGAGAAGCATCTATTGCTAGATGCTCATCCAACGGTTAAAACCCGCCTTCTCATATGAGAAGCTTCTCACAATAGCATTTCCCTTAAAAAAAAAAAAAAAAAAAAAAAGTGGGCACTAAACCAAGCGGTGAGGTCAACAAGGGCTAGGGTGGGCTGTTGCACCGTAACATTTTGAGGAAAAATTTTTTGGATGGCCAAAAAAAAAATGATATTACATAATATGCGTACTCAGCCCCTCCCAAGTTTTGAAAAAAATAATTGTATATATTATATATTGCCCTAATTGTATCCAGTCACCTAAAACATGTGTTGATCATATTATCTTATCATCTTTCATTAATTTCTAATCATATTTTAATTTTGTCTAACCCTAATTGTTTTTATCACAAGTCAAGCGTTACTAATTACAAAAAAAAGTAATCCTTATTAATCGAGAAAAAAATGTGATATATTGAAAATTAAATCCAAAAATATGAATAATAAACCCAAAAGAATTCGCCTCCGTATGCTCACCCAAATCCTCATTTACATTCGTCTCTCTATACACATCTATCTAATTCTAGCCTTGAATTTAAAATCCTAACACCACCCTTGGAATAAATCCTTTTACAAACAAATTCTTTTGAACTCATCATATGAAACTCTTAACAAAACCATCAAATTGGACAAAAAAAATAAAAATAAAAAAGTAATAGACAAAAAAAAAAAAAAATTCCCTATGAAGATAGAGGTCTGCAGTGGAGCAAATATTCGATATTACTTCCTCCGTCCCAAAATTATTGTTACACTTTGAGACTCCAATACTTTAAGGGAACACAATTATTGCGTGTCTATACTTTTATTTTTCAAAATTACCCCTCATACTTATTGCATGTCTTCTTCTTCTTCTTTTTTTTTTTTCCTTTTTTTTTTTAGATTAGATGTAATTTTAATTTGAAAAAGGGTAAAAGAGAAAATTTGTAAAAAGTTAGTTTTGACTTTTCGAAGATGATATTTATTTTGGAACATCCTACAATAAAAAGTTTGGCATAATTTTGGGACAAAAGAGTATTAAATTAGATTATGGCGTTGGTTGTTCTAATGTTATAATCCTGGGAACACGAAATGTGATTGACATTAAGTACATAGACAAGGTCTAAATATTTGCTGTGAAGATCCAAATGATTTTGTGTGAATGTACAAATCAAGCTTTTGATAGTCCAAATTAATCCTCTCAAGGTATAAATTTTAGAAAAGTGCAAAATTTTATTCAAATTTCTGTACAAATTCACTTTGTGAAAGTACAAACCAATCTAGTGGTTTTATGGGTGAATGTCCAAATCTTTGTTGTAAAGGTCCAAATGATTTTGTGTGAAGGTCTAAATCTTTGCTGTGATGATACAAATACATTATGTGAAGTGAAAGTCCAAACCAATCCAGTGAAATTACAAATGCATCCTATGAAAGTCAAAATTACACGAATCATGGAGTGACATGTGGCCAAGCTGTATGCTTGATGTCAGGTGAATCTGCCCGCCAGACAACAATCCGCCTCTAATAGAATAGTTATGAGAAATTTTTGTGCACCTTCAACGTAGCGCATATGTGGTGTCCTTTATCCAATAAAGTAGCGCCACACATGATTATTGGGCTATTTAAATTTTTTGTGATGAGTTTTACTATTCATATAGCACACTTCTATTAAATACAGAATATGTCACATGATACCTTAAGGGTACCAAAAATATCTCGAATAGTTATTGTCACAACGTCGGATCACATGAATATCTTAATTTTTAGTATTTAGAGCATATACGTTTCAAAGCATTTGGTCAGCAGCAATGACATAAAATTACTGTCAGGTGACTCATCAAAGTCTTACTACTAGAAAGAGACATTGTGGGCGGTTTTGCAATGGTCTTAACGTTTACTCGGAGACTCAGTGAGCGGTAAGGTCAGAGAGAATAGAACAAAAAAAATAGGAAAAGTTATTCTGTGAGATTGTCTCATCATGCCATTCTAATGATACGGTATAACACTTCAATAATATAGTGTCATAGTATAACCTAAAAACATGGAGAACATGATAAGTAGTGTGGGAAAGATGACATTCATGTTATTTAAAGTCAATAATTACTTGTCATGTTTATCTAAAATAATTGAGACATGACATCATCTACCATAATGATGTGATATGACTATCTCTGGAAATAATTTCTCTACCAAGACTTAGTCTACAAAATTTTCTTGGGCAGCGTATTAAATAGTTTATCTCATCCATAGAAATTTCTGACATTTGTGTTTAATAATTCTTGTTTGCGCAACAAATTCATGATCTTTCTTTCTTCTTCTTTTTTTCTTTTTCTTTTTTCTTTTTTGGGGGTAAATTATACTTTGCATGCGTTTAATTTGGTTATGATTTTACTTTAGTCCCTGTAGTTTTAATTTTATCACATTGGTCTTTACAGTTTCAGTTTAGGTTTGAAGTAGTCAATTCATTAATTTTTTTTTATCAATATTTGACGGATTTAGGTTCAATATAGGTGTGTAAAGTGTCATTTCTTTAAGTAAATTTACTATTATGTTCCTAATGATACTCACATGTGCATCACATGACATCCTTTTGTCAAAAATTATAGAAAATTTTCATGAATACATTGAATTTAAATTAAAATTGTACGGACCAAAGTAACAAAACTAAAAATAAAGAGACCAAAGTAAAATTACACCCAAACTATAAGGGTATAAATTGTAATTTACTCCCTTTTTTTTCTACGGTAAGGAAAGTGCTATGTAATTTCATGTGTTGAGTTTAGACTTTCCATTGGTCTCCTTGTGATCTCATCCATAGAAAATTCTAACAATCGTGTTAAAGAAATCTACAGTCCTGACAAATTGTTGGTCTTTCTTTTCTTTAATTTTTATGGTAATGAAAGTCATTTCTCACTGCATGAAGATTCTAACAATTGGGTTGAATGACAAAAAAATTTAAGAATTGAGTTAAAAAATTCGAACAATTCTGTGGTCAATAAATCTTACATGCATGATGAAAATTCTAACAATGGTGTTCAATAATTCTTATATATGTAGGTCTTTCTTTTCTTTTCCTCTTTCTTCACTACATGTGATTTTCTTTATTTTTTTTTTTTGAAAGGGGACCCATTTTCACATTATCCCATATGGTTCAAAAGTAGACACTTAACTCTCTTGTAGTTTTAGACTAAAGTGAAACTATTAAGATTTTATCAAAATAGCCCAATTAACCCCAAATTTAGGCTTTCAAAGGGATTTAGTGTAAAAAAATAGCCCAACATAGGTGGGCTAAATGATAGCATTATCCCCACAAAGAGAGTTAACACCAAAATTAACAAAGACAGTTAACACCAAAATTAACCTCGCAAAGGGGGTTAAGTGTTAATTTTTTTGGCCAATTTAAGAATTTTCATCTGTTTGAAGGGAAATCTTTATAGTTTCACTTTAGTTCGAAACCAGAGGGGGATTAAGTGTCCACTTTATGGGCAATTTTTATTTGTTTGGAGCCCTTGTATGAGCATGATATGTAGAACATTTTTACCAAGAGTAAAGATTGGGACACCCAAATACACAGCTTTTGGGACACAACCCAAAATATATGTCTTTATTTCACCTGTGATATCGCTGGACCCCACAGTGACACAAGAGAGAGATAAACATATATCTTGGGTTGTGTTGGGTGTATCCCAAGTATTAAAACCAACTATACTAATTCATTGCTCATCTCACTACATGTGTTGAGCTGTGATGAGCATGTTAGCGCTGCATTTATTCTTAAGTGGATAATAATGCTCCTATCAGATTAATAGAATGAAAACATTAAAGTAATCACTTAACAAATACAAAACACTTAAAACCAACTTAAAAGGAAACCTTCATTTCAAAATTATGATAGATTGACAATACCACCTTCTTTTTAAAAAAATCAAAATAAAATAAAATAACTCAACAATTTCCACTCTTTCCGTATAACACATGTATGCGTGTTGTTGCATGTCATTACATTTGTCACGCATGATAATGTGATGTGATGTGTATTGAGGCACATGTGAGAGTGAGTTGTGACTCACGAGTCGATTTGGGTGTCTGTATAAGAGAACCCTTTGAGACTGTGCTGAATGAGTGTTTTGATATTGTGACGTCTCTCCGAAATTGAGACAGTCATTGTAGAATACCCTAAATGTTTATCTGAAAAAAAATATTTATCTGTGTGTTTCACTATTTGTATTATTATCTAGTTTAAAATTCTTTTTTGTTGTTAATTTTAGTATCTTGTTGAGGATGAATTAACACGCTACATAATTGGTAGGCTAATCAGTAATTTTGTAAAATCATGTGAAATCATGTTTTAGCAACCAAATAGAACTTAAACGAAAACTTTTATAATTTTTAGTTTTCACTCCTGAAGCAATGAGTTAGGCGTGTAAAAAGTTTTGAAGAATAATTAGGAGTTGAGAACTCATGGAGAGGTAAACACAATTTTCAAGAGTTCTGCCTATATATAAAAAGAGGTGAGATATTTTCATAAGTTTAACATAAAATTAGAAATTCAAGAGAGAGGAGATTGGGGGATTTCTTGGCTTACAGCTTCAAGACACAAATCAACGACCTTCTGTGCATTTGTTTTTCTCCAGATTTCATATTCGAATTCCTAGAGGTAAGAGTTTTGTTTTGATATCCACAAGGACTTGTTTGGATAAGTTTTCCAAAAACTCAATTTCTATGATTTTCATAAAAAGTTGTTAATCGAACTTTTGATCGATAGGAATTGTACTAGATGGACTTCTGCACGATCTTTGTGCTCATATTTTCGTTGGAACGAATTTTAGAAGTGTTAATCGGAGGTGAGTGATTTAAATACATGTTTTGGAATGGTTTCTTGACATGTATTCATGTTTTGTACGAAAAGCATGTGTTGGTTTGTAGATATATATTGTTTAGTTCATATTGAGCAAATATATTAATAAGTAGGCCCAATAGCACGGTGACATGTTTTGATTATGTCAAAAGCATGATGAAATATGATTTGGGCATGTTTAGTTGCTATTTGGGTCAAAGGAGCACGTGGTACCAAGTCATTTTGTGGAACCGTTATAGGCATAAGGTCGCACGTTTGAAGAAAAGAAACGTGGGTCTTTCCTAGTCGTGTGGAGTTATTGGCGAGGAGTCGAGGACTAAGAGTGTGGAATGTATACGTGAGACTCCGGAGACTAGTATAAAATATAGAGAATGTGAATGCGAGCATATTTATCATTTATTTGTATTGTTGTTTTATTCATTAAGAGTTAGCTTAAACAAATCGAATATATGTGTGGTTATTCAAATAATCATTTCAAGTGTTAATGCCGACGAGGAATCGGGACAGTGATCGCGGGGTATTGGAAGTTCTTTTGGAAGGAGACTGAGTATGTCCATTCCGTTGTTTGGAAATAGAAATGTTGTAATAAAGATTTCATGACCTTTAACTATGTTTAACTTAGAATCATAGAACGGATTCGTGATGTTGTAATAGTTAGTAATCCTTTGTAATTATGTTTTAGTAACGCTATAATTCAGTTAGGATCACTTTGGAATGAGTTTGGAAAGTGTGTTTGGTTCGTAGTTGAATCCAGAAAACCTTTAAACTTGAGATTCTATAGATTTATGAAAACAGCCGACTGGATCCTTTTTGTGAGCAATTCACTACATCATTTTATGAAAAATAGTCGACCCGGTCCCCTGACACAATCGACTGGATGATGTTTCAGAATCAGATATTTTCTGCCGGACTAGAGTTCAATCGACTGGACCGTTCAGTTGACTGATAATTTTCCACCCTAGTCGACTGGACTTGGGGAAAAGTCAACTAGACAGACTGTAAAGTTTTGGGCTCTCTGTATATTGTATTTCCAATAGATCAAACCTTAGATTAGTCGATTGGATTGCTGTTGTCAAAAGGAGTGCTTCTTTTAGTGTTTTCAAATGGGCAAAACTTTTGTAGTATGAAATTATAGATTTTTACTGTTGTTTATTCCACTGCTTATTCTTAAACTAAGTCTTTTGGGAACGTTAATGAGTTGATTTAGCCTTAGTGGCATGCCACGGGCTTTACTTCCGCTATTGTGGGACTGGATTATGACATTTAGTGGTATCAGAGCTTAAGTTTAGAGCCTTAAGAACGAGTAACGTTATATGATGAGTGACGTCGAGTGGAGTCTGTGATTGTGATGATAATATTGTTATCATTGTAGAAATGCTTTACATGTTTGTATTTATGAAATTGTGATGAAGATCTGTGTATATATATTATGGAATGGAATGCATAGTCTTTTTGCATTGTACCTATCAGGGTGAATACTTGAAACGTCATGGCTGATCCGATAAGAGAGTTGTCACCGCATTCGCGTATGGATCAGATAGTGAATATGGTAGAGAACTTTGTTCAAGCCGTAAGTGAACAAGATCAGATGAATGTTCAGGTTCCACCAGTTAAAGTTCGATATGTCAATGCACCACCGATACCAAGACCCCAACATACAGTTCCATTAATAGAAACGAAGCTTGTACCATAGACAAGTTGACATAGACTTGACCGATCATTGGATGATGGACATAGAAAGACATTTTTGTACAGTGATATGCACCGACGAAGAGAAAATTCTTTGTGCATTTGATACATTGATAGGAGAAGCATTGGATTGGTGGAAAAATGTGCTCGAGCAAGGGGAACCAACTACGTGGGAGGCATTTAAAGATGAACTCAATAAGCATTTCTTTCCATGATCAGCTCATACTCAGAAATGTCAAGAGTTTACGAATTTGGTTCAGGGAGATATGACTGTGGGTGAGTATGTCTCTCGTTATAATAGTTTGTTACGCTTTGGGAAAACTACAGTTCCAACTGATGAAGATAAGGCGGGAAAATTTGAGGAAGGGCTTAGGGAGAATATCCGTAGCCGTGTGGACACTTTGCAACACCCGACTATTTCTCCAGTTGAAGAAGTTCGTCGTATAGCTGAGAAAAGTGTCGAAAGATATCGACAGGGACAACAAAGGAAGAGATCCAATGACAATAGGAGCAAAGGCAAGGGAATGCTAGAAGACCATTCACGCAAAGTTCGAGATTGTATGTGGGTAACCAAGGAGGGAGTACGTTCCTTGGAGACTCGAGACTTTTATTCCCAACATGTAGTATGCGAGGGAGACGTTCCTTGGAGACTCTAAACCGTTATGCCCAACATGTAGTATGCGACACAAAGGGACTTGCTATTTGTTGAGTACCTACTAACTTCGCAAGCAATTAGAGCATATATAATTTCCTTTGAACGAGAATCTGACTACACCGAACACAACCTCGAACACCAAGAGCTACAATCCAGAGATGAGAGGGAAATGTTTTGAGTGTGGCCAACCACGACATATTGCGAAGAACTGTCCGAGTACGAGGCAACTAAGAATGAGTATTCGGGCATTGAGTGTGCCAAGCAGGTCAAGGACTGAACTACGAGTGGATAAAGGGAAGAAGTCTTGCAACAACAAGGGCGATATTTCTAACTCAGGCCAGAGAATACGAATGATACGGTCGTATAAGGTATTCTTCCTATTTGTTCATATCCTACACGTATACTCATGGATTTTGGTTCAACGCATTCATTTGTGTCCCGTGATTTTGTTAAGCATTTAACTGTTAAGTCTGAACAGCTAGGATATGACTTGTGCGTATGAGATCAAGATAGGTGATAAGATCTTAAGTGTCAATTTGATTCTATTGACAATTAACTACTTTGATGTTATCTTGGGCATGGATTGGTTGTCGGTCAATCAAGCTAAGATCGATTGTGAGTAGAAACGGGTTAGTTTTCATCCGTCGGGTCGAGAAGAGTTTACTTTTCAGGGTAAGGGTGTGACTATACCGCCGTACTTGAAATCAACGATTCAAGCAAGTAAGATTTTGAAGAAAGGTTGTTCGCGTTTTTTTTTTTCAATTGTTAACACACGAGTTCTTGGACCACTAGTGGAAGACATTCCGATAGTTCAAGAATTTCCATATGGTTTTCCTGATGAGTTACCCGATGTATTGATTGAAAGAGAGCGTGAGTTCATGATAGAAGTAGTACCAGGGTCACAACTGGTAGCCAAAGCATCGTACTGAATGGCACCGGTAGAGTTGAAAGAATTGAAGGTTCAGTTACAAGAGCTGCTTGAGAAGGGTTTTTTCTGACCTAGTATTTCGCCTTGGGGAGCTCCAGCCTTGTTTGTGAAGAAGAAGGATGGGACAATGTGTATGTGCATCGATTATTGGGAACTAAATAAGTTGACTGTCAAGAACAAATAACCGTTGCCGCGAATCGATGACTTGTTTGATCAATTACAAGGGGCCCAGGTATTTTTGAAGATTGACTTGAGATCCGGTTATCATCAGTTGAAGCTTAAGGAAGAAGACATTGAGAAGACAGCTTTCAGGATTCGATATGGTCACTTGAATTTCTAGTTATGCCGTTTGGAGTGACTAGCGCGTCAGCAGCTTTCATGGACTTGATGAATCATTTTTTCAAAGACTATTTGGATGAGTTTTTTATTGTATTTATAGATGACATCCTAATCTATTCCAAGAGTGTTGAAGATCACGAACACCATCTGCAATTAGCCTTACACCGACTACGCGAGAAAAGATTATTTGGAATATTGAAGAAGTGTGAATTTTGATTGACATAAATTGTTTTTCTTAGACATATAGTATCAGCGAAAGGAATTATTATAGATCCTCATAAAATAGAAGCAGTTACCAACTGGGTGAGACCGACAAATGTGACAGAGATCTGAAGTTTCCTAGGATTACCTGGTACTATCAGAGGTTTGTGAAAGACTTTTCACGTATTGTAATGTTGATGATGTAATACCCTGTATTTTTTGGATTGTATAATGATACATAAGATTCTATATACTTCCCTTGACCATACTGGAAATTTTGCTTTCAATCGATCGAGCATTCTTAAGTTTAATTGATCGAACCTCCTTCAAGCAATCGAAATCCTACCGACATGAATGTATGACTTGGTCCCCACTACAATCGATCAAACCCTTTCTCAATCGATCAAAATGATAGATCTACTTTTGATCGATCGAACGAGTGTCAATCGATTGAACTTGTAATCATCAGGAATTCCAGGTTTCATGCAAAAATGGCCACCTGCCCACCCATCCCCTCTATATATACATTATGTTCGTGTGTGTAGTGTGTTCGGAGAATCAGAGAGTAAGAGAGAGAGAGAGAGAGAGAGAGAGAGAGAGAGTGTGTGTGTGTGTGTTCTTAAGATTTTATATATATACGTTCATATATATATACATATATATCTATATATATACACACTATAGACACCCCATTTTGACCTGCCAAAAAAAGAAATAACTGTCGTAGGGGGCCCACCAGGCACTCTAATCGAGGAAAGAGATCCAGAATCCAAACAGGGATCCCAGAGGTCAAATCAAAGTCAATACAAAGCCCACAGCTCATCGACACACACAGTCTGGGAGTGAGAGAGAGAGAGAGAGGGAGAGAGAGAAAAGCAGAGAAGAAGCAAGAAGAAGGGAAGCAGGAAGAGAAGGCAGAGAGAGACAAAGACTAAGGAGAGAGAAGAGGAGCCACCATTGAAGCTTTGAATTTCAAGTTTTTCCAAACGCGCCCTATGGTGTTCGGTGAGTTCTAAACTCACTTAGTACCTTTAATATGATGTTTTAAAAGTTTTTGACGTGAATAAATGGACCCAAACACGCCCTAACACCTCTGGACGTTCACTGTTCAGAACTACTGGAGAAGATGACTCTCGAGCGATTGAACTGAGTTCAATCGATCGAAAATACTTCGATCGCTTAAACATTATTTTTCTCAATCGATTGAAATTGTTTCAATCGATCGAACTTAATAGAACATGGATTATTTTTTCGGTTTATTATATATGAGGTTCGAATGTTCGAGCCTCGATTCAGACTTCTATTAGACGATTATGGGTATATCAGGGATAATATGACAACAAAGATAAGTACGATTAAGAATAATGGATTAACGTAATGACATTAGATACTATGTAGTTCATGTATGAGTTCGATATTTGTTCATTTCAATTAGAGTAGTCAAGCCACATGGGAAATTGTCATGTGTCAATATTAGTACTGAGCTAAAGTAGGCTTGATAAGCTCTAGAATGGTACGTGGGCGGATGCCTGTGCTTCACATGCGGTGGATGGTTTGTATCTTTAACGAGCAGTGAGCAGGACCAAGTAGTTCTAAAAATAGCCAGATGATCCATGTATATCCTTAACAAGCAGTGGATGGTTTATATCCTTAATGAGCGGTGGATAGGGATCACTGGCAAGAAATCGATGAGTCATGGCAATAGATTTGATATACCATTGTTCAAAGCATTGTATCCCTGATATGTGGTGGATGGCTTATATCCTCAACGAGCAGGGGATGAACTGACGTGGTGTCCATGATTGCGGTGGATGGTATATATCCTTAATGAGCAATGGAAAGAATGATGGTATGTCTATATATGTTAAATGATTGAGGGTTTTCTTTCTAATAAGAGTATGTTGATTATCGATCTTAGAATAATCAGATGATAAGGGTTGGTTATGTCGCGTTGGAATAAAGTTAACATATTACTTAGTAGAACTATATCTTATAACTTCCATAAATTGTATAACGTTATATAATTGATACTTGGTAAGTTTATATTCACTCAGCTCTCAGTAAGCTGACGACTGTTATTGCCTGGACATTCCCCATCCAGACTACTCCATTCTTAATAATGCAGGTGATGAAGCTTATGACGGAGGCTACTACCTTGAAGGGGAATATGTAGAGGGTGACCCCACTGATGATGGTTATGCCAGAGAAGACTGTTACACTGACGACTATCCGTACAGCAGCTAGGGATGAAGAAGTTGTATCTAGTTTATATTTAGCTTTATATTTCTGTTAAACTTTATTAGTAAATGGGTACTTGGGCATATGTTGTCTCCAGGCCTATTGTGATCCTGAGGACAACACTTCGATATTTTAATAGATAAAATTGTTATTTATATTCAGTTGCTTACTATTTCTGTTTATTTTGTTGGACTACTACTGTGTGGTGTGGACAATTAGTGACATTCACACGTCATTCCCTATGGACCCAAAAAAGAAAATTTATTTTTCTCTATTTTTGCTACTCCGAGGCATGACAGATGACACAGTTGATGAGGAAAGATGTTGCTTTTGTATGGAGTTCGGAATGTGAGGATGTTAGCCCCAAGGGTTCTACCTTAAGTAATTTTGATGATTAACAAACTATTAAGTTGAGTACTTATGATTTCATTTAGTGTGTTTTCCAAACAAAGCCTTGTAATGATGATGGATATTCCATGGAAGCCTTATGGAAGATTATTTTTATCTTGTATTGTTCTTATAGGACTTTTTGTAAAGTTAGTTAGATTGAATCTCCAAGATAAAGGCTTAAAACTTAACAAAATCTCAAAATCAAGAAAACTGTTTTTCACAAGAAAAACTGTCGACTGGACTCTTATTCAGTTGACTGGACCCTTCAATGTTTAGTCGACCGGACCCATCCTACAGTCGACTGGTTTCTGCAAGAAAAACAGAGGTTCTAATTTACCATCCTCAGTCGACCGGACCCCTTTTCAGTCGACTGTCATTATGGCGCAATACATTAAGTTTGAAGTGCAGTCGACTGAACCGCGAGCCCAGTGACTAGATTACTGCGCAGAAATAGTAATGGCTCTTTTCCTAGGGCTTTGCATTAGCATTAAATGCTCCTGACTACCTTATATGTTTTTATTTTCAAGAGAGAGTATATATACTCATTTGAATTTGGTTGTTGAGCACTTAACTCATTACATTGAATACTCATTTTTGCAATCAAAGATTTAAGCCCTAACTGTGTGAGATTCAATCTTCTAGCTCTAGACTTAATTTGTAATTCCTTGAGAGCTATTATTGAGAGCAATTATTGTATCTATCTACTCTACAAGAGAGTGTATTTTTAGTTATTCCAAAACATTTATTTAATCCTCAAGTTGTAAAGAGGTTTGGTGTAATCCTTGCTTCAAGTGATGGGTTTCTTCGTTGGAGGTATAAAAGGAGTTGAAGAAAACTTGTAAGGAGTGGTTGAATCTTCACCCAAAGAAGATTGGTTAGTGGAATCCTCCAAAGGTGTTCTTGAGGGGTGGACGTAGGCCGTGGATTACGGATTGCCGAACTCTTGAAAAACTTGGTTTGCAGTGTTTCTCTCTCTTCTCTCTCTTTACTTATTACTTTAATTTGATATTGTGCTTGCTTAGTTTTTAAGTTACCATTAACCGTTAGTAATCTTATTCACCCCCCTCTAAGGATTACTTTTGGGCCAACAATTGGTATCAGATCAAGGGCTCTTATTATAAAAATCACCTATGTTGAGGGACAATCATCCCAAAGACCTCCATGCTTTAATGTAATCAACTATGCTTATTGGAAAAATAGGATGAGAATTACATCATTGCTCGAGACTTCGATTGATGGCAAATCGTAGTCAAAGGACCTCATGTTCCTACTAAGACCGTAGTCACCGAAACCGTTCCTAAGACGGAAGATGAATATGTTGATAGTGACAAGAAACTTATTAAAATGAATACTATGTCTGTGAATCTATTGTATTGTGGCTTAGACCCAAATGAGTATAATAGAATATCTTCTTGTAAATCGGCTAAAGAAATATGGGA
The DNA here is from genome assembly GCA_033977485.1 of Hydrangea macrophylla. Classification (NCBI taxonomy): domain Eukaryota; kingdom Viridiplantae; phylum Streptophyta; class Magnoliopsida; order Cornales; family Hydrangeaceae; genus Hydrangea; species Hydrangea macrophylla. The sequence goes on from CM066986.1 coordinate 9,133,555, forward strand.
TAAATTAGAAGTCACACATGAAGGAACTAATCAAGTCAAAAAGTCTAAGATTAGTTTACTTGTTCAATCATATGAAATATTCAAATTGCTTCCGAATGAAACTATTAGTGAAATGTCTACTTGTTTTACCACTATTTAGTAGTTTGAAAAATCTTGGTAGACTGTATCCTAACAAAGAGATGATTGAGAAAGTGCTTAGGTCCCTACCACAGCATTGGCAACCAAGGGTCACGGCGGTCCGAGAAGTAAAGGAACTTTCAAGACTTTTAATTGAACAACTCATGGGATCTCTCATCACTCATGAGATGGAATTGGCCGTCTTCGACAATGAAGACAAAAAGAAGAACTTGGGTCTAAAGGCTTCAAATGACCAAGATGATGATAGTGATGAAGATGATGAAATGGCCATGATCACCCGCAAGTTCAAAAGGTTCTTGAAGAAAGACATAACCTTCGGAAGAAGGGGACAAAAAGAGAATGATGCCAAGAAAGAACCGATCATTTGCTTCATGTGCAAAAAGCCCGGACACAAACTCTAAGATTATAATTTAGGGGAGTATTACCTCTAAGATACGATTATGATAAACGCCCGACTGATCTAGGACTTCCAAAGATGATTCAAGCTCTCCCAAAGGCTTTTTTTTCAATTCAAGATAAAAGGGAAAAGAGAGGAAAAAAGAAAAATAGAGGAAAACAGCACAGGGTGGTGGTTGCGGCAGTCACGGGTTGTCGTGCGGCAATCTCTGGAGTGCCGTACAATATTCTGTGAATACCGCGAATTTCACCAAATGCTGTGAAAATTGAAATTTTACAAAAAAAAAAAAAAGGCAGTCCGTGGAGTGTTCTGCGGCAATCATTAAATGTCGTTCTGGCACTCAGCGAATGCTGCACAGAAGACATTGAGTGTCGTAATAGTAGTTATCCAGTGCTGCAATTTTTTAACAGCCAGCTGGGAAACTGCACATTCTGTACCTTCAAAAAGGACGCCCGAAATTAGGGTTTTGCCCCTGAAATTGCTAGAATATCCCTCAAAAATTTGCCTATAGAAGGAAGGTGTATATCCCATTACAAAAGGGACTTGAAATGTGGAATGTTAGGATCCCTATATTGATTCCTCCTCAAAAACTTTCTAAATTAAGAGAGTAGTAGAGTTAGAAGAAAGAGCTAGAAGAAGAACTTGATCATCATTTGGAAGGTCTTAAAGCAACCAAGGAGTTGAGGATAATTAGAGGTAAACTCTAGAATAATTAGTTTATTTAGTAGTTCAATCACAATGTTTAGAATCTCTTAAGATCTTTACACATTTTCAAAAACTCTCTTCCCACCTCATTTCATCACACACCACTAATATTGTGATTGAACTTGCATTTCATTGGTTTGGATCAAAATATATTTGGGTTTAAAGCCTAAATAAATCTTGAAGTAGAACTTTAGTTTCTTTTCTTTTGATTATGTTTATTTCTTAAGATTCGTAAGACTTTCAATGTCTTACTTGAATCTTTGTACTTAAAACCCTTAGTACTCATATAAACTTATGATTTATGAGAGAATTAAGGTTGATATTAGTATATTGAGTCAATGAGTCTAAAATTTTACCCATAATTTGAATTCATTATTTTGAGATTTTATGAAGTTTCCTCATACTTCATCAAAATCCATAAGTATAAGAGTCCTTAGTCTCCAATAAGCATCGAATGGTAGGAGAAGTAGTTTGAGTCTAAGCCCATCTCTATGGTTTAGATTCTTTGTCTTGGGATTTTATAAAGTTTCTTCATACTTCATTAAAATCCACAATTTTAAGTGTCCTTAGTCTCCAATCACAATCGAATGGTGGGAGAATTGTTTAGTTTAAGCGCAACTTCATGGTTTAGTAGTTGGGGTTAACAAACAAAGTTGAACTTGACAAATGATGCAGTGAATTCAATGACCACCTTTGATCAAGGATTTTTAGTTAAATAATGGACAATTGGAATTAAATGAAACCAACTGAAAAGTTGCAATAACACAAAGTTTTACCACTGTAATTTTTGCTTTAATGAGATTTCGTGTTCAGAGTGGTTTGGTCATGAGTTTTGTGAAGCAACAATAATCTGTCTAGAATTCCAGAACAGTAATACCTTTTTGAAATTAGTAAATCAGAGCCTTAACCAAGCATTTTTTACTTGAAATAATTTTTTTTCATATAATTTTAATGTGTTAACAAGACCCCCTAAAAAGATTAGATCAATTCTGATTTTTTTACTATTTTTAGAAAATCATACAAAACTTCTGGACAGAGAGTTGGAAATTCCTGAGTGATGTCTAGTGTTTGTTTGATTCCCAGAGATCTAACTGTTGGAACTTTGATTTTCTTTTTGGGTTAGAAACTAGACTCACAATGGTACCTTATGACCAAAAACCATTAAGAACAAACCATTGGAAGTATGCTTTTCAAATTCTTAAAGTTCGGGTCTACTCTCTGGAATTTCTAGAATGTTGTGACAGATTTGGTAAACTTTGCAAATAATGACTCAAATGGTATTTTCATGAGTTAAGGTTCAAACTATGTTTCAATAATGACTAGTAATGCTTGAAATCAAAGTTTAGATGATATAAATCAATGAGTACTTCATAATTTATTCTTATTCATGTATACATTCGTCCATGTGGCTCGATGCTTGTAATTAGGATTCGTTGCTTTAGATTTAACGATATTTGATAGATTTAAGCTAGAGACCTAGGATTGTCATTTGACTTTATATCTTGTATATTATGTGGACTGACCTTTGTTTTGTAGCGCCAATGAGGTTTGATCTCTCGACTCTCCCTTAGTTTATTTATTCCTTAATTTCATTGATTTTTCGACATCATGTGCGACACATTAGAATTAAAACTTGCCTTATGTGTATATGTGATTAGACACCTTTTTATTAAGATTTTAACTTTTGTATGCATTGCACGTTTAAATATTCGCGACTGGATCCCGGGTAAGTTCTCTAGTTTTCTATTTTGCATATCATATTGCTTGCTGAACGAACTACTTGGTTTTGAATGATATTTTGTCTTTAGAAATTTTACACCATTTCTACATGCTTGTGTAATGTATATTTTTATCTATGTATTAGTTGAGGGCATGCTTAGATTAATAGTTTGATTAAAAGAATGTTGAGTAGAGGCCTATCGCAAGATAGGATGAGAGAGGGTGTTTTAGTCCGTCGGACTCCTTCCTCTCTCATTCCATAATCCCTGGACCTAGTTAATCTCTAGTTTAAAAAAAGATCAGTTTCCTTTAAAAATGGTTTCTTAATTTTCCATTTAAAAATTAAGTGGCGACTCATCGTTTTTGAATTTAAATTTGAAAAAGGTTTTAAACAAAAGTCGTGGGTAGGAAAAATGCGATATCCACATACATAAACTAATTTTTTTTCCCTATATGTAAAAGAAATCATCAGAAAATGGGATCACCACTTACTAAGGGCTTTGCCTAGGGGTGTATAAAAAAAAACCAACAGACCAAATCGACTTGACCAAAATCCACCGGCCACGTTAGTCTATTTTTAAAACATGAATAGAAAAAATTCGATTGAATCGCATTGTATACACCCCTAGCCGATCGGAAAGGAATGGAACTTCACCAACACCTCACACACGCCCTAAAGAAAGTTGTGGGAATAAACGGGACCCTTATCGGATTCTCGATTTGCGAGTTAGGTGAAAAAAATAGAATTTTAAGTACTTGGGCATAATAAGTGTTTTATTTTTTGGTTTTCATATTATCTTATTACTTGTAGTTTGTAAATACTCAATTACGTTTTTTATGTTTTAGGTATGGAGTTTTATTAGAAGATGGCCGACCTTGGATTAATTATGTTTTTTTTATTAATTCGGAGACACAGAAACGTTCGCGACTTATTTTGGATAGAATTGAACATGATAGACATATTGGATTTATTTAGTGACTTTATTGACTTATTTTGTATGAATTGTTGGATTTATAAAATTTCTGTTTATGATTGCAAATTTATTGATATTGCAGATGGTATACAATATGTAAATTAAAAAAAAATCCAAAATTTTATTTTCACAGGTAGTATTTGTGGCGTACTTGTTGCGTCACAATACTACCATGTATAATTGTTATAGTATTTGTAGCACGTTGACTGCACCGCAAATAGTTATTAGAGACGCGAGAATAACTGACACACGGATAACGCATTGAATGTGTCGGAAAAGACTTTTTGTGGAGCAAAGGAAAGTAATTTGTTTTTGAACAGTAAGATTTAATATTATTAATAAACAAATTCAAGAGTTTCACAATGAAAGTAACATCCTTTGCAAACAGACCAAGCCCCCCTCCCCCCCCCCCCCCCCCCCCCCCCCCCCCATACATACCCTTACTTACTTAATACTAAGAACATAAAATCCTCCCTTAAGATTTGTATAGCCTACATAGTACAACCATATCAGAGAATTATGCAGACTCAACAACCTTATGGTCTGTCTCAAACCAGCCAAATTGCTTCCAAGACCTTCAAAAATAATTCCATAGTAGCCCATAACCAACCAATTAGAGTGCCCACAAGATCCAAAGTTCACTTCACCATCAGCAACTTAAGCCATACTTACCATCAGCAACTTAATGTTCCAAAGATCACTGTTAATGCAGCAAAGCAATAGGAAATTGTACAACGATCAAAAAACCACCTGCTCGAAAATACGAAGTAGATCCAACATCGATCCATTTGATCTTCCTCGAAACAACCAAAATGCTTCCCAGCCCAGTGAAGCTAATCCAAACATCGAAGTTTGGATTTTGATTTTAGACAACCTAAATTTTTTCCTTCGGCAATGGTAAGCCGTAAAAATCAAAGGTACCAATGAGTGATAAATTCCTCTGCAATAATTATTCTGATAAACTGACAATTAATAGTCAAGCATCAACCGTTGTGTTAACAGTTTCCAGCCATACACCCAATCATTCCTATTGGTATTATATTTTTAACACAGCAGAAGTACTTGAAAAGCAGCATAACCAAACAAAACACGCAGCCCAGAAAAGGAGCACCAACAACCAGCCCCGATATTTGCAGAGACCATTCAACACATCGCAAGTTAGTCAGACCTGTGGGTGATAGAACTCACACAGACTCGAGCAGCCTCAGAGAATGTGGACTTCAGACAACACCCCATTGAAACCCAGCTAGCACACGGCGAAGGAAAGTATTTGTGGCGCACAAAAAGTCACATTCTTGTAGTGACACTTTCCAAATTTAACCTTTATTATGTAAAATATTTCCAAATTTTTGTTTGATGTGACACTAGAATTTTGAAATTTAGAAAAAGAATGTTGCAAAATTTCATAACAATAAAGATGTTCCCTTAAAATGTTGAAATTCCTAAAAGAGAATCTTAATATTGGATAGATTGAATAGTTGTAGAATAAACTACTAATTTGCTAATAGGGTTTGGTTTATTGGGGAAAAAACTCCCAAGTTTTGAATACTAGCAAATTCATTCTACATGAATCCTCTTCCACTCTAATCAAAACTATTATAGTTCTCCCCCAACAAATTTGAAATTTAGAAAAAGAATGTTGCAAAATTTCATAACAATAAAGATGTTCCCTTAAAATGTTGAAATTCCTAAAAGAGAATCTTAATATTGGACAGATTGAATAGTTGTAGAATAAACTACTAATTTGCTAATAGGGTTTGGTTTATTGGGGAAAAAACTCCCAATTTTTGAATACTAGCAAATTCATTTCTACATGAATCCTCTTCCACTCTAATCAAAACTATTATAGTTCTCCCCCAACAAATTTGGTATCAGAGCTTGGTTCTAGCAACTCTCTCCTTGTCAATATAATTAATCCCCAAATGGCAGCAAGTTCATCTTCTACCATGTTTGCATATTCTCCCAATCAAATTCCCATTTTTGATGGAGAACACTATGAGTATTGGAGCAGCCAAATGAAGACTATTTTCACCTCTCAAGATCTATGGGAAGTGATTGAGGAATGCTATCCAGAACCACCAAACTCTTCAAGCTCAACATGGACTGAGGCACAACAGAAGCAATACAAAGAACATCTGAAGAAGGATGCATGTGCTCTCAAATTTCTACATCAAGGTGTAAGTAAATCCATCTTTCCTAGAATTTTTGGAATTAATAAAGCTAAAGTTGCATGGGAAATTTTGGAAAAAGAATTTCAAGGTTCTGAGAAAGTAATCTCCATAAAGTTACAATCTTTATGGAAAGAATTCGATAACATTCAAATGAAAGAAAGTGAAAATGTTAGAGAATTCTTTTCCAGAGTTGCTGAGATAATCAATCAAATAAAGAATTATGGAGATACCATTCAAGACAAGAAGGTGGTCCATAAAATTCTTAGAAGTCTTCCACCAAAATTTGATCACATTGCTGCTATAATTGAAGAATCAAAAGATTTATCAAAGATTTCCTTGTTTGAGGTAATGGGTTCCCTTGAAGCACATGAGCGGAGGATGGATAGATCTCCAAACCAATCCATTGAGCAAGCCTTTCAATCAAAAATCAACCTTTCTGACAAGAAGAATATCAAAGTTGAGCAAGGAAATAGAGGGGGCTTATTCCGAAGGAGAGGACAATATGGAAGAGGACGTCCAATGTAATACAACAATCAGGGAAATGGAAGAGAAAGAAAAAATGTGCAGCAAAAAGCTGGTAACTCTAACCCTCACTGTCTTATTTGCAAAAAGAATAACCATGAAACAAGAGATTGTCGATACAAATGTACCAGATGCAAAATACAAAATCATTCTCAAAGAGATTGCTGGTACCAAAATAAAAAGGAAAAGGAGGAAGCAAATTTTATAAAAGAAAATGAAGAAGAACATTTATTTTATTCTTGCATGAATGCCGAACTTGAATCCCAAGACATTTGGTACTTGGATAGTGGATGCAGTAATCATATGATAGGTAATCGAGACATCTTTATAGAACTTGATCACAAGTTCTCTACTCAAGTAAAGCTTGGTGATGGAAAGCTTCAAAGTGCTGAAGGTAAAGGTGTTATTGCTGTCTACACAAAAGGAGGTAACAAAAAACTCATCAGTGATGTTCTTTATGTGCCTAATTTGACTCAAAATCTCCTAAGTGTTGGTCATCTTATACAAAAAGGATACTCGGTGTTTTTTGAAAATAGTAAATGCAAAATATTTGATGAGAAAAGTAATCTCATAGTGGCAGAAGTGGCTGTGACACCAAACAAAATTTTTCCTCTTATCATGCCACTAAATGATAAAGTTTCTTTCAAAAGTGAGACTTTAAATAAGTCATACTTGTGGCATTTGAGATATGGTCACTTAAATAATAATGGGCTGCAATTGCTGAAAAAGAAAAATATGGTGATTGGACTTCCCTTCATTGAGAGGCAAGAAAAAATTTGTGAAGGTTGCATTTATGGCAAAATACATAGGCTTCCTTTTCCAAAAACATCTTGGCATGGTAAAGCTCCACTAGAGTTGGTACATGCAGACATATGTGTCCTACTAGGACTCCTTCTCAGAACAACAAAAGATATTTCCTATTGTTTGTTGATGACTATACAAGAATGCTATGGGTGTATTTTCTAGATCAAAAGTCAAATGCCTTCTCATTTTTTCTTCAATTCAAGGCACTAGTTGAAAGGCAAAGCGGGAAGCAAATCAAGACCCTTAGAACTGATCGTGGAGGAGAGTTCATCTATACTCCGTTCTTGGATATATTACTACAAAAACAACGGAATTCAAAGGCAAATCACTGTTCGGCGCAGCCCTCCGCAAAATGGAGTAGCGGAAAGAAAAAATTGCACTATCGTGGAAATGGCTCGAAGCATGTTGAAAGGAAAAAGACTACAAAACAAGCTATGGGCTGAAGCAGTCTACACTACTATATACATTCTCAATCGCTCTTGTAGACACCCCATTTTAACTTGCCAAAAAAAAAGAAATAACTATCATAGAGGGGTCCCATCGGGCACGCTAATCGAGAAAAAAAGAAGCTGGAGTCCTTGTGGATATCGCAATTTTTTCTTTCTTTTTTTACCCACAGCTTTTCTTTTAAAATACTTTCTCAAAATCAAATTCAAAACAAATGAGTCGCCACTTAATTTTAAAGGGAAAATTAAGAAACTATTTTTAAAGCAAACTAATCTTTCAGAAACCAGAGATTAACTAGGTCCGGGGATTATGGAATGAGAGAGGAAGGAGCCCGTCGGACTAAAACACCCTCTCTCATCCTATCTTGCGATAGGCCTCTACTCAACATCCTTTTGATCAAATTTATTAATCTAAGCATGCCCTCAACCAATACATATGTACATATACATTCCAAAAGCATGTCCAAAGGGGTGTAAAATTGCTAATGACAAAATATCATTCATAAGCCACATATATCAAGTAGCAAGCAATGTGATGTACAATAGGGAACGAGAGAACTTACTCAGGATCCAGCAGCGATATTAAACATGCAATGCATACAAACAGAAGAAAATCCTAAAAAAAGAGTCTCTAATCACATATACACATAAGGCAAGATCCTAATTCTAATGTGTGGCGCATGAGGTTGAAAAATCAATAAAATCAAGAAATTAAAACAAACTAAAAAAGGGGTCCTAGAAATCATACCTTAATAGCGCTACAAAACAAAAGGTTAGTCCACATGATATACAAGATATGAAGTTAGAAATAGTAGTCCTAGATTTCTAGCTTAAATCTAAAGCAAATAAATCCTAATTACAAGTGTCGAGCCATACGGATGAATATGTTCATGAACAAGAATAAATTATGAAATACTCGGTGATTTAGATCACTTAAACTTTGAATTCAAGCTTAACTAATTATTATTGAAACATGGTTTGAACCTTGACTCATGAAAAAAAATAAAAAGCATGGTTACCGTGGTTCGATCTTGATGAATTTTGGATACTAGATGCCTCTGTATGTCTAGTTTTTAACCCAAAAAAAAGTAATCAAAGTTTCAACGGTTGGATCTCCGGGAATTGGACAAAAACCAGACATCACTCAGCATTCTACAACCTTCTGTCCAGAGTTCTTGCACGATTTTCTAAAAATAGTAAAAGGATCAGAAATGCTTTGTTCTTTTTAGGGTGACTTCCTAACACATTAATCTTCTTAGAAAAAATTATTTTGGGTCACAAATACTTTGTTAAGGTTCTGATTTACTTATTTCAAAAGAGTGTTACTGTTCTGAAACTCTGGACAGATTGTAGTGACTTCACAAAACTCATGACCAAACCTTTTTAAACATAAAATCTTCTTAATACAAAAATTACAGTGTTAAAACATTGTGTTATTGACACTTTCGCATTGGTTTCATTTAATTCCAACGGTTAGATTTCGAACTAAAAATCTTTGATCAAAATCGGTTTATGAATCCACCGTTTCATTGTCAAGTTCAACTTTTATTTATTAACCCCAACTATTAAACCATGAAATTGGACTTAAACTAAACCATTTTCTCCTACCATTTGATGGTCATTGGAGGCTAAAGACCTTTGTATTTATAGATTTCAAATGAAGTATGAATAGACTTTATGAAATCTCAAGATAATGAATCTAAACCATGGATATAGGCTTAGACCCAAACTACTTTCTCCTATCACTTGATGGTCATTGGAGATGAAGATATAACTAATACTCATGAGTTTCAAAGGAATATAGAAAGGATTCTATGAAACATCAAGCTAGAGGACCCAAGTCATAAGTATGGACTTGGATCCATCTATTTGCTTATAAAATGAAGTGATGATCAAACTTTGACTCCCATGTGAAGTATGAGCTTACATGAGATTCAAAACATCAAACTCAAGAGCTTTCAAGAGAGATATTGAAGATCTCCAAGAACCTCAAAAGTAAAACATAAAAAAGAAAAATAGAAGAAGGATCAAAGAATTAGAAACAAGGACTTCCAAGTTTACTTAACAAACTCTAAAACTTAATCAAGAAAAACTAAATGACTTGAAGTTTAGAGGCTCAAAAGAAAGAAAACACAACTAAGATTAGAGGGTCACCTCCAAGACTATCCTCAAATTTCTATATTTTGAAGATCTTCCAAGTTCTTCTTCAAGCTCTCCAAAAACTCTCTATCTCTTTTAAATATGTGTTGTTGTAGTAATAGTGATCTCTTGGTATTTTTTTGTGTATATTCTCCTCTCTTCTTTTTTTGTGTCTCTCCCAAGGAAGATCCTCCCTCTTTTATAGACAAAATTACGAAGTATTCTCAGTGAATTCGGAGTAAAAAATAGGTGTAAATGTCTCATTTGGTGGTACAATATGTACTTCCTGAAAATAGACAGACTGCTGCACAGGGCGGTAGTCAAAAGTCCTCTGCGGCAGTTAGTGGATGCCGCTGCGGCACTACGTGACTGCCGCTGTGGCATTCCATGACTGCCGCGCGGCACTTACTGAGAGCCGCACCAAATTATTGATTGCCGCGTTTTTGTCAACCTTACTTTATCAGTTTTTTGTTTTTATCCGCATACATATACGTATTGTACCACAAAATACGGACTTTAAAAGCAAACGACAATCAAAAAATGTCGGCGGCACTCAGTGAGAGCCGTTCCGACATTCTGTGAGTGCCGTACGGCAATCACTGAGTGCCGCAAAAAACTGCCGTGTGCCAGCTTCTGGTAAACTTCTCCTTTTAGGTCTTTTCTTCTCTCTTTTTTCTAAAAAAAAACTTATTTTTGAAGATCTTTTCCAAAAGTGATGTTTTATAACTGAATTCTCCTAAATACCTGGTATTTCCTTCTTTTTGTGAAATTTTATTGCGTTTGGAGAACTTTCTGAAGAGCTTGGAATACTTTGAATCTTTCGGCCCTTATCATCATCGGACGTGGAGATGACGTTCTCCTAAATTCGACGATCGGTCAAAATCGGGGTGTCTACAGTTTGCCCCTCTTTGACAGAGCTTGTGGGGCAACGCGTCCCATAAGTGAATGTCAAAGCCTGTGTGAAGACAGGCCTTTGACCTAATCATCGGTTTTAGGAAGAAAAAAACAAAATGCGTTGCAAGAGAAATCGGGCGCGCAACAAAGACTCTACTTGGTCGTGCTCAATGATGAGCTGCCTACGTATCCCATCAGGAATCAGACCAAGACGTAGTTCGGGCAGGAGCCAAACACACGCAAGCACAAGTAACCATACGGATGAATGCATCTATCCTGTCATGATGCAAGTGCTATGTATTTTTTGAATTCACCTGGTCTTGCAGGCGCCATGCTTATCATGTCTTCCCTACGTACGATGCACAGTACGTGACGTGTTAGTCAGGGAAGATCATTTAATTCTTGACTGATGCGAAAATCTATTACGGGGGTCATGAAGATGCTTTTGATTTGATTTCGAGGGTTGACACAAATCTGTTGCGAGAACCGAGAATGTAAATCCGTTACACTCTCAAAGCAAAGGATTGACGTAAATTTGTTACGTGGATCGAGAATATAAATCTGTTATATTCCCAAAATAAGGGTTAACGCAAATCTGTTGCGAGAACCGAGAATGTAAATCCGTTACACTCTCAAAATAAAGGATCGACGCAAATCTGTTACATGCATCGAGAATATAAATATGTTATATTCCCAAAATGAGGGTTAATGCAAATCTGTTGCGAGAATCGAGAATGTAAATCCGTTACACTCTTAAAATAAAGGATCGACGCAAATCTGTTACGTGCATCGAGAATATAAATCTGTTATATTCCCAAAATGAGGGTTAACGCAAATCTGTTGCGAGAACCGAGAATGTAAATCCATTACACTCTCAAAACAAGGATCAACGCAAATCTGTTACGTGGATTGAGAATATAAAACTGTTATATTTCCAAAATGAGGGTTAACGCAAATCTGTTGCTAGAATCGAGAATGTAAATCCGTTACACTCTCAAGATAAAGGATCGACGTAAATTTGTTACGAGGATCGAGGATATAAATTTGTTATATTCTCAGAACGAGGTAATCAAAACTTCGGAGCCCACAGACTCAAATCTATTCCAGTTCTTTCAAAATTTAAAGCCCGCCGGCTTAACTTTATCTTTATTTTCAAAATCTAAAGTCCACAGGTTCAATTTTACCCTAATTTTCAAAATTTGGGGCCCACGGGACAAATTTGTTTCAACTTCTGAAATTTGGGGCACACATGCTCGAATCTATCTTAATTTTCAAAATTTGGAGACCGTGGGCTCAAATTATTCTAAAATTTTGAAATTTGTAGCCAATTTATGCCTAAAAATGACCCCGGGGGCCAAAAGTGCAGTGAGGGCAAATTTTGGGGGACTCAAGTTCAATTTTCGGGACCTGATTTGAATTCTTGGGGGGAAATGAAGGATCTTTGAACCGACTTAACCGCGGCACACGCGGTTGTTTGTGGAAGTAGTGACTGCCGTGCGGCACTCACGGAGTGCCGTTGCGGCAGTCAGCGAGTGCCACGCGGCAGTCCACTGAGTGCCGCGCACGAATATCGAGTACCGCGTTTGAGCGGCAGTGGCTTAAACCGCCGGTTTCATTACATTTCATTTCATTCTCTCAACTCTCACTAACTCGAAATCTCTCTCGAGAAAATTTTTCTCTTTTTTTTTTCTTGCTTGGATTGATCTACCAGGGCTCTCAGGTTAGTTCTACTCGATCAAAACTCGAATTATTCTCATTATTTCATTATTTTTCTGAATTTGTTCATGAATCTAACCACCAATTCTTCCTTTTTCTTTCTTTGACAGATCATGGCGAGTGGTTCAGGGCGCAAAATGAAGGCCAAGTATACGGCCATTCATCATCCCGACGCCACACTCCTGCTCTGGGACCCGGACGAGCACTTATCTGTCCGCGCGTTCAAGCGCGAGGTAAACGTGCCCCCTCTCTTTTCTTCCTTCTGTGATTCTAATGTCGTATGATACTTCTGAATATGATGTGAAAATCATGCAATCTCAAATGCCTTAATGCAAATGCTATGCTTGTAGTGCTCTCGAAATCCATGTTTATTCAATTTTTAAATATATATATACATTTTTATTTCTTACGAGATTCATGACTGTGGGGACAAGATTCCATGTAAAAGAAAGAATGCTTGTGCTTACGAATTTCTGGTTGTCCCATTTGTACTTGCGCATATTTAACTTTATTAACTTTCCCCAAAAGGTCCTTTGACTGCGATGTATGTCGATTAAAAATCCTATTACTCATTGGATCTTTTAGCGTTACTTCTCCCCTTTTTTTATTTATTATTTATTACTTTATTTTATTTCATTTTATTTTTTTTGATTTCTTGAAATTTTTCCAGTGCTTTTGAACATTCTCACTTCTTTTATTACTTTGTGAACGACCGCTAAGCTTTTATATGAGTGCCATGCTTGTGAAACGTTCTATGAACTTTTCCTTTTCTTTCTCTCTCTCTCTCTCTCATTCATTCTCGTGTCGCTTTTCCTTATTATCACCTGCTTATTATATATATATATTATTGTTCTCTTCTATCCAATTACTAACACTGAAACTTGCGATTCTTTCTTGCAGCTGCAGCCCAAGGTGCTAAAGGGGCACGGCAGCCTAGCTCACGGGTACGAGTGGTACGCACATCTGAGCGGGCCAGTGCGGGGCTTTATAGATGCGGCGGGATTTGGGAACTTCGTCAAACGTTTGACGAAGAGCTCCAACGACCTACGACAGATCCATGCGTTGGCGGAGAGGTGGTGGGATACCACCAATACCTTCCATTTCGACTTCGAGGAGATGACGATGACTCCCCTGGACTTCAGCATGATTACAAGGATTCCATTCGGGGGAGAGCCCTTACGGTATTTGGACAATGCCAGAGATTGGGAACAGGTGGAGGCGCTGCTTGGAGCGGTTCCGGAGGAGCCCTTGGTCACGGCCAAGTGGTTCATGGACACATTCCGGGGCAAACCGGACTTTATCGATGAGCAGATGGCCCAGGGCTTCATGATGTATATGCTGGGGTGCTCCTTGTTGAGCACCAAGGGTGATCAGTTCTCCGTCACCGTGGTATTCTCTTTGGAACATGAGTATGACTGGGCTGGTGGAGGATTAGCCATCCTGTACAAGCACATGGGAGAGATCTCCCGAGACAGACCGGCTTCTACTGGTGGTTTTTGGAGGGCGTGGGAGGTACGTCCTTTCTTTTTATTTCCATTTCAATATTTATTATCCTTTTGGACGATTATTTAAACTGTGAGACTCATGACCTCTTTCTTTTCTTATTCATTGCAGATTTGGTCCCACGAGTATTTCTGCATGATGTCCCCCGAGACACGTGCTGCCGACGCCCTCATTATGCCCCAGGGGCTAAAATGGGCAAAGGACAGGGTTGGGTGGAAGGCCGGGGCGCACGATTTTATTTCGTTCAGGAACTTCCTGACGAATCTGAGGGAGCAGCACGTTCGCTGGCAGCCATGGCTCATGGCACTTCCTGAGGTTTCTGCGAGGACTCAGGCATCGGGCGAATGGGATCCGATGAGGCGGCTAATGGATGGGCTGGAGGCCCAGGCGTGGTATTTGGGAGAGAGGGTGACTAGGCAGTCTCTGGCGACTCTGGGATTTTTTGTGCCACACCCTCCTCCAGTTTCTATGAGAGCCACAGATACGCTTCAGGGTAGCGAGTTCTCGGTGGCTCTGGCTGGCTCGGGTATTCACGGCTTCTTGGAACCCCCTATAGGATACGTTGCTTTCCGTGCTGCTAAGCTGATGCCGAACTTCCCTCTGATGGAAGTGACTCGGGTGAGTACAAGATTCCTTCAATCTTTTTATGAGTTCTCTTTCATTCTTTCTTTATGTTTTATTCTTTTTGTTTGCAGCCTGTTCCTGCCGCTACTCGTCCTCCCGCCTTTCCCGAGTGGGATTGGACCATGTCGACTGTCTCGTTTGGCGAGCCTTTCTTGATGATGATCCCTCGGCTCTCACAGGACGCCCCTACTATTCCTCTTCATTATGACGTAGTCCCGCGTGCTTATGCGGAGGAGGGCTTGACGTATGCCCATAGCGTGCGGCAGTGGGTCCTTGGACGAGAGTGGATGGTAAGAAACTTATTCCAGCTTTTAACTTTAACTTGGGTTATTTTTTATCAACTCTTATTCTTGTTTCTTGGTTGCTGGTTTTTTTTTTAGGCTGAAGGGGCTCGAGCGACTACTACGGCTCAGCTGAGGACTCAGGTATTATCTTCACCTTTTATTCTCAGTATTTTATTTGTCCTTTCAACACTTTCTGGATTCATCCTCTCTCATTTCAGGAAGAGGAGACCAGAGTCCTGTCCCAGCAGGTGGGGCAGCTTCAGCAGCGGCTCCAATAGTTTGGCATTCCTACCAGTGATGTCCCTAGAGAAGGCGGTGCCAGACGAGGCGTGGGGCGAGGCGGCGGTAGCAATGGAGGCAGCGGCAGAGGTAGAGGTAGGGGCGGCGGGAGTGGGACAGAGTCAGAGGAGGAGCCCCTCAGGCGTGTGACCCGTCAGGTTCGAGGCCGGGGTCGAGGCTGATCTTGCTTTCTTCCTTACTTTTTATTTTTGAGTGTTCTGGGAGGATATATACTTTATTCAGATGATTGTATATACACATACACTTTATTTTGATGGCGGCTTTAGGATAGCCGGTAGGATAGGCATTGGATGTCTTTTATATTTTCTACTTTTCATTATACTCATTCACCGTATGCGTGACCATAGCTTGGTCCTTTTATCATGCTGAAACCTCTTTTAAATTTTCTCTTGCCTGCCGTATGTGGGACCATGGCTTGGTCCCGTCTTTATTTTAATTTTGAATGCTTTGATCTCTTTTTCTTATTGCGAAATGAAAGTAAATGAAATGAATGAATGAATGTATTGGTCTTTGTTGCACGTTCTGCATGATGCGCACATTTTATTGTTCTTTATCTAGTTTTCTGTTTGCAGGTGGGCTGAAAGTGTTACAAACAGACCCTGGCCAACGAAAAACCCGGAACGGCACTCAGTTAGGTCTCACCAGCTCGGTGAGTGCCGCTGCGGCAGTCAGTAATGCCGCAACGGCACTCACGGACTGCCACGCAGCACTTCGTCGAGTGCCGTTCTACTTTACCGGATGCCGCCCTGACTCGAGCCAGATCTACCTCCATTATACCCCCTTTTCTTCAAAACTTCACAAAACACTACCTCTTTCATTCTCCCCTCTCTCAAATGGCCCCCGTTAGCTCTCAAATCCTTTTTTCGTGGATGGATACCCTCTCTGGTATTGATAAGCTTAACTTTGAGTGTTTCAGGCTAAACGACCTCTTCTCCTTCTGACGAATGATTCTAAACGAAAGTTTGCTTCAAGCCGCTGTCCAATGTTGGGATCCTTCACTCCACGTCTTCCGTTTCAGTCATCAAGAGATTTGTCCTTTGTTTGAAGAATTCAGGGCTATCCTTCATACTGACCCTTTCGCGGATCTGACTGTTCCTCCGGTGCAAGCCGGGTATGTTCAGGACTTGGCGGCTCTTCTCCATATATCCCGCGGTGCTGCGGGCTCTTGCATTCACGACAGACAGGTCGACTTTGAGCGCGTCTCCTTGGTTTATGCTCCCATTGGGGATCCTTACGACAGCGGGTATCAAGTTATACAGCGTAGCACTCTATCGATTGCTATGCTTTCTTACTTTCTCTTTCAGTCGTCCTTCGACATTCTCATACCCATCACCTGCGGTTTGAGAGAGATGAAGAGTGCAGTCATGTTGGTTCTCGGCGAGACTTTGATAGGGCTGGATCATGCTCATGCTACCGGGGCCATATTATCTGCCGGGGCACCTTTTGTTCTGCAAATTTGGATCATGGAGCGTTTGGACCTCTTTATACACCCTTCCCATCTTCACAGGTTACTTCATTACGATCGTATGGAGATTCACAACTTATTTCACTCTACCGATGCATGGTTTGGTTGGCTCCAGGGCCTCTCTTCCGGTGATATCTGCTGGGTCTGTCCTCAGTGGATTCATTGCTCTATTGCTATACGTCTTCCTGGGTGACCTGGCATCTGGCTGCCGGGCTTGCGTGCTACTACTTTATACATTCCTGATCGGGTGGTCCGTCAGTTTGGACTTTTACAGGATACTACTGGATCTGTGACTGCTGATTTCACCAGGCGGTCCACTTTGCGCCCTTCTATTGTGAAGGCTTTCATTGAGGTTTGGCACAGCAGGATGGCTGCTCCGTGCCTGAGGATTCCTGCTTCGACTGTGCCTACTGCCAAGTATCTTCTAGAGATCCAGGCCTTGGTTGCGAGACGAGCCTGACAGACACATGCATAATAAAGTAGACGAAAACAGGGAAAAGCTTGCCATTTTACAAAACTTTCCGACAGACCCTGCCTACTCTTTTTACGCTTTGAATGTGATTTTCCTTATTATTATTTT
This sequence comes from Hydrangea macrophylla, assembly GCA_033977485.1. NCBI lineage: Eukaryota > Viridiplantae > Streptophyta > Magnoliopsida > Cornales > Hydrangeaceae > Hydrangea > Hydrangea macrophylla. The sequence continues at coordinate 9,150,936 of CM066986.1, forward strand.
TTTTCTCTTCAAGAAGTGTTGTCATCTTTAAGAAAGTTCTAACATGTTCAATCAAAGTGCTCACTCCTTCGATTAATCTTTTTTGAAGAATTCTCCTTTCAATGTCTTTTCTTGGCTCTTTACTTTGATTTTTGCTTAAAGCTTTACTCCTTCTATACCATGAATTCTCATTTGTTTCTTTATAGTACTTATTTTGATAGCCAGGTGATCCAAAGGAGGGTCTTGTATCTAGGTTCTTCGGCTGGAAAATGAAGTTTACCCCTGGTTTTAGGGCTTCGAAGTGGTTCTGGACAAATGCCAGTTTGCCCCTAGTTTAGCATAGTTTTTTTTTATGATGACCGAACCAAGTAGGTTGCCTACGTATCCCCTAGCGGGAATCAGGTCGAGCGTAGTTCATCAAGGTAGGAGGTTTTGAAAGAAAACGGTTTCAAGCAAAGTATTTCTTGAGACGATCGAGGTTAATCGATTGCTTAAATTCAACCCCGTCTAGGTCCATGCAATAGGCCACTCCTCCTGAGAGGAGAGTCTTTATGATGTACGGCCCGACCCAGTTGGGTTTGAATTTTCCTCTGGGGTCATAAACGGGCACTTTCAGTTCTTTGAGGACCAGATCACTCTCAGCAAGCTTCCTTGGGCGAACCTTTTTGTTGAAAGCACGAGCTATCCTCTTCTGGTACCCCCGAGTATGGTTTATTGCAGCCAGCCTCTTCTCATCGAGTAACATCAACTCCTCATACCTTCCTCATACCCATTCCGATTCGGTGATCTCACACTCTGTCAAAACCCTAAGAGAGGGTATTTCTACCTCGACTGGGAGAACGGGCTCCATACCGTAAACCAGTGAATAAGGTGTAGCTCCTGTAGAAGTCCTTATAGAGGTCTGGTACCCCCATAGTGCGAATGACAGCTTCTCATGCCAATCTTTGTATGTATCTGTCGTTTTTCCCAAGATTGCTTTAACATTCTTATTTGCTGCTTCTACTGCTCCATTCGTCTGAGGCCTATACGGGGATGATTGATGGCGAGTGATCTTATACTTTTCCAGGAGTGGGATAACCTCTCCCTGGAAATGACTGCCATGATCGGAGATAAACTCATTCGGGACCCCATACCTGCAGATTATGTTTTTCTCGATGAAACTCACCACGTCTTTGGCTTTCAAAGTTGCATACGAGGCTGCCTCTACCCACTTTGTAAAATAATTGATTGCCACGATTATGTATCGGTGCCCATTGGAAGCCTTCGGAACTATCTCACAAATGATATCAATCCCCCATACGGAAAATGGCCAAGGGGTGGTCATGCTATAGAGCTGTGACGGCGGGGTATGCATCAGATTTGCATGAATCTGACACTTGTGACATCTTCTAACATATTTGCAACAGTCTTTGTCCAAGTTCGTCCAATAGTACTCCTGTCGGATGATCTTCTTTGCTAGCATGTGCCCATTCATATGGGGCCCACACACTCCCTCATGTATTTCCTCCATCATTCTCTTAGCTTCCTTCCCATATAGGCATTCCAAATTGTACCCGATGTAGGATTTCTTCCATAGCTTATTTGTATAAATCACAAATTGAGCGGCGAATCGTCGAATCGCCTTTCTGTCCTTTTCTGAGGCTCCTTCGGGGTATTCTCCTTCTTTAATGAACTTCCACACATTCACATACCATGGTACTTCCCCTTCATCTTCTATGGCCGCGACTGTCTCAAATGAGGGCTTATTTCTGATTTCTATGGATAATGGGATCATCGTGACCCCTGAGGGGATCTGTATCATTGATGCCAGGGTTGCTAGGGAATCGGCCAATTGGTTTTCCTCTCGGGGGAGGTAGTAGAATGATATCTTCCTGAATTGTTCTTTCAAACTCTCCAAATAGTCATGGTATGGTCTCAGCTTTTTGTGTTTCACCCTCCAATCTCCCCGTACTTGGGATATGATCAAATTGGAATCTCCGAACACATCAACTTTTTCAACTTTTAAGGCCAGTGTCGCCTCCATTCCCACTATGCATGCTTCATACTCTGCCGTATTATTGATTGAGTTGTACTTAAGCTTGACGGCCAGTGGGGTAGGGGTTCCATCAGGTGCTACAAGGATGACCCCGAATCCGTAGCCTAATTGATTGGCGGCCCAATCTAAATACATCTTCCACAAATCCTCTCTTACCTCAATCACTTCTTCATCAGGGAACTTGAATTCTCCTTTCTTCCCAGTTTTCACGGCGAAGTCAGCTAGGTAGTCGGCGATGGCTCTCCCCTTGATAGATTTGGAGGTGACATATCTGATATCAAACTCGGCTAGCATCATGGTCCATCGAGAAATCCTACTGGTCAAGGCGGGTTTTTCAAACAAGTATTTGAGCGGATCCATTCGGGAGATTAAGATCACGGGGAAGGCTAACATATAATGCCTAAGGCGACGGGTGCACCAGACTAAGGCCCAACATGCTTTCTCTAAGGGCGAGTACTTCAACTCGTATCCGGTCATCCTTTTACTCAAATAATAAATGGCCTTTTCTACGTGTCCTTCTTCTCCTTCTTGGGCCAACATGCATCCCATTGAATCCTCGGTCACAGAAAGATACAGCAGCAGAGGCTTCCCTGGTAAGGGCGGTGACAGGACAGGTGGGTTTTGGAGGTAAGTCTTGATTTTATCGAAGGCCTTCTGACACACGGTATCCCACTCAAACTTCTCTCCTTTTCTGAGCAATTTAAATAGCGGGTCGCGGGTCATGGTGAACTTTGAGATAAAACGACTTATGAATTGTATTCTACCCAGGAACCCCCTCAACTCTTTTTCATTTTTGGGTGGCTGCATTTCAACTATGGCTTTTATCTTGGTCGGGTCCACCTCTATTCCCCTCTGAGTAATGAGAAATCCCAATAACTTTCCAATAGTGACTCCGAACGTACATTTCTACAGGTTTAGCCTCATTTTTGAACTCCTTCAATCTCTCAAATAGCTTTCTCAAAGCCTCTAGGTTTCCTCCCCTCTCTTTGGATTTCACAATCATATCATCCACATATACCTCCACCTCTTTGTGGATCATGTCGTGTAGTAAAGTGGTGGTAGCCCTCTGATAGGTCGCACCTGCATTCTTGAGTCTGAACGGCATGACCCTATAGCAATATGTCCCCCATGGAATGATGAACGTGGTTTTCTCCCTATTCTCGGGTGCCATGAAGATTTGATTATACCCAGAGAATCCATCCATGAAAGATAGAAGCTCGTGTCCCGCAGTGTTATCAACCAACACGTCGATGTGGGGTAGCGGGAAATCGTCTTTAGGGCTCGCCCAGTTTAAATCTCGAAAATCAACGCAAACCCTAACACGACCATCCTTCTTCGGGACAGGCACAATGTTGGCAATCCACTCAGCATACTCGGTGACCATCAAGAATCCAGCCTTTAATTTCTTTTCAACCTCCTCTTTTACTTTAAGTGTCCATTCTGGCCTCATTCGCCTCAATTTTTATTTTATGGATTTTGAATTAGGAAAGAGAGGGATGTGGTGCTGGACTATTTTTGGATCAATACCTGGCATATCATTATAAGACCATACAAAAACATCTTTGAATTCATTCAATAGATTGATTAGTTCTTTGCTTTCTTCATTGCTAAGTGTTGAGCCAATAAAAACATTTCGAGGGTTGTCTTCATTTCCCAGATTAATTGTTAGGGTGTTCTCTATGATTTTGCATGCAGATTCATTTTCTTTTTCAACTAATTTTTGCAATTCATCAGGTATTTCACATTCATCACATTCATTAAGCGCATTCGAGTAGACGGAATCAGTCATACTTTCATTAATTTTTTTAGGAGTGATTACAACAGACATAGCAATAGTAAAACACCTCATTTGGGCCATTACAGACTCTGGGTGAGGGGGATACTTATCACTAGACTCAAAGACCCACTCTCTCTTGTTTTCTTCTCCCAGATCGGTGATGAAGTATTCTTCTAGATCTCCTGCTTGGTAATCTCTTCCACTTCTTCTTTCTCAGCCCTCCCTTTGTCGGTCTCCCTCTGATCTTCCTCATCTTTTTCTGGTTCTTCTTCTAGTTCTCCCTCTTCTTCCTTCGGCTCTTCTTTCAGCACATCCTCAACATTCCCCTCCTCAGCCTCGACTTCTAGACCCTTGTCTTCTTTCCCTTTTCCTTCGGCTTTTACCCCTCCTTCGCTCAACAGGTTCTGCATGACCGGTCCGTCCAGTACACCAATCCAATCGTTGACGGTAATAGACCTTTCAGGCATTTGCAAAAATGGGTCTTCGTACTTGGAAAATTCATGGGAAAAAAAGATCTCGAATCCTGGCTTTAGACATTTGTCTTTCTGGTTCATCCATGGCTCTGGGAAGCCACAGAAAGGGAAATCTTTTCCTTCCTTCATAAAATATCCATTGAGCGTCTTTAGGTAAGGGTCTAGTGGCGCATCGACGACCTTCTTCTTTGCCCTCAGTTCCTTCTTTGCCGGCTGGTACCCTAGGCCGTGAGTGTGAGTCTGAGTAGGGATTCTTGGAAACTCAAGCAGGCCCTGAAGGTTCTTCCCCAACCCTAATCCTGGAAAGAAACCCATTCTCTTCATGATCCCTACGACCATTGGACTGGCATACTGATCAAAATGGAGTGGTAGAAACTCTCTTGGCTTCTCCTCTTCCAGCATGCTGATGAACTCGAACCCTACCACATTTGCTTCTTCTTCCTGCGCTTGATGATGCTTCGGGCGAACGAACCAAGCTATCCCCGAGGATATCACAGACTTTATTCTCCCAGACATACTTAACCTTTTGATGGATCGTTGACGGTATAGCACCCAAACTATCCAACCAAGGCCTACCTAGCAGCAGGTTGAAAGAAGCGGGGATGTCGATGACTTGGAAGTCAGCTTCTTTTCCAAAAGGGCCGATAACGAGACGAAGGAGGACTATCCCGTTCTCTGGGTGTTGTCGTAGGCTCTTACCCTTTGCTCAGATGGTGTAAATGTTGACTCATTCAGGCCCATTCACTTAGCCGTTCGGAAGGGACACACATTGAGGGCCGACCCATTGTCAACCAGGCAAGCAGGCACGACGTTCCCCAAGCATTCCACAGTGACATAGAATGGTTTGTTGCGAACGGGCCCTCCCAGAGGCAAGTCATTTGATGAGAAGGTAATAAACAAAGTCAGAATTTTGCCGATCAGCCCTATGAGGTCCTCCAGGGTGGTGTCGATAGACACGTCAGCTTGTTCAGAGCGTCTAGGACCGCCTGCCTATGGCATTAGGAGGCAATCAGCAACCCCCAAACAGTGATGTTAGCCTGGGTCTTCTTTATCTGCTTTAGAACCCTGTCTTCTTCCTCTTCTTCATTCATCTTTCCTTTTCCTTTGTCTAGATCTCTCCCCGGATGATCTTCCTCTAACTAGTGTGGTTTAAAGTGTCTGCCCGACCGAGTTAAATGATTGACTTCTTCCCTTGCCCACAGATTGTCAACTTCTGGATCAACTTTCAAAGTACCCTCCACTATCTCTGTTTCTTTGTCGTTCTCGTACCAGAGGTCATCTTCCACCTGGCTCACGTCTCGATCGTCACTCCCTTGGATCCACCAGTCTGACTACCCTATTTTCCTCTTCTCCGGCTGATCCTCCAAAGCACAGATTGTCGAATCCGTAGGCAGCTGGTATAGCTTTCTTGGTGTCCCGACCTTAGTGATTAGCCTAGACGGATCGAAGGTTGCTTCTTCTATCCCCAAGAGATAAAGGCCCTGCGGTGGTGGCACAGCTCGATGATTCGGAAGCAGATTTCTAGTAACATTCGGAGCTTTGGTGGGGGGTTCCAAAATTACCTTGTTATCAATGAGGTCCTGAATCTCATGCCTTAATCTCATACACCTATCCGTTGAGTGACCCTTCTGTTGATGAAATTTGCAAAAGTGGTCCCCTTGAAAATTTGGCGGAAGCGGGCTTGGTAGGGGTCGAGGTTCCAACTGACAGAGATGCCCCTTGGCTAATAGTCTATCGAGGGCGGTTGACAGTGACACTCCCAAATCTGAGAACTTCCTTGGTGCTTTATTCCCTCCTCTCCTCGGTGCTATGTCAAATTTCCTTTCTGGTCCATTTAGTGCATTGACATCGGTGGGGCCAGAGTGACCTCCAGTTTGTCCTCCGTTGGATCCATAGTTTGGCCTCCTGTACCGGTTTGGTTGGTCGTCTTTCTTGATTACCCCCTCTTGGATCGCATCCTCTATCCTTGTCCCGACATCGAAAACCTCAGCAAAGGTGTTGATCGACTGGAATCTCATCTTTTCTTGATACACTGGCTGTAGATTCTTCATCAACATTCGGATCTGGTCCTTCTCAAATGGCCTTTGTACCATTTTAGCTGCCTTTCCCCTCCATCTGCTCAGGTATTCGGTGAATAATTCTTTGTTCCCTTGCCTAGTGGTCTCCAAATATCAGAAAGTGACATCCAAATCTTGATTGCACTCGTACTGTGCCACAAATGCTTTAATCACTTTCTCCCACACCCTGGTTTTGCTTGGTTCGAGAGTAAGATACCAGAATAGAGCAGCTCCAGTCAAAGTTTGTTGGAATAGGACCGCCATCATGGTTGTGCTCAAGCCGCTTGGTTGGAAAGCCCCAATACACATTCTTACATGGCTACGAGGATTGTCGGTCCCATCAAATTTGTCAAAAATTGGCATCTTAAACCCGTCAGGCAGTTTCTCACGTACTCCGTTATACAACCCCTCTAGTTCCATTAGATAGGTATCAATTCCCTGAGCCTTGCACATTACCCTTTCCAACTTCTCTATTTTCTCGGTTAGTAGCTTCTCCTTCTCAGCTTTCTCTCTGTCTCTGTTGGCCCGTAGTGCATCAGACCATTGCGCCTCCTGATCATCAAACCAATCTCCCTCCCCTCCTCCCAAAGGTGGGTCCATAACAGGTGGAATTACAGGTGGTGGTCGGCGATTCAGCTCTTCTATCATCCCCATCATGCGGTTCATGTTTTCAGCCTGTCACCTCATTTGCTCCACTTGTTGTTCTACCAGTGTTCTTAGCCCAGCCATTTCCTCGTTGTTTCTTTCCTCAGTCATGTTAGCGCCTTCTCTTCTTACCAGCCTCGCCGTGGGATCCCTAAACCAGGCTTGACTTGATCTAGATGCTATTTTCGCTCCTACAGCAAATTTTGAAATTTTCCCTTTTAAAATCTTTTTATCTTCCTTTTATCACACAAAAGACATTTTGAAAAAAAAACTTTCCTTCTATATGTCACGCGGATGCAATGCATGTGTGCGTGTGTGCCTACTCTATATGCCAAAAAAGAGAAAATTCTAATCCTAACACATAAGCACATAAGCACATAAGATCCTCACCCATGTCAAGTGTGCTAATTTCTCCTCTCATTGTGATTTCACTACCCTCTCAAAGGTTGGATATTCAAAAATTTTCAAAATTCATTTGAAAAGCATATCTTTAAATGATGAGATCTTTCAAAAATGATTCTCAAGGATTTTGAATCTTTTATTTTAAAAAAATGAGGACGTGAAAACATTTCTCAATGAAGATGATTGGATTTCTTTAAAATTCATTTGTAGAGCATTTTTTTCAAAAACAATTCCCAAGATTTTGAATTTTTTCTTAGAAAATGATCATGTGAAAATGTACCTTAACAAAGGTAATTAATTTGGAGTTTTAATCAAAAAGTGAACTCCAAAGATTTTTTTTTGAAAAAGTGATTGAAAACTTTGGAATAAAGATGGCAAAAATCTGTTTGCTTTTTTTTTAAAAAAAAAATTCTTTGGGTAGAAGGATCACATGATCGGATTATCACCGTACTTTTCATGAATTTGGATACATACAAGGTCAATGATGCTTAGCTAAACATGATATAAGAAGTATAATCTTATAATCAGGGTTCGGCATGTTCCCCAAATATCGTGGAACATGAGGAGAAATTGCTAAAAGGTAATTTAAAAGATCATACGTCTTTCATCAAGCAAGTATCGTCATCATCTCAAGTAATCCCTTCCGGGCATACAAAACTCTCTAGCACATAATCCTAATCAAGAGGTGATTTCCTAAGATTGAAAGGCTCTATACAAACTACTATGCAAAAGCTGGATTTTGGTCAAATAAGGGACCCTTGACATACATCCGATAGGATGCTTAATATACCAAATCATGGTACGAGATCAAGGGTGATCACACAGTCCCATGATGACTTGACCGACCGGGTTGTCCCGAGCCTCCAAGGTCATAGTTCCGTGCAATCGACTGGCTGGATATACAAGTGAAATGCAACAGGCACACAAAGATTAATTAATTCGATTAAAAGGATGTTTTTCAAGTCTAATCCTCAAGTAAACCCAAAATCAGAATCCTGGTCTGTGAAACCAGAGATTCTGGGTTCGATCCCCAGCAGAGTCGCCGGATTGTGGATATTGCAATTTTTTCTTTCTTTTTTTACCCAGAGCTTTTCTTTTAAAATACTTTCTCAAAATCAAATTCAAAACAAATGAGCCGCCACTTAATTTTTAAAGGGAAAATTAAGAAACCATTTTTAAAGCAAACTGATCTTTCAGAAACCAGAGATTAACTAGGTTCGGGAATTATGGAATGAGATAGGAAGGAGCCCGTCGGACTAAAACACCCTCTCTCATCCTATCTTGCGATAGGCCTCTACTCAACATCCTTTTGATCAAATTTATTAATCTAATCATGCCCTCAATCAATACATATGTACATATACATTACAAAAGCATGTCCAAAGGTGAGTAAAATTGCTAATGAAAAAATATCATTCATAAGCACATATATCAAGTAGCAAGCAATGTGATATGCAATAGGGAACGAGAGAACTTAAACGTGCAATGCATACAAACAAAAGAAAATCCTAAAAAAAAAAGTCTCTAATCACATATACACATAAGGCAAGATCCTAATTCTAATGTGTCGCGCATGAGGTTGAAAAATCAATAAAATCAAGAAATTAAAATAAAGAAAAAAGGGGTCCTAGAAATCATACCTTAATAGCGCTACAAAATAAAAGGTTAGTCCACATGATATACAAGATATGAAGTTAGAAATAGCAGTCCTAGATTTCTAGCTTAAATCTAAAGCAAATAAATCCTAATTACAAGTATCGAGCCATACGGATGAATATGTTCATGAACAAGAATAAATTATGAAATACTCGGTGATTTAGATCACTTAAACTTTGAATTCAAGCTTAACTAATTATTATTGAAACATGGTTTGAACCTTGACTCATGAAAATTTCATCTAAGCCATTATTCATAAGATTGATGAAAACTATTACAGAATTCTGGAAATTGCTGAGAGCAGATCACAACTTTAAAAAAATAAAAAGCATGGTTACCGTGGTTCGATCTTGATGAATTTTGGATACAAGATGCCTCTATATGTCTAGTTTTTAACCCAAAAAAAAAGTAATCAAAGTTTCAACGATTGGATCTCCGGGAATTGGACAAAAACCAGACATCACTCAGCATTCTACAACCTTCTGTCCAGAGTTCTTGCACGATTTTCTAAAAATAGCAAAAAGATCAGAAATGATTTGTTCTTTTTAGGGTGACTTCCTAACACATTAATCTTCTTAGAAAAAATTATTTTGGGTCACAAATACTTTGTTAAGGTTCTGATTTACTTATTTCAAAAGAGTGTTACTGTTTTGAAACTCTGGACAGATTATAGTGACTTCACAAAACTCATGACTAAACCTTTTTAAACATAAAATCTTCCTAATATAAACATTAGAGTGGTAAAACATTGTGTTATTGACACTTTCCCATTGGTTTCATTTAATTCCCACGGTTAGATTTCGAACTAAAAATCTTTGATCAAAACCGGTTTATGAATCCACCGTTTCATTGTCAAGTTCAACTTTTATTTATTAACCCCAACTATAAAACCATGAAATTGGACTTTAACTAAACCATTTTCTCCTACCATTTGATGGTCATTGGAGGCTAAAGACCTTTGTATTTATAGATTTCAAATGAAGTGTAAATAGACTTTATGAAATCTCAAGATAATGAATCTAAACCATGGAGATAGGCTTAGACCCAAACTACTTTCTCCTATCACTTGATGGTCATTGGATATGAAGATATGACTAATACTCATGAGTCTCAAAGGAATATAGAAAGGATTCCATGAAACATCAAGCTAGAGGACTCAAGTCATAAGTATGGACTTGGATCCATCTATTTGCTTATAAAATGAAGTGATGATCAAACTTTGACTCCCATGTGAAGTATAAGCTTACATGAGATTCAAAACATCAAACTCAAGAGCTTTCAAGAGAGATATTGAAGATCTCTAAGAATCTCAAAAGGAAAACACAAACAAGAAAAATAGAAGAAGGATTAAAGAATTAAAAACAAGGACTTCCAAGTTTACTTAACAAACTCTAAAACTTAATCAAGAAAAACTAAATGACTTGAACATTAGAGGCTCAAAAGAAAGAAAACACAACTAAGATTAGAGGGTCACCTCCAAGACTATCCTCAAATTTCTATATTTTGAAGATCTTCCAAGTTCTTCTTCAAGCTCTCCAAAAACTCTCTATCTCTCTCAAATATGTGTTGTTGTAGTGGTAGTGATCTCTTGGTATTTTTTTGTGTATATTGTCCTCTCTTTTTTTTTGTGTCTCTCCCAAGGAAGATCCTCCCTCTTTTATAGATAAAATTACCAAGTATTCTCAGTGAATTCGGAGTAAAAGACAGGTGTAAATGTCTCATTTGGTGGTACAATACGTACTTCCTGAAAATAGACAGACTGCTGCACAGAGCGACAGTCAAAAGTCCTCTGCGGCAGTTAGTGGATGCCGCTGCGGCACTACGTGACTGCCGCTGCGGCATTCCATGACTGCCGCGCGGCACTTATTGAGAGCCGTCCCAAATTATTGATTGTCGTGTTTTTGTCAACCTTACTTATCAGTTTTTTATTTTTATCCGCATACATATACGTATTGTACCATAAAATACGGACTTTAAAAGCAAACGGCAGTCAGAAAATGTCGGCGGCACTCAGTGAGAGTCGTTCCGGCATTCTGTGAGTGCCGCAAAAAACTGCCGTGTGCCGGCTTCTGGTAAACTTCTCCTTTTAGGTCTTTTCTTCTCTCCTTTTTCTAAAAAAAAAATTTATTTTTGAAGATCTTTTCCAAAAGTGATGTTTTATACCTGAATTCTCCTAAATACCTGGTATTTCCTTCTTTCTGTGAAATTTTATTGCGTTTGGAGAACTTTCTGAAGAGCTTGGAATACTTCAAATCTTTCGGTCCTTATCATCATCGGACGTGGAGGTGACGCTCTCCTAAATTCGACGGTCGGTCAAAATTGGGGTGTCTACAGTCCTAATCAGAATATCTAGAGGTCAAATCAAATGTCAAATCAAGTTATCGTCAATTTGAATACCCACCAGCATGGTTTGAAAAGCATGACAGATCAGTTGTAGACACCCAATTTTTTGCCCACCCACAAAGAAGCGGATAGATAATGATCATCGAGTCCGACGGTTGTGAAGAGCTCATAAATACAAGGTCCCTAGACTTCGAATCGTCAAAATCGGACCATGGGCGAAGAAATAATCATTGTTTAAAGTTCGGACGAATCTGCTATTTTGCCAAAGAGGGACCGGAATTACTTTTTTAGCTTTTCGAGTGTCAGAACAAGCATTTTTTATGACAGAATGGAAGTACGTGACATTACCGAGGACTGTCTAAAATTTCATCTCAATTGAACACCGGATCTGGAAAAATTACTTTATCAGGCGTAGAAATCAAACGGGAAAATTCTATGTCAACGCCAGAGAACTTCACAAGGTTTAAAATTGATACCAAAAATTCATATTTGTCCAGATGAAGAGCCTTCAGAAATTTCGTTGCCATCAAAAGAAGAAAGTTGCAAAACTGCGATAAGATCGCTCACAGGCGCGTCAATTTATACTGATAAATCATCAGAAAGCCTTGGTCTTCAAGAGCAAATCGGTCGTGGTATTTCTGGTCTGGATTAAAACACCTTTTACATCGAGACGGAGAAATCCCTGTAAACTTCATCTCAATCCGATACCAGATTCCGAAAAAAGTGCATTTTAATTAACGGGTTAAGACAGATGCTTAATACGAGTCAGATGGCATTTCAAGAATTCCATTTTTGCACTTAAATTCTGCGTTTGTTAAGAGGGTAGCGAATGTCCAAGTTTTCGTCGTACTGCCTTCCAGAAAATTCGAAAGCGCAGCGCGTGTACAAATATCTAGATATTTTCTTTGCTTAGCGACTAAGTAATCCAGATTTGGGCCAATCGCGCCATAGAAGTCACTTTCTGATTTGAGGAAAATACTCTTCACATCGAGACGGAGAAATTCCTAAAATTTCAACTCAATTCGATACCAGATTCTGAAAAAGTACATTTTAATTAACGGATTTGTCAAGACAGATGCTTAATACGAGTCATATCGTGTTTCAAGAATTTCATTTTTGCACTAATATTTCGCGTTTATCGAGAGGACCACGGAAGTCCAAGTTTTCGTTGCACTGCCTTCTAGAAAATTCAGAAGCGCGGCGCGTGTATAAATATCTAGATATTTTCTTTGCTTAGCGACTAAGCAATCCAGATTTGGGCCAATCGCGCCATAGAAGTAATTTTCTGATTTGAGGAAAATACTCTTCACATCGAGACGGAGAAATCCCTAAAATTTCATCTCAATCCGATACCAGATTCCGAAAAAGTACATTTTAATTAACGGATTTGTCAAGACAGATGCTTAATACGAGTCATATAGTGTTTCAAGAATTTCATTTTTGCACTGATATTTCGCATTTGTCAAGAGAACCACGGAAGTCCAAGTTTTCGTCGCACTGCCTTTTAGAAAATTCGGAAGCGCGGCGCTTGTACAGATATTTAGATATTTTCTTTGTTTAGCGACTAAGTAATCCAAATCTGGGCCAATCGCGCCATAGCAGTCACTTTCTGATTGCAGGAAAATACTCCTCACATTAAAATAAAGGGAACCATGAAATTTTGTCTCACTCCGACACCGAATTTCGAAAAGTGCACCTCGATTGGGGTGTTTTGTCAGAACTGGTGCCGAATGTGGGTCAAACAAAGTCTTAAAAATCCAATTCCGACTTCAAAATTATGTGTTAGTCAAGAGAACCCACCGGTCCAGTTTTCAACCGCGTGGCTTTCCGAAAATCTCAGAGAACGCGGCGCACACACACAATATCTAGATATGTTATTACTTTATTATTATTATTTTTTTAATTAATTATTTTTTAAATCAAATTTTTTCCTATAAATAGGAGGTCCCCCCCTTCCAAAAAATTGGCTAATTCCCTCTCTCCCTTAGGCTTTGTTTGGGAATCCCTAACCTTTCTCCTCTCCCAAGCCCTGTTTGGCTACATTGACAAAATAAAATCCAAACTCCATCATAAGCACCTCTAATGTCATACATATAGTATACATACGTGCACTATTCCTATGTATAGTACTATTCATACATACGATACTATTCATATATACAGTATACGTATGGGTACTATTCAAATGTACGATTTACATCTTGACTATTCCGCCCTTTTGGACCCAACCATGACGTCCAGTTAAGTCGATTTTGTGTCAAAATACGACTTGGGCCTTCTCGAATTATTTCCGCAACGTTTCTCGAATTTCTTTCATTCTTTCTCAATAAACGACTGAACTTCAATAATCGCCTCCGCACAGGTAACATCCTCAACTCATACTCTTAGTGGTCTGGGCTCCCTATAAATCCACTGGTCGGATATTCCGCCTTTTTTTTTCTCCAGTCGGAAGGAAGCCTCGAACTCCACCCGATTTGACTTTATATCCTGCGTCAGCCAGAAGGAGATCTAATGACCCACCCGGCTGAACTTTATCAAACTGTTATATCTTGAGCCAGTCGGAAGGAGGCCTCGAACTCCACCCGATTGGACTATATATCCTGCGTCAGCCGAAAGGAGATCTAATGACCCACTTGGCTGAACTTTATCAAACTGTTATATCTTGCTCTAGTCTGAAGGAGGTCTCGAACTTCACCCGATTAGATTTTATATCCTGTATCAGTCGGAAGGAGATCTAATGACCCTCCTGGCTACACTTTATCAAACTGTTATATCCTACGCCAGTCGGAAGGAGACCTTCGAACTCCACCCGATTGGACTTTATATACTGCGCCAGCCGGAAGGAGATCTAATGACCCATCCGGCTGCACTTTATCTCTTGTTATAGATTTTCATTGATAAAATCAGGAAACACAAAAAATGATACTTCTCTCCACTTGCATAGGGCACTGACCCGTACTTCTGGTAAGACTTTCACATCACCTTTTTTACATCATCAATCACCGACCCGTACTTCTGGTACACTCTTTTTTCACTAGGCACCGACCCATACTTCCGGCACCTTTTCAAAGTATTGGGCATTGACCCTTAATTTCAAAACACTTTCTCACTCACCCTTTACTTTCAAAACACTTTCTCACTCACGTGGGCACCGACCCTTACTTCCAAAACATAAAACAAAAAGACAAAAAAATCATATAAACAAAAAAATACAAAATACGCATTACACGGTTGATCTACTCCGTCATTTACTCAAAACACTCTCTCATAACTCATTACTTTCTCAAGGTTAAAGTCTAGGACTACACCGTACAGATTAAAGTTCCTAGCTACACCGACTTTAATCAAACATTATTTTATACACTCACGGTCTAGATCGACCAAACACCCATAAATATACAGCACAGAACTATGTATGGCCTGATTCTCGAGTCGAGATACGTATGCAACCCTTACTCGGGTGTGGCCATAACTATTTTCTTTCAAACTATCTCGTGTCGAGATACGTACATACTTTCAAACTCTCTCGAGTCGAGACGTATACATACTTTCAAACTATCTTGTGGTGAGATATGTATACATAATTTCAAACTATCTCGTGGCGAGATACGTATACATACTTTCAAAACTATCTCGTATCGAGATACGTACATAATTTCAAACTCTCTCGAGTCGAGACGTATACATACTTTCAAACTATCTCGTGTCGAAATATGTAAATCGACAATCGCGTGTCATGGATACTCGAATCTAATTCTTGTATCTATACTCTATTACTTCGTACTTACGCCCCGTTACTATGAAAATCACTAAAATTGGCAACCATGTGTCACGGATGCTCGAGGGTGCCTAACACCTTCCCTCGGCATAATCGAGTCCCCAAACCCATTTCAAGAACTCTAGTTTCGCATGACTATTCGAGTCACACTTTTAAAGGGCCTTACTATTCCAAAACGTTTTTCAAAAGTCAAAGATGATCATGTCGATTGTCTTTGCAGGGATCCTAACTCCCGAATAAATGTTAGGTGGCGACTCTGAACTCTTACTTGGCCATACTCCCACTTTTCATACACCTCACCTACTTTCACGCTTCTTGACGTAAACGGTTGCGACCCACGAGGGGACCGCCCCCCACCTTCGGGGCGGGCGCGACAGCTGGCGACTCTGCTGGGGATTGAGCTTAAGAGGACTCAGGCCATCACTTTTGTGGTTGTCATATTCTAAAGGGTCATTTCTTTCACTAACTACTCTTTACTTCTATAATTCTTTTTTAGGTTATAAACTTGTGTGCACAGGTACCTGCGACTCAAAAGACACTGCAAGGCCAATGCCATACTGAAACTACTACACACTTGCATCAAGCATGACATAACCCGTTTCTAAAACTAAAACCTTTTAAGATTAGATAGGAGGATCAGTAAGTGGCATAGCCGTTGCGGTAGTACCGTCGGTACCAGCACCGAAAGTTCCTCCGCTCGAAAACACCAACCTGAGAAGGTGTTACGGCACCGGAGGTTTGAACGTTCGGGAGCCGGACCTAAATAAGTCTACATTCGATGTCAACCTCTCCACATAGTCACATTCTGCACGTGTGCATTCAAAACTTTTCAAAATACGAAACGGTGCCGATAGGCTGTCCGATTCTTTTCTATCATCCCCTTATATAAACCAAGGGTGGAAAAACTTTTCAAAAAACATAATACGGCGCCGTTAGGCTGCCCAATTCTTTTCCATCCCCCCCTTATATAAACTGGGGACGAAAAACTTTTCAAAAATAATAAACAGAGCCGACGAGCTAGCAGATCCTTCTCTGTCTTCCCCCTGTGCTTTTACAAATAAGGGGGGAAAAACTTTTCAAACTCAAAACGGCACCGAAAGACTGCGCATTCTTACTCATCAAATCCTTACATTTTAATAAGGATGGATACACTCTCTCAAATTCATAAAACGGCGCCGAAAGGCTACCCGATTCTTCTTTATCTTCCTCTTACACCTGTATATAGACTAGGGTTGGATAAACTTAAAAAAAAAAAAAACTCATAAACGGCGCCGGAAGGCTGCCAGACTTTTTTCAAAGCTCATTCTCACCTTTCAAAAACAAAAATAAAACTCCCCAAGGACAAATCCACTTTTCAAAGACATTTGGTGACGCCGAAAGGCTATCCAGATGCATCTCATACCTTGGGAACACACATTATACTGGGGCAGTACTCTCTCATCTCTAACGAGTCACTA
Source organism: Hydrangea macrophylla (assembly GCA_033977485.1). Lineage (NCBI taxonomy): Eukaryota > Viridiplantae > Streptophyta > Magnoliopsida > Cornales > Hydrangeaceae > Hydrangea > Hydrangea macrophylla. The sequence continues at coordinate 9,167,538 of CM066986.1, forward strand.
AAGAAGAATCCCTGTTTGTTTTCTTTGAAGTGACTTACTAACTTTACGTCTACCTCTACTTCTTCTGACTTCCGCTACAGGTACATTTTTGATAGAGGTCAACATGGGAAGCTTCTACACGCTCAGCCTACTCTCGGCATCACCGACTTCTCCACGGATTGAGAAAGTCTGAATGGACAACCAGTCCAAACAACTCTAATTTTCAAATGCAACTTCCGAATCCAAACATTTAGCTTGAGCAGGGCAGATGACAAAATCTGTGGAGGTCAAATTCGAGCAGTACCAGCGCATTCGCGATTGTTCGAACCTTCAAGCCGCTGAACCAATAGGCCTACTTCTACCCATATACATCCACAAGCTCTGTCCATGCCCGAGATGACTCTCGTAAGAGACCCAATACTCGGCCCACTGTCTTGAAACATTACTCCTCATCATCTGCCATACAGGGGCAGTTTCTCCATATTATTGAATTTATGCTTTGTCTGCTTTGCATAAGCGCATACTTTCAAACCAAAACCAAAAACAAAACTCATTCTTTGCATCATTCAATAACTGTCATCTGCTCTCATTCCTTAAATCTCATGAGTATGTTGGATATGACTGTCTTACTACATGTTGAATACTAATTACACATTGTACTAGACTTCTGGATGTAACAAAGCTATGTTCGATTCTACCTGAAAGTACGATCAACACAAGGTCATGCCGAGAAACGAATTAAGTTCACAAATCGGCCATTTCATCCTCTGACGATGCTCACATCTTAAAAAGAATCAGGTGACAAAAGCATACTTCTCTATAACAGCTTGATGTCATCTGAGGACACAAGAACAGAGCAGACGGCCGACGGGCATTCAAGAACAGTCCTTGGTCCATTATCAGGATCATGACATACATAGACTAGGGCAATCTTTACCCCCCACAACTCAGCAAAAGAGGTCATCACGATCACTTCTGGCCCACATGGGGCCCCTCAATCCTGGTCAGGAAAGTAAATACTCATTCTCAGGATCTCTAACTTCAATGATGCATATATGTGATCTCTGAACCCGACTCGACTTGTGTCAAGAGGCAATCATTTCAGCTATCTATACACTACTTTCCCTCGTTAGCCCACTTGAGCCATACGATGATTTCTTTTCAAACTTAAACCCCTGAGGATCACCCCCTATACTGAGGCAATGCCAAAAGGAAAAAGAAAGAGAAAACAAACAAAATAGAACTCAATGCAAAGCTGGAGCAAATCCACAAAAGATATGATCTGACTCAGATACATACTTCAAAATGGGGCAATTCTCACCAGTACATACTTTACTCGGCAATAATGTACCCCACACTAGATTGGGACGAATACAAAAAGAAAAAGAAAAAGAACAAAATCAAAAGACGGAAAAAAGCAGGGCATAAGGTGATCTCAAGAATTTCAACCGACTTTTCAAAATATACTTTGAGCCTTCATGCGATCCTTTCATTTCTCAACCCATGATCCTGGCCTACGTTACAACCCAGTAAAGTCCACTTTGATTGATACAAGCCTTGTTGGGTTCATAAGATCACATTCTTGCATCATTCTAAACGACAGGCGTGCCACATACTTTCAAAATCATAAGATACACTAAAGCACAACGATCACATAACCGGATTTGGTGAAAACCCGTAAGGGCGACGAAGGTAAAAATGGTTTCAGAGAGAATAAAAGCTCAAGAGAAATCAAATACTAAAAAACTGGGTCCTTCTGAAGGACGATCACTGGGGCGCCGAGCTCACACAATCAAATACTTTGTCTCTGGTACTCAACAAGCGATAAGACGGTCAATATCCACTAACTCATGAGCATTCTTTCACAGATGATATATTCATGCATCATACTCTTGTAAATACTTATACTTAGCATGACATAACTTTCAAAATCCATTCATATCTTTCAGCATAGCAGACAATGCATACTTTCTATAGCAGGGATAACTGGTTCCGACACTACTATCGAATGACCCAAAAAGCTCGCCACTAACTAAGCCACGATATCAACCTTTGCCCAGACTTGCCAACTTCACACTGATCCATCTGCTCGGATCCACATATCAGATCAGTCTTCTCCTTGGTGGATTGTCAAGAAATCCATCCCTTGCTCAGGACTAACCATTCACGCTCGAATCAAGATCAGGTATGAGACCCCCAATAGCATCCTATCTATTATCCACTCCTAGAATCAGGTATAAGACCCTCAAGCGGCATCCTGTTCACTCGTCATCAGAATCCATCATCAGAATCAAGAGTGAGACCTTCAAACGGCGTCCTATTCCATCACAAGCATCAGGTATATAAGGCCCCGAGCGATAGCCTGTTCACTGCTTACTTCCAGAATCAGGAGTAAGTCCGTCAAGAGGCATCCTATTCACATTATCTATCATCAAAATTAGAGGAGTGAGTCCGTCAAGTGGTATTCTGTTCATATCACCTACCATCAGGTATAAGTCCCTCAAATGGCATCCAACTTACAACGACATCAAGCATCATGTGTTTCTCTTACCCTCCCGCACTCTATAGCAATCACACGCATCACATTTTGCTATCCTCACCTGTCCACTACAATCATGCATACCGCATTTTGCTAATTTCTTCACTCTTCAAAGCAATCACGCCCCACGTGGCATTTTGCTCTCGAGTCTTCACAACAATCACGCTCCATGTGGTATTTTGCTTCTCGTATCTCAAACTCTTTATAGCAATCACACTCTACTTGGCATTATGCTCTCTGATATCTTCAACAGTCATACGCATCACATTCTGTTGATCTTATCTCCACAGCAATCACGCCTTACGTAGCATTTTGCTCTTCTATCACACAGCGATCACGACCTACGTGGCATTTCTCACTCTCATATCCATAGCAATCATGCCCCCACGTGGCATTTTGCTCTCCTATCCCACAACGATCACGCCCTACGTGGCATTTTGCACTCTCATATCCATAGCAATCACGCCCCCATGTGGCATTTTGCTCTCCTATCTCACAGCAATTACGACCTACGTGACATTTCGCTCCTTCGTATCCACTACAATCACGTCCCGACATGGCATTTTGCTCTTCACTATCGCAACATGACATCCTTTTCACCCTGTTACGAACTACGCACGGTCTGATTCTCTGATAGGAGATACATAGGCACCTATACAGGCTTGACCATACCCCCACTTTACTACATTCTTGGTTAAACTTTGAGATTACGCAGCTACGCACTTCTCGACTACACTGACTCCCACTATCTCTCAGCTACCCAGGTTCGTACGAACTACGCACAATTTGATTCTCCTGACGGGAGATACGTAGGCAGCTCTAAGAGCTCAACTACACCCTCACTTTATTACATTTTTTATTAAAGTTCGAGATTACGCGATTACGCACGTCTTTGACTACACCATCTCTCTTCTACTCGATTTTCACATGAATCCTCAACAGAGTCGTTTACCCATTCTGGTAATGCTCTCAATCCCCAGCGGAGCTATTTGCCCACTCTAGCAATACTCTCAATCCCCAGTTGCCTACTTTGGCACACCAATCACTTGCCTACAATGGCATCTCATACTCACTTGCCTACTTTGGCATGTCTTTTTAATTATTCTCATCACTTAAAAGAAAAAGGGACAAAATGGGTCATCTGATTTCTTTGTCATGATTTGCTTCACAAAACATGACAAAGAGGGGCAGCCGTAGACACCCCATTTTGACTTGCCAAAAAAAAGAAATAACTATCATAGAGGGGGCCCATCAGGCACGCTAATTGAGAAAAAAGAAGCTGGAGTCCTAATCAGAATATCTAGAGGTCAAATAATATGTCAAATCAAGTTGTCGTCAATTTGAATACACACCAGCATGGTTTCAAAAGCATGTTAGATCAGTTGTAGACATCCGATTTTTGCCCACCTACAAAAAAGCGGACAGATAATGAACATCGAGTCCGACGGGTGTGAAGAGCTCATAAATACATGGTCCCTAGACTTGGAATCGTCAAAATCGGACCACGGGCGAAGAAATAATCATTGTTTAAAGTTCGGACGAATCTGCTATTTTGCCAAAGAGGGACCGGAATTACTTTTAGCTTTTCGAGTGTCAGAACAAGCATTTTTTATGACAGAATGGAAGTGCGTGACATTACCGAGCACTGTCTAAAATTTTATCTCAATTGAACACCAGATCTGGAAAAATTACTTTATCAAGAGTAGAAATCAAATGGGAAAATTATATGTCATCGCCAGAGAACTTCAGAAGGTTTAAAATTGATACCAAAAATCCATATTTGTCACGGTAAAGAGCCTTCAGAAATTTCGTTGCCATCAAACAACGATAAGATCACTCACAGGCGCGTAAATTTATATTGATAAATCATCAGAAAGCCTTGGTCTTCAAGATCTGGTCTTCAAGATCAAATCGGCTGTGGTATTTCTGGTCTGCATTAAAACACTTTTTACATCAAGAAGGAGAAATCCCTGTAAACTTCATCTCAATCTGATACCAGATTCCGAAAAAAGTGAATTTTAATTAACGGGTTTGTCAAGACATATGCTTAATACGAGTCAGATGGCATTTTAAGAATTCCATTTTTGCACTAAAATTCTGCGTTTGTCAAGAGGACCGCGAATGTCCAAGTTTTTGTCGTACTGCCTTCCAGAAAATTCAAAAGCGCAACACGTGTACAAATATCTAGATATTTTCTTTGCTTAGCGACTAAGTAGTCCAGATTTCGGCCAATCGCGCCATAGAAGTCACTTTCTGATTTGAGGAAAATACTCTTCACATCGAGATGGAGAAATCCCTAAAATTTCATCTCAAATCGATACCAGATTCTGAAAAAGTACATTTTAATTAACGAATTTGTCAAGACACATATTAAATACGAGTCATATAGTGTTTCAAGAATTTCATTTTTGCACTAATATTTTGCGTTTGTCGAGAGGACCACAGAAGTCCAAGTTTTCGTCGCACTGCCTTCCAGAAAATTTGAAAGCGCGGTGCGTGTACAAATATCTAGATATTTTTTTTGCTTAGCAACTAAGTAATCCAGATTTGGGCCAATCGCGCCATAGGAGTCACTTTCTGATTTGAGGAAAATACTAGTCATATCGAGACAGAGAAATCCCTAAAATTTCATCTCAATCCGATACCAGATTCTGAAAAAGTACATTTTAATTAACGGATTTGTCAAGACAGATGCTTAATACGAGTCATATAGTGTTTCAAGAATTTCATTTTTGCACTAATATTTTGCGTTTGTCGAGAGGATCATGGAAGTCCAAGTTTTCGTCGCACTGCCTTCCAGAAAATTCGGAAGAACGGCGCTTGTACAGATATTTAGATATTTTCTTTGCTTAGCGACTAAGTAATCCAAATTTGGGCCAATTACGCCATAGGAGTCACTTTCTGATTGCAGGAAAATACTCCTCACATTAAAATAAAGGGAACCATGTAATTTCGTCTCATTCCGACACCAGATTTCGGAAAGTGCACCTCAATTGGCATGTTTTGTCAGAATTGGTGCCGAATGTGGGTCAAACAAAGTCTTAAAAATCCAATTCTGACTTCAAAATTATGTGTTAGTCGAGAGAACCCACCAGTCTAGTTTTCAACAGCGTAGCTTTCCGAAAATCCCAGAGAACGCGGCGCACACGCACAATATCTAGATATTTTATTACTTTATTATTATTATTTTTTTAATTAATTATTTTTTAAATCAAATTTTTTTCCTATAAATAGGAGGTCCCCCCCTTCCAAAAAATTGACTAATTCCCTCTCTCCCTTAGGCTTTGTTTGGGAATCCCTAACCTTTCTCCTCTCCCAAGCCCTGTTTGGCTACATTGACGAAATAAAATCTAAACTTCATCATAAGCACCTCTAATGTCATACATATAGTATACATACGTGCACTATTCCTATGTATAGTACTATTCATACATACAGTATTATTCATATATAAAGTATACGTACGGGTACTATTCAAACGTACGATTTACATCTTGACTATTCCGGCCCTTCTGTACCCAACCATGACGTCCATTTAAGTCGATTTTGTGTCAAAATACGACTTGGGCCTTCTCGAATTATATCCGCAATGTTTCTCGAATTTCTTTCATTCTTTCTCAATAAACAACGACTGAACTTCAATAATCGCCTCTGCATAGGTAACATTCTCAACTCATACTCTTAGTGGTCTGGGCTCCCTATAAATCCACTGGTCGGATATTCCGCCTTTTTTTTTCTCCAGTCGGAAGAAGGCCTCGAACTCCACCCGATTGGACTTTATATTCTGCGTCAGCCGGAAGGAGATCTAATGACCCACCCGGCTGAACTTTATCAAACTGTTATATCTTGTGCCAGTCGGAAGGAGGCCTCGAACTCTACCCGATTGGACTCTATATTCTGCGTCAGCCGGAAGGAGATCTAATGACCCACCCGGCTGAACTTTATCAAACTGTTATATCTTGCACCAGTCGGAAGGAGGCCTCGAACTCCACCCGTTTGGACTTTATATCATGCGTCAGTCGAAAGGAGATCTAATGACCCTCCCGGTTGAACTTTATCAGACTGTTATATCTTGTGCCAGTCAGAAGGAGGCCTCGAACTCCACCCGATTGGACTTTATATCCTGCGTCAGTCGGAAGGAGATCTAATGACCCACCCGGCTGAAGTTTATTAAGCTGTTATATCTTGCGCTAGTCGGAAGGAGGCCTCGAACTCCACCCGATTGGACTTTATTTCCTGCGTCAGTCGAAAGGAGATCTAATGACCTACCCGGCTGAACTTTATCAAACTGCTATATCCTGTGCCAGTCGAAAGGAGACCTTCGAACTATACCTGATTGGACTTTATATCCTGCATCAGCCAGAAGGAGATCTAATGACCCATCCGGCTGCACTTTATCTCTTGTAATAGATTTTTGTTGATAAAATCAGGAAACACAAATAATGATACTTCTCTCCATTTACATAGGGCACCGACCCGTACTTCCGGTAAAACTTTCACATCACCTTTTTTACATCATCAGGCACCGGCCCATACTTCTGGTACACTCTTTTTTCACTGGGCACCGACCCATACTTCTGGCACTTTTTCAAAGCACTGGGCACTGACCCTTACTTTCAAAACACTTTCTCACTCACATGGCACCGACCCTTACTTTCAAAACACTTTCTCACTCACATGGGCACCGACCCTTACTTCCAAAACATAAAACAAAAAGACAAAAAATCATATAAACAAAAAAATACAAAATAAGCATCGCACGGTTGATCTACTTCCGTCTTTTACTCAAAACAAGCTCTCATAACTCATTACTTTCTCAAGGTTAAAGTCTAGGACTACACTGTACAGGTTAAAGTTCCTAGCTACACCGACTTTACTCAAACATTATTTTATACACTCACGGTCTAGATCGACCAAACACCCATACATATGCACAGCACAGAACTACGTATGGCCTGATTCTCAAGTCGAGATACGTATGCAACCCTTACTCGGGTGCGGCCATAACTATTTTCTTTCAAACTATCTCGTGTCGAGATACGTACATACTTTCAAACTCTCTCGAGTCGAGATGTATACATACTTTCAAACTATCTCGTGGCGAGATATGTATACATAGTTTCAAACTATCTCATGGCGAGATACGTATACATACTTTCAAAACTATCTCGTGTCGAGATACGTACATAATTTCAAACTCTCTCGAGTCGAGACGTATACATACTTTCAAACTATCTCGTGCGAGATATGTAAATCGGCAACTGCGTGTCACGGATACTCGAATCTAATTCTTGTATCTATACTCTATTACTTCGTACTTATGCCCCGTTACTATGAAAATCAATAAAATTGGCAATCGTGTGTCACGGATGGTTAAGGGTGCCTAACACCTTCCCTAGGCATAATCGAGTCCCCGAACCCACTTCAAGAACTCTGGTTTCGCATGACTATTCGAGTCACACTTTTAAAGGGCCTTACTATTCCAAAACGTTTTTCAAAAGTCAAAGATGATCTTGTCGATTGTCTTTGTAGGGATCCTAACTCCCGAATAAACGTTAGGTGGTGACTCTTAACTCTTACTTGGCCCTACTCCCACTTTTCATATACCTTACCTACTTTCACGCTTCTCGAAGTAAACGGTCGCGACCCACGAGGAGACCGCCCCCCCACCTTCGGGGCGGGTGCGATAGCTCTCCAACAAAAGCAGTTCAAAACAGAACACTATTTGAAGCATGGAACAAGAAGAAACCAGTGGTTAATAATTTAAAGGTTTTTGGCAGCATTGCTTACGCACTGGTTCTTCCACAAAATAGAGAAAAGTTTGATGAGAAGGGAGAAAAATATATTTTTATTGGCTACAACAATGAGTCAAAAGGATATCGTCTTCTGAATCCAAAGACTAACAAGATGAATGTTTCAAGAGACGTGGTGTTTGATGAAATGACTGCTTGGAATTGGGAAGAAAGTTCTTCTCAATCACCAATCACATATGAGTTCTTAGAACCAGCAGCTACTCAAGAAGAACAACATCAACATGCTCCAGTTCAAAATCCAAGTCTAGTAAGGTCACCTGCCTCAAGTTCTTCAAGCCAAGAAAGCTCAGTCTTACCACCAAGAAGGGTACGATCTTTAAGAGAAATTTATGATGCGTGTGATGTTGCTCTATTTTGTTGTGAACCACATAATTTTGAAGAGGCCATCAAAGAAGAGAGATGGAGAAAGGCAATGGATGATGAGATTGCCACCATAGAAAAGAACAAAACGTGGGAGCTTGTGGACTTGCCAAAAGGTAAAACAGTGATTGGACTAAAGTGGTTTTACAAGACAAAGTTCAAAGAAGATGGTTCCATTCAAAAACACAAAGCAAGGTTTGTAGCAAAAGGATACTCACAGCAGCCTGGAATTGACTTTAATGAGACTTTTGCAACAGTTGTTCGAATGGAGACTATACGGACAGTTCTTGCTCTAGCAGCTCAATTGGGGTTAAATGTGTATCAATTGGATGTCAAATCGGCCATTCTTAATGGAGAGCTAGAAGAGGAAGTATACGTGGAGCAACCTTAAGGCATTGAAGCACATGAAGGAAAAGTATATAGGCTTCGAAAGGCTCTTTATGGTTTAAAACAAGCGCCAAGGTCAAGGAATATCAAGATTGATGGATATTTTTCCAAAAATGGATTCCAAAGATGTTCAAGTGAGCCATCACTCTATATGAAAAAGGAAGGTACGAAAGACTTTCTTATAGTTTTCTTATATGTTGATGATCTAATTTACTTTGGCACAAATATGAAGATGGTTGAAGATTTTAAAAAGAATATGATGAGAGAATTTCAGATGACTAACTTGGGTCTTATGCAATATTTTATTGGAATCCAAGTTAAGCAATCGAAAGGGGAGATCTTTATTTCTCAAGAAAAGTACATTGAGGATTTGCTAAAGAAATTTCATACGAGTAAGTGCAAATCAGTGTCAACACCCATGTCGTTGAATGAAAAGTTAGAGCAAAATGATCGCAAGGAAAAAGTGGATGCCAAACTCTTTAGAAGTCTTGTTGGGTCCTTGATTTATCTCACAAATACAAGGCCAGACATTATGCATTCTGTGAGCTTAATTTTCAGATTTATGAATAAACCAAGCAGGCTTCATTATGTAGCAGCAAAAAGAGTGCTAAGATATCTTAAAGGAACAAAGAAACACGGTCTTTTGTATGTGAAAGAAGATGACAACAAACTAGTTGGGTTTACTGACAGTGATTGGACTGGTTCATTGGATGACAGAAAAAGCACATCAGGATACATATTTTGACTTGGCACAAAGGTAATTTCTTGGAGTTCTAAGAAGAAAAAAACTGTAGCTTTATCCTCAGCAGAAGCCGAGTACATCCCAGCAACAGATGCAGCTTGTGAAGCTATTTGATTAAGAAGAATTCTCTCGGATTTGTAGAATATGTAGGAAGAGCCTACTATTATTCATTGTGATAATATGACTGCAATTGCTTTAACGAAAAATTCGGTGTTTCATGCTCCTCGATCAAAGCACATTGAGCTTTGACACCATTTCATTCGAGACCTAGTGAGCAATTGAGAAATTGTTTTGGAGTTCATCAACACAAATGACCAACCAGCTGACATTCTTACCAAGGCTATCACTACAGAGAAGTTGGAAGGGTTCAAGAACAAATTGAAAATTACAAATTAAGAGGGGGTGTCAAAAGTAATTTGTAATTTTAATATATAAATCTAGAATGATATAGTAAATCTAGAATAATCTAGCTAATGGGGTTAGTTGTAAGTTATAATGTGTTTAGTTGGGAGAAATATTAAATATGAGTAGTTGAGAGCTATATTCTAGAGCTTTCTGTAAAAGCTACATAAAGGGGTTCTTCCTAGCTATTGATGTAAGAAAAGCAAAAAAGAAAAAAACTCCCAAGTTTTGAATACTACCAAATTCATTTCTACATGAATCCTCTTCCACTCTAATCAAAACTATTATAGTTCTCCCCCAACATGGTTAGGGGTGATCATTTGTATATGGAAATTATTAGTTCTCTCATTATCCATGTGTCCGTTCAGACATATACTTGGGAGTTGGAACACAGATAATTTAGTCGTTCTTCATAGCCCAGAAGACAGAAGAGAAGATAAATATTTAACCAAGGCGTACGAAAAAATTTGACTTTTTAGTCTAAATTTCTAATGCACATTGGGTGAAATTCATTGGGTGAAATTTATAGCTTGAACTATTTATCAGTTTTTCAAAAAATTTAAGGTATTAAAAAGTGAGTCCAACAATATTTGTGTGTCTGCGCGCGCGCCTGTATATATATATATATATATGTATATCAATTTTTAACACTACCTTTATGTGCAAACCGTCTTCAGTATGGAGATTGAATAGTCACACTAATGTAATAGAGTGTGAGAGCGAGCTCCACAGAGCAAATAATAAAATGCAATATAATGCACACTAGACTTGAACACAAGAATTCCAAAACCAAATCTCTAATACCATCTACACTATTATATAAAAGAGCCTAAAGGCTCATGAATAGTAAATTCAAATTGATTGTCCTTATTTGGTATTTATTTAATTTATTTCTCCTTCAATGTAATTTTACTTCTTCTTTGATACTATTAGGGGAAATTATAAATTACACCCTTGTAGTTTAAGAGTTGTGACAATTTGGTCCCTATGGTTTTAATTTTGGCAATTTACACCCTATAGTTTGAAAATTGTGCAAAATTCTCCAATTACAAAATAAGCAAGGGCATAATGGGAATATCATATTATTTCCAGCCCAAAATGACACTATGTGTCCATATAGACCCAGAAGTGTAGTTCAATGGGACCAGAAGCTTATACGGGGGTTTTGGGACAGTGCCCCCACTGGAATTTTTTTTGGGTAAAAATAGTATAGTTTTATGCGATTTTTTGTACAAACTAATTTATCCCATAAATAACTTATAATCTTTTAAACAATCCGGTACACTTAAAGGTTATAATGATCTGGTAATATCTTATAATCTGTTAAACTACCGTGCTAATATCTTATAATCTTTTAAACAATATGATACACTTAAAGACATGCACTACCACACAAATATCAAAGTGAAATTGATAAACATAAATAAAAATTTAAGCTCATAATAAAAATTTTCTGTGAAAAAATTATGGGATAGATTTGTCTGTACAAAGGAAAAAAAAAAAAAAAAAAACCACGGAATTATACTATTTCTACCCCCAAAAAATAAATATATTGGGTTGGGCGCAATTTCAATTTTGTCCTAATTTGCCATTTTTTGACTTGTTTGAAATCACATTTTTACCCTTACTTTTCTTTCTTGTTCCATTTCCCTTTAATGATTATTTTCATATTTTTGTCATTTTGTGAGGGTAGGTTGGTCATTTCATCCACAAAACAACCCTTATTACGATTAGGTCAACTATTAAAATTAAATTGTTCTAGAAATGTTGATTTAATCAACTTTTCAAACAATAATTACAAATGCTTATAATTTCATTCAACTTTCAAAAATATTTAATCCACTAATAATGATTCAATTAACTTTTTAAGCAATAATTACAAATATTTACAATTTGGTTCAACAAACCCAAAAGTCAACAATTGTAGGTTGTACCTTGTTTGGAACAACCGTTTTTTGGTTTTGTGGTTTGCATGTTTTTTCGTTCTTCCCAAACAAGTCAATAGCTTGTTTGGTTTTGTTTTGTTTTATTTGGTGTTTCGTTTAGTTTTGTTTTTATTTTATTTTTTTGGGTTTTCCCAACAAACCACTAACACAAACAAGGCACAACACAATCCAAAGGGCTATGCCTTATTTGGTTTTGTTTTTCTTTTTTTTTTTTTTTTGTTTTCCCAAAAAATGCACTAACATTTGTTTTATATACCCTATATAAATCTATATCTATATCTACAGATACCCTATATAAAAGAGGCTAAATGTGATTTCCAATTTTAATTTTGTCCCTATTGCTAAATGTGATTTTCAATTTCAATTTTATCCTTATTTGTTATTTTTTGAATTGTTCATTTTTACCATTTCCCCTTTGAAATCCTATACAATTCCATACATCTCCACGTACACTCTTTTTTGGTCATTTATTCACAAACGATTTTGGTTTTTTTTTTTTTTCTTGAAAAAGTGATGTGTGCCTATAAGTTTAATTTACATACATGCTTAGACATTTATTTTATTACACACACATGCCTTTAAAAAAAAATTATTATTATTATTATATATATTGAATATATTATATACCATAATTGAATAAAAATGTGTACAATCATAGATTGAATAGCCAAATTGCTCTTATGCCTTATGCAAATTACCCTTTTGTTCCTATACCTTAAAGAAAAGAGCTTAAAGTTTAAAGTGTTTACAATTATAAATTTCCGTTTGTTAAATTAAATTACCAAAAACTCTTTTATTATATTATGAGATATATATTGAATAATCTAATTACCCTTATAACTTTTACAAATTACAATTTTGTTAAATCGAATTACCAAATTACCCTTTTGTATATAATATATACGAGTGTGTGTGTGTATTTTTATATATATATATATATAGTTTATATGTACTTTAAAGAAAAGAGCCTAAAAGTTTAAAGTTTGTACAATTACAAATTGAATAATCAAATTACCCTTAATTTTTTTGCAAATTACTCTTTTGTTAAATCGAGTTACCAAATTACCCTTTTGCCTTTTTTATATTACCCTTTTTGTATAGATGTATGTATATATATATATATATATGCTATCTATACGATAAAGAAAAGAGCCTTAAATTGTAGGTTAACATCAATTAATATAGTTGATAAATCATATTTTTCTAACACCATTTTTAAAATTAATAAAACTTACTTCTCTTTCTTGTCCACGTTAAAAAAAAATATACGTTGTATTTTTTTCTATGAAATCCAACGCCCGTGCATTGCATGGGCCGACTGCCTAGTGTTATTAGAGAATATTGCAATGGAATTGATTCTTTACAATGTTACGTCATCCATAGAAAATTCCAAGTGTGCGTTAATTCTTAAATGATGAAAATTCTAACGATTGTGTTGAATAATTCTTTCATGCGCAACAAATTATGGACTGGTCTTTCTTTAAGTGATTACTCCAGTGGTCTCATTCAAATGATGTGACAAAAATATTTTTATCCATTTAAGAACGAATGTAGTGCTATTACACAACACATGCAGTGGGATGGTAATTTCCTTATAACTAATATTTGGAATATTAACAAATTTTATTAACACTCATACTCACGTTCTATCTCTCTCTTAGTGGCGCTGTGAGGTTCCACTCACACCCACACTCTATCTGTCTCTTAGTGATACTAAGGGGCCCACATTGGACCCCACAGTACCACTAGAAGAGAAATAGAGTGTGAGTGTTAATGAGATTTGTTAGCACCAGTGAACTCCACAGTACCACTAAAAGAGAAATAGAGTGTGAATATTAATGAGATTTGTTAATACCCTAACATTATTGTTTCGTTATATATACACAATACATGCAGTGGGATAGCATTTTTGTACAAATAATGATCAGCCCCAAGTCCCTAGCTAACCAACTCTGTCCTTCATTTTAAAATTATGATGGATCAGCAATACCTCCTTTGTAAATAAAAGCACATTAATTCGCAACTTTGATAGTTGTACAGATTCTACAACGACTGTTGAATAATTCTCTCATGCGTAAGCATTATTTGGTCTTTACAAAATGTGGGTATTGCTGATCCATCATAATTTTAAAATGAATTACAGGGTTGGTTAGGGACTTGGCCCCTCAACATCCAAAATATATTTTTTTTCTTATATATTTCATATTATTCATTTTGCCCCGAATTTTTCCCTTTCAACTTTTCAAAATAATTATTTTATCTTATATATTTCATACTTTATTCATTTTTGCCCCTTATATTTCTAGTTTGTCTTTTTTAAGCTTAAAAAAATATAATTTGCCTCTTTTAAGCTTAAAAAAAATCGGGTCGGAGGCGCTGCCCCCGAACCCCTGTATAAACTTTTGACCCCCTGAACAAAATTCCTGGATCCAACCCTGATGGTTAAGGTCAAAATTCCGTGCAAGTTGTAATATCAATAGGCGAAGTGAAATCCAAGAAGTCCAAAACGCACACTGAGTGGAATATGTATCTTGGACCGTATGCATATAAATATCCAATGCATGCCATCAGTGTATCAGACCAGCCCTTCCCTCTTCTTTTAAATATCAACCCTAATTCTCCACCTTCCTCACTGAATCAGCCTAAAACCCACAATATGTATTCTCAGGTCACCCTTCTCCGCTCCTCTCCGCCACTTCATGGCATAACACGCTCATCTCCGACTGAACACCGGTCAAATTGTTTTCCTGGTAAATATGTTATTTGTCATTCACTCTCATTGTATAAGGAAAAGATGTACATAACTTTGTTTGAAATTTTTTTTTCCTATAGTGATTGATTCACGTATATATGTGTGTTTATGTAGAGTCAAAACATAAACCAAAAGAAAAATTGTTCCAGAAATAATCTTAGAATAGTATGAAAAGTACCGAATGAAAAGTATTAAACTCTCATTTTAATACTTTTCATTCTTCCTCTATTTCTCCTCTGTTGTAATAATCCACTTCTGTCATTTTAATCTGAATGATGTTTGTTTTTTGCTTGGGGATCCTTGGCCGCGCAACTAGGGTAGTGCCTACGTGGAGGTGGCAGGACCACACAATGGCTCCTCTTTTTTTCTTTTTTATTTTTAATTTTTTTTCTTTTTATTTTTTTTAGCATCTTAAAAAATTACAAAAAAAAAAAAAAAAAAGCATTGTGTGATCCTGTCGCAACATAGGCGCTGTCAGGGTGCTGCCTAGCAGTGCGCAGCCGAAGATCTGGTCTCTCGTTTTTTTTTACTATTTTTTGTAGATAAATTTTTGGGTCCTTGAGCTTATCAAGTGGTACCTACTACCCTGCAATTAATAGAAATGAATCTTTTTGGTGGATTTCACACAGGACCGGCCCTGAGATTGTGAAATTCACATGAGGCCCTAAGCGAATATGAGAAGAAAATTTTTTTAGGCCCTTTTTTGGTCCAATATTTATATATCACACATGTACATATAAGGCCCTATTTTTTTAAGGCCCTATTTTGCCCTATTTTTATATATAATACATGTATTTTGACCAAACAATGCCTTATTTTTTGTCCTCTTTTTATATATAATGCATGTATAGCTAAGGCCCTATTTTTTTAGGCCCTAATTTGATCCTATTTTTATATATAATACATAAATTTTGACCAAATAAGGCCTTATTCCAAGACCAAACAAACTCTAATTTTTTAAGACCCCAAACAGCCGCCCGGACCGCTGGCCCAAGGGCCGGCCTTGATTCCACACTCTTGATCCCCAATATTTGTAAGCCTGATTCTATTATTTATGGGTTCAAAAATGTGAGTACTATTAAAATATCCACGTACTTCTATTAATTGAAAGTAATAATATGCCAATACCTTCAAAATATATCCGAATACTTTTCGCTTTTGTGACTTGAGATAGACAAATAGGCTTAATATATACGAGAATTTTTTTAGGTGCTTTGAGGGTACTCGCTGGTATACTGCCTGCAGGTACCCTACAAAAGAACTTGTTCACATAGGCATACTAAACATGGTCAAAAATTTCTCCACTATAAACATCATGGACATATACGCTCTTTTCTACTGCTTTCTGTTCTTTTATTTTTGGTTCAAGTATTCTACTGCTATCTAGGGTAATTGAGCATTTACAACTTTATATTTACGTAATAATAAATAAACAAACTTTCTGTTTCCGAAAGGAATCTTCAAGATTTCAAGAAACAAAAGTCCTATCCATCTTCCCTAAAAAAGTAAGGGTCCGTTTGATAAAATTGAACATTAAGTGCTAAATTTTAAGTAATAAAAAGTTTTAAGCGATTGGTTTTGCAATATTGCAAAAAAGTATTTTAAGCACTGAAATAGACTGTATTCAGTTATTATTTTCAGTAGAAAATGTTCACTTAAAGTTTTTTAGTGGATTTTTGGATGCTTTTTCAATTAAATGGTATATTATCAAACGGACTGAAAAAAAAATATTCAGTGTTTTCATTTTCAACACTTAATTGGGTTATCAAACATACCCTAAGTTTGAGGGTTATAAACTACAAATACTTCCCTTTCTCCACTAACCTAAACCTCCCTTTATTATGAAAAAATTATCTTGTTCGACTTTTAACACTTTTTCACTGCGATTTGAATGTTTTGGGGATCTTACATAAGTCTTACTGTAATGAGGGGATCATACTGGCCATCACACGGTATGACAGTCACATTTCATTCATTAGAGATGAATTCTAAAATGTAAATGGTGCAATAGTAAAAGAATACACACACCCCTAAAACAAAATGTAATTTCTTAATCTAAAAAATAAGAACAAATTTATCAGTAGAAAATAAATTTACTTTCATATACATATACTATAAAGAATTTACAAAACAATTAATGGTCAACTGGTCAACTATAGTTGACTAACAAAAGGGGGAAAATAAGTAGGACCGCCCTTAGGTTTTGGGGGCCTTAGGCGGGATTTGAAAAAGGACCCTCACATACAAATGCATGAAGTTTTTTTTTCTTCCATATATAGGGAATGCACGACTAGTTATATAGATGGGAAAATTTTAAACTCAGTACATTAGTTTTAACAAATCAGCACAAGTACAATACAGATCTTTATGGAGGCCATGTAAAAAACACGAATTTCTATTTCTTCATCCCCTTGTTTGGCAAACACAACAACAAAGGAGAATCTCAACCAGAATAGAATATGATTTCAAAAAAAAAAAAATAAAAATGAGAAGCCTTTGTCACCAAAGTCAAGCGGTGGTCAAATTGAAATTATAAAAGCAAAAAGAATTTATTTCTATTTCAAAAATCAAGAACCCTAAAATTAGATGCAAATACAAATTACAGATCTGTTCTTCAAAAATTCAAAAGGTAATTCTTTCTTATTTGCTGACCCATTGATTAAATGAGGGACAGAGGGAGTGGGGGCGTGTGGGGGCACTGTTAGACTAGGGAGAGAGAGAGAGAGAGAGAGAGAGAGAGAGAGAGAGAGAGAATCGTGAGTTTGTGGTGATCTGTCAGTAAGGAGTAAATATTGGATATCACAGGGATACTAGATAAGATTATATCTCTTCTCACAAAGTTTGAATTTTCGCTAAACGTGATAGATTTTTGCTGATTCGGATAAGGACACCCGTGAAAATAAGGGGGCCAGATGGATTGATAAAGTTCTTATTGGCTTGGGATACCATATAGGATAATATCCCTATTGCAATCAATATTTACACGTCAGCAAGGACTGGGGGTTTATAAAAAAAAAAAAAAAAAAAGAAAAAAAGTAAGGGGCTGTGTTATTCTTTTTTTGTCTTTTGGGCCTTTAATTTGAAAGAATAACATAACTAGGAGTACTAAAATGTCAAGTATTAGATACCCCTCAAATTTTGTTCTAAGTTGGAGGCTTTAGGCCCACGCCTACTTTCATTAGATGCAAGGCCTGTACTGAAAATAACCTCTCTTTTTTTTTTTACAGGTAATAATTGTTTGCTTGGGGCCAAAGATGCATGTTTTATTCTTGACTTTTCTGCGCGATGCTTACCTACATCCGATACTCAAGGTCTAGGTTTGTACAAAATCTTTATTTATTTATTTTTTTTGCATAAAACATTTGGAGATTTGGAAGCTTATTTATGTACATGAGTATAATAGACATGGGCATTAAAAGAAAATAGTGTTTCCAGAAAATAAAGATATACTCCAGAGATGTCAACCAATTAAGGCACAGAGTCAACTTGTGAGCCCATTTGTGGAATTTGTTGCAGAAGGGGAAGCTAGTAAGGTGAATTGAACATTTAATCTTAGTCAATACTTTTTCTTTCGAGTAAAATTTATGCTATGGTTTCTAATTTGATTGAATATCTAATTTGATTTTTAAATGATTTAGTAGTTATGCATCCCAATGTTGTAACAGAGGTTAGTGATATTTATCACATACCATTATATTTAGTACAACCAATGAAGTATTTAGGAGTAAATTTGGAATTCCAATTTAAAAAATATGATATATTTTTTATTAATATTACTTTTTACTTTTCAAAAGAGTTAGGTACAGTCCAAACAGTGATATTTGGTCAATGTGTATGCAAGCTGTAAAATCATAAGCACTATATTGACACTGCACAAAAACTAGAGTAGAAAGTGTATTTTACCTTTATTTTAAATTGCTGAGTAATATTCAAGGAAAACTAAAATCGAAAATTTCATTACAGATTGACATCGCCCAATAATTACTTTAAAACAAAGAAATGCTATAGATAGTTAAAGTAATGCTCCTACTTAGTTGTAAAATAAAAGGCAAATATCCACATTAATTTCAAATTAAGTTACTACTGTCATGACCCTCTCATTTCTTTAAAACAAAGAACTCATCACATAATAATTTCCAAGGTGAAATTGACATTGTCATTCGAAACGAATGATTTTGATTTTAAAAAAAAAACATCTAAATTTCTTCTTCTCATTTTGGGGATAATTATTACATCTATTACACATGGTTGTCATTGTAAATATGTTAATGTGCCTTGTTGAAATTCTCTCTTGTCCGTCACACTCGTGTAACTTTCACTGTGATTTTGCAGGATTTCGAGTCAGATGAGATTGAGAAACGGGTAGATTACATTAGATCAAAGTTGGGTTCTGTGGATGATGAAGATATAAGTGTATCTCCATATGACACTGCATGGGTAGCTCTGATAGAGGATATACAGGGAGGTGGCTCTCCTCAGTTCCCATCTAGCCTTCAATGGATTGCTGATAATCAGCTGTCTGATGGTTCATGGGGTGATGAATACATATTTTCAGCATATGATCGGATACTCAACACATTTGCATGTGTTCTTGCATTGAAATCATGGAATGCTCATCCCAAGAAGCTTGAAAAGGGTACTTCAAATTTTAAAAATTCGAAATCATAGTTAATAGAAATCAGAACTGAACAATGGTTTAACTATTGGTCCAACCGGTTAAACCGCTGTTATGATTTTATAGCGTAATTTCAAATGAATTAATTAAATAAGGCAAATATACAACTATGTTGTGTCTAACTAAATGTCTTTTCTAGTAAGAAATTCATATCCAAGGCCGCTGTTATGATTTTATAGCGTAATTTCAAATGAATTAATTAAATAAGGCAAATATTCAACTATGTTGTGTCTAACTAAATGTCTTTTCTAGTAAGAAATTCATATCCAAGGTATATTAATTAGTGGTAGTATTAATTAACTCATGTCAAATAGTTCTCGAGGTTCAATTCATCTAAGATTTCAAATTTTCATATTCTTTTTTAGAGAAGTAGTAAATCTAATTTTTCTAGTTCATCCAACTGTCTCTGATGGTTTGGTGATAATTTAACTGGTTTAGCCGGATCACACTGGTTTTTGCCTATTCAATTGTTCAATCGGTCCGATTCAAGAACCAAATTGAACCACCTACTGGTTCACGATTCAACTGGTTGGTTTGAACAGGCCAGTTCACGCGGTCCATTCTAATAACTATGCTCCAAAACCATAATATCATTGCTCTATTTTGATGATCAAATTAATCTAACATGAACTAATGTTGTGAAATCAGGAGTTTCATTTATTAAAGAGAACATTTGTAAGCTTGAAAATGAGAAGCCCGAAAACATGTTAGCCGGGTTTGAAGTTCTCTTACCTTCTCTTATGGAAAAAGCCCGAAAGTTAGGTATTGATATTCCGGATAATTCACCATATTTGCAAGAGATCTATGCTCTAAGGGACTTAAAGCTCAAAAGGTAATATCATGTAACTCAAACTTTAGCTATAACTTTAGCAAGTATGTATTGATGTATGTATGTATGTAATTATTAAATTTTTTTTTTCTTTATCTTTTGGGTTGATAGGATACCAAAGAACTTAATGCACACAGTGCCTACAACACTTCTACTGAGCTTAGAAGGGATGGAGGACCTGGATTGGGAAAAGTTACTGAAACTACAATCTTCTGATGGATTCTTGACTTCTCCATCCTCAACTGCCTTTGCATTCATTCAGACTAGAGATGAAGATTGCTTGAGATTTCTGAAAGAAGTAACTTCAAAATACAATGGAGGAGGTAAAAAAAATGAAAATGCTTTTTCATTATTTTATAATATTTTTTTTATTTTACTACCATTGAGATGGTATTTAGGTGGCTGTTACACTATGTCACTGTGCTTGATGTGGTGTGCCGCACTTCATGTACAATTATTTCATACTAATCATCTATTTAAAGTAAAAATAGCAAGAAGTTCCTAAATATAGATAAATATGACAAAATAAATAAATGATCAGTACATAATTGTATATAAATGGTGGGTCAGCACGATAACGGTATGTGATGGTCACTCTGAAAAAAATAATTTATCATATTTTTAGCTCATGTAGTTCCTGAATATAGATAAATATGTCGAAGGGAGCCGCTAATGCCAGAGCTGATAAGGCTAATGCCAGAGCTGCTTGTATATTCTGGACCAAATTACCCCTCAACCCATTTAAGAAACCAGCCCCTCTCTCTCTCAACCACTTTAACATTCTGAAGAAATAAAATTGCTCCAGCAGAATAAAATACAAAAGGAACAAAAATTGAAACAATATCACTTCCAAATAGCAATACCATTTCAGCTTCATCTTCATCATCATTGGAAAAAAAATTCAACATTCAACATATCTTCAGAATTCAATACAAAATTGGAACAAAAATGCTCCAGCAGAATAAATTTGCTCCAGCACAACTCAATACAAAATTGGAACAAAAATTCAATACTCAAATATTCAACTTCATTGGAATAAAAATTCAACTTTATCATTCAGCATTCAACTTCATCGTCATTGGAACAAAAATTCAACTTCATCCTCCTCTTTGGAACAAAAATCATCATTCAGCAATCATTACAAAAAAAAATAAGAAAAAAAATATTATGTCCAACGCCTTTGCAAGTGCATCATCTTTGGAACAAAAATCATCATTCATTACAAATAATTTAGAAGGATCCCGAGCCTTGACATGTACGACTATTATGTCCAACGCCTTTGCAAGTGCTACATCGTCGATTTGCCTCCACAATCTCAAACTTTGAAGGATCTCGCTTTGTGGATAATGATTGCTTTTGTTTCTTTGATGGGCGTCCTTTGTGTGCTTCAACATTTGGCTCAAGATAAGGCAATGATGCACCAATGAGTTGGGAAATTTTCTCTCGAGCATTTTCCTTTCGAACAAGAGGCCATTGAAAATATTTATCTTGAAACTCGTTGAGTAACCCTTCAAATTCACC
This sequence comes from Hydrangea macrophylla, assembly GCA_033977485.1. Classification (NCBI taxonomy): domain Eukaryota; kingdom Viridiplantae; phylum Streptophyta; class Magnoliopsida; order Cornales; family Hydrangeaceae; genus Hydrangea; species Hydrangea macrophylla. The sequence goes on from CM066986.1 coordinate 9,189,483, forward strand.
TTCTTCATTGGTTATCTCACCAAAATTGCTAGTTAATGAGCTAATATCAATCCTCCATTGTGAATGTATAGAACTAAGAGGTAGTGTCCCATCTTTCAAACTTATCATCTTGTGAGAACAAGGGAGACCCATGGTAGATGTAAAATTACCAGTGCATGTAGATGGCATTTTACCCAACTTGACCATCTCATATTGCTTGAGTAGCTCTTTCATTGCAAACATAGACACATGAGTATTAAGTTCCTTGAAAAAAGGAATATTAACACTATGGGAAATACGAAGTTTTTCACTTGAGAGTTGTGTCTTTATCTCTTCAAACTCATTTTTAATAGCTAAGCATATTTTATCTTTCACTTGGCAAAGATCACCACTCGAATTATGCAAGTATTTCTTAAGCTTTGAGTGTGCACCTTCCGCTCTTGAAGACACACGATTTCCTAAGTGAAGATATTTTTCAGTCCATGCACCAATGAATCGATCTTTAAACGGGAGCCATGTTCTACGTATATAACTTAAAACTTCTTCCTTGCCTTTATACAAAAGTTCAAACAATAGCCAAGATTCCTCAAATGATGCTTCATCGGTAGATTGTACAATCAAATTCCAAGTAGATAGGAATGAATCCCAAACCTCTTGCACTTCAAAGTGATGCTTACAATTCGATACTATATTTTTGTTAATGTGCCACACACACAATATGTTATGAGTGTTGGGAAAGACAACTCGAATAGCTTTCATTAATGCCAACTCCCTATCGGAGACAATGACAGAAGGTTGACATCCAGGACCCAATATCTTGCTAAAATTTTCTAAAGCCCAAATATAATCTTCTTCCCCTTCTTTACTCAAAAAGGCAAAACATGAATAGAAAGATGTGTTGAAACATGAGATCCCAACAATGTCAAGTAATGGCATCTTATACTTGTTTGTCTTGTAAGTGCAATCCATAATAAACACATTAAAGAAGTTTCTAGTTAATGTGATCGACATCGGATGTGCAAAAATCAAATGTGTTAAATGCCCACTTTCATCTTGTGCCAAGTTATAAATGAAACTACCTTGACCAAGTTCTTCAAACAAAGCTTGAATTGAAGTACGACCACCCAACTTGTCCTTATAAATTTTTGATTTCGTATTGTAGATAGTCTTAGACACAACTTGAAGATTAGGATTATTTTGCCGAAGAGAAGAAATAATTTGACGCGGTGCAATTCCCGATACACTCATTTCATGAACACTTTTGACATCTTCTTTAGACAAACGGCGACAAGTAGGGTGTCCGGACATATCAGTAGATGGTTCATGATTATGTAAGCTATTTGTAATCTCAAGTGTCCAAAAGCCATCCATATGCCTCTTTCCTTTAATTTCAAATGGGCAATTTATAAGGCGACTTGCCGATTTCCTTTGGCGTTGTTCCATGGGAATATTAAGTCTATCTCGATAACAACCTCCCCTATCACAACCAATAGTCACGTATTTATCTTTTCTTGAGCTTTTGATTGATAGCACATACCCTTGCATTAAGAAAAATCTTTTAACACTGCTAAGAAGCTCCTCACGAGTAAGATATTTCTTCTCTAGTTGTTGGGAACATTCAACTATTTTTTCAAAATTCATGTTACCTAAATCAAACATTCAAATATTATTTTTGCTCAACAAGAGGAAAATTTTTAAGTGAACAATCCTTAAACCCCTAAACTAAAACATCAAGAGAAAAATCAAAAGAAAATGACTGCCTCAACATGAATGATTCACCCAACCTAAGAGACCAATAGAAAACATCGAAGCAGCATATTTCAAAACCTCCAACAGTCAACCTACCAAAAATGTTTTAGTGTATAAGAGAAAAGAAAGGGCGAGAAAGTCGGGGGAAAAAAGTTAGGAGCTTTATTTCGGTGAATAGAAATGGTCACTTTGATGCTATTTCTGTTCTTTTGTCCCATCATTCTCTGATTTAAATCCCCCTAAAAATTACACATTTTTCTTCTCTGTTCTGGAGCTTCGAGGTTTTCTATAGGAATCCATGGCGGTTTCTGATTAGAATCTCAGGATCATTTAAGGTTACATAATCTCGCTCCTACTCAAACACACTATGTATGTATATATTTATATACACATGATTGTTGTGCTAATGATTTGAATAGAGAGAAGATTTGCTAAGGAAAACACCTATAGAAACAACAAGCAAAGCTATTTGAAACCAAGCCATTCTCTGCTATAAAAAAAACCCCCTTTTGGTCCGAAACACTCACACCCCAAACCCATTTAAGCAAATCTTTTTTTTTTTTTTTTTTTTTTTTGAGTTCTATGATAACCCTAGAAAAAGAGCCAAATCTTAAAAGCTAGATTCAATCCTCAAATAATCTTTCTAAGCAAAAATAAATAAAAGAAAAAGTTAGTTAAGAGATATGAAAACATACCTTCAAACAGGGAGGGAGGAAGCGATTGCGACGACATCAATCGAGGCGAGGAGACGGCTGCGGAGGGAGAGTGAGGATCTACCACGGCAAGGGAACGAGGACTGACGACGGCGAGGGAGTGAGGAGCTACATCCAACGTGAGGGAGTGAGGATCTATGACAGAGAGGGAGTGAAGAGACTGATCCTCCATGTTTAGAGAGAGAAAGAGAGAATGAAAGTGAAAGCTTTGTTTTACTGAGAGAGATAGATTTTAGGGATTCTAAAATGGGCTGAGGGGTAATTTGGTCCAAAATATACAAGTTGCTCTGGATTTAGTCTTATCGGCTCTGGCATTAGCGGCTCCCTATGTCGAATTGAATAAATGATAAGTGCATAATTGTATATAAATGTGTGTCACTACGATAGCATGCTGTGATGTCACTCTGGATAAAATAATTTATCATATTTTTAGCTCGAATATATAGTTCCTAAATATAGATAAATGTATGAATTAAATAAATGATCAGTGCATAATTGTCTATAATTGGTGCATCAGCACACTAAGGTGATGTGACGGTCACTCTGGATAAAATAATTTATCATATTTTTAGCGATGTTTGGATGCTAACATTATACATTCTTTCTCTGTTTAGCGCCCCATAGTTACCCGATCGACTTGTTCAATCGGATATGGATTGTTGATCGGTTGGAGCGATTGGGAATTTCTCGTTATTTTCAGACAGAGATTCAAGATTGCCTTGATTATGTGTACAGGTTTGACCAATTAAGCATAGGCTTTGATATTCTAAGGGTTAATTACACTCAACACTGTCTTATATTTTATATTTGATATCAAATTTGCTCTTCATAGTTTAAATACTGACACATTAGACCCTTACGTTCCACATTTTTCTCAATTTTAACCCTCTATCAAAATCTGGCAGAGGTCTGTCAACAGTTTTGTCGCCATTAAAATTCATCAAAAATTTTTCACTAATTTTCACGGATTTTGACAGAAGGTGCAAACTGATACAAAAATAAAATTCCAAAGTCTACATAATATGTCAACGTTTAAACAATGTTAACGAAAATGATATCAAGTATAAACTACAAGAGTGCAAACCATACATAATGTGATTGTCAAATTATGAAAACAAGAGATTAGTAATGAAGCATTCCAATGAATCAAAGGATCACCTAGCTGAGATTTTTCAGTCGTTGGACCGATCGTGGAATTGGCTGGGCAACGAATTTACAAATCGGAGATCTCGATGACACAAATATGGGGTTCAGACTACTGAGGTTACATGGCTATGAGGTTTCGACCGGTAAGTGTACCCAAAAAAAGAGGAAAATCTTAGGGCCACTTTAGTATTTCGGGTTTATGTTTTAGCTTATGGTTTTATTTTTTTGAAAAGAAAACTAAAAATGTGTTTGGTAATTATTTCCATTTTTCTTTTCTCGAAAATGAAAAAAAAATAATAATAAATTTGTATTTAGTAATTGCTTTCATCTTTTCTTTCTTTCTTTTTTTCAATTTTTTTTGTTGGCTAAAAAAAAGGGGGAAGTGGTTTTCGGTTTTTAGTTGTATTTTTTGTGAAAGGGAAACAAAAACTGGTTTTCATCGGAAACAAAGCTATTATTCCTAAATTTTTTAATCGTACATTTGATTTTCAAATGCTTCGTAAGTTGTATCACAGACAAACAAACAGTGGTATGCGATACCACCACCAACTACCAGATCATGTTGTACAACCATTAAAGCATTTAAAAATTTGAGAAGCATAGTAATACCAAGCGGCCCTTAGATTCGTAGATTGCATTATAATAGTTTCACTATTTTGTTTCAGATGCTTTTCAGCCTTTTACAAACGGTGAAGAGTTCTTCTGCTTCGAAGGACAGACATCTGAGGGGGTTACCGTTATGTACAATTTGTATAAAGCTGCTCAAGTGATGTTCCCGGGCGAGAAGATACTTGAGGATGCCAAACAATTTTCAGCTAAATTCTTGAGAGAGAAGCAAGCAAGTAATGAGCTCTACGACAAATGGCTATTAACCAAGGACTTACCTGGGGAGGTAAGTTTGAAAAAAACTAATTAATATTAAGCTCTTTTTGTTTTTGAAATTCACCTAGCATTAGTTGAGTTTAGACATGGAAAAATGGCCCGCCAAGACTGTCCCATCCCGTTCTGTTCCATCCGAATTGGTGGCTTGGGCTTGGGGCGTTGTCTGGGTTGGCCTTCAAACTTGAGGACCCAAGCTCACCCAAAGGCCCAAATAAATTGGATTTGTGCTCTGGCTTTTAATTATTTTCAAATTATTAAATAGAGAAAAGAATTTTTCTTTGTGGTTAAACCTCTATTTCTTGTTGACAATAACTACCAAAACGAAAAATTGGCTTAAAGACATTTAAATATTCTCTAGTTTGGTCGAAGTTTTATTTTGGGCTCTCTATTTTCAATTTAAACACTTTGAGTCTTGCAGTTTCAATTTTCGTGCAATATGGGCCCTAACCCTAACTCCGTTTCACTTTGAGCCCTAGAGTTTCGGAGAAGTTTCACTTTAGGCCCTGAAGTTTTCAAGGCACATATATGAGTGAGCCGTCAAATTGCACTAATGCAGTTAGAGGGAAGCCTAGCTACATTGAAACTAATTCTAGATTATAAGGCCTAAAGTGTTTAAATTGAAACTAGCTAGCTAGAGCGTCCAAAATGAAACTTTGGCCGAACTAGAGAGTACTAAAATGTCTTCAAGCCATGAAAATAGATTTATTGGATACAAATGTTCTATAAAATTAATTGAATTAAGTGATTTTGGAAATTACAAGTTAATTGATTCATTTTTAACTTTGTTAATTAGTTGAAGTAAATGATTTTGAAATTAACTAAAAATGAAAATCTATTGTGAAAAATGTGCAACTTGCGTAGGCTGCTCATGTTTAAGGCTTTAAGAGTAAGACTATACATTTTGTGGCCTGGAAAAGCTATGGACTTTTGGCTTTCCTCACTCGAGGTACGGTCAAGCTTACTGAGCTGCCCGCCGTTCCCCACCATTTTTCCGTGAAATGCAATTTAAATGATACTATAGTTTCAAAAAGATCACTAATTCACCATGTGGTTCGAGTTAAAGTGAATACATAATACATATATCATATACTTCAATGTGAATGGTTAGTAACTCTTGGTTGTTCCACAATGAGCTAATAACAGGTAGAGTACGCGTTGGACATGCCATGGTACGCAAGCTTACCTCGTATAGAGACACGGTTCTACCTAGAACACTATGGTGGCGAATACGACATTTGGATTGCCAAGGTCATATATAGGTAGGTACCCTTTTTTTGGGCTTAACTACAAAGTACATCTTTGAAATTTGATCTCTGTTTTATGTTTGTCTCTGTAGTTTTAATTGTATTAATTTGGTCCTCGAAATTTTTTGAATAGGAGCATTGTGATCCAAATGTATAATTCTGTAAGAAAAGTTGATAGAATTTACTCACCTGGTATGCACTATCACGGTTTTTAAGTGCAAAAATGGAGCACCACCACTCTCTCTATTAGCGTAATTGTGCATAGCAGTGGGTGAATTTTGTCAAATTTTCTGACATAATGAGATATTTAGAGTACATTACTTCTATTTAAAAACTTTAGAGACCAAATTAATATTATAAATGGTATCAGAGCCGACCCTGCTCCCAGCGATGGGGTACTCTACCTGCAGTTAACAATGAGCAGACATACTCTCTATATGAGAAGTCAAGTTGTAAGGAGAGCAGAGATGTGGCCCACATTGGCCAGTATATAATTAAGTTGTGGGATGCGAAGAGAGCGTCGCATAATTAAGAGCATGTGTATTGGATATGTTAAGTAACACCCACTAACCGTCACTTTTCTCCTCCACACGTACACAGCTTAGAGAGAATCTGACCTTAACATGTTCAAATACAAAGGACTGTACTTCAGTGCAGTAATAACTGTCCAGTTGTGCTGTTCCCCTCATAGGTGAACAGTAAAACTGGGCAGTTTTTTAAAAACTGCTTTTGCAAAAGCAGTTTTACTGTTTAACTGTGAGGAAAATAGCACAAACTGGACTGTTATTACTGCACTGAAGTGCAGTCCAAATACAAAAAATGCCTTACAACGGACATGTTAATGACATTGCCACTTCCAACGGATATGTTAATGACATTACTACTTTTTATTATTTAAATAATTTTTTTGCACAGTCAACAACTCTAGATGGCTGGCCATAATTACATTTGTGCTAACTTCTGACTCATGGGACCCACACTTAACATGTCTCTTAACATATCTACTACAAACACCATTTTGCACATTAACTAACAACTAACCCAAACTTACCCATTTAGCATTTCCACTAAGGTGCTCTAAGCAGGAGATCGAGATTGTGTCAACCCACATTGGTCAGACAATGAGAGTGTGTGATTGGCTTGTATAGACACCACACGACTTGCATCAGTAACTTGCATTTAAGCACTATAAAACGTCCTTTCTTCAGGCTTCTGGCCAGTAGACTTTGACCATTAGGGTCAATTTTTAACTCTATCCATTCTTTAAAAGAGAGAACAATAAAAATATAAAATAAAAGAAAAAGAAAGAAAAAAAAATATTAAGAAATTAAAAAAGAATAGGGAATTAAGGTGATTTCTCACAATTGGTCTTCGAATTGTATTTTTCTGATGTTCTCTTACAGTTTGCTAACATATCTGCAGATTGCCACATGTTAACAACAATTCATATCTTGAGCTAGCAAAAATGGACTATAATAACTGCCAAAAGCTGCATCAAACCGAATGGAACAGCATCCAAAGGTAACAAACCTAAGCCCCCACACAAGAATTATAATTTGTCAAAATATGTATACTAGTATAATATATATATATATATATATATTTGCAAACTAAAGTTGATTCATACACAGGTGGTACACAAAAAACAACTTTGGAGAGCATGGAATAAGTAGAAGAGACCTTCTTGTTGCTTATTTTCTTGCAGCGGCCAATATATTCGAGCCCGAAAGGTCGAATGAGAGGCTAGCATGGTGTAAATCAAGAATTCTAATGGAGATGGTTGAATCTTATTTCCAAAAAGAAGGAACATATTGTTGTGAGCAAAGGATAGCCTTCCTACATGAGTTCGAAAACCATACTAGCGGACCGGATCATGTTAACGGGTACGTAATCACATATCTAATCTCTTCTGGTCTGTAGTTTCCAAATTCTGAAAAACTGATATAATCAATTTTGTTTTTTGATTTTTTGTGAAACAAATTTGTTACACTTGTAATTGTGATTTTTGTTCACGTCATCTTTTCTTTTTCTTGATTCTAGGATATACTTTTGGGCATTTCATAATTTCTAAGATGTAAGAGCCAGGAAAAAAAAAATTAGGTTATTCATTTTTCAAAGACCGAACTATAATATACATATCCTTTCACGAGCAACGACTTTATTAGTGTAGTTATTACAAAGGCTTTTTATGTCATGCTCATACCAGCATTCAAACCTCACTCTCCTCCCCTGGGCCATTGACACTCATGTCCTTGCACGAGCCCACTACACCAAATGATTCCCCCCGCCTCAAAAAAAATATACATACATATCCTCTCACTATTCATATGTCTGATAAATTGCATAATTATATATCATTAAATACATATATAATTATAGAGTGTAGTTTTGGTCACTCCAAAATTGCTCACCCAAAATTGCTCACCTAACTCTCCCATAGCAAATAGAGTGGGACCTATGACTATTTACCATTAATTAATCCCTAATTAATTTTGTGTCCCACTGTATTAACTAATGAGAGAGTTGGGTGAGCAATGAGTGAGCGATTTTAAGGTGAGCAAAAATGTATTCTATAATTATATATTCATATACCAGTAGGTGTTTTTCTTAAACACATCAGTACGGCATATGGCAACAACTTCTTAACTTGAGCTAAGTATTGGCCATTTTGTCTTTCAGAAATTCCGAAAAAACTTTTATTAATTTATTTTAAGTTTTCATTTTAATTTTCAAACTGTTGGTGTACCTGAAGAAAAAATGGAAGAAAGTTGCTTACAAAATTCCAAAATTTTTCATCTTATTTTCCTTGGTAACCAAACAAAATAAAATATTTTTCCTCCTATTTTCTTTTCTTAAAATCCATGAACCAAACATAACCTTAATATTAGTTTCACCAAATATTTGACTATGAAGAGTTTTCTATGCAGGAACAAGGCAGGACAGACACATATGATCAAGACACTTATGGAAACTCTAAACCAACTTTCTATGGATACATTCGTAGAGCACGGCATATATATCCGCCCCAATTTACGTCAAGCTGTGAGTTTTCATAATATGAGCGCCTCTGTACATATACTTCTATACTTATATTAGAGGAGACATATCATACATAGTTTTCTTTTACTTTGGTTTTCATTATATTAGAGACAAATTATGCATTCATAAACTTTTAATTATATCAAAATAAGAATATTATACAAAGTTCGATTGAATTTGATAAACTTCCTCTGTCCCAAATTAAGAATCCTTGATTTCATTTTTTGATATCCCATTTTAAGAGTCTCTTTAAAAAATCAATATGCTACACACTTTCTAAATTTACCCTTCATTGTTTAAAAATCTTTCATATGTTTTTTGATGTGATATTGAAATTTTTAATCACTTTCTAACTTTACCCTTTCGTGTTTAAGAATCTTTCATATGTTTTTTGATGTGATATTGAAATCTTAAAATTTTAAAAAAAAGGCAATAAGGGAAAGTTATTTATCCAAAAAATAATAAATAAAAATAACGAAAAGTTGGAAAATTTCACAATTACCAATCAAAAAAATTCCTCAAAATTTTGGTATTCTCAAAGGAGACTCTTGATATGAGAGAGCAAAAAATTTTGACTTGACAATTAAAGTAATGGTCAACTGACAAAAGATATTACTCAACCTCAAACCTTAATTAAGGGAGGCTATTTAAAATTTTCACACTACGAGAAAGCTCCTTCTATTTTAAGCTTCAGAGACCAGCATAATTTGAGAAATGATAGATGCACAACAAAAACCCACAACTAATTGCACAACCTGCTTAAAATTGTTGGACTTTGTGCTGAAAAAGCTGTACACCCTTTTTTTTGTCTTTTTGTGTGTACAGCTTTTTCAGCACTAAGTCCAATAATTTTAAACAGGTTGTGCAATTGGTTGTGAGTTTTTGTTGTGCATCTATCATTGCTCGCATAATTTACCCTTCATCACTCAATTTCTAACTGCCAATCTTCTCTCTCTCTCTCTCTCTCTCTCTCTCTCCACTATTTGCTGTTGTGAATGTAGTGGAAAAAGTGGTTGACGGCATGGGACGAGGAAGTGTGTAAGTCCAAAGGGGAGGGAGAGCTTCTAGTGCACACAGTGAATCTCAGTGGCGGCCGTGCTGTCTCGGAGGAGATACTGAACCACCCTCAGTACAAGCGTCTCTCTGATCTAACAAATAGAGTGTGCCAACAACTTTGTCAATTTGAAATCAACAAGGTAATTAAGTCAATTTTGAAAACTCGGTAACGTTTTCTAAATTATGAAAACTGAAACTAGTTTTTATTTCTTTTCGCAAAATCGGAAAAGTGAAAATTAAAAACGAGTAACTTGTTTTGTTTTCAGGTATGATTTCATTGTTGTGTTTAAAAAAAAAAAAAAAAAGATTACCGCACGCGGTTTAGATTTTCTTTTTCAAAATGAAAACAAAGGAACCGATTATCAAACCCGTTTTTCTTTTTCGAATATTTTCATAAAAACAAAAAAGAAAAGAAAAAAGAAAAGAAAAAAAAGAACAATGTTACAAAATGGACCTAAAATATTTAGACTTCTCTGGTTTAAACTCGATGGATATTAACATTCAATTTTGAATTTAGAAAGTTATTCCAAGCCTTCATTTGATTTGAGGAATAGTTAGAGACAGTAAAGAGTAGAAAAGAGGAAAAAACAAATATTTTTTTTTTAAGTGTTTTGCCTGGTGTCTACTCTTGATGAAATAAGATTAGAAACGAAATACTTTAGAAATAGAGCAGAAAGTTAAGAAAAAGATAAAGTACTGTGACTCACAAAATTATAATATTGTGAATGATGGTTCATTCATTCTTAGTCTTATTTTCTCTATGTTTCTAATGGGAACCAAATTTATGTTAGCTTAACAAAGAATAAATCTTATAAAGTTTTAGACTAGGAAAAGACTCCCGGGCAATGAATTAACATTTCAACAAACACTTCAAAAAAATGGATTTTTTTCTTCCCAAAAATCCAATTATATATTTTATTTTTGGAACCAAAATTTATGTTGGTTTAACAAAGAGCCAATGTGTATTAGACTGGAGATAGATTCCCTTGCAAGAAATTAACATTTCACCAAACACTTCAAAAATTAGATTTTTTTTCCCTTCCCAAAAAGGACTAAATATAAGATGCAACAGTTATATTTATGACGTGATATCACAACCCAATGAAATCCTTTCATTTACATATATGACCCCCTATTTCCATGGAAATCACTCTCCACATAAGCACACTTTTCAAATGATGTGAGAGGGGATAAATGCTAACGTGCTACCCTTGTTGTATCCAATATTTACTCCCCAAAAAGACCCTTGTATTATTTTTTTTTATTATTTTTCTATTTCCTAATTTTTCCTTACTAACCAAATAACGAAAGTGTTTTTTAGTGGTTTTTTTCCCTTACTTCTGTAAATATATGAACCACACAGAGGAAGTTGAGAAAATTAGTGAGCAGATCAAGGTTTTGCCGAGAGAATAAATTTGAAATCAGTCCTAATGGAGTTTAGTATTCATCTTAAATTAGCTTAAACATAATAGAAAAGGAGTTGTCTCCCGATACAAATTGAATTTCGAACTCTGATTTTTTATTTTTTTTCTCAGATTTTTTCTTCTACAATTTTTTTTTTTTAAAAATGTTTTTCATTCTTGTATGAACAGGTAAATGCGTCAGATAATTTGGATGCATATTCTGGCAACGTTTCAACCAATCAAATTGAATCGGACATGCAAGAACTTGTTCAACTTGTGCTCCAAAACTCAACCAATGACATCAAAGCTGATATTAAGCAAACATTTCTAACAGTAGCAAAAAGCTTCTACTACACAGCACACTGTGACAGTAGTACCATAGATTTTCACATTTCCAAAGTACTATTTGAGAAAGTTGTATGATTCTGGAATTGAAGATCTAAATGTCATTAATGATCAATTACAATAAAAAAAATTAATTTCACGTATTTATTATTTCCTTTTCCCCTGTTTTTTATTAATAAAATCTCTTTTTTTTAAACAAGAAAAATAGAGATTCTTTGATTTTCACGCAAATTACGTAGCAGAGAGAACGAACATCACAAATTGCTCTATTGACAATCCAAGTGGAGAAATTATCATACCAAGAGATATCTTCTGGTAAACCAATAGCAAATCTAGCAATGTCATGTGCTAAACCATTGGCATCCCTCCTAGAACAACTGCTCAATACTAAGCGACTGAGGGAGAAAGCTGCTAGAGAGATCTACTAAAGAGATCGCCACAAAGCTCTCTAGATCTAGTAACAAACTCCACCAAAACTTCAATTCTAAGGGAGAGAACGCCGGATGTGCATGAGGAAATCACTAGACTCTATTGAGAAGTTAGAAAGTGTGAAATATCAAACTAATACATATATTGTTGGATTTTGAATCGAATATGGAGCGGAAAAATACCGAAATGAAAAATACTTACGTGATTGAAGAGATAAATCAAACTTTGTAGGATTTCTAATTACGATTAGGATTACACACTTTTCGAACTGGAAGGAATCGTATAGGAACACCCCTTCCTTTGTTGTTGCTTGAATTACGGTGATCGGAATCCGATTACAAGAATTGGAGACACAATTTCACATGCCAAATGTCTCACTCTAGGATTTTCGGCAATATTGGAACTCATACATTCTGTATTATGCTTATAGGAATAATGCACATATGTATCTATATATACATGTGTATGGAAGTTACATTCCATCATGTAACGGCCCATGGCAATTTTCTCCTGAAAAAAAAAAAAAAAAAAAAAAAAAAAAAAAAAAAAAAAACTGCACATTGCAGTTTCTATGTAACTGCTATATGGGTTGGGCAGACCTACATGGGTGCCCATGACCCGTTTTGCAACATCTCACTCACGCATGATGGGTATAATCATGTTATAATCAAGTTCTTCATATTGCTAAATCTTGAGTCTTATTCACACAGAAAATGTGTCGTATGACCATCGATACACTTGTACTTGAGAGCTCCAAACTAGAAACCAGCTAAGGCTAGGATGGAGACATCAACCCCAAAATATATCACTATATAACCAATGTGTATTGACATACCCCAGACAGATTTGATGACACAAAATCAAACATTTCTCAATCCCTAAAGAGAACCAAGCTTACCCCTTCCAACTTCACATGTATCCATAGTTATGTCAAGTCTCTATACAACAGCATAACTGGCTAGCCAATGGATATAAGTGAGTGGTGTAATTCCAAATTTGTCTTCCTTTCACCCTAATGCCATTATGGTCTAAGTCAACTGCTTTCTCAGTATTGTTCCTTTAGGTCGAATCATTGACACCCATAGGTAACATACTAGAGTAGCTAACGTTAACTTTTCACTTCATGACATAGTCAAAAGTCACAAAGGATATAATTGAGACTAAATTTCACAATCTCTAGGACGCACACAATGAGGAAGCAAGGATCTATTCACCCACTTCCTAATTGGTTATTCAGTACATACAGTATGAAATGCATAATATAGTGGATAATCTTTGTTTCACAAAGCGTATGCCTTTACTCTAAACACTGTACGAGTCTAGGTTGAGTTGCTCTGAGAGCATCTAACTTGAGAGTACTTTATCTGCTCACTATCAATAGCACCAACAAAGTTCTTACACCCTGCATTACATATAGGCTCCATGAATGGTGGGGACACATACATGCTAGTTCTTTGAATATAAAAAACCTCATCTTGATCTTCACCAAGGCAACACAATAAGGGTTTGAATTAAGGTCACTTTCTTAGCGACAAAATTCAACATTGTCTTATCTCTGCTCACTCCAATAGCGCCAGAGGCGATTGCTTACATGAGTAAGCCAATCTTAGCCTATTGATATGCTTGTTAAGTTGTGCTAGCTGTAAATTAAACATTATATCACAGATAAGTATATGACATCAACCAAATACAACAGAATTGAACTAAAATTGTCGGTAATGTATATTTACATAATGGTGAACTGAATACATAAATATTCATAAATACATTCTACACAGTCCTAGGGATCTAACATGTGACACAAATAAATCCCTGGATATAGGTTTGGTCAAAGGATCCACAACCATTTGACTCGTAGATATGTGTTCCAGGACCACCTCCTTCTTTGCTACGCTGTCTTTAACAAAATGGTACCTAATGTGGATGTGTTTGGTTTTACTATGATACTTTGGGTCTTTAGCATAAGCTAGTGTAACCATACTATCACAATAAATTGTCACAGGATTTGCTACTGCGACAATCTCTAAATGCTCCAAGAATTGCTTCAACCAAACACTTCTTGTTCAGTGGAAAAACATGCTACGTACTTAGCCTCCATAGTTGATAAGGCTATACATAATTGCTTTTTACTACTCCAAGAAATGGCGCCATTGTTGAGTAGAAAAACTTATCCTGATTTTGATTTGCGCTCATCTTGGTCACCTCCCCAATCGGCATCAGTGTATCCTGTGAGACGCAAATCCTTGTCTTGGTAAAATAAAATGTAATCCATCATTCCCCTGAGATACTTGAATATTCTCTTGATTGCTTTCCAATGTGCTAGTCCCGGATTTGCCTGATGATGACTTGCATATCAAACTACATGGAAGATGTTAGGCTATGTACACATTATAGCGTACATTTGGTTTCCGGCTATGTTTGAATAGGGAACTCTCGGCATTTTTTCTATCTCTTGTTGAGTCTTTGGACCCATATCAAGGCTCAAACTTGAATTTCTCTTTGTAAGAGTATCTATGGATTTACAGTTATGTATATGGTATCTTTAAAGCATCTTCTTGGTGTAAGTCTCTTGAGACAAACCAAGAAATCTTTTAGATCGATCCCTAGTGATCCTGACACCAAGCACATAATTGGCTTCTTGGACAATTTTTAAGTCACGTACGGACTCTTATATAACCAAAAGGTAGCTAAATAAACGCCAAACTTTCTAAAATTGGTTATTTTTTGAATGGCATAACCATTTCGTATATTACCCAAACAAGCTCTAAGGTTCAAATATACTTCATTTCATTTTATTTTTACCCCAAGTTTTTATAGGGACCCTCGACTTTCAATTGAATCGCTTAAGGTTCCTGATTTTTGAATTGATTTTAATTGTGGACATTTGTTAATGGACTTGGCGATTGGGTGCCTTAAATAATTAATTACATATAATTGTCCTCAATTGAATGTAGATTATTCTCAATTACTCTCAATTAAAATCGAATTATTGTAAATATCTAAGTGATGCAATTAATAATAGATAACATAGTAGAGAGGACCAAACTACCAAAAGAAAATTTAACCCTACTTTTAATATATATAAATCTACCCAAAATCCCTGTCTACAAATCTTTTTGGGATTAGGTCCATTCAATAGTTAATTATAATGATAAGTCCACACAATAAAAAAGTTTCTTGTAATCAGTCCACTATTCCCAAATCTTAGTATTTTTATGACCTTTATACCCCTCGTATATATATATCCATATAGAGTTGTATACGCATTAAACACAATACCATTATTTTAGGTAATTATATAGGACTTAATGTCCATTGATATATATATATATAGGAATGTGAGTGTGTATATATATAGGAACGTGTGTGCATATATATGAGGAGAAATGTGAGATCTATATGGATCATAAGAGTTTAAAGTACTTTTTCAAGCAACGAGACTTGAACATGAGACAAAGGAGATGGTTAGAATTGATAAAGAACTATGATTTATCAATCCACTAACATCCGGGTAAGGCGAATGTAGTTGCCGATGCTCTTAATCGTAAAGCACCAACCAACATGACATCAGATTTGACCTCTCAGAGAGAATTGATTCGAGATACAGAGAATTTAGAACTTGAAGTGATTCTGAGAATTGACAGTGGCTTGATGTCGACAATTGTGGCGCAATCATGCACTCTTAATTCATGAGATAACGGAGAAGCAACTTCAGCACATGGCTTTGAAGACGATTTGCTATGAGATTTTGATGGGTAAACAACTGGGATTCACTTTTGAAAACAATGTTTTGGGATTAAGGAGTAGAATTTGTGTACGTAATGAGAAAGAATTGAAATGGAACATCCTAGAGGAAGCACGCAATACGAAGTACACCGTTCATCCGGGAAACACTAAGATGTATAGAGACTTGAGATATGTTTATTGGTGGCCGGGAATGAAGAGAGAAATAGTATGCTACATTTCACATTGTACGAATTGTCAACAAGTGAAGGCTGAACGCCAAGTACCTTTGCGATTGTTACAACTGTTACCGATAGCCGAATGGAAGTGGAAACACATTATAATGGACTTTGTTAGTGAGTTTCTGAGGTTGTCACGACACATCCCGCTAACGTTCGGAAATAGGACACGTGGCACGCCATCAAGGCTTATCCAGTTCATTAAATAACCATGCGCAGCGGAAAAAGAACTTAAAACCACTTTGAGTGTATAAGACTTTAGGAAATGATACCTTCCGAGTTGTAAAATCCGTATAAAATTAAAAACTTAATTATATTTTGAAACGAGTGATTTTATGTTGAAAGGGGTCCTAAAGGTACCCTAAGAACCAATCAAAACCTTTTGAAAATTTTCGGAAAAGGTAGAAAAAGAATTCTGGCAGGGGGCATCTCGACCGGTCGAACGACCCTATTCGACCGGTCGAATGACCCTTTAACAGAATCCTACATAATGCTGCAGAATTTTGCCTAAGGCGGCAAACAACCTTCACTTAAAACCCTTTCACGACTTCCACTCTTCAATCCAAAACTCCCCAACTCAATCGAGGTTGCAAGAACATATAAACAACTTACTAATCATTGAAAGAAACGATTGCAAAACAAGTTAAGGCTTGTTTGGATTAAAAACACAAAAGAACTATTACAATCCTCCAAAATCCGAGTTTGACAAGTTAATTAATCAAAACACATATCCATGAGTTTGGATACATTCCAACATAACCAAAAGTAGTTTTATGACATATTGTAATATTCTAAGTCATTCCGAATCTCCCAAGTTGAAGTTAACTGTTCTAACTTCTCAAAATTTCATTTTTACAACATTTGGAATTGAAAACAAAAATATATACAAGAGAAGGATCCTCGTCGCTCCAGCGATCTCACTCCTCACGCTTCTTCTTTCCTTTCTTCTTTTCACCTGCAATGGAGAAAATATCCACTGCTCAGCTATATGCTAAATGGACAATTTCTAACATATGCATATATGATAAAACATGCTTTACATAATCACCTAAATAGTCTCTAGGGAGAAAATACGCAATCATCCGGTAGCGGCAAGTCCAAGCCTTA
Source organism: Hydrangea macrophylla (assembly GCA_033977485.1). NCBI lineage: Eukaryota > Viridiplantae > Streptophyta > Magnoliopsida > Cornales > Hydrangeaceae > Hydrangea > Hydrangea macrophylla. Next base: position 9,206,537 of record CM066986.1, read on the forward strand.
AACCGCGATGTCAATGGCTAGTCCAAGCCTACAACCATTACATCCCCAAGTGCCCTGGCAATTCCAAGCCTTAAACCATGCACAGTAGCCGTCGCTACTAAAATTCTCTAACATCGAGAAGCTTACTCTGGCATGAATTTGTATAAGTCCCCCCTTTGATCCACATAGACAACTCAACGTGCTCGCATAAAAGTAGACATGCTTTTCACATTTAAGCGTGTGCAGAGTTAATAGACCTATTACTAACGCACGAATTTCGCCCGGATCACAATTTCATCGTCGAAATATAAAACATGTATTTCACCTATATAACATAGGCTAGAAATTCATACCTCGAGTTATCGTCGTATAACTTTGAGGGAACGACTAGAAGCCCGAGTAAACGCCAAATCCTCAATCCTACGCGAAACCTACAAGTTTACACATGTTTTCCCTAAATTCCTAGATTTAGAAATTAATAAAAACTTAGCCAAACATAGCCTAAAGACTATCAATATGTAGCCCTTACCTTGGGGAGTTCAAATATGAATTTTGGTGAAATTCAGATGGACGAAAGTTGCCGATCATCGTCGCAAAGCCCGTAGGATCAATTCTCCTTTTCTCTCTCCTCTCCCAAGATATTATATGAGTTTATAACTAATGACAAAATCATCCACTCCTATTTATAGGAAAACTTCCAGAAATTGCGTTTACCTCCCCACGAGTTCTGAAAACTTATTGTTAAATCCTAAAATGTCGCGCACACCAATTTTATAACTTTACGAGTATAAATTATAAATTATAGAAGTTTTCGACTAGGCCTCGTTTGGGTTCAAAAATTGTGTCTGAAAACTAAATTCTGTGGAATCTCTACACAACCTACCTTTATTATAACGGGTCGCTCACATTCTCACCACAGTTCTCAGCATGATATCAAGCAGTGTCAAGATTACTAGAATTTACTCTAATCAGGTAAATTTACTATTCATCAGAATACCAGAAAGTCAAATAACATTTAAATCACATAATTGCCATTTAATCATGCCAATGTAAATGAACTGCTATGTTCCCGTGTCCTCACTGACACCTCACCGTTGACTCACAGTCAACCTCAACACCATTATCAACTAACATTGATAAACTCACAAATTCAATTATGCATGAAAAAACTTATAAATTTTGGAACAGGTGTGACAACTCTCCCCTCCAAAAAGGAAGTTTGTCCCTAAACTTTACCTCATACGTCAAACAGGTACGGGTACTCATTCTTCATCTTTTCCTCACTTTCCCATGTAGCCTCTTAAACCGTGTGACTACGCCATAACACTTTTACCATTGGAATCGTCTTCGTTCTCAGTACTTGTTCTTTCCGATCTAAAATCTCCATTGGATGCTCTATGTAAGTCAAGTCCTCTTGGATTTGCAATGGTTCAGGTGCTATGATCTTACTCGTATCTGTCATACATCGTCTCAACATCGATATGTGAAATATGTTGTGCACATGTTCCAACTCTGATGACAACGCCAACCGGTAGGCCACTGGTCCTACTCTCTCTAGGATCTCGAAAGGTCCTACAAATCTCGGGTTAAGCTTTTCCCTTTATCCAAACTATACAATGCTTTTCAAAGGCGATACTCTCAAGTATACAAAATCTCTAACTTCGAATACCATCGGTCATCGCTTAGAGTTCGCGTAACTCTTATAATGACTCTGAGCTACCTTCTGAATTAACTTCACCTTCTCAGTGCATAACTGTGTTAGTTCGGGTCCTATCAACTTTCTCTCCCCAAGCTCGGTCTAATAAACCAGTGATCGACACCTATGCCCGTACAACGCCTCGTTAGGTGCCATTCCAATACTCGATTGAAATCCGTTGTTGTACTCGAATTTGATTAATGGCAAGTATTTATCTTAGTCACTCCCAAAGTCTAGGACACAGAGTCTCAACATGTCTTCTAAAGTTTGAATCGTCCGTTCTGACTGACCATCGACCTGAGGATGAAATGCAGTACTAAAGCTCAACTTGGTACCCATAGCCTTCTGTAGACTTTTCCAAAACCTCGATGTAAAACTACTATCACGATTCGATACAATCACAGCGGGAACCCTGTGTAATCTTACAATCTCTTTCACACTCTGATAACCTCAAAGGTTTGGTCGTGTTGATCGGTAGAAAATGAGCTGATTTTGTCAATCTATCAACTATAACCCAAATCTTGTCGTTCTTATTAGAAGATCACGGAAGTCCAGAAATAAAGTCCATTGTAATCTCATAACATTTCCACTCTGACACAGGTAATGATTGTAACAGCCCCGCAGGTACTTGTCTTTCTGCCTTGACTTGCTGATATGCTGAACACTCTAAAACATACTTAGCAACTTCTCGCTTCATACCTTTCCACCAAAAGTTCTCTCATAAATTCCAGTACATTTTGTTACTTCCCGGATGCACTGAGTATCTAGTACTATGAGCCTCCTCTAAAAGTTGCTCTTTTAAGTCCTTTACGTTTGGCACACATAATCTGTTCTTAGGCATCAACACCCCTTGTTGCAACATAAATCCAGATCATTTTCCCAAAGGTATCTCATCTCTCAACTTACACAAGTAGACATCATGAAATTGTACTGCCTTGATTTTATCAATAATATCGGGGTGAGCTATGATTGCCATCATTAATCCACCATTGGTCTCTGAAATCACATCTAACTCCAAACGTTCCATCTCCTTTACTAACTCTTTTTGCTGGGTTAGCTCATCAGCTAAATTCCTTGTCGTCTTCTGGCTTACGCATCGGTTACTACATTAGCCTTTCCCGGATGATACTCTATCAAAAGTTCGTAATTCTTCATCAACTCTAGCCATCTCCTCTGTCTCATATTCAAATCTTTTTGCGTGAAAATGTACTTCAAACTCTTGTGGTCGGTGAAAATCTCACATTTTTTCCCATATAGGTAATGTCTCCAAATTTTCAAAGCATGATTTACTGCGGCTAATTCAAGATCATAAGTCAGATAGTTAACCTCGTGTGTCTTCAACTGTCTAGAAGCATAGGCAATCACTTTACCCCTTGCATAAGTACACATCCCAAACCCCAATGTGAAGCATCACTATAGATCACAAACCCTTTAGTTCCAGATGGTATCATCAAAATCGGTGCTCTCGTCAACTGCATCTTTAATTCTTAAAAACTGTCTTCACATTCTTGACTCCATTTAAATGTAACCCCTTTCCTCATCAACTTTGTCATTGGCAATGAAATCTTTGAGAAATCTTTAATGAAACAGCAGTAGTATCCAGCTAACCTTAAGAAACTTCGAATTTCGGATACAGATGTCGGGCTCTGCCAATTGGATACAACTTCTACTTTGTAAGGATGAACTGAAACTCCATTCTTGTCAATCACGTGCCTTAGAAAAGTAATGCTAGGTAGACAGAATTCACACTTCCTAAATTTACCAAACAATTGTTACTCTCGTAGTCTCTGAAGTATCAACTTCAAGTGTTTCTCGTGTTCTATCTCACTCGCCAAATAAATAAGAATGTCATCTATGAACACAATCACAAAGTCGTCCAAGTAGTCCTTGAAGACTCAGTTCAAAAGATCCATGAACGCAACTGGTGCATTTGTAACTCCAAATGGCATGACTAAGAACTCATAATGTCCGCAGCGTGTCCTAAAAGCTATTTTCTCTACATCCCCGGCCTTCACTTTCAATTAGTGATAACCCGATCTCAAATCTATCTTTGAAAATACTTGTGCCTCATGAAGTTGATCAAATAGGTCATCAATCCTAGGCAACGAATACTTGTTCTTGATTGTTAACTTGTTTAACTCTCAGTAATCAACACACATCCTCATGGACCCATCTTTCTTCTTTACAAACAACACTGGAGCTCCCCATGGAGATATACTTGGTCGAATGAAACCTTTGTCAAGTAGTTCCTATAGTTGCACTTTTAGTTCTTTCAACTCTATAGGTGCCATTCTATACTGTGCCTTTGATACGCGTCTCGAGTCTGGCGTTATTTCAATGGTGAACTCAATTTCCCTCTCAATTAGAACATCTGGCAAGTCATCAGGAAATACATCTGGATATTCTCGCACTATCAGACTGTCTTCTACTTTTAATTCAATCACTGTCGTGTCAGTCACTGAACACAAAAATCCCTGGTATCCTTTGCTCAATAACTTACCCGATCGAATAGCCGAAATCAAATATGGTGGCGGTGTAACCCCACTCCCTTGGAAATAAAAGTTTCTATGCACCGGTGATTGAAAATTAACCTCTTTCCGTTCACAGTCTAATGTAGAATGGTTAAGGGCTAACCAATCCATTGTTAAGATCACGTCAAAGTGGTTCACAACGATTGGCATAAGATCTACGGTCATTAGTTGTTCACCTAGTTTGATCTCACAGTCCTTTTATATCATAGATGTCACAATTGGCTTACTAAGATGTACAACAAGAGATAAGTCATATCCTAAAGGTGCAGACCTAATATTTAAATGCTCAACAAAGTTATGCGATATGAATGAATGCGTAGATCCTGAGTCAACAAGTATGCATGCTAAATGCGAACATACAAGCACTATACCTGAGACTACTGTCTATGATGAAGCCATATCCCCTAGGTTCATCTAAAATGACCTTCCATGACGTTGCTCCATCCCTTTTCCCCCATCGTTGGACCGTCTAGGCTTCGACCCACAGGAAGCCATAGAATTAGCTCCTTGCTGAGAACGTTTCTTCGGACAGTCCTTAGCTTGATTCCCAAAAACTCCACAGTCATAACACTTGCCTCTCATATCGAGTGTTGAATTAGTACTACCCCCTCCTTGGTTTCTATTTTGGGGTTTGGTCATAAAATATCAGCCTAAGTGTGGTCGATTGCAAAGTGAGCACAATGGTATGTTACTAGGTGTCCTCCTGAACTCACTGAAACTAGAACCAGAGCCTCTTGGAAACAAACTTTTGAAAGATCCGCCTTGGTTCCTATCATCACCCTCATTACCTCGTTTACCTTGCTGATTCTGCCTCGATCTATCCATTCCACTCTCAGGTATAAGCGCTGTTTATTGCACTGCTGCCACAGTTGAATGCTCGTAGGTCTCTACCCTCAGACGAATATTTTTTCTTAAATCTTCTTCGAATTTCCTTGCCCTACCTTCCTCCTTTAGCACTGAACCCTTGCCAAATCTTAGCAGTGCGTTGTACTTGGAAGTATACTCAGTTACAGTCAAGTCTCCTTGCTTGAGGTTATCAAACTCTTGCTTTTTCGCATTGTAGGCAGCTCATGGAAAGAATCGGCGATTGAATTCCACCTTGAACCCTTACCAAGTAAATGGTACCCCTTGGTCCAGAACATTTACCCACCAATTCTGAGCTTTACCATTCAGTACATCACTTGCATTTTCCATTTTCTCCCTATCGGACATCGGAATAGATCAGAAGATTCATTCCATGTCCATTATCCAATGTTCTGCGAGCATCGGGTCGGGTGTCCCATGAAATCCATCGTTCTTTCTAGCAAACTATTCAGATGTTGATCTCATATCCCTAATCTCAGGCGCATACACTACAGCTATTGGTGTTGGCTCGAATGGAAGAGTTGGAGGCAATCGCTCCGCTATATTTATATTTTCCATTATTTCTGCCATTTCATTCATACGTCGGGTATGCGGCGAAAATTCTCGGTCATCCATGATTGTTCAGCCTATTAATCTCGATGCATAAACACTATGCATGTATGACAATATATATAACCATATGTGTACAACAACATACATATGCATCAAATATCTCTACTATGTATGGATGCAATCTAACAAGATGTGCCATTTCACTCAACACTCCACTCGACGTCGCACGTTCCCAAAGTTTTGTTACCTCTAGCTTTGATACCAATAAATTTCATGACCCATCCCGCTAACGTGCAGAAATAGGACATATGGCATGCCATCAAGGCTTATCCAGTTCATTAAATAACCATGCGCATCAGAAAAACAACTTAAAATCACTTTGAATGTATAAAACTTTAGGAAATGATACCTTCCAAGTTGTAAAATCCGTATAAAATTGAAAACTTATTTATATTATAAAACGAGCGATTAAATGTTGAAAGGGGTCCAAAATTACCCTAAGAACCAATCAAAACCTTTTGAAAATTTTTGGAAAAGGAAGAAAAAGAATTATGGCAGAGGGCATCTCGACCGATCGAACGACCCCATTCGACTGGTCAAATAACCCTTCAGCAGAATCCTGCACAATGCTACAGAATTTTGCCTAAGGCAGCAAACAACCTTCACTTAAAACCCTTTCACGACTTCCACTCTTCAATCCAAAACTTCCCAACTCAGACGAGGTTGAAAGAACATATAAACAACTTACTAATCATTGAAAGAAATGATAACAAAATAAGTTAAGGCTTGTTTGGATTAAAAAAAGAAAAAGAACTTTTATAATCCTCTGAAATTCGAATTTGACAAGTTAAGTACTCAAAACACGTATCCATGAGTTCGGATATGTTCCACCAAAAGTAGTTTTATGACATATTACAACATTCTAAGTCATTCCATATCTCCCAAGTTGAAGTTAACCGTTCTAACTTCTCAAAATTTCATTTTTACAACATTTGGAATTGAAAACAAAAATGTATACAATAGAAGGATTCCCGTCGCTCCCGTAGTCTCACTCTTCACGCTTCTTCTTTCCTTTATTCTTTTCACCTGTAATGGAGTAAATCTCCACTGCTCAGCTATATGCTAAGTGCACAATTTCTAACATATGCATATATGACAAAACATGCTTTACATAATCACCTAAATAGTCTCTAGGGAGAAAATACGCAATCATCCGGTAGCGGCAAGTCCAAGCCTTAAACTGCGATGTCAATAGCTAGTCCAAGCCTATAAACATTACATCTCCAAGTGCCCTGGCAAGTCCAAGCCTTAAACCATGCACAGTAGTCGTCGCTACTAAAATTCTCTAACATCGAGAAGCTTACTCCGGCGTGAATTTGTATAAGTCCCCCCTTTGACCCACATAGACAACTCAACGTACTCGCATAAAAGTAGACATGCTTTTCACATTTAAGCGTGTGCGTAATTAACGGACCTATTACTAATGCATGAATTTTGCCCGGATCACAATTTCGTCGTCAAAATATAAAACATGCATTTCACCTATATAACATAGGCTAGAAATTCATACCTCGAGTTATCGTCGTATAACTTTGAGGGAACGACTAGAAGCCTGAGTAAACGCCAAATCCTCGATCCTACGTGAAACATACAAGTTTACACGTGTGTTTTTCCAAATTCCTAGATTTAGAAATTAATAAAAACTTAGCCAAATATGGCCTAAAGACTATCAAAATGTAGCCCTTACCTAGGGGAGTTCAAATATGAATTTTTGTAAAATTCAGACGGACGAAAGGTCAACGATCGTCATCGCAAAGCCCGTAGGATCAAATCTCCTTTTCTCTGTCTTCTCCCAAGATACTATATGAGTTTATAACTAATGAAAATAAATCATCCACTCCTATTTATAGGAAAACTTTCTAGAAATCGCGTTTACCTCCCCTCGAGTTCTCAAAACTTCTAATTAACTCCTGAAATGTCGCGCACGTCCATTTTTTAACTTTTATGAGTGAAAATTATAAATTATAGAAGTTTTCAACTAGGCCTTGTTTGGGTCCAAAAATTGCGTCCGAAAACTAAATTCTGTGGAATCTCTACACAACCTACCGTTATTATAGCGGGCCGCTCACGTTCTCACCACAGTTCTCAACATGATATCGAAGAGTATCAAGATTACTAGAATTTACTCTACTCAGGTAAATTTACTATTCATCAGAATACCAGAAATTCAAATAACATTTAAATCACATAATTGCCATTTAATCATGCCAATGTAAAATGAACTACCATGTTCCTGTGTCCTCACAAACACCTCATCATTGACTCACAGTCAACCTCAACACCATTATCAACTAACATTGATAAACTCACAAATTCAATTATGCATAATAAAATTTATAAATTTTGGAACGGGTGTGACAGAGGTCTAAGAAATCGAATACTATTATTTGGGTGATCGTTGACCGTTTGACGAAGTCGTCGCACTTCCTACCGCTTCAAACAACTAAGCCGAAGACTTTATCTAAGTTGTATATCCGCTAGATTGTGAGACTACATGGTATTCCAGTTTCTATTATTTCGGATAGAGATAGTAGTTTTACATCAAAGTTTTGGAGGGCCTTGCAAGAAGCAATGAATACTAAATTGCATTTCAGTACTGCTTTTCATCCTTAAACTGATGGTCAATCAAAATGAGTGATCCAAATTTTGGAAGACATGCTTCGCTTATGTGTACTTGATTTTTGGGATGATTGGGAAGACCACTTGCCGTTGATTGAGTTTGCATATAACGATAGTTTTCAGTCAAGTAATGGGATGGCTCCTTATGAAGCTTTGTATGATTGTGTATTTCGTTCATCGGTTAGTTGGACAGAAGTCGAAGAAAGAATAATTGAAGGGCTGAAAATTGTACAAGAGACGACGGACAAGATAGAGGTGATTCGACAATGATTACTGATAGCTCAAAGTAGGTATAAGAGTTATGCCTAGAAGCGTAGACGACCGTTGGAATTTGACGTGGGTGATTTGGTTTACTTGAAGGTGTCACCTTCAAAGGGGATTACTAGATTTGAGAGATATGGGAAACTTAATTCGAGGTATGTAGGACCTTTTGAAAATATTGGGAGAGTTGGACCCGTAGCTTACCGATTGAATTTGCCAAGTGAGTATGCTCAAGTTCATAACATTTTCCATGTGCCATTGCTATGTAAACATTTGGCGGAAGACAGAGATCAAGTGATGACTCTGACGCTGAATGAAATTCAAAGTGATTTGACGTATGTTGCGTATCTGGTAGAGATATTGGATCAGAAGGATCAAGTCTTACGAAATAAGGTAATATCAAAGGTGAAGATATTATGGCGTAGCCAAACGACAGAAGAGGGTACATGAGAAATAGAGGATGAGATGCGTACTCAGTATCCGCACTTTTTTGATACATAAAGTACAAGTTTGGGGATAAACTTCTTTTAAGGGGGAAAGAATTATAACATATGTATGCGTGCTGTTGCATGTCATTACATTTGCCATGCATGATAATGTGATGTGATGTGATGTGATGTGCATTGTGGCACATGTGAGAGTGAGTTGTGACTTACGTGTCGATTTGGGTGTCTGTGTAACAGAACCCTTTGAGACTGTATTGAATGAGTGTTTTGATGTTGTGTGTCTCTCCGAGAATGAGACGATCATAGTGGAATACCCTAAATGTTTATCTAAAAATAAATGTTTACTTGTGTATTTCACTATCTGTATTATTATCTAGTTTAGAATTCTTTTCTGTTGTTAATTTTAGTATCCTGGTGAGGACAAATTAACATGCTACATAATTGGTAGGCTAATTAGTAATTTCGTAAAATCGTGTGAAATCGCGTTTTTACAACCAATCGAAACTTAGATGAAAACTTTTAAAATTTTTAGTTTTCGCTCGTGAAGCAATGAGTTAGGCGTGTAAGGAGTTTCAGAGAATAATTAGGAGTTTTGAGAACTCGTGGGGAGGTAGACACAATTTCTGAGAGTTGTGCCAATATATAGAAAGAGGTGAGATATTTACATAAGTTTAACCTAAAATTAAAAATACAAGAGAGAGGAGATTGGGGGATTTCTTGTCTTAGAGCTTCAAGACACAAATCAACGACCTTTTTTCCATTGTTTTTGTCTACATTTCATATTCAAACTCCAAGAGATTAGAGCTTCATTTTGATATCCTCTAGTACTTGTTTGGATAAGTTTTTCAAAAACTCAATTTCTAGAATTTTCATAAAAAGTTGTTAATCGGACTTTTGATCGATAGGAATTGTACTAGATGGACTTCTGCACGATCTTTGTGCTCGGGTTTTATTTGGAACGAATTTTAGAAGCGTTAATCGGAGGTCAGTGATTCAACTATGTATTTTGGAATGGTTTCTTGACATGTATTCATGTTTTGTATGAAAAGCATGTGTTAGTTCGTAGATATATATTTAGTTTATATTGGGCAACTATATTGATAAGTAGGCCCAATAGCACGGTGACATGTTTTGATTATGTCGAAATCACGGTGAAATGTGATTTGGGCATGTTCAGTTGCTATATGAGTTAAAGGAGCACGTGGTACCAAGCCATTTTGTGGAGCCATTTTAGGCATAAGGTCGTACGTTTGAAGAAAAGAAACGTGGGTCTTACCTAGTCGCGTGGACTTATTGGTGAGGAGTCACGGACTAGGAGTGTGGAACGTACACGTGAGACTCTGGAGACTAGTATGAATATAGAGATTGTTAATTCGAGCATGTTTATCATTCATGTGCATTGTTGTTTTATTCACTAAGCGTTAACTTAAACAAATCGAATATATGTGTGGTTATTCAAATAACCATTTCAAGTGTTAATGTCAGCGAGGAATCAGGAAAGTAATTGTGGGGTATTGGGAGTTCTTTTGGAAGGAGACTGAGTTTGTCCATTTCGTTGTTTGGAAATGGAAATGTTGTAATAAGGATTTCATGACTTTTAACTATGTTTAACTTAGAATCATAGAATGGATTCGTGATGTCGTAATAGTTAGTAGGGGTGGCAATCGTGTCGTGTTGGGTCATAATCGTGTCGTGTCATAATCGTGTCGTGTTATAATCGTGCCGTGTCAATAATCGTGTCATTTCTAAACGTGTCAAAAACCTAAACCCATACTCGTCTAATGCATTTCACGTGTCACCCATTTAACCCACCAACCCGTGTAATGAACAAGCCGTTTTCTCGTAACCTTTTTTTTTTTGCATGTATAACATGACCTATTTAATAGATTGACTTCATGTAATAAAAAACCAAACATAGAGGAAAAAAAATAAAGAGGCACGATTCTAAGAACACAAGTCTTCCCACCTAATGTACCAACTACCAACAAGTCAGCAACAGTAAATGATCAATTGTTCCAAATTTAAGCTAATTAAGTCGCAAATAACAATATCTAACTATTATACAGGTATTAAAAAAAATATATATTACTTGCTTTTAAAAAAAATGTATTAAAAAAATATATATATATTTCCAAAAATATTCTTTATAATCGTGTTAAATAGGTTGACCCAACCCGTTTATTAATCGTGTTAAATGGGTCAACCCGTTTATGACCCATACTCGTATAAGCTAAACCCAAACCCATTTAATTCGTGTCGTATTCGTGTCGTGTTGCCGTGTCGTGTCGAAAATTGCCACCCCTAAATTAGTTAGCAATCCTTTGTAATTATGTTTTAGTAATGTCATAATCCAGTTAGGATCACTTTGGAATGAGTTTGGAGGTTGTGCTTGGTTCGTAATTGAATCCAAAAACCTTTAAACTTGAGATTCTGCAGATTGTGCTGCTGCAAAGAAACTAGTCGACTGGTTTATGAAAACAGCCGACTGGATCCTTTTTGTGAGCAATTCACTGCATCATTTTATGAAAAATAGTCGATCGGGTCCCCTGACATAGTCGATTGGATAGTGTTTCAGAATCATATATTTTCTGCCTGGATTAGAGTTAAGTCGACCAGACCGTTCAGTCGACTGATAATTTTCCACCCCAGTCGAATGGACTTGGGGAGCAGTTGACTGGACGGGCTGCAAAGTTTTGGGCTCTCTGTATCTTGCATTTCCAATCGACCGGACCTTGGATCAGTCGACTAGATTGCTGTTGTCAAAAGGTGTTTCTTTAAGCGTTTCCAAATGGGCAAAACTTTTGTAGTATGAAATTATGGATTTGCACTGTTGTTTATTCCACTGCGTATTCATAAACTAAATTTTTGGGAACGTTAATGAGTTGATTTAGTCTCGGTGGCGTGCCACGGGCTGCGATTCCGCTATTATGGGACCGGGCTGTGACACTCTGTTCCAAATAAGAGTCATTGATTCTATTTTTTTATGTCTCGTTTTAACACTCCATTTGAAAAGTCAATGTACTTTAACTATACATGATAAAATAATTTGATTTGACTAAATTAATTAAGATTTGAAGAGAAAAAGTGTTAGGACAAATATTTAAGGCGAGTTGAATGAATATTGAATTGTACATATTTTATTTCTATTTTTTTTTAAATTTCCGTGGGGTTAACTATACATATGCTACATGAACTATATTTTTCCCCTATATATAAAAAAAAATCATCAAAAAATGGGACTACCACCCACTAAGGGCTTCGCCTAGGGGTGTGTAAAAAAAACCAACAGACCGAATCGACCAGACCAAAATCCACCACGTTAGTCTATTTTTAAAACATGAAATTAGAAAAAAATTGATTGAACCGCATTGTATACACCCATAGCCAATTGGAAAGGAATGGAACTTCACCTACATCTCACACACGCCCCAAAGAAAGTTGTGGGAACAAACGGGATCCTTATCGGATACTCGGTTTGCGAGTTAGGCGAAAAAATAGAATTTTAAATACTTGGGCTTAATAAGTTTTTGATTTTTTGGTTTTCATATTCTCTTATTACTTGTAGTTTGTAAATACTCAATTACATTTTTTTTTTATGTTTCAGGTATGAAGTTTTATTGGAAGATGGACGACTTTGGAATAATTTTGTTTTTTTTTTTTTATTAATTCGGAGACACAGAAACTTTAGCTACTTATTTTGGCCAGAATTGAAAATGATAGACATATTGGATTTATTTAGTGACGTTATTCACTTATTTTGTATGAATTGTTGGATTTATTTTTTAAGCCTCGTATGTGATAACTATTTTGTGAGCATAAAATTTCTATTTATAATTGCAAATTTATTGATATTATAGCAGGTATACAATATGGAAATTAAAAAAAAAATCCAAAATTTTATTTTCACAGGTAGTATTTGTGGCGTATTTGTTGCGTCAAAAATACTACAATGTATAATTTGGTTATAGTATTTGTGGCGCATCAGTCACGTTACAAATACTACTGTAACTAATTTGCTTAAAGTATTAATGGCACAAAATGCGTGTCACAAATACAATAACATTAAATTTCTGATAACTATTTGTGGCGCAGTCAAATCTCCACAAATAGTAATTATTTGCGACGCAAAATTCACGCATCGCAGATTATTATACGGTTTAAGGCGCATTAGATACCAAATAAGAGATGTCCATTTCTGACGTAACGGCTTTTATTTGTGGTGCATTTTTGCACCACAAATAATATAGTATTGGTGGCACATTGACTGCACCGCAAATAGTTATCAGAGACGCGGGAATTACTGACGCATGGGCGACGCATTGAATGCGCCGAAAAAGACTTTTTGTGGAGCGAAGGGAAGTATTTGTGGCGCCAAAAAGTCACATTTCTAGTAGTGACACTTTCCAAATTTACCCTTTATTATGTAAAGTTCTTTCAAATTTTTGTTTGATGTGACATTAAAATTTTGAAATTTAGAAAAAGAAAGTTGCAAATTTTCATAGCAATAAAGATGTTCCCTTAAAATGTTGAAATTCCCAAGAGAGTCTTAATAATGGACAGATTGAATAGTTGTAGAATAAACTACTAATTTGCTAATAGGGTTTGGTTAGGGGTGATCATTTGTATATGGAAATTATTTGTTCTCTCATTATCCATATACTTGGGAGTTGGGATACATATAATTTAGTCGTTCATCATAGCCCAGAATGTCGAGAAGATAAATATTCAACCAAGGCGTACGAAAAAAATTGATTTTTTGGTCTAAATTTCTAATGCACATTGGGTGAAATTAATAGCTTGAACTGTTTATCAGTAATTCAAAAATTTTAAGCTATTCGAAAATGAGTTCAACAATATTTGTGTGTGTGTGCATGCGTGTGTATATATATATGTATATCAATTTTTAACACTACCCATATGTGCAAACCGTCTTTAGTATGGAGATTGAATTGTCACACTAATGTAATAGTGTGAGAGTGAGCTCCACAGAACAAATAATAGAGTGCAATATAATGCACACTAGACTTGAACACAAGACCTCCTAAACCAAATCTCTAATACCATGTTAGAGAATATTGCAATGGAATTGATTCTTTACAATGTTATGCCATCCATAGAAAATTCTAAGTGAACCCAAATCTCAGGGCATACTCGAGCTGGATGCCGTCGGTTGTAGTCAAGATGATTCCTGCCCCATTGCCTTGCTGGTTTGAGGAACCGTCCACATACAGCTCCACAGAACAAATAATAGAGTGCAATATAATGCACACTAGACTTGAACACAAGAACTCCTAAACCAAATCTCTAATACCATGTTAGAAAATAGTGCAATGGAATTGATTCTTTACAATGTTATGTCATCCATAGAAAATTCTAAGTGTTCATTAATTCTTACATGATGAAAATTCTAACCATTGTGTTGAATAATATCTTTCATGCGTAACAAATTATGGACTGGTCTTTCTTTCTTTAAGTGATCACTCCAATGGTCTCATTCTAATGATGTGACAAAAATATTATTATCCATTTAATAACACATGCAGTGGGATGGTAATATTTCCTTATATGTACACAACACATGCAGTGGAATATTATTTTTGTACAAATAATGATCAGCTCCAAGTCCCTAACCAACCCTGATCATTATTTGTACAAACTTGCTATCCCACTGCATGTGTTGTGTATATATAAGGAAGTTACTGACCCACTGCATGTGTTGAGTATAATAGCACTACATTCGTTTTAAAATGGACAATAATATTTTTGTCACATCAATATTAGAATGAGACCGTTAGAGTAATCACTTAACAAACACAAATCAATTAAAAACAGCTTTAATATTATGGTTGTTTAACTACATATTATATGTCTGTCAACAAATAATATCATCTATTTTGACAGATGAAATAAAAAAAAGGAGGTTCCAAATTATTTACTTTTGCACAAATTTTCAACTCTATTGCGTAGATCTTGAAGATATATATGAAATAAAAAAATAAATAAAATAAATCACTCAAAAGGCTAAAAAACATTATAGTGGTTTAAAGATGACAGATCAATAGATAATATTATCTATTTTGACAGATAAAAAAAAAAAAATGAGGTTCCAAATTACTTTCTTTTGTACAATTTTTAACTCTATTGCGTGGATCTCGAAAAAATACATAAAAATCAAAATAAATAAATAAATAAATAAATAAATCACTCAAAAGGCTAAAAAAACGTTATGGTGGTTTAAAGTTTACAGATCAATCGATAATATTATCTATTTTGACAGATAAAATCAAAAAGAGAGGTTCCAAATTACTTTGTTTTATACAATTTTCAACTCCATTGCGTAGATCTCGAAAAATACATGAAATAAAATTTTAAAAAATCACTCAAAAAGGCTAAAAAAACGAGTGAGTTGACAGATAATATTGCCCTTGGCATTTTTCTATTCCAGCGACGACTTTTCACCAAATTCTATAAGTAGGGAGGGTTCATAAAAAATGGCCAAATCGTATGAGTTTTTGGCTGTAACACTTAATTTTAAAGAGTCTATGATCAAATATCTCATTTCTATATTATTTTTTTTCCTCTTAAATTTTATTTTATTTTATTTTTTTATTATTAATTTTTTAAATTATGCATTCGTAATCCAAACATGGTCAATGTGAAAGTTCCATGCAAGCTACAATATCAATAGGCGCAGGAAAATTTGAACAAGAAAATTCAGTTTCTTGCTGCGGTTTTCCGCTACTCTAGGAAGGGTGATTTTTGTTAGAGTTGTGAGGACTTTGGACTGCTAGCTGTTGGAGGGATGCATATGATGGATATTGGAAGTCTTGGTTTTCAATTTTCAGGGATCTGGTAAAGGCTTACATGGAAGGATCGATATGCTTTCAGCTCTGTCAATTTTTGGCAGATTTGGGGATTGAACTTATCCTGTTTTGGTTGTGCGTTTTAGGTCCAGAGGAGGCTCTTGTGTTCTTAACTTGGCTGATATAGTGTTTTTTGCTCTTGTTTTGGGTGTAATAGGGGCTCAAGTTTGGTGGGGAAGTGATTGTTTCATGTTTTTATTTCGGATAACTCTTGGGGCACATAAGAATCTCACATAAACAAGATACATAAACCATAATGTGTCTATCTCTGTCCTGATGGGGTCCACTGACACTATGGGGTCCACAGTATCTGTGGAATCCACAGAGGAGAGAGATAGACACATAAAGTTTATGTATCTTGTTTATGTGAGATTCTTATGTGCCTCAAAAGTTATCCTTTTATTTCATATGGTTGTTTCTGAGAAGGCTATGTTTCTTCTTGGAATTTCAGTCTATTTCCTTTGGACTTATTTAATCAAAATAAAAATTCTTGCCGAGCAAAAAAAACAAAAAAAATAGGCGCAGTGAAATCCAAGAAGTCCAAAATGCACACTGAGTGGAATATATACCTTGGACCGGAGCATTATATATACATATATATATATATTAATAATTATGTATGCATATAAATATCCAATGCATGCCATCAGTACATCAGACCAACCCTTCCCTCTTCTTTTAAATACCAACCCTAATTCTCCACCTTCCTAACTGAATCAGCCTAAAAACCACAATTTGTACTCTCACGTCACCCTTTTCCGCTCCTCTCCGCCACTTCATGGCATAACACGCCCATCTCCGACAGAAAGACCGGTCAAATTGTTTTCCTGGTAAATATGTTATTTGTCATTCACTCTCATTGTAAATCTTTTTCCTTGCATATTTTGTTTTTATAGTCATTCACTCTCATTGTACAAGGAAAAGATGTAGATAATTTTGTTTAACCTTTTTTTTTTTTTCATATAGTGATTAATCATGTATATAGGTGTGTTTATGTAGAGTCATAACATTTTTTTTCGGAAAAAGATATAATTGTTCCAGAAATAATCTTAAAATTGTATGAAAAGTACCGAACAAGAAGCATTAAAGTCTTATTTTAAAACTTTTCACTCTTCCTCTATTCTCCTCTATAATAATCCACATCTGTCACATTAATTTGCATGATGTCCCTTTTTTGCTTGGGGATCCTCGGCCGCGTGATTGGAGCAACGCTTGTGCGGAGCTAGTAGGACCACACGATGGCCCCCCTTCTTCTTTTTTTTTTTTTTTTTTTTTTTTTTGCATCTTAAAAAATTATCCAAAAAAAAAAACCGAGTAATTATTTGATGACAATTTTCATTCAAATTTTATACAACCTCTTAAAAAGATGTATCTCCCTCTCCTGTGATGTCATTGGACCCCACAGTGACACAGGGAAGAGATATATACATCTTTTAGGAAGTTGTATAAAAGTTGTCACCAAAGAATTACCCAAAAAACTATTGTGTAATCTTGCCAGCACAACATAAGCGCTGTCAAAGTGCTGCCCAGCAGCGTACGGCCGAAAATCCAATCTCTCGTTTTTTTAACTATGTTTTTTAGATAAATTTTTGGATCCTTGATCTTATCACCGTTGTGTACCTACTACCCTGCAATTAATAGAAATGAATTTTGTAGGTGGGATCCACACTATTGATCCCCCAATATTTGTAGGGATAATTAAAATTCAGTCATGTGTCAGTAGAGTATTTAAAAGTCAGTCATGTATTTTTTGTAAATTAGAAATACATCAACTTTGGTGTAAAATCTCTAAAATAGCCCTCCTTGTCTCTTCTCTCTCTTCTCACATGGCTGCCGCCACCACCACCACCACCACCGGCCACCGCCGTCGCCACCACCACTGGCCACTGCCGCCGCCGACACCACCACCACCACAGTCCACCACCACTGGCCACCGCTGCCACTAAAGGGCCACCACCACCGGCCATATGTTAGATATGTATATATACTCATGTATATATATATAGAGAGAGAGAGGGGGGTTGGGGTTTGAGTTTGGGTTTAGGTGGTGGTGGTGGTGGTGGCTGTCAGAAGAGAGAGAGAGAGAGAGAGAGAGAGAAGAGATAGAGAGGTTGGGGTGGGGGTGGTGGTGGTGGTGGTGGTGGTGGTGACCCTTTGGTGGCCACGGTGGCCAGTGGTGGTGGTGGCGGCGACAGTGGTGGTGGCGGTGCTGCTGGTGGTGGCGGTGGCAGCTGCCGGTGGTGGTGGTGGTGGTGGCGGTGGCCATGTGAGGAGAGAGAGAAAGGCCAAAGAGAGGGGGGTATTTTAGGCATTTTAGACAAAAAATTGATGCATTTTTAATTTAATGACTTCATATAAACTGAATTTTATTTTTAAAAAAGCACTTGACTGACTTTTAAATACTCTATTGAAAGTAGACTGAATTTTAATTATCCCATATTTATAACCCTGGCTCTACTATTTATGGGTTAAAAAATGTGAGTACTACCTTAAAGATATATCCGCTTCTATTGATTGAAAGTAATAATATGTCAATACCCTCAAAATATATCCGAAAACTTATAGCTTTTGTGAATTGAGATAGACAAATAGGCTTAATATATACGAGAACTTTTTAGGTGCTCTGAGAGTACCCTGTGGTATCAAAAGAACTTGTTCACATAGTAAAAAATTTCTCCAATATAAACATAATGGACTTATACGCTCTCTATTCTACGGATTTCTATTCTTTTATTTTTGGTTCAAGTATTCTTCTACCTTCTAGGGTAATTGAGCTTTTACAACTTTGTATTTACGTAATAATAACAATGCTAGACACACAATATATTTTATAACACATTTTACAATAGTGTTTTAAATATATGTATCATGTGCTGTGTAAGTGGTGCATTAAAAAGTGTGAAAAATTCAAACAGCACAGAGTATAACACATTTAAAGCCATATTGCAAAATGTGTTGTGAAATATATTATGTGCCAAACAGTGTTCAATAATAAATAAACAAACTTTCTGTTTCCAAAAGGAATCTTCAAGAAACAAAAGTCCTGTCTATCTTCCCCAAAAAAGTAAGGTCCGTTTGATAAAACTAAAAATTAAGTGTTAAATTTGAAGTACTGAAAATTTTAAGTGATTGGTTTTACAAATATTGAAAAAAGTATTTCAAGTACAGAAATAGACTGTATTCAGTGATTATTTTCAGTAGAAAATGTTCACTTAAGGTTTTCAGTGGATTTTTGGCTACTTTTTCAATTAAGTGTTACATTATCAAACACACTGAAATAAAAGATTAAGTGTTTTCATTTTTACCACTTTATTGGGTTATCAAACACACCCTAAGTTTGAGGGTAACTACAATTACTCCCCTTTCTCCACTAGCCTAAACCTCCCTTCATTAGAAAAAATTGTCTTGTTTGACTTTAACACTTTTTTACTACGATTTGAGTATTTTATGGGTCTCACATGAGTCTTACTGTAATAAGACTCACATGGTATGACAGTCACATTCATTAGAGATGAATTCTAAAATGTGAAATGGTGCAATAGTAAAAGAATTTACACACCCCTAAAACAAAATGTAATTTCTTAATTTTAAAAATAAGTACACCTTGAAAGAAAAAATTTATCAGTAGAAAATAACTTTACTTTCATATACATATACTATAGAGAATTTTACCAAACAATTAATGGTCAACCGTAGTTCACTAACAAAAGGAAGAAAATGACCTCACTCTCTTTTTATCTTCTTTTTTTAGAGGTAATAATTGGTTGGTTGTAGGGCTGCTCATTTTTTCCGCCAACCCGCCACACCCGACCCGACCCGACGCATATTGGTCGGTTTGTTGGATTATCGGATCGAGTGGCGGTTTTCATTTTATGTTTTCCTCGGGTTCGGTTCGAGTCTTGGGTTTGCATTTTAAATTTTGCGGGTCACCCGACTCGACCCGACGAAACACTAATACAGTCTAATTTTATATAGGTATATATATATACATACTAAGTGTAATAACCCTAGTAGCCTCTCATTTGTTCTCCATTTTCACACAGCCGCACGCAGCCCCCCATTTCCTTCTCCTCAGTCCTCACTGAATCTGACCCACTCCCTCTCTTCCTCTACCAGACGCCGAGCTTCGGCCTCTCTCTCTCTCTCTCTCTCTCCCTCTCTCTCTCTCTCTCTCCGAGCTTCGGCCTCTCTCTCTCTCAACCCTAGAAGTTTCAAGGTGAGCGACGTGAAGGCTCGACCGAGCCCTAGATGTTTGAGACTCATCCTCTTTAGTCTTTAGATCCTTCAACGAGAGTTACAAGATCATTAACACTGAAAGTGTTGCATATTTTGTTGCATATTGATATAGATCCATGTTGTTCTTCTTTATTTTTTTGTTAATGTGTTATGACTCTTGTGAGAATCCCCCTTTGTTAATGCTTTTATGCACTTGATGGTTTAATGGTCTCTTGATTTTTATTTTTATCTTTTTCTTATGAAAGAATCATTTGTGTTTTGTATTTTTCTTACGGTCTCATCCTCTTCAGATCCATGTTTTGTTGCATGTTGTTATAAATCCTTGTTTTGTTGCATCCTGTTATAAATCAGTGTGTTAAAGGCTTAAAGCTAACCAAGTTGCATTTCATATTTACTGATTCCAGGGCATGAACCTGCTGGTAACCAAGATGCAGATGGTCCATCTAACCAAGTCCCAATTGTTGAAGATCCTGCTGCCACAGCTGCAACTCCAAGCCCAAAAGAAAAACCCCCTCTTCCACCAACAACCAAGGTGAGTAAGAAAATTGATACAAGTGGTAGAAAAAAATCTATTGTGTGGAACCATTTCGACAAAGTTGATGATAACAATGATAAGGATGGCCCAAAAGCTGTTTGTAAACATTGTAAAAAAGAATATCGAGCTGATCCAAAGAATCATGGGACAACTAATCTCAGAAATCATTTGAATGTTTGTCCTAGTGATCCTTTGGGTTTGGCAGCAAAGAAATCCAAGGGCCAAACAACATTGTCTTTTCAACCCAAAAAAGAAGGAGAAGAGGGGAATAATCTTATTGCAGTGAGTTTTACATTAGAGGTCGCTAGGAAAGCTCTTGCTGATATGATAATTCTTGACGAGTTGCACTTTAGATATGTCGAGAATTATGGATTTAGGAGATTTTGTAATGTAATGAATCCTAAATTTCGTGTTATCCCTATGAATATATTAAATAATCAAGAAAACAACAAAGGAAAAGAGAAAAGAGAGCTAGAGTTTTTCATAACACAAAAACTGAATGAATGAATACAATGAAAAAGAAGAGGCAATAATAATAGAATATCTAGGTATACAGTATTACCCAAATATAAAAGAAAAGACTAAACTACCCTAAAGCTAATAAAACTAATTCTAACACCCCTCCTCAAACTCACGATGCTGCAGCTAAAAGCATAGAGAGTTTGCTAACTAAAAAACGAAAACGCTGAATCGGATGTGACTCTGTAAACAAATCAGCAATCTGTGCGGAAGAAGAAACAAAAGGCAAAGTGATAGCTCCATGCTTAAGGTGATGACGAGTAATGTGACAATCAATCTCTATATGCTTGGTCCTCTCATGGAAAACAGAATTGTGAGCAATCTGAATAGCACTCTTATTATCACAATACATAGGTGAAGGGCGAGGAAGGGAGACACCCATATCTGTAAGTAGTCAGCGTAACCAATTAAGCTCACGGGTAGTCGAAGCCATAGCACGATACTCAGCTTCTGTGGAAGACACAGCAACAACATCTTGCTTCTTGCTCTTCCAAGAAATGAGAGAATCACCCAAAAATATGCAAAACCCAGTAACAGACTTGCGATCTGTAGGATCACCGGCCCAATCAGCATCAGAGTACGCACGCAGCTCCAAGGAAGATGATGAAGAAAGTAAAAGACTTTGAAACCTAGTGCCCCTCAAGTACCTCAAAATACGATGAACAACAGCCCAATGAACTGTAGTAGGGGAAGTAACAAACTGACTAACAACATGAACAACATGAGCAATATCCGGACGAGTAATAGTAAGATAAACCAAGCTACCAACAATAGTGCGATATAAGGTAGGATCAGGCAAAGGAACGCCATCAGAAGGGGAAAGACGAACATTAAGCTCCAAAGGGGTATCAACAATCTTATTATCAGTGAGGCGAGCACGCTCAAGAATGTCACCTGTATACTTAGACTGAGAAAGAAGATAACCTTTTGGAGAATAGGCTACTTCAATCCCCAAAAAATAACGTAGTGGACCTAAGTCCTTCATTTCAAAACAACGAGCTAATTCAGACTTCAACACTGCAATCCCATCAACATCATCACCAGTAATAATCATATCATCAACATACAAAGAAAGCATAATACGACCAGCAGTGGTACACCTAATAAAGAGAGCTGAATCATACTCACTCGAGGAAAACCCAAATGAGGTAATCACTGTGGAAAACTTCTCAAACCAAGCTCGAGGAGCTTGTTTAAGACCATATAAGGCTTTTTTAAGCCTGCAAACTTCACCAGGACCATGAGGAACACCCAGAGGAGGAACCATATAAACCTCCTCTTGGAGGTCTCCATTCAAGAAAGCATTTTTAACATCCATCTGAGTTATATGCCACTGACGAATAGAAGCAACTGCAATAAGAGTACGAACAGTAGTCATTTTAGCAACAGGAGCAAAAGTCTCCTCGTAATCCATACCATACTGCTGGGAAAAACCCTTGGCAACCAATCTTGCCTTGTACCGCTCAACAGACCCATCTGACTTGGTTTTGATTTTATAAACCCAACGAGAACCAATAGCGCTCTTACCATAAGGTAAGGGAACCAAACTCCAAGTGTCTGTCTTATACAATGCTGAGAGTTCCTCTGCCATAGCCTGTTGCCAAAGAGGATCAAGAGCTGCCTCTTTATAGGACAGAGGCTCAGAGAGATCATGAACTGAAGCTAAAAATGAAGCAAAAGAATCCGAATAACAAGAATAAAAAAAATTAGGTGATTGAGTAGACTTACGAGTGCGAGCAGGATAGAGAGGAGGTTCCACAGTCTCAGTAGGTGCTTGGGTGGCCTCTGGAAGGGAGGTAGCATCAAGCGGCAAGGTACCAGTATCAGCAAAAGTAGAACCATGAGGTGAGACAATATCAGTGGTGCATGGGGCTTGAGAGGGCACATTATCGGTATCATCAGAGAATGGGTCAAGATGGATGAGATCAAATTTAGTCAACTCATGATGATTATCAGGAATAGAAAAGAAGGGTATGTGCTCGAGAAACACAACATGACGAGAGACATATAGTTTTTTAGTAAGTGGGTCAAAGCAACGATATCCCTTCTGACCCTCACCATAACCTAGAAAAACACAAAACAAGCGAACCCAAAATCAAAGACAGATCCAAAAACACAAAATAAGCGAACCAGAATCAGTAACAGACAGATCCAAAAAAACGAGCGCAAACCAGTGCGAGTTCCAAATACGAATCCAAATCCGAATCAGCGAGAAATCCAACAACGAACCAGAATCATCCAAAAAAAATCAAGAAAATCATGGATGAGATTCAAACCTGCTTTGATACCATGTGAATATATTAAATAATCAAGAAAACAACAAAGGGAAAGAGAAAAGAGAGCGAGAGTTTTTCATAACACAAAAGCTGAATGGATGAATACAATGAAAAAGAAGAGGCAATAATAATAGAATATCTAGGTATACAGTATTACCCTAATATAAAAGAAAAGACTAAACTACCCTAAAGCTAATAAAACTAATTCTAACAATCCTATCTCATCATACAATAGCTAGAGATGTTGTTAAAATTTACAATGAGGAAAGGGATAAGTTGAGGAATGTCTTGAGAGGTCATAGGGTTTGCCTAACCACAGACACTTGGACATCCATACAAAACTTAAGCTACATGTGTCTTACTTGTCACTTCTTTGACGATGATTGGGTCTTACAAAAACGGATTTTGAACTTTTGTCAAGTTGATAATCATAGGGGAGATACTATTGGTAAAAAGATCGAGTCTTGCTTGCTAGAGTGGAACATTGGTAGCATTTTCACATTGACAGTAGATAATGCTAGTTCTGATAATGGAATCATTACGTTCTTACAAAGAGTAGCTAAAGATTGGGAAGAGACCGTCTTAGGGCATGAGTTCTTGCACATGAGGTGTTGTGCTCATATCCTTAACTTGATTGTGGGTGACGGAATGAAAGAACTCAATGAGTCTATTTCTAAGGTACGTGATGCTGTGAGGTATGTGAAGTCCTCTCCAAATAGGTTTGAAACGTTTAAGAAGTGTGTGGAGAAGCAAAACATTGATCGAGTCGAAAAGTCTTTTATGCCTAGATGTGCCAACTAGGTGGAACTCTACTTTTAGAATGTTGGAAAGTGCTGAAAAGTTTGAAAAGGCATTCGAGAGAATGGAGGATGACGATTCAAAGTACAAAGACTCCTTTAGTGATTCTAGCGGAGGGGGCCCTCCAACCGAGGAAGATTGGGAAAATTGTAGGCTTTTGTCAAATTTTTGAGACTATTTTATTTGGCAACAAAGCGATTTTCGGGCTCTTTGTATGTGACTTCAAATACTTTCTTTGATGAGATTGTTGTGATTCAAAGTACAATTAACCAACTAATGCTAACTCCAGAATATGTGGTTTTTAAAATGGCGAGAAACATGCAAGCTAAGTTTGACAAGTATTGGGGATTCGGGGATAAAATTAATCTCTTGTTGTATGTAGCTGTGGTGCTTGATCCAAGGAAAAAATTGTCTTATTTACAGTTTTGCTTTTATGAGATGTATGAAAATGGTTCAACTATGGCTTTGAGTGATAAAGTGAAGGGTGTATTGACTCGATTATATGACCATTATGCTTCAATTGGTTCATCAAGTGTGCAAGTTGAAACTCAAATTAGTCCTGGGGCATCAAGTAAGGAAGTTGGTGTTGACAGTGATAATCCACATAAGCTTATTGCCTCTCGGTTTCAAAGTTTTTTGGAGGGTAGATTATCTTTGGGATGTAAGAATGAAGTAGACAAGTACTTGGTTGAAAATCCAGAGGGATCAAATGATGAAAAGTTTGACATATTGGCTTGGTGGAAAAACAATTCAAGTAGGTACAAAGTATTGTCTCAAGTGGCACGGGATGTCCTATCAGTCCCCGTCTCAACGGTTGCCTCTGAGTCAGCATTTAGTACTGGAGGGCGCATACTAGATCCATTTCGTAGTTCACTCTCCCCTTTAATGGTAGAAACTCTAGTGTGTGTGCAAAATTGGCTTCAAGTGTCGGTACCAATTAATATTTGAAAATCAATGGACCATATTGAGGAGCTTGAAGAAGCATGTGATTTAGGTAATATTTTTCATTGTTTGACTTCTATTTTGTACCATATAATTTTGTAAAGCTTATGGTGTAGTAAACCAATATTTAACTTATTTGTATTAAATTTGGATTCAGAATCTAGTGAGAGATCAAGTAAAACTAGCTTATTTGTTTTGAATTAGTTGTCAAAGTCCGAAAACTGTTGCATTTTGAATTAGTTGTCAAACATTTGGTATGACTGTTTTATTTTGGTGTGCATCTCTATGTGGAATGTGGATTTACCTTGGTGTATTTTTCCTATTTTGCATGTGAAAATGTGGTGATGACAGCTTATATATTCTTATTGCTGAATGTTAATGGTGGTTTGGTTGTTTATTTGAATATTTGTAAATGTGATTTGTGAATGTTAATGGTGGTTTGGTTGCTTTGAATCAATATAGCTGTGTGAATGATTTGAAATTGGGGCAGGAGCAATTTGAAATTTGAATAAATCCATGACAAACGTGAAACTGGGCATGTGAGTCACATAAAAAAGGGCTTGTGTGTTTTGCGGGTCAAACCCGAGATCCGCCCGACTCGACTCGACCCGACCCGACCACATTCGATTTCCCTGCCCATTTTGTTCGGTATCGGGTGACCTCTAGCAGACCCGATCATGTTCGGGTCGGGTTAGGGTCAAAACCGACCCGCCCGACCCATGAGCACCCCTAGTTGGTTGGGGCCAAAGATGTATGGCTTATTCTCTTGACTTTTCTGGGCGATGCTTACCTACATCCGACACTCAAGGTCTAGGTTTGTACAAAATCTTTTTTTTTTTATGTATATGAGTATAACAGACATAGGCATTAAAAGAAAATAGTGTTTCCAGAAAATAAAGATGTACTCCAGAGATGTCAACCAATTAAGACACAGAGTTAACTTGTGAGCCCATTTGTGGAATATGTTGCAGAGGGGGAAGCTAGTAAGGTGAATTGAACATTTAATCTTAGTGAGTACTTTTTCTTTTGTGTAATAATTATCTTATGGTTTTCAGTTTGAATATCTAATTTGATTTTTAAATGATTTAGTAGTTGTGTATTCCATGTTATGATAGTGGTCAGTGATACATACCACATACTATTATGTTTGGTACAATTAATAAATCATTTAGAAGTGAATTTAGGATTCCAATTTTTTCAGAAGCATAATATAATTTTTATTATTATTATTATTATTTACTTTTCAAAAGAGTTAGGTACAGCCCAAATAGTGATATTTCAGAACATAGTTGGTCAATGTGTATGCAAACTGTAAAATCATAGGAACTATATTGACACTGCACAAAAACTACAGAGTAGAAAGAGTATTTAACCTTTATTTTAAATTGCTGAGTAATATTCTATGAAGGAAAACTAAAATAGAAAATTTCATTACAGATTGACATCGCCCAATAATTACTTTAAAACAAAGATATGCTATAGATAGATAAAGTAATGCTCCTACTTAGTTGTAAAAGAAAAGGACAAATATCCACATTAATTTCAAATTAAGTTACTATTGTCTTGGCCCTCTCATTTCTTTAAACAAAGAACTCGTCACATAATTTCCAAGGTGAAATTGACATTGTCATTCGAAATGAATGATTTTGATTTTGAAAAAATAATCTAAATTTCTTCTTCTCATTTTGGGGATGATTATTGCATCTATTACACATGGTTGTCATTGCAAATATGTTAATGTGCCTTGTTGAAATTCTCTCCTGACCGTCACACTCGTGTAACTTTCACTGTGATTTGGCAGGAATTCGAGTCAGATGAGATTGAGAAACGGGTGGATTACATCAGATCAAAGTTGGGTTCTGTGGATGATGAAGATATAAGTGTATCTCCATATGACACTGCATGGGTAGCTCTGATAGAGGATATACAGGGTGTTGAAAGATAATTTGGAATTTTCAAAATAGTTGTTTTGGTAGAATAATCTGGAATCCTAGTCTCTAGCAAAATCAGTCTTGGTTTTGTGTTCCACGGTGTCTTTTCACCTTCCAATGACCTAGGGAATTAAGGAAGTAGTTGCAGCAGATTTTCTAGAATTTACAGCAGCATCTATATATTGTCAAGTATGTTTTGTATTTGTGTATGCTCTGAAATAGCACCAAAATATTCAATCTAATTCATACCTTGTGTAGCAGCAGTGGTATAAGTTCAGAGCAATATATTTTGCATAATCCTTGTAATAAGGCTATTAGCAATGAAATCTTTCTGTCCCTAATTTCTGCAGCATCTAAATTTCCTTTCTTTCTTCTGTAACTTTCTCATTGTCTTATTTTCTCATTCATTCTTCTGCTGCCCCTAACAAATTTTGGTGTCAGAGCTCTAATATCCAGCCTTGAACTTTCATTTTTTGCATCCATAAAATCTTTCTATCTCAGTCCAAATGGCAGCCTCTTCTGTTTCAGTCCAAATGTTTACATACTCTCCAAATCAAATTCCTATTTTTGTGGGAGAGCACTATGATTATTGGAGCAGCCAAATGAAGACAATTTTCATCTCTCAAGATCTGTGGGAAGCTGTGGAAAATGCTTATCCAGAACCACCCCAACAGGGACCTCTTTAAACTGGTCGGATGTACAACAAAGTCAATACAAGATAGACGTCAAGAAAGATGCAAGTGCACTTCGGTGTATCCAACAAGGGGTAAGCAAATCTATCTACCCTCGAATCTTTGGTGCTACTAAAGCAAAAGAAGCTTGGGATATCTTGAAAAATGAATTCCAAGGAAATGATAAAGTGATCTCGATAAAGCTACAATCCCTTTGGAGTGACTTCGATAGTATGGCAATGAAGGAAAGTGAAAGCATTCAAGAATTTCTTTCCAAGGTTGCAGAAATCGTTAATCAAATTCGAAGCTATGGAGACACCCTTCAAGACAAAAAGATAGTCCAAATATTTCTTCGTAGCCTTCCCCCAAAATTCGATCATGTTGCTGCAGCCATTGAAGAATCGAAAGACCTTCGGTCTTATACTTTGCATGAACTAATTTGTTCACTCCAAGCATACGAGCAAAGAATAAACAGGCCACCAAGCCAACCTCTGGAGCAAGCATTTCAATCCAAAATAAACTTCTCAGACAAAAATGAATTCAAATCGTAGCAATGGAAAAAAGGCGACTCATTCCGAAACAAGGGAAAAGGCCAGTATAACCGAAATAAAGGTTATGGAAAAGCAAAGGAATTGAGGGGAAACTCACAACAAAGACCCGGTAACTTCTCCAACTCTCGCTGCCGCATTTGCAAAAAGCCTAATCATGAGACAAAAGATTGTCGATATAAATGTAAAAGATGAAAAAATCCTAATCATTCTCAAAGAGATTGTTGGTTTCAAGAGAAAAAGGATAGTGATGAAGCAAATTTTGTTGAAGATAAGTTTATTCTCTTGCATGAGTGTTCACCATGAATCACAACATGTTTGGTATTTGGATAGTGGTTGTAGTAACCACATGATAGGGAATCGAGATATCTTTGTGGAGCTTGATCAAAGTTTCACTTCTCAAGTAAAGCTTGGAGATGGAAAGCTATAAGGAGCTGAAGGCAAGGGAGTGATTTCTGTCCACACAAAGGGAGGTAACCAAAAACTGATTAGTGATGTTGTGTTGAAGCTTGATATACATTGTTTGTCCCATTCTCTAATAGCTTAAGCTTTTGGAGTAGTTGGTAACTTAACATGGTATCAGAGTCTAGTGACAAGAGGGGGTATTTGTAAAATACAACCGCGCTAAAAGAAGAAAATGTATTGATTTAGTTTACAATTCCTTCATTTATTTGTAATTTGAATTATAATGCCAGCTTGTACACAATTTGATTAAACTATGATAAGTTGTGTGTTTTAGCTGTAATTTGTGCAGACTACAGTTGCTGTGTGAAGAATTGAAAGATAACGATAAAAGGAAGTGCTGGATTCTAATGAAGACAATTAAAAGCTGAAATACAGAGTTCGATCGATTGAAGAGCATTCGATCGATCGAAGGTTCGATCGATCGAGAGAAGCTCAAGCGATCGAATACCCAGAAGTTCAATCGATCGAAGGACGTTCGATCGATCGAACATGATTTTAATGATTTTAAGCTCAAGCGATCGAATACGTCAGAATATACGCGCACGCAGCAGTTAACGAGATTTCAACCCTAGCATTAGGTCTTTGCTATATATATTCGTATTGTAAACGTCCAGAGGGACGCCCACTTTACTTTTATCAGTTTTTAGAGAGAGAGATAGAGGTTTTATATGTTTTTGTTGGTTCACAAGCTTGGATATTGCTTTTGGATTGGTTTCTCTTTAGTTTAATCAAAGTTTATCTTTCCAGGCTACATCTTTATTGTTTATTTATATTCTGCACTTAGTTTAGAATAGTATAATCTGTTGAATAAATAGTTTTGCATGGTAGATACGTTTTTACAAATAGTTTTCATAGTTTGCATGATTAAAACACAAACAAACAAAACTTTAATAGACTTTCACGTTAGAAACACATCTGTGACATTCCAGACCATGTCTGAGTAGTCCCCAGGTTGGAAGATCACGATGAAACCGTGATCTCAGGCCTTTTCCATGCAGCAGATTAATTCCTGTGTTCGATCGATCGAAGTAGTTCGATCGATCGGACCAGAGACATTGTCGAGCGATCGAAGACAGTTCGATCGATCGAGAGAAGAAGATGTTCGATCGATCGAAAGCGCGTCGATCGATCGAACAACCTTTTTCTTGAGGACATTCTATGCAGTATTCCGAGACTTTCTGTTTTACTGGATTGTTATCAAATTGTCCCAAAACGCTCAGTTTGTCAAAACAGTCTGTAAACGTTAAGCCTTGAGGCATTTTTCTTCAATATATTTTGCAAACCACCCTCATTGCTAATACCATTGTAGATGAGAGTCTTAACTATTGTTTCAAACCTCTTTTGTGTATTTCAAACTCCATTGTGATGATATAGTCTCGGTCATGAAAGGACTATAGATTTTTTATCCTAAGAGAAATACGGAATACTGTAGAAAATGTACTCCATTGAGTTTCAACGTAATTGCATGGTGGATGGCTAGGTGTAGACACCCCGTTTTGTCGGCTATCAGATTTAGGAGACCCATAGCTTGGTGATTCACAATGATCGTAAAAGACTCGAAAGGACTCCTAGAAGCCAATTCTATCTCTCAAGAATGCTCAGAATGACCGAAATGTCCCTGAAAGCCCGAAAACTCCCAGATTCAGTCCCAAAGTTTTGGAAACATGCTATGTCGCAAGAAAAGTAAAAAAATAAGTTTTAAAGTAAAATCGAATGAAATCGTCAGCTCCCAGAGACCCCCGGAAGTCCCGGAAGTTCCCGAAAAATCCCCGTTGGCCGGTTTGACCAAGTTTGACCAAAATCGTCCGAATTCGCCGGAATCGTTCTAGGTCACAAGAAAAGTATTAAAATGAGTTTTAACAGAAAATCGATCGAAAACGTCAGCTCCTTGGAACTGCAGGAGATTTCCAGGACTTTCGGGGAATCCCAAG
The DNA here is from genome assembly GCA_033977485.1 of Hydrangea macrophylla. Lineage (NCBI taxonomy): Eukaryota > Viridiplantae > Streptophyta > Magnoliopsida > Cornales > Hydrangeaceae > Hydrangea > Hydrangea macrophylla. The sequence goes on from CM066986.1 coordinate 9,237,260, forward strand.
TTTGACCAGTTTGACCAAAATTTGACTTTAAAACCGGGGGCACCGTAACAATTTTAAAATATTTTTCATGGATACTAGAGGTCAATAGCTTTCCAATGGTATATCGCACATAATGTTCGGATTTAAAACGAGTCTACTATGAATTTCCGAAGGCGAAAAAGGCGATCAAATCAGCTTTCATCATAAATACCGCAAAACTTTTCAAAGTGACCTATCCGCAAACTATTTTTTATGTAAAGTAGACTCCAATACCTTTCTAACGGTATATCACAACCTCAGTTTGGAGTTCGTACGCATTTTCTGTGAATTTCGGATGAAATAGGGCCTTTTCGCGAATACCGGAACCTCAGGAGGCCTAAACAGCATTATCTAGACGAAGGAGGAGCAGTGCCACCGCGGCACTGGCCCAGTGCCGCCGCGGCACTCCCCTCCAGAATAGTGTATTTTTGAAATTTTTCTTGGGGGTTCATTTTGATTAATTAAAAATCAAAACGACGTAATTTTATGATTTCAGATGTTTGGAGCCAATGGGAATACTTCTAAAACCCCAAAACCGCCCCAAGTTGGCCTATTTAAACCCCCCATTGCTCTCCATTTTGGGGGTGTCAATTTTAAGCTTTGAAAAAGTTTGGGAGAGAAAGCTGTAGAGATAAGGTTAGAATAGAGAGAAAAGAAGCTTTCTTCTTTGATTTTCAAAACAAAAGTGAGTTCTAAACTTTGTTTTTACTTCATTACTCCTATTTACTTCAACATTCAATACACCCAACCACCATTTTAGTGAGCATTTAAGAGAGAGGAAGCTTCTTCTATGTCCAATGTCATCATATATGAGTGAAACACGAAACTACAAGTTCAATACATCATGAATATCATCTATTGATCATTATGTACTTGCTTGTTTATACATTGTTCATCTCTTCTTATCTCATTTCTTTTTGATTTTTCTTTATTTACTTACTAGTTCATCATCATCTAAATGATGACATGAAGTTTGAGGTGAGTGAATCCTTATAGATAGTAGCTCTTAACCTCAAAAACATGTTTGATAGATGATGATCATAACTTCAATACCTCCAAGTTATCCTTGAAGTTATGTTCAAATGAAAATAAATCTCTCGAACAATCTTGGAGGTTCTTGATGATGAGTTTGATGTTGACATTTTAAGTGGCTATAACTTTATTGAGTATTGAAAATATGCTTTCAAAACATCTATTTCAAAACCCCTCTTAAAACCCCTCATTTTGATCTCAAGAAAGAAAACTCTAGTTTTTCCCAAAATCATCAAAACAGTGAGTCAAAACAGTGAGTGATCCGGGTTCAAAGATTTCTCTAGAACTCAATACTCAATGTATGGATTCAAGAGCACTTGGAAAGTCTTCCTAAGTGATTATAGAACATCCATGGTTTTTGGCTTGACTTGGAAGCACTTGAAAACGGTCCATTCTTGCCCAAACATTCCTTCCAAACATTCTGCCTTTACTGTCACAGCTGCTTGGTTGACTTCTAACTTCTTTTTCAGAACACTTTTCCAAAAAGGGTGGTCCTAACTTATTTTTCCCTTAAACGTCAATGTCTTAGGGAACTTTTTTGTATAAAATATGCCTCTAGATCATTTGTTTTCAGTTTCTAAGATTTTTTGACATTTCAGTTGGCAGTACGGACTTTGTTTCTGAGTGATCTCTATTGTTTATATGATTTCTCCCAATCTGTGATAGTTATTAAAGATTGGCTTTTTGGGTTGTGTTCTAGACAAAATAAGGAAGATCTTCATAAAAAAGCATGCATTGAAAACATTTTCAATTTCCAAAAGATCATGTTACTGTTCTGTCCACTATTTACATCAAGCACATTTTAACTTTCATTCTTTGATTTGATGCTTACATGCATTCCAAATTAGCTCATGTTTTAGGAAGTAGTTCGTACTACATTCGTACATGTCTCATAATGATTTCATTCATTCATTCATAAACATTATAGACTTTTAAGTCATTTTAATAATCCATGAACACAAAGCACACTACAACCTTGGCACATTCTAGATACATACATTGCATCCATGCAAAGATTTAGGGCTTTGGTGACTCCTAATCTAAGAAGATTATAAGGAATGATCATGATCACACGTTCATGCTTCACCTCGATCTTATCATCCTTTCTCATCCATCCCGGGGATTGAGAGATCTTCTCTTCTCAAAGATTAACATGCATCATACTAGCTTGTTAAGCATATTCTGATTTCTTTGATTTATTTGTTTCAAGAACAATTCATGTCCCCTTTAGATTAGGGAAACTTAATAACTTGATACATGATTAGACGATTTTTTCAAGGTTTATTTGTGTGATTTTTCACTTTACATTGTGTGATACTTTGCTTAGATCTTATGAATGATATTTTATCTTTAGATCTTCCATTTTCAAGTTTCTTATGTGATGTAATATACTATCATAGTATTAATTGTCGAACCATGTATAGTATAAGATGATTATTTGGATGCTAATTGAGGCCTGTCGAAAGACGGGGCAAGTTAAGGGTGTTTTAGTCGTGACAAAGGTTCCTTCCTCTCTCGTACCAAAACCCCGAGCCAAGTTCTTTGGTTATGAAGGGCCGGTGCCCTTTATCCGTTTGGGTGAGTCAAAATTAGGTTTCTTGGTTCCTTAAAGACCAAGTGGCGTCTCTGTATCTGTTTTCAACAGACCCTTTTCTTTCTTTGATCCAAATCAATTTCAAACAAAAACAAGCAAGAGGTGGAATCCCGCGTGTCCACAATCTGGCGACTCCACTGGAGATTTTTTATTTTAAAACAAAATAATACAGAGGTTTGACTCATAAGAAGCATCCTTAAAATCATCTTTTTACTGTGTCTGGTTCACCGCATTGCACTTTGCATTTTCCCCCTTCGACTGTGTCTGAAACGCGGCGCTGACATTGTTCAGGTCTTGCTGTGCCAGGGCACAAGTCACCGTTGATACTGTACCTTCCAAGGTATATCAAAAAGAGTAAACACTTCCGTACTGTCTCCCTGACGGTATATTGGAACTCTCGTCAACGGACCCTCTTTGACTAAACCCAGCCTTTGCATATAGATTCTTGTAGAACTTTTCATAGGACTGTTCATTTATCTTTTCAGATAGGACAATATGATATAACTGCTGTATGCCCTGATGGGATTACCTGAGCGGTGTAGACGCTTATGTGGCATAGAACATAACCTCTTTCTTATGATTTCCAAGGCAATCACTCACATGTGATCACATTGAGTTGACTTGCCTAGGCACCATGATAAGGACGTCTGCTCCATGCTCACAAAGATATACACCGCAAACCTTGTTTGTCGGTCCTAAGACATAGGAGTATGAAAACTTGTTAGACAGAATGATCACTATCGCCATATTAACCAGTTTCTCCCAGAAACTCTGTCCAAGATATCCCAGATATAACCATATTAACCCATTTCTCCCAGAAACTCTGTCCAGATATCCCAGATATAACCATATTAACCTGTTTCTCCCAGAAACTCTATCCAGATATCCCAGATATAACCATGTTAACCAGTTTCTCCCAGAAACTCTGTCCAGATATCCCAGATATAACCATATTAACCAGTTTCTCCCAGAAACTCTGTCCAGATATCCCAGATATAACCATATTAACCAGTTTCTCCCAGAAACTCTGTCCAGATATCCCAGATATACAAATTTCTCCCAGAAACTGTCCAAATTTCCCGAAAAATCCCAGAAATCCCTGTTACCCCTTGGTGATCATACTAGAAAGTAAGGTTAGCACACTCTGTATGGCTAGGACCTTATTTTTTTAACTGCTATCTGTTAGAAATAGGAGCATCATATAGATTAGGGCTTACATCCGCATGCTTGTCTTATTTGCATACACCATTCCCATCAATCTGCACGCACTGTCTCGAGTCAGTCCGCGTTTGTTAAACATCACTGTCTTTGTCTGTCTAAAGTCATCACCGTCAAAATCTGATCTAGTCGTCTCGAAATCTGTCAGGTCAGTATAGATTCCCAAGGTCAGCAGCCGGGATCCTCGTCGTGGGTCAGGAGTTCAGATAATCGTTTGATCAGAATCAGTCCGACGGCCTACTTCAGCATGAATAGAGAAGAGTTAGAAAACAAGGTTACCGAGTTGGGAGCAACCATAAGCCAGCAGTCCGACAGCGTAGCCCAAGTTCTGAAATTCATAGAAGAATTGAAGCAGCAGCGGCCGCAACCTCCGCTTGGGTTTCCACCACCGGGGTTCGAACCGCCCCTACATGAGAATAACGGGGAGGAAGACTGGCTTCAAGGGGTCCCACCATTTGCGTATGAGAAGAAGCTCCAAGAGAAAATGGATAAGGTTGACAAGTTGGAGAGCGTACTGAGGAAAAGTAAGGGGGTCGATGATTACATGCTAGACCTGGAAGGCCTCTTTGAGCCTGTTAAACTGAAACTGCCGGAGAACTTCAAAATGCCTGCCATCGACCGTTTTGACGGAACTGGGAATCCAAAAAGTCATGTGAAGCTATGTATGAGTATCTTCCAGTCCATGGGTTGGACCCACGAGCACATTCCAATGTTGTTCCCGCAAACTCTTGCAAAGTCTGCACTATCATGGTTCCTAACTTTGGAAGCCTCCAAAACCAGGGCATGGGAAGACATTGTTCGAGTCTTCGTCGATCATTACTCCTACAATCAAGAACTGGATGTCACTATCAGGGATTTGGAAACTACTCGACAGAACAGCAATGAGTCCTTCGCTGCGTTTCTGAGCAAGTGGAGGAATAAAGTGGCCCAAATGACCCACCGGCCAATCGAAAAGGAATAGGTAAGGATGCTCATCCGGAATCTGCAGCCGCTCTACCATGAGAAATTGTTCTACCAGTCCATCTCCACCTTTGAGGAGATGTTTGAAGTTGGAACTCGAATTGAAACGCTATCAGAGAAGGAAAGATCAAAAAGGAAGAGCCTCCGAACCAGTCAAAAAGGCCCAACTACTCCTAGAATCCCCCGGATGTCAATGCCCTTAGCAGCCAACCCATGGCGTACCCTCCTAGGCCATACCAACCCTCCAACCAGGCAAATTCCTCCAATCGCCCTTTCCAAAAAAATCCCCCTCGCAACTTTGCCAAGTTAGAAATCTATCTCTCCTCAGCTTTAGACCGCCTCCTCAAAAAGGGCCATCTCCAACTACTCCAGCCTCGAAATACCCCGCCCCTGCCTAACTGCGATATGTCCAAACGATGTACCTACCACCAAGCCTGACCACAACACCGATGATTGCATGCGCCTCTGCCATGATATCCAAGACCTCATTGACCAGAATATCATTGAGCCACCCCCAAAGCAGCCCCATATTACTCAAAATCCTCTACCAAACCACCAAAATGTCAGCCTCATCGAGTCCAACCCTGTATCCTTCAACCCTGCTACCTATATCACCCCCCTAGGATAACCCTTACCCCTCATTGACATCCCAGACTCTGTGGGAATTCATCTGATTGAAGGGGAGAATGACGAGTGGCAGCAACAGCTAGATGATGAGCAAGACTTGTTCTTTCTAGAAGAGCATGATCTAGGGGTGGTGGACCTCAAATGGTATGATCCTAATAATGAGAGTGATGCTTCTATCTGGGATGAGCCAGAAAAACCATTTGTAGGGACAGACTGCGATTGGTTTAAAAAGGATGGGACTGTAGAAGGGCCTACTCCTACCGAGATTGATCATCTGACTAGATCAGGCCGTCATTACCAGCCTCTGTAGCCTACTACTGAAGCTATCGAGAGGGGTCCGATTAAAGACAAGGGAAAGGGTAAGATGGATGAGATCATCGAAGAAGATAATGAGTTGATAAATCAACTAAAGAAAACCCAAGTACATCTCTCAATGTGGGATATCATGGTAACATCCTACAAGCTTAGGCAAGCCGTGTTGAATGCCTTGGCTGGAATTGAAGTCCCCATTGACGCCGCACCGGAAGACATGGTGGCTTTCTTGGGCGCACTTACCCCCGACCCAATCATTACATTTTCTGATGAAGACCTGCCACCAAAGAATCTGCGCATAACAAAGCATTGTACATTACCATTGGATGTAAGGGACAGCAGGTGCCGTTTTGTTTGGTCGATACAGGTTCTGCTTTAAATGTTTGTGCCCTAAGGACTGCCACCGCCTTGGGGGTCGATATTCTTGACATCACACCTTCTGTGCAATCCGTGAGGGCCTATGATAACACCAAGAGGAGTGTGATGGGAACTATTTCTCTCCAAATCCGGGTAGGATCTTTGGTAAGCATCGAAGTCTTTCAAGTCATGGACATACCTACCTCATTCAACTTGTTGATCGGAAGGCCCTGGCTGCATACCAACAAAGCTGTATCATCCACTGTGCATCAAATGATCAAGTACATTCATGAGACGGAGGTGAAAATCATACTCGGCAATAGTTGGGGTAATGAAGCCTTCCCAAACTACGCTCCCATTTTTGAAATCCAAATACCTGAGCTAGAAGAAGGAGAAATCGGAGGATTCTTCATGGAAGAAGTCCACATGGTCAATGATGAAGACCGATTCCCCGAGATCCACTCCGCGGTTGTCAATATTGTCCGCAAAATGAACTACTTCCCTGGAATGGGATTAGGCCGACGCCAGCAAGGGATCCGGGAGTTCCCGCAGATCAAAGGGCAACAAGGCACTTTTGGGTTGGGATACAAGCCCACTGAAGAAGACATCGAGCTACAGAGGCCATGGAAGAAAAGGGTAAAAGGTCTCCCGCCGTACCGTAAAACCTTAAATGGGCAATTCATCAAAGAAGGGGATGATTTCCCCTACTTCGGGTTCCCCGAACCTTGGGTCCATCAAATCAATGGAAAAAGGCACCCCGGGCTTGAAATCTTTGCTGACTGTAAAAGGCCCCCATATCAAGATCCGTTCTATCCCAAAGAATTTGTGAAAACCCCGGAGGACAATTGGTTGAAATACCTGGACACTGAAGCCATCGAGAAAATGTGGGAGGAATTCGCTGAGAAGGATGAAGAAAAGAGGGCCAAGAGCCAAGATGATCAGATCAAGCCAACCGAGGAGGGTCTGAGCAACCAGGCTGTAGAGTCATCTGTCTGTGTCTCCCTATCCCCTGTTCCCCCAGAGTCTATACTGCCGATTATCGAGTCTGTACCAGAGTCGGCTGCTATAAGCCCACCACTGTCCAATGTAATCACTTCACCTGTCATGAATGAAATGAAAGACGATTCTGCTTACTCCTCTGTGTCTAATACTTGTGAATGCACTGATCCCTCCGAGGATCTCCCAATCGTACTTAAGCAACTAATTGAAAAACCACATGCTTACGAAATAATCGAAGATACTTTATCAGTTAACCTGGGTGAAACAAATAATCCATAAATTGTGCAAATTGTCTCAACTCTTAATAAAGAAGAAAAAGAAAATTTAACCCTCTTGCTAAAAGAATTCAAAGATGTTTTTGCTTGGTCTTACGAAGACATGCCTGGGGTCGATCCCGACATTGTCCAGCATCATATTCCCCTCCTCCCCAATTCTAAACCTGTCAAGCAGAAACTGAGGCGCATGAGGCCAGAATGGGCACTCAAAGTTAAAGAAAAAGTGGAGAAGCAATTGAAGGCAGGGTTCATCATTGTCACTGAGTATCCGGAATGGGTTGCCAACATCGTGCCAGTCCCCAAGAAAGATGGAAAAGTTTGTGTGTGCGTTGACTTCCGTGATCTAAACAAAGCCAGTCCCAAGGATGACTTCCCGCTTCCCCACATTGATGTCTTGGTGGATAACACCGCTGGACACGAGCTACTGTCATTCATTGATGGCTTTTCGGGGTACAATCAGATTCTAATGGCGCCAGAAGATCGGGAAAAAATGACATTCACCACCCCTTGGGGAACCTACTATTATAGAGTAATGCCTTTCAGACTCAAGAATGCTGGAGCTACCTACCAAAGATCCGCCACCACTCTGCTGCATGACATAATTCACAAGGAAGTAGAAGTATACGTAGATGACATGATCGTGAAGTCCAAGGACAGAGAAGGACACATGGTAGCACTGGAGAAGTTTTTTGAGAGGTTGCGCAAATATAAGATGAGGTTGAATCCGAAGAAATGCACTTTCGGTGTGACCTCTGGTAAACTCCTGGGTTTTCTCATCACACAAAGGGGGATAGAGGTGGATCCCTCTAAGATCAAGGCAATCCTAGAGATGGCCCCACCGCGGAGTGAAAAGGAAGTGAGAAGGTTCCTCGGAAGAATCCAATTTATCAGCCGCTTCATTTCCAAGCTCACAACTACATGCGATCCTTTGTTCCGATTGCTGAGAAAAGGAGAAAAGTTCCAATGGGATGACCAATGCCAAGCCGCTTTTGACAAAGTAAAGGCCTACCTTCAAAACCCGTCTGTCCTTTCACCACCCACTCCCCATAAGCCTTTATTCCTTTACCTATCTGTCTCTGAAAATGCCATGGGTTGCATGCTAGCCCAGGAAGGAGAAGAAAGCCACTCCAAAAAAGCCATTTATTACATCAGCAAGAGGATGAATGGGTATGAGCTCAACTACTCTACCCTTGAAAAAACATGTTGGGCCTTGGTTTGGTGCACCCGCCGACTGAGGCACTACATGCTGGCCTTCCCAGTTGTGCTTATATCCCGCATGGATCCTCTAAAATACCTCCTCGAAAAACCTGCCCTGACCGGTCGTAGATCCCGTTGGTTACTTCTACCATCCGAATTCGATATCAAGTACGTCACAAGCAAGTCGGTAAAAGGGAGAACCATAGCTGAGCATCTTGCAGAGCACGCTGTTGACTCCGAAGAAAATGGGGACTTTCCATTTCCAGATGAGAATATCATGGAAATCAAGGAAGAGCAGTGGAAGTTGTACTTTGATGGAGCAGCCAACATGAAAGGCTACGGGGTGGGAATGATTTTAGTGTCACCTAGTGGGGACCACACTCCGCTGGTAGTCAAACTCAATTATAACTCCACCAACAACACTGCTGAATACGAAGCATGCATTCTGGGGATGGAAGCAGCCATAGAGCTGAAAGTTCAGAAGTTGGATGTCTTCGGGGATTCAAACCTCATTATATCACAGGCTAGAGGAGAATGGAAAGTAAAAGAAGAAAGGTTGAAGCCCTATCATGATCATCTCGATCAACTCAAAAGGCAGTCAAGAACATCACATTCTTCTACTTGCCTAGGGAAGAAAACCAGCTAGCAGATTCATTGGCTACCTTAGCCTCCATGATCAAAATTCCTGTGGGAGTTAGGGTGATGCCTTTGGTAATTGAACAAAGGTACGAGCCTTCGTTCAACATAGTCGCCGCAATCGAAGAAGAAGAGAATGAAACACCGTGGTACCAAGATGACTGGGATTTCATAGAAGGGGGGACGTACCCCCAAGAATCTACCGAGAAAGACAAAAGGGCAATAAGAAGATTCGCAGCACAATTCATCATTTGCGGTGGGAAGTTGTTGAAGAAAGGGTACAACGGTCACAACCTGACTTGCTTGTTTGGAAAAAGCTCCAGAAGAATGATGGAGGAAATACACGAGGGGGTATATGGCCCGCACATGAACGGTCACATGCTAGCCAAGAAAATTGTAAGACAAGGGTACTACTGGACAACATTGGAGAAATATTGTTGCGAATACGTAAGAAGGTGTCACAAGTGCCAGATCCATGCAAACATGATGTATACACCACCATCCCTTCTGTACAGCATGACCTCACCTTGGCCATTCTCAACCTGGGGAATCGATATCATCGGTGAAATCATTTCGAAAGCCTCGAACGGAAATCGTTACATTTTGGTGGCCATAGACTACTTCACAAAATGGGTAGAAGCCACATCCTACACCAAGTTGGGGGCCAAGGAAGTAGCCAAATTCATCAAGAGAAATCTCATCTGCCGTTATGGAGTCCCCCATGAGATTATTTCGGACAACGGGAGTCATTTCAAAGTGGAAGTCAGGGATCTGTTCGAGGAATACAAAATCACTTATCACAAGTCATTGCCGTACAGACCACAAATTTATGGGGCAGTTGAAGCTGCAAATAAGAATGTCAAGGCCATACTGCAGAAATCAGCCGATACCTACAAAGACTGGCATGAGAAGCGGTACTTACAGTCGAGATAGAACTACCGTCCCTGCGCGTGATGGCAGAATGTGAAATTTTGGAGTAAGACTGGTTGAGGGAAAGATACGAAGAATTGACTGTCATAGATGAAAAGGGCCTAGCGGCAGTCGACCATGTCTGAATCTATCAAAAGAGGATAGCCCGTGCTTTCAACAAAAGGGTTCGTCCGAGGAAGATTGTCAAGGGCGACCTTGTCCTTAAGGAATTGCGAGCTCCGATCTTTGATCCCCGTGGGAAGTTTAAACCTAAATGGGTCGGCCCTTACATCGTCAAGACCATTCTTTCCGGAGGAGCAACTTATCTCATGGACCTCGATGGTGTCGAATTCAAAGAACCAATCAACATAGACCGCCTCAAAAAGTACTATGCTTGACCATTCCCAATTTCAAGCTCTGGCCTGAACTACGCTCGATCTGATTCCCACTCGGGGATACGTAGGCAACCACATCGGTTCGGTCGCTCCACTCATAAAAAATAACCATTTTCTTCAAGCTTTGGCCCGAACTACGTTGGACCTGATCCCCGTTCCGGGGTATGTAGGCAGACTTTCAAAAAAGAAAAGAAGGATGGCTCGCTAGGTTGAAAATCCGAAAGGACGCCTAGGCAAAAGTTAGAGTTAAATCCAAAGTGAGCAATAACAAAAGAGAGAAAAGAGCTCGCTAGGTCACCTAACTGGTGCCTAGGCAAAAATTATGAGCATGTGAGAAAAATTAAGTCGCGGTCCTTACCATAACCCAGAAATTACCTTTCACACTAGGGGCAAACTTCGGCCACCCGCCTCATTTGCCTAAAACTCTCCAAAACTAGGGGCAAACGTCGGTCATCCACCTCGTTCGCCTCACAACCATACATAACCCAAACTAGGGGCAAACTTCGGCTACCCGCCTCGTATGCCACTGATCGTCCTAGCATGCCCAAGCAAGTACCAAAAACAAACATCTGATCAAAATCAATACTAAAAATGTTTTCAGAAAGCCAAATGCGTAAAATAGGGTTCTCCAAGTAACCAAGGTTCTCCAATAAACAAACTTCGAATATTACATAAGCAGGGATAAATGAAAACATAAAGAGTTCTTTCAGAAAGCAATCACAAATATCAAAGACACTTGGAGGAAAGAAGCAAAGTCAGTCGAGCCTAGTTTTATTTTGTTTTTTTTATTATTTCTTCAAAGGTCTCTAGAAATAAGCTCTTGCTCGACCAGCCCAGCCCCTAATGAAAGCAGCGATAGTAGTGGCTCTAACTCTGGAAGCAAAGACCCTCTCAGTAAACCCCCGGGGGACCTCTTGAACTTGCCCATATTGTCTGGCCAATCGACGAGGATGATAGAAGGAGGTCTCTCTCAGACCCATCAGCCACACTCTCTGAAAATCCCCAAGACTAGTGGTCACAACATAAAGGCCCCAACGCCTCACGATCTAGCAAATGTCAGCCTCTAGATAAGGCACCCATCATGCCCACCCAATTAGCAGAAGTATAGTGAGGATGAAGCACAGCCCTGCGAAAATAAACTGGCGGCACATTACCTGTCCATAACTGAAGACGCTCGTAGAGCCAAGCCTGTAACACCAAAGGCGCCCCAGAAAGTAGAAGCGTTCCTTGATTAGAAGCGCGATCCAAACCATTCAGGGTTTCAGCCAGAACCATAGCCATGGGGTTCTTACCTGCCTTCAGTCCAACACATGCATGCACTAAATTTCTAGAAGTACTCGAGAACAAGAAGTGCGAAGTCATACACAAAATCTAAGCAGCCCCACGAGTAGCATCATACACGCTGGGATTCCTGGGACTGGCATATCGGGCAATGATGGAAGCAATGTCAAGAACATCACCTTGAATCAGCCGGTAAGAAATAGTGATGGAACAATTCAGATATTCAGCCAAGCCTCGCGTAGGACTAAGGATATCAGCAGAAGGGAGAATCAGGTCCGAATCAGAATCATAGCCAAGGATAGCACAAAACTCCTCAAACAGGGGGCATATCTCCAAGCCATTGAAATTGAAGACATGGTTCACCGGGTCCCAGTGAGCAATAGCAGCACGCAAGAACTCAGTGTTCAGGGTCATTTGGCGAAGAGAGAATAGCTCGGTCAAGCCGTAGCCAAAGAGGTTGATCCGTTCCACACCATCCGTGATGTTCAGCCAAGCTGTGAGTTGAGCGGGATCATACAAAGCCATATTTTCAGTCGCGGCTCTAGCAAAATTCAAAATTTCGGCAGCACCTCCCCGTTTCACGGACTATCCCACCTGTAAGGTAAAAACACTCACTATCACAAAGCTGCCCATCGCAGTAATACCCAACAATCACAGTACACATGAATCATCACACGATCATCAACTAAAATAAGCACACAACTGCGCTTTCAAACCGGAAGCTATCCAGCCTAAAAGGCAAAACATCATAATACTCTGTCAAAGGTCACAAACTGTTCCACACATCATCCTACACTATCCAAATAGTCACATCAACAGTATAACCCAATCGAAAACATGAAAAGAAAATAAAACAAAATTCCCGCTTAGGAGGCCTCAATCCTCCTCTTCTTCATCCTCTGTCGGACCACCCGGAGTATATGTCGGCGATGGCCTCCTCCTACCACCTCTGCACCTCGGACCAGTCCTCGATGAGCCAGCCCCGCCTCTACGATACTGCACACACAAATAAAATGGAAACAGTCAGTAGGGAAATAATGAAAGTGTAAAACAGAGTCGAGTCAGAAACTTACCAATGACGCCATCTGGCTGATGGCGAATTGCCGCATGCCATCCATCTGTCAAAGGGTAAAATCCAGGGTTAGAACTTCATAACCTTAAGAAAGTGCAAAATTAGAGACATACCCGATGGTCTCGCGTAAGGACCAAGAACCGTAAGTTAGCCGCCAAGGAGTGACCCTTCTCAGCGTAACTCCAAGGAACGTTGAGGACGCCCGTTGGCCGAGTAAGGTACCCGCATGTGACTCGTGGCACCTCCATAACTTGGGGAGTGCCATTAGCGCCTAGAACGTTGACGGTCCAATCTCAAGGAGGAATAGGATCAGAAGTCGGAGGAGCCTGTCTCCTGTACATCTCGCGAAGCTGTAGGCACAAGACAAGTTAGGAAAAGATGAGTCAAAAACATAGGCAACGGATAGAGACAAAAACATAAAGGAAACTCACCTCCAGGAGTGGGAAGTTAGGCATCAAGAAGCGGCCACGATAAGCCTCATAGCCGGTCTTAGAGAGAAAATGGTCCCAAACGTCGGTGCCGGCTAAGGCCGCCAGCAAAGCATCACTAGAAAGATCATTAGCATCCATCGTAGGGGGATTATGAGGGACGCGATACCTGGAACCACCAACCACCTTCCGAGACACTCGCTCGCCAAGGAACCATTGCCTGCACTCGGTACTCTCCATCAGAAGTCGGCAAGAGGAAAGAGGTTTGACCACTTGTATCTCCTCTGGGGCAGCATAGGCAACACGTTCCCGAGGCCTCCAATCAACACTAGCAGCCGTCAGCTCGGTTATGAAGTTCCTGAGCAAAATGATCCAGTAGGCCCCGCTCTTCACCCCGACAACATCCCTCCGCCATCTCAAGTCTCGTGGGAACAGAGGCACAGAAGCCATGCCATCCTCGTCTTCACCTGATTCATCCGCAGGGGAGGGAGCTAACATCTTTAGATACTCAAAGCTCTAAAGTTGCACAGACAAAGGGGAAAGTCAGAAAGAGTACAGAAATCAAAAAGCCGACAGATGAAATAAGATGCAGTACATACCTCCCAAGCTCGCCAAAATCCCCCTGTCGATTTAATATTACCCTAGGAAACCTCACCCATGTGCTTGTAAAGATGGGCCAGGGCAGTATCGACCCATTCATAGGAGGGGATCTCATCAATGGTCGCCAGGCAAGAAAGGAGTCTCAAGCTCACCCGGTCATTCCGCGTCGCAAAGATCGAGCAACCAAGGACATACAGAAGATACAACCTCAAAAGCTGGGATTTGTTCAGGTTATGATTCCCTCTGCCATAGGCCCGGTAAAGCCAGCCACAAGGAAACCAGTGCCTCTCCAGGTTAGGGGGAACAGCCCCAATCAACATCTCTACGACCTCCGGGTCAATCTCATAGAAGTAGTCCAGAATCAGGCATTTCCCGCCAACCCTCAAGCCGGTAATCATAGAGATGTCAAAGGTTGTCATGGTCATCTCAGCAAACGGCAGGTGGAAAGTATTGGTGGTGTCCCACCACCTCTCAGCCAGAGCATAAAAGTGTGCAAAATCATTACTGCTCTTCGAAACCAGGCAAAAAAAGCCGCCAAACCCAGCATCGTCTACCATCCTCTTGACGGTAGGCGAGAGTTGAGTATACCATAGAAAAGTATGGGCGAGGCTATCGTGGCCCTTCAATGTCACTTCTGGCACCTGCACATAACAAAGATAACAAAAATGATGCACAAAATCACTATTCACGACCCGAGCTCCAAATTCACAAAATCAACGTTTGAGCACAAATCAGACTTCTAACGATCTCTAGGTGCACACTACAGCTCACAAAACTAGAGCAATGCATGAAAATAGTCCTAAACTGTCGAAAGTTTCACATACCAAGTTCGCTAGAGTCGCGGCAGAAAGATGACGTTGGGGGTCCCGTAAAATCAAGTTCGGGGCGGCTTTCATCCGTTCCTTAGCCTTCTTAGACGGTCTCCTCGAGCTCGAAGCCATGGATCTACAAAGAAAATGGAAGTCAAAGTTAAACTTTCTTCTTGAAAATTTGAGCAAACCAAAACACCAATCAAAATTCTAACCACGGGGAAAGATTACTCAATTGAGCGCGCACAAAATACGTTTTGACGAATTTTGGCTCCGAAAACACCCCAAAATGGCCAAGAATGGGCTTGAAAAGCTCAAAAACCCGAGATATACACAAATGAAGTCCGGCCACCCAGTGCCGCCATGGCACTACTTCCCACGGGCCCCGCTTCACTCCATTTTGCTCTGTTTTGCCCCGTTTTGGCCTTTTTCAGCCCATTTCTGGCCCCGATCAGCCCCGGTGGCCCCTTTCGGTCAAGATTCATGGGGTTTTACCCCCAACAGTTCAAAAGTTGTTAAGGCTACCTCTAGTAGGCAGAAACTGAGAAAAATCAACTCCCGAAGATCCGAATCGGCTGCTTTGGGACAACCGTCACAAATTTTGATCAAGCACGACAGTTTCGATAACGAATCCTGTATTTGGCCGATGCACCAAAGAAATAGAAAAGAGATTCCCTAAGAACCCTACATCATCCCCCGAGGACAGAAGAAGACAGATACTAGCTCCCGGAGGCCCCGACCGGCCCTCTTGGATTGAGCGCCGAAAGAATTGATCAACCATGAGAGATTCAGAGATGGGTCCTGGTTCCCGATCAAAGAAAAAGAGATTCCCCGAGAACCCTACATCATCCCCCGAGGACAGAAGCAGACAGATACCAGCTCCCGGAGGCCCCGACCGGCCCTCTTGGATTGAGCGCCGAAAGAATTGATCAACCGTGAGAGATTCAGAGATGGGTCCTGGTTCTCGATCAAAGAAAAAGAGATTCCCCGAGAACCCTACATCATCCCCCGAGGACAGAAGTAGACAGATACCAGCTCTGGGAGGCCCCGACCGGCCCTCTTGGATTGAGCGCCGAAAGAATTGATCAACCGTGAGAGATTCAGAGATGGGGCCTGGTTCCCGATCAAAGAAAAAGAGATTCCCCGAGAACCCTACATCATCCCCCGAGGACAGAAGTAGACAGATACCAGCTCCCGGAGGCCCCGACCGGCCCTCTTGGATTGAGCGCCGAAAGAATTGATCAACCGTGAGAGATTCAGAGATGGGTCCTGGTTCCCGATCAAATAAAAAGAGATTCCCCGAGAACCCTACATCATCCCCCGAGGACAGAAGCAGACAGATACCAGCTCCCGGAGGCCCCGACCGGCTCTCTTGGATTGAGTGCCGAAGGAATTGATCAACCGAGAGAGATTCAGAGATGGGTCTTGGTCCCCGATCAAGAAAAGAGAGATTCTCCGAGAACCCTACGTCATCCCCTAAGGACAGATACAGAAAGATACTAGTTCCCACTACCCCCAGCAGAAAGCATCAAAAGAGGAATCGACTCCCGAAAATCGGCCATCAGAAACAATCAGAACATCGCCCACATCCAGATTTTGAAAACAAAGCACCGTCCTTCCATGGCTCCGTGTCTCCTAGTTATCATGAGCTTTCTCATCTGTCCATTTTCATAGCTTCCTTACTTATCATTCATCACGAGATCTGTCAGTCACCTTTAGTTGTCGCGCATCTGATCTGTCTCCCTCGTTTGCAAAGCATACTTCCCAAAATCCAGAAGTTTGCCCCTAGAACCAGAGTCTTCTAAACTTTGATGTCCTTATCCGAGTCATCCACCACATCACAGTCGTGAATACTAGCGCAACACCAGCCTACTCGGAATGGTACACCCTACAACACTAGTTCATAATAGGATTAGAACACTAGACATGATAGGACACAATTCACATCACATGCATGCATTGCATCCTCATAGCATAGCATCCGCCTGATTATTATGTATGTGAATGTGTGATTTATTCCTTTGTGCCCCGAACTACGTCCTAGTCTAATTTCGCTTGGGATACGTAGGCAGCTCACGCAGAGCACGACCAGCACTAGGCCTCAACATCATTGCATCTTTTGCAACACTTTTTTATCCTAAATCTATAGCCTCCAAAAGTCCTGTCTCTTCAGAAGCTTTGGCACTCGCTTGCGACATGTGTTGCCTCGCAAGTTCATGCCAAAGAGGGGCAAACTGTAGATACCCCATTTTGTCGGCTATCAGATTTAGGAGACCCATAGCTTGGTGATTCACAATGATCGTAAAAGACTCGAAAGGACTCCTGGAAGCCAATTCTATCTCTCAAGAATGCTCAGAATGACCGAAATGCCCCTGAAAGCCCGAAAACTCTCAGATTCGGTCCCAAAGTTCTGGAAACATGCTATGTCATAAGAAAAGTAAAAAAAATGAGTTTTTAAGTAAAATCGAATGAAATCGCCAGCTCCCAGAGACCCCCAGAAGTCCCGGAAGTTCCCGAAAAGTCCCCGTTGGCCGGTTTGACCAAGTTTGACCAAAATCGTCCGAATTTGCCGGAATCGTTCTAGGTCACAAGAAAAGTATTAAAATGAGTTTTAAAAGAAAATCGATCGAAAACGTCAGCTCCTTGGAACTCCCGGAGATTTCCAGGACTTCCGGGGAATCCCAGGTTTGATCAGTTTGACCAAAATTTGACTTTAAAACTGTGGCACCGTAATAATTTTCAAATATTTTTCATGGATACTAGAGGTCAATACCTTTCCAATGGTATACCACACATAATTTTCCGATTTAAAACGAGTCTACTATGAATTTCCGAAGGCGAAAAAGGCGATCAAATCAGCTTTCATCACAAATATCGCAAAACTTTTCAAAGTGACCTATCCGCAAACTATTTTTTTATGTAAAGTAGACTCCAATACCTTTCCAAGGGTATATCACAACCTCAGTTTGGAGTTCGTACGCATTTTCTGTGAATTTCGGACAAAATATGGCCTTTTCACGAATACCGGAACCTCAGGGGGCCTAAACAGCATTATCTGGACGAAGGAGGAGCAGTGCCGCCGCAGCACTGACCCACTACCACCGCGGCACTGGCCCAGTGCCACCGCGGCACTCCCCTCCAGAATAGTGTATTTTTGTAATTTTTCTTGGGGGTTCATTTTGATTAATTAAAAACCAAAACGACGTAGTTTTATGATTTCAGATGTTTGGAGCCAATGGGAATACTTCTAAAACCCCAAAACCACCCCAAGTTGGCCTATTTAAGCCCCCCATTGCTCTCCATTTTGGGGGTTTCAAATGTAAGCTTTGAAAAAGTTTGGGAGAG
Source organism: Hydrangea macrophylla (assembly GCA_033977485.1). Lineage (NCBI taxonomy): Eukaryota > Viridiplantae > Streptophyta > Magnoliopsida > Cornales > Hydrangeaceae > Hydrangea > Hydrangea macrophylla. Next base: position 9,255,324 of record CM066986.1, read on the forward strand.
AAAGTTGTAGAGATAAGGTTAGAATAGAGAGAAAAGAAGCTTTCTTCTTTGATTTTCAAAACAAAAGTGAGTTCTAAACTTTGCTTTTACTTCATTACTTCTATTTACTTCAACATTCAATACACCCAACCACCATTTTAGTGAGCATTTAAGAGAGAGGAAGCTTCTTCCATGTCCAATGTCATCATATATGAGTGAAACACCAAACTACAAGTTCAATACATAGTGAATATAATCTATTGATCATTATCTACTTGCTTGTTTATACATTGTTCATCTCTTCTTATCTCATTTCTTTTTTATTTTTCTTTATTTACTTACTAGTTCATCATCATCTAAATGATGACATGAAGTTTGAAGTGAGTGAATCCTTATGGATAGTAGCTCTTGACCTCAAAAACATGTTTGATAGATGATGATAATAACTTCAATACCTCCAAGGTATCCTTGAAGTTATGTTCAAATGAAAATAAATCTCTCCAACAATCTTGGAGGTTCTTGATGATGAGTTTGATGTTGACATTTTAAGTGGCTATAACTTTATTGAGTATTGAAAATATGCTTTCAAAACATCTATTTCAAAACCCCTCTTAAATCCCCTCATTTTGCTCTCAAGAAAGAAAACTCTAGTTTTTCCCAAAATCTTCAAACCAGTGAGTCAAAACAGTGAGTGATCCGGGTTCAAAGATTTCTCTAGAACTCAATACTTAATGTATGAATGCAAGACCACTTGGAAAGTCTTCCTAACTGATTATAGAACATCCATGATTTTTGGCTTGACTTGGAAGCACTTGAAAAGGGTCCATTCTTGCCCAAACATTCCTTCCAAACATTCTGCCTCTGCTGTCACAGCAGTTTGGTTGACTTCTAACTTCTTTTTCAGAAAACGTTTCCACAAAGGGTGGGATTAACTTATTTTTCCCTTAAACGTCAATGTCGTAGGGAACGTTCTGCATAAAATGGGTCCTCTAGATCATTTTGTTTCATTTTCTAAGATTTTTGGACATTTCAGTCGATAGTACAGACTCTGTTTCTGAGTGACCTCTATTGTTTATATGATTTCTCCCAATCTGTGATAGTAATTAAAGATTGGCTTTTTGGGTTGTGTTCTAGAAACAATAAGGAAGATCTCCATAAAAAAGTATGCATTGAAAACATTTCTAACCACTCTTTTCAATTTCCAAAAGATCATGTTACTGTTTTGTCCACTATTCACAGCACGCACATTTTAACTTTCATTCTTTGATTTGATGCTTACATGCATTCCAAATTAGCTCATGTTTTAGGAAGTAGTTCATATTAAATTTGTACATGTCTCATAATGATTTCATTCATTCATTCATACACATTATAGACTTCTAAGTCATTTTAAGAATCCATGAACACAAAGCACACTACAACCTTGGCACATTCTAGATACATATATTGCATCCATGCAAAGATTTGGGGCTTTGGTGACTCCTAATCTAAGAAGCTTATAAGGAATGATCATGATCACACGTTCATGCTTCCCCTCGATCTAATCATCATTTCTCATCCGTCCCGGGGATTGAGAGATCTTCTCTTCTCAAAGATTAACATGCATCATACTAGCTTGTTAAGCATATTTTGATTTCTTTGATTTATTTGTTTCAAGAACAATTCATGTCCCCTTTAGATTAGGGAAACTTAATTACTTGATACATGATTAGACAATTTTTCCAAGGTTTATTTGTGTGATTTTTCACTTTACATTGTGTGATACTTGGCTTAGATCTTATGAATGATATTTTATCTTTAGATCTTCCATTTTCAAGTTTCTTATGTGATGTAATATACTATCATAGTATTAATTGTCGAACCATGCATAGTATAAGATGATTATTTGGATGCTACTTGAGGCCCGTCGAAAGACGGGGCGAGTTGAGGGTGTTTTAATCGTGACAAAGGCTCCTTCCTCTCTCGTACCAAAACCCCGAGTCAAGTTCTTTAGTTATGAAGGACCGGTGCCCTTTATCTGTTTGGGTGAGTCAAAATTAGGTTTCTTGGTTCCTTAAAGACCAAGTGGCGACTCTTTATCTGTTTTCAACAGACCCTTTTCTTTCTTTGATCCAAATCAATTTCAAACAAAAACAAGCAAGAGGTGGAATCCCGCGTGTCCACACTAGGTCGCGGTGGATTTGTGTAATCCCAACATTCCTTTTTAATTAAGAAAAACACGTTTTAAATCATCGCTTTAATTAGTTAAGTTAGTAATTAGTTACTCTAGTTTAATTGCTTTACTTTTAGTAATTGTTAAATCGTGGGACTTTGTGTTCTACGCGCCTTTAAAATATTGAATTTCATTTTCTTTTTTTTGAGATTAATCTAAGTAATTAGTTTAACACCTTCCCTGTGGGATCGACCTGGACTTAACCAGACTACTACTTGCACGATTATCTACACTTGGGTATAGCACACAAGCGCACACAGAATAATTCCCGTGTGAAGTTTTTGGCGCCGTTGTCGGGGAGGGCGACAAGCTAACGCTTCGATTACCTCAATCTTTCCTTATCTTTTTCTGTTTTTCTTTTTCTTTCGTTCTTTAGATTAAAAATTTTCTTAGGATCTTTCCCTTTATGTCTGATAATTCCATCGAAGGAATTTACCGAAACTCATTCTATTTATCCAATTCATCTAGTTCTATTAACCCCATAGTTACACCAATCGATTCAATGGCTGATAATCAAAGTGAAAATGGTGATAATGTGGTTGTTCCAATCGACGATTCACTTCGTCCTTTGTGCGATCTCATGACACCTGAACATGCGCCTACACCTTCTTGTATTCTCATTCCACCTCATGCAGGCGAATTCTAATTTCGCAATGGAATGATTCAACTCCTTCCTACCTTTCATGGAATGGAAAGTGAGAAGGCATATCTACATGTCAAGGACTTTGAGGATGTTTGTAAAACTTTCTCACAGAATTGTCCTGTAAACGTAACACGTCTAATGCTATTTCCTTTCACTCTGAAGGATAAAGCAAAAGCGTGGTTACTCACCTTGAAGCCAAACTCCATCTACACCTGGCATGCAATGAACACTACTTTCCTGAAGAAATTCTTTCCACCTCGCATGACCACCGAGCTTAAACAACAAATAAATTCTTACAAACAAAAGAGCAATGAAACATTCGCCCAAACTTGGGAACGTTTCAAGGATTTGCTGCTCTAATGCCCACATCACGGGTACGAGAAATGGAAAACCATTAGCTACTTTTTTGAAGGATTAAATGGTGAAACTAAGAAATTGGTCGAGACCATGAGTTCAGGGCCATTTCTTCGCAAAAACACAGAGGAAGCTGAAGCTCATTTTGAGTGGCTAGCTGAACACGCTCATGAGTGGTCAAATTCAGATGATGTCCCACGATCACAGATATCCTGTGTAGAAGAGAAAAGTCTATATCAACTAAAAAGTGAGGATCATCTGATGAATAAATATGAAGAACTAGCAAAGAAAGTGGAAGAATTGGGAATGAAAGGAGAGAGTTCTAGGAAATTCTTGCCTGAAGCACCATGCGGCACATGTAACATGCTGGGACACACTACTCAATACTGTTCCAATGTGCCGTATTTTCAAGAACAACCCCCCATGGAAATGAATGCCATGCAAGGGAATAGGGGGGCGGGGAATTCCTATAATAATTACAATATGCAAAATAACAACAATAGATGGAATAACCCCGGGTTCGATTGGAAAAATAATGCGGGGACCCAAAACCAATAACAGCAACAACAGCCCTACAATAACAATAACCAATATCAAGGGCAATACAACAGGCAGTCCCAGCCATTCAATCAAAATAGATCAAACAACTACAACAACGCTCAACCCTCACATAATCAACAAGAAAATGTCTATGTGCTACCTCACAAGAAGGTGCAAGAGGAAGATCCACTCTCTAACGCGAATTTAACGCAACAGTTAATTCAAATGATGAGCAAAATGTCCGCGACATTAGAGAGGATGGATACACGACAAGAGGGTTCGAGTGGCACATTTCCCGCTCAACCACTTCCAAACCCAAAGGGGTACAACAATGGCCCTCCTAATCATGAACAGGCAAAATCCGTGATTGCACTAAGAAGCGGCAAAGTCATAGGGCAAAACATGCCTCATTCTACTTCTGAGGAGTATGAAGAGGAAGAAGTGGTGATTAGGAGCAAACCACTTACTCAAGTAGAAGAGTCGTCCACTAATGAAAAATCATTAGAACTAAACAAGGACGCCCCTAAAGAAGTAGAAGAAGTTGAGAGAAGGCCTAGAAAGGAGCTCGTCATTGACGAATTACCTAAATGCCCTTTCCCTACGCCTTACCCTCAAAGGCTCAAGAAGCCCCAACATGAGGCAAAGAATCAGAGGTTTTTGGAGTTATTCAAACAAGTTAAAATTAATCTCCCACTCCTTGATGCAATCAAACAAGTGCCAGCCTACGCTAAGTATCTGAAGGACTTATGTACGGTCAAAAGGAGGCAAAGTGTAAAGAAACATGCCTATGTCGCTTGCCAAGCAAGTGCGATCATTCAAAATGAATTGCCTCCGAAGCTAAAAGACCCTGGCACCCCAACTGTCTCGTGTCGGATTGGGAATCAAAGGATAGACAATGCACTCCTTGATTTAGGAGCTAGCGTAAACTTGCTGCCATATTCAGTATATAAACAACTAGGGTTGGATGAACTCAAACCTACCCGAGTTGCATTACAATTGGCAGACAGGTCAGTCAAATACCCTAGAGGAATACTGGAGGACGTTCTAGTACAGATAGACACTTTTGTCTTCCCGATCGATTTTGTGATTTTGGACACTGAACCTGTGTCCAACCCATGCTCACAAATCCCGGTGATTTTTGGACGTCCATTCCTCAACACCATTGATGCCACAATCAAAATAAGGAGTGGTATCATGACCATCGTTTTCGGGAGCATGACTTTAAATGTCAAGATTTTCTCCAATCCCCGACCTGAAGAATACGAGGATTAAGAAGAAGTTAATTTCTTCGAAACGATCATCGATGAAGAGACAGATCTTGTAGAATACCTAAATGCCCTTTCCCAAATAAGGACGCTCCTAAAGAAGTAGAAGAAGCTGAGAGAAGGCCTGGAAAGGAACCTGTCATTGACGAATTACCTAAATGCCCTTTCCCTACGCCTTACCCTCAAAGGCTAAAGAAGCCCCAACACGAGGCAAAGAATCAGAAGTTCTTGGAATTGTTCAAACAAGTTAAAATCAATCTCCCACTCCTCGATGCAATCAAACAAGTGCCAGCCTACGCTAAGTATCTGAAGGACTTATGCACGGTCAAAAGGAGGCAAAGTGTAAAGAAACATGCCTATGTCGCTTTCCAAGTAAGTGCAATCATTCAAAATGAATTGCCTCCGAAGTTAAAAGACCCTGGTACCCCAACTGTCTCGTGTAGAATTGGGTATCAAAGGATAGACAACGCACTCCTTGATTTAGGAGCTAGCGTAAACTTGCTACCATATTCAGTATATAAACAACTAGGGTTGGGTGAACTCAAACCTACCCGAGTTGCATTACAATTGGCAGACAGGTCAGTCAAATACCCTAGAGGAATACTGGAGAACGTTCTAGTACAGATAGACACTTTTGTCTTCCTGGTCGATTTTGTGATTCTGGACACTGAACCTGTGTCTAGCCCATGTTCACAAATCCTGGTGATTTTTGGACATCCATTCCTCAACACCATTGATGCCATAATCAAAATAAGGAGTGGTATCATGACCATCGTATTCGGGAACATGACTTTAAATGTCAAGATTTTCTCAAATCCCCGACCTGAAGAATACGAGGATGAAGAAGAGGTTAACTTCATTGAAATGGTCATCAAAGAGGAGGCTGATTTTGTAGAATACAAAGATCCTTTGGAGGTGGTGGTGTCACAATTTGACGCTACTTATCAGCCTAACAATTCTACTCCATTGGATGCTGCCCTAAATCATGACTTCCTTATGATGGAAACTAAAGAGGAAGATAGAGCAGAATGCATGTGGGTCACACCATATGAACCTTTACCTCCAAAAATGAAGTTAACTATGCCTTTGAACTTTCAGTTTCCCGATCTAGAATTAAAGGAGTTCCCAAAAGAGCTCAAATATGCTTTTCTGGGGACTGCCAAGACTTATCCAGTTATAATCTTATCCACGTTAAATTCAGAACAAGAGGATAAGTTGATTCAAATGCTCAAACTACACAAGGGAGCATTAGGATGGACTATTGCCGATTTAAAAGGCATAGGCCCATCTATTTGTACCCATAAGATATATTTGGAGGAAGACGCTAAACCGTCGTACAAATACAGAGGCGTCTGAATCCTAATATGCAAGAAGTAGTGAAAAAAGAAGTCTTAAAGCTTCTAGCTATTGGGATAATATACCCTATCTCAGACAGCTCTTGGGTTAGTCCAACCCAGGTGGTGCCCAAAAAGGCTGGTATAACAGTTATCTCAAACAAACATGGCGAGTTAGTACCAACACGCATCCCTACTGGATGGAGGATGTGTATTGATTATCGAAAGTTAAATACTGTGACCCGGAAAGACCACTTTCCATTGCCATTCATGGATCAAATGTTAGAAAGAGTGGCAGGTCATAAATTTTATTGCTTCTTGGACGGATATAGTGGCTATAACCAAATCGAAATAGCTCCTGAAGATCAGGAGAAGACGACTTTCACTTGTCTGTTTGGTACATTCGCCTACCGCCGTATGCCTTTTGGCTTATGCAATGCACCTGCCACCTTTCAGCGGTGCATGTTAAGTATATTCAGTGATATGGTTGAACAGACACTCGTGGTCTTCATGGACGACTTCTTAGTGTTCGGCCATAGTTTTGATAACTGCCTAGAAAACCTAGAGAATATGTTAGCGAGATGCGAGGACCAACACCTAGTACTAAACTGGGAAAAGTGTCACTTCATGATGACCAAGGAAATTGTCCTCGGCCACATTATCTCTGATAAGGGTATCCAAGTGGATAAAGCAAAAATCGATATAATTGCAAATCTACGTGTCCCTCGTACAGTCCGAGACATTCGATCTTTTCTAGGACATGGTGGATTCTATCGATGCTTTATCCAAAATTTTAGTGCAATCTCCCGACCACTGTGCCAACTCCTAGTCAAAGATGCACCTTTTGAATGGTCGGAAAATGGTCAAATATCTTTTGATGCACTAAAAGATCACCTTACCTCTGCACCGATAATACAGGCACCCGATTGCAGTTTTCCATTTGAGTTAATGTGCGATGCTAGTGACTACGCCATTGGCGCAGTTCTAGGACAGAGGAAGGACAACAAGCCTTATGTAATCTACTATGCCAGCCGAACACTGACCGAAACTCAAATGAACTATACGACTACTGAGAAAGAGTTACTGGCAATAGTATTTGCGCTGGACAAATTCAGGTCTTATCTAATAGGGTCCCCAATAGTCTGTTTTACAGACCACTCGGCCCTCAAGTACCTGCTATCTAAGAAAGACGCGAAACAGAGGCTTATCCGCTGGATACTCCTACTCCAGGAATTCGATATCACTATCAAGGATAAAAAGGGAGTAGAGAATGTGGTCGCCGACCATCTATCTCGGTTGACATTCACTGACAACACTGCGTCTGTACCTATAAAAGATGAATTCCCAGATAAGCAACTGATGGTTGTCTCCAATTTGCCTTGGTACGCAGATGTAATAAATTACCTTGTTACAGGCGAGTCCCCGAGCCATTGGTCAAATCAGGACAAGAAAAGGTTCCTTTCGTTCGCAAGACATTTCTTTTTTGATGACCCTTACTTATTTAAGTACTATGTTGATCAAGTCATCAGGCGCTGCGTTCCGAATGAGGACATAATTGTAATTTTGGCCTCCTGTCATTCCGAAGCCTGCAATGGCCATTTTACTTCCCAAAAGACCGCACACAAAGTATTGCATAGCGGTTTCTATTGGCCCACCGTGTTCAAAGATGCCTATGCTTTTTGTAAATCGTGCCAACGCTGTCAAAAGCTAGGTACTATTTCAAAAAGGAATTCTATGCCCTTAACCCCTATTATCACAATTGAAATATTCGATTGTTGGGGCATAGACTTCATGGGCCCATTTCCTAAATCTAATCATTGTGAATATATACTCCTTGCTGTGGAATATATATCTAAATGGGTAGAAGCGATACCGACGAAACGCAATGACCATAAAACAGTAATGTCCTTTCTTAAGGAAAATATCTTATCACGTTTCGGAACCCCAAAAGCCCTAATAAGTGACCAAGGCAAATATTTTTGCAATAGGCCTTTGGAGTCACTACTCAGGAAATATGGGGTTAATCACAAGATCGCTCTGGCCTACCACCCACAAACGAATAGGCAGGCAGAGTTGGCTAACCGTGAAATCAAGCACATCTTAGAGAAGACGGTTAGTTTCAACAAAAAAGACTGGGCCTATAAACTGACTGATGCTCTTTGGGCGTACCGTACTGCTTACAAGACAAATCTGGGAATGTCTCCATATAGGCTAGTGTATGGTAAGGCATGTCACCTCCCCGTCGAAATTGAACATCAAGCATATTGGGCAACACGCTCATTAAACTTTGACATTAAAGAGGGAGGACATCTCCGGAAACTGCAGTTGGTAGAACTGGAAGAAATTCGACGAGATGTATATGACAATGCCATACTCCACAGGGAATGGTTGAAGGCTCTCCATGACAGAACGATTTTTCAAAAATCTTTCGAGCCTGGGCAGAAAGTTTTACTATATGATTCGCGCCTTTATCTATTCCCAGAAAAACTCCGATCTCGGTGGACAGGACCTTTCACAGTTAAATATGTCTTTCCACACGGGGCCGTGGAGTTATTTAATCCTAAGAGCGATGGAAGTTTCAAGGTCAATGGCCAAAGGATAAAACCTTTCTTAGAAGATTTCCAACCCGAGGTCGAGCACATCCAATTGGATGAGCCCGACTATACCTCCACCTAGAACGCTCAAGTGCGTTTTTAACAATGTTGTTGTACTTTTTCTTTTTCCTATTTCTCATTTTGTTCTGTTCTTTTGTTTATCTATTTCTTTTTGAGTGTGATCTTGATCGTAATCTGCTATTCCATTTCTATCTCGTGCAGGCTATTCAACATGAGAGATGACGATGTTCACTCGATAGGGTCATGGGCTGATTCAGAATATCAGAACCCACCGTGGAATGCTGATGAAATAGCATTCTGCTTATCCCCATACCAAGGGCCAAGAGCTGACGATATCGTTGACTTAACCCACGGATACATCCCATATGATCCTGCTCTCCTCCAGATCAACCCATTTGCGCACATGGAACTCCCTGAAGAGGAGGGAGAACTAGAGGGATATGCTGTGTGGGAGGTTGATGACGCCCTGATGGAACAATGGGAAAATGACTCGAAGTGGGAGCCATGGGAAGAAGAGGACTTATAGGATGTGTTGCCAAAATGCCATAATGTTGTATTCACATATGTTGACGACTTCCTGGTCATCCAAGTGGTTCCCTATATTTATTTCCATTGAGCTATTTGTTGTTCCGACTTCAATGCCCTCTACCTGCTAGTGCACCTGGGGATATCCAGCCAATAGTGAGGTTAATTCTGGGTCACATTCCTTTCGTTTTCTTTTCGGTTTGCTTTATTTAATTCTTCCTGTTTAATTTTTCTTTTGCTCTAGTTAATTTATTTTCTTCGTTTGTTTTTGTTTTCCTTTGTCAGGAATATCACTATGAATCCACTATTTCCACCGTTGTACCTTCCACATCAACTCTTTCATGGAGTTGGACCATACATAAGGTCCCCGGGAACCCCGCCGCAAGTGGAACATCTGATGCAAAATTACACTCCTTTATCCTTGTCTCCATCCGGATCCCCTATTGTTGGTGGAATTAATTCCTTAGAGAGTTCGGACTTGCTTGATGATGTCCTCGCTGCTTTCCGCTTGTTCTGGGAAAGGGAATCATCAAGTTCAGATTCTACATTTGAAGTTTCGGCAGAGAAGGAGGTTGTGGAAGACGGAATCTTTCTGCTTGAAGAATAGTGTTTTACTTCAATTGTTTTATGTCATTTATATTTCTTTCATCAATTGGAGTGTATTCTTAGACAAAGTTTTGTTAATTCCAGCTTTATTCTAGTTTTTCTTTTTCAATAAGGTTTTAGCGATCATGTTGGGGGCAATAATATTGCAAGTGGATGCTATTTTAAGGATTTATTTATATAAATTTGCAATTTTCTACTATGAGGATGATGTTTCTGGCTTACATGTTATGTCAATGCACTTTTTTATCACTATTCTGTATGTCCAGACCAGTGTTGGTTAGTTGGGGGTGTCTAATTTCTCAAATCAGGGATATTGTAGAATTTCTTTGTTCGATCGATCGAATGTATCTCGATCGATCGAGAATATTGGAACCTCAAGCGCTTGAAGAGGGCTCAATCGATCGAATGTTTGATCGATCAAAACAGCTCGAGCGATCAAAACCTGTATTTAAGCGAGGCATCCCCGAGACACTTCATAAGTTTCTCTCTCTCCCTCACTTCCTTTCGATCGATTGAGCACAGAGGGCGACTCACGCGTTTTCTTTTGGACCCCCACTTTCAACCACACCAATTGAGTAGCAACTGGTCTCCCTGATCATCATCCTCATCACTGTCATCCTCTACTTGACGCGTCTCTTGAGGTGAGGCTCCGAGAACCCCCTCGTGTCTTTCCATTTCAAATTTGTATGGGGGTGCTCCCATTGGTTATTTAACTCTTTTTCTTAGTTTTCTTGCTGTATTTGTTGTTTTCGGGCTCTTCCCGTTCTCACTCAACGATACTGCCATTTCGCTATGTTTGATCGATCGAACTTGTTTCAAGCGATCGAACCATGACTCCTTTCGATCGATCGAAACATCTCGAGCGATTGAAATTACATTATTCCCGATCGATCGAACAAGCTTCGATCGATCGAAGTGTGACAGTTTCATATCTTTTTTCTGGTTTCCCTATTTTAATGTTTCTTTGTTTCTCTATTATGTTTCAGGGCTAAACAATGAACCCTATCACTGGGTATCACAAAGCCAAGCCATTTGACCTAACTATACCCGACCCATTACCCGAGCATGGGTTCAAAAACGACGAAGACCGGGTATGGTTCACCAGATATTTCCAGTCGTGCAAGGTCATGCTTGAGCGACCCCTCGAGACAGCTTGGCTGGCTACTCCGTGGTATCTTGCACGGATACGTGCCATACCACAGTGGTACACGCTTTTTTCCCAGCCTAAGCTCGTTAATCTATCCTAGATCTGGGAGGCATGTGCCACGATGATCAGGGATCTAGTTGCTCCGTTCACACTCCGCTCCTTCTTCTGTGGCCGGGAGATCGTTTTTAGTCCGGCCACTATCTCTGCTACTATTGGGGTACCTGAGGTACCTGATTGTGTTTGTCCACATCGCCTCGACACACTGCTGCTCTCCCCGACTATTATTATCAGAGAGATCACTGGGGGTGCTCTTCTGGGCTGGAATGGCGAGGCTCTTATTCCTGATATCTACATCACAGATAATTATCATATGCTGCACCTCTCCCTCAGCAACTGCCTATTAGTGACATCTTATCGGGAGAAGATTGCAACGTGGTATGCCCGGGTATTATATGCGATTGGGACACGACAGCCTGTCTGTTTGCCTCGCCTCTACATTGATTTCATGAGGCACCCTACTCGCTACATTCAGGCCAAGAAGCACCTGAAGGGTGCTTGGGCCATTCACAGGGTTATTGAGCAGGCGGGTCTACTTCCATTGGTGGGTGATATGATTGCTCAGTCTCGCAGCCGTTTTGGCGAGACTGCTTCCCGCCGATCTGAGGCACAAAAGAGAAAGAGGTGGGGCAAAGGCAAGGCAAAAGTTGGAAAGAAGAGGAGGAGAGGAGGAGGCACCGATACTGAGGGTGCTGCTTCTGGGACGCCCACCGAGGCTGAGGAGCATGATTCTGAGGAGGAGATAGATCCTGTTGAGGAGGTGGCGAGATTTGAGTTGAGACAGAGGTCTCAGGCTCGTACCCAGGGAGAGTCTTCTTCTGCGCCTATCCCGACTATTCATGAGTTGTTATTGGAGGAGAGGGAGGCCAGGATTAGACTTGAGGGTAAGGTGGATGTGATGACTACTCTGCTGGAGGCGATCTTGATACAGATCGGAGTTGACCAGGCAACTCATACAGCTGCTCCTGCCATACCTAGCGATCCGCCTGCAGCTGCTCCAGACACTTCCACCGTCCTACCAATTACATCTGCTGTTCCACCATCCACCGGTCCACCTTCTGTACCACCTACTGACCCGTCATCATCATTTTCACCACCGGTTACGGAGGTTCCACTACTACCTCCTCTTGTCATGGCCGACGCACCATTATCCATTCCAGCTGCCACGATTACGAGTGACCCAGCAACACCGACTATTACTGAGGGTGGCGGTGGGGATGCTCCTAATGTTTTCATTGAGATCTTATCAGACGTAGCCGATAATGTCTAGTTTCTGGGGGATCGGTGTTGTTGGTTATTTTTGGTTATTGTGGTTGGGTTTGGTATGTGTTGGTCGGTTGTTGGATAATTTTTTGGACACTATTGGGATAGTTATTTTTGTTTTGTGGTTGGTTTGGATAGTGTGGATTTTTGTTTGTATGGATATTTTATCACTGTTCTGTTCGTTCACTGTATTATATTTCCAGTGAGTGGTTCTATGTTATGTATAGATCTGATGCTCCATATTTTATATCTTGTTGATCTTTGCTGCTTGGAGTTTGTATGTTTTCTGTCCAGGTTATTAGACTTGCGATTCTTATGATACTATCTCAGGTGATATCTCTCTATCTATTTTTGAAAATCACCTGCTGAGGACATTGTAATTTTCAGTTGGGGGTGGGATGTAGATAGATAATCACCTGTGCATATTTTTACTTAGCAATCTGGAATCACTCTATCTATTGCAAATATCATACAATCTCCATTAGAAGTTTATCTTTAAAAAAAATAAATAAATAAATAAATTCCAAACTATTAACCTGGTTTTTGAATTAAATTGGTAGAATAATTTTGAACATTCACTTCTATTTAGCTATTATCAAACAATGACACAATCATTTTATTCTCATTTTTTTTATGAGTTAAGTTCACGCGTTTTTCTAGTTTCTCTAAGATGAATGCATATGTTGATCATTTTTGTATCCAAATCATTTGCACGTGTTAATAGCTATGCATAGAACTTAAAATAAGAATTAATACGACTTTCGTACTTTAAAGAATGAAGTGGTGAAAACTAGTTACCCCTGGTAAGCTTTTGAACCCAATCTTTACTTTTGAGGGAACTATCACATTAAATTCGAATGGTTTTTATTGAATAAGCGTAATAAATTCGTTGAATAGTCTCTAATTCTTTATTTTGGCTGCTTATTAGAGGAGAATGTTCAGGATTTACCAACTAAACTTGATGAACATGTAAGTGTTAAAAAAAAAATTAAGAAGTTGAGAAAATGATTTAAGCCATCGTATTTGCTCTTTACCTTCTCCATTTACCTATATAGACATCTCTGAATATGCGTTGTTCTTAACCTCACGCCTAATAAATAATGCCGAATCCATTATGAAATTCTAAATCCCTATTTTTCATACCTTGACCTCCATATACCCCATTGCACACCCAATGTGATTAGATTGTTGAAGTATGAGGAGGGAATAGTGGTGAGAAGGGCTGCATATATATATTCAAAAAAAAAAGAGAAAAAAAAGGGGGGAAAGGAGAAGGTTAAAAAAAATAATAATAAAATAAAATAAAATAAAATAAAATAAAAAGAAAAAAAAATTATATATATATATATACAAAAGAATGGTTGGAATGAAGTGAAGGAGAAATTATTAAACTAAATCACATGAGGATGTGCAACTTCTACCCTTTCATTTCTGCCCTACTAAATACAAATCATTAAGTCAAAATCTTAATGATTTTTAACAACTTAGTTTAAACATGAACGTGTAATTTGAGTTATCCAGGGTATTTCGCTCCCCTAGTAAGTAGTATTCTCTTCATGAGACTATACACTCTAAATGTTCGTCTTTTATAGAGTCGAGTATGGAAGCATTAGTATCCAAAAAATCACTCCTATCAAAGCTTCCATATCCTGAGCGATCATTATTAACCAAGTTTCTGTGAGATATTCATTTTTGAGTGTGACAACCATGTGAGACTTGAGTTGAAACTACAAGTTCTGAGAGTATGATAGTTTAAACAACTCTAAATAAAGTTGATGTATAGCTGTTAATTTCACACACGCACGGATACATGAATGTGACGTTTATGTTATTTTCATCTTGGTGACATGAGGAGCATGTGCATTTCTTTCATGATTTGAATGAGGATGATATGTTTTGTAGAGCTAAATCAATAGTTGAATGAAAAGGGAATGTTTAAAAGTTATTCTATATCTTTTTGAGCTTAATCAGAGAATTTTGTGGGTACATTCACTGCAAACCTCACGAGACAACACTCGTCCACTAGGAGAAACCTAGGGGTTTAACGGCTTGTTGCATTCGCTAAATGTAACTGCGATTCCTGCGAAAGTGAGTTAGGTAGTTTTCTTTCTTGTTATTTTAATTTAGTTAATCTGGATCTAGTTATTTTAGTTTTTCTTTAATAGTGTAGTTTAGCTTGTTTTTATTTTCGCTCTATTGCTAGGGACTAGCAAATCGCTAGTTGGGGGTTGTGATAAGCGGGGGTATTCGTAAAATACAACCGCACTAAAAGAAGAAAATGTATTGATTTAGTTTACAATTCCTTCATTTATCTGCAATTTGAATTATAATGCCAGCTTGTACACAATTTGATTAAACTATGATAAGTTGTGTGTTTTAGCTATAATTTGTGCAGACTACAGTTGCTGTGTGAAGAATTGAAAGATAACGATAAAAGGAAGTGCTGGATTCTAATGAAGACAATTAAAAGCTGAAATACAGAGTTCGATCGATTGAAGACCATTCGATTGATCGAAGGTTCTGTCGATCGACAGAAGCTCAAGCGATCGAATACCCAGAAGTTCAATCGATCGAAGGACGTTCGATCGATCGAACATGGCTTTTATCAGAATATACGCGCACGTAGCAGTTAACGGGATTTCAACCCTAGCATTAGGTCTTTGCTATATATATTCGTATTGTAAACGTCCAGAGGAATGCGCACTTTACTTTTATACGTTTTTAGAGAGAGAGATAGAGGTTTTATATGTTTTGTAGGTTCACAAGCTTGGATATTGCTTTTGGATTGGTTTCTCTTTAGTTTAATCAAAGTTTATCTTTCCAGGTTACATCTTTATTGTTTATTTATATTCTGCACTTAGTTTAGAATAGTATAATCTGTTGAATAAATAGTTTGGCATGGTAGATACGTTTTTACAAATAGTTTTCATAGTTTGCATGATTAAAACACAAACAAACAAAACTTTAATGGACTTTCACATTAGAAACACATCTGTGACATTCCAGACCTTGTCTGAGTAGTCCCCAGGTTGGGAGATCACGATGAAATCGTGATCTCAGGCCTCTGCCATGCAGCAGATTAATTCCTATGTTCGATCGATCGAAGTAGTTCGACCGATTGGACCAGAGACATTGTCGAGCGATCGAAGACAGTTCGATCGATCGAGAGAAGAAGATGTTCGATCGATCGAAAGCGCGTCGATCGATCGAACACCCTTTTTCTTGAGGACATTCTATGCAGTATTCCTAGACTTTCTATTTTACTGGATTGTTATCAAACTGTCCCAAAACGCTCAGTTTGTCAAAACAGTCTGTAAACGTTAAGCCTTGAGGCATTTTTCTTCAATATATTTTGCAAACCACCCTCATTGCTAATACCATTGTAGGTGAGAGTCTTAACTATTGTTTTAAACTGCTTTTGTGTATTTCAAACTCCATTGTAGTGATATAGTCCTGGTCATGAAAAGACTATAGATTCTTTATCCTAAGAGAAATACGAAATACTGTAGAAAATATACTCCATTGAGTTTCAACGTAATTGCATGGTGGATGGCTAGGTCGCGGTGGATTTGTGTAATCCCAACATTCCTTTTTAATTAAGAAAAACACGTTTTAAATCATCGCTTTAATTAGTTAAGTTAGTAATTAGTTACTCTAGTTTAATTGCTTTACTTTTAGTAATTGTTAAATCGTGGGACTTTGTGCTTTACGCGCCTTTAAAATATTGAATTTTATTTTCTTTTTTTTTAGATTAATCTAAGTAATTAGTTTAACACCTTGTAGACACCCCAATTTTGACCGAACTATTAAACTTAGGGGGATTTATCTCTAGAAATCAATGATGAATAATGTCCCGACGATTTTCTTCAAGTTCATCGTTTCGACTTCTGAAAAGCTTCAAGTTCCCAAACCTTGCTCCTAATATCCCTAGATTTGGCCAATCACTGACCATCTGTCTTGAGCTCACTGGATCATGGGTTACTTTCTTAAAAAAAAATAGAATAGATTGAATAATAATAATTATTATTATATTTTCTAAAAATAACATTGTTTCCTGTATTTTATTTAGATTTAAAAAGAAAAAATATACTATTTGGTAACTCATATGATTAATTTAGATTTAAAATGAAAAATGTGTCTATACATATATATATATGTATATATAGGAAAAGGAAAATAATAAAAGAAAGTAGCTCATGTGATTTGGAGAGTTAGAGATCCCTTGGCATATTCCTTATCTAGGAAATACCCAAAAAGCCCTTTGTTGGGGACTAATCTCCCATGTGCTTTGAAGATATGCTCTAGAATGTTCCTTTATTCTAGCCAACTTAAATGCCCTTCAAGTTTCTTGGAATTACATAGAAGTGCCATGGAGAATTAGAGATGCCATAGAATATTCCTAACCCACCACAAATTGACCTATCTACCCTTATCTTAGCCCCTAAGATAATGAAAGTCTATAAAAAAAACCCATTTCTCTCATTTTTGGGGAGACACTTGAATGGTATAGAAAAAATATTGGGAGAGCTTTAGAGGAAAGAAATATAGAGAGAGAAACTCTACCAATTATTTTACCCAAATCCCAACCATTAAATCACCATTGAAGGAGCTTGAAGCTTGAGGAAGGAGAAGAGGAAAAGCTTGAGAAATTCAACATCTCTACAAGTTTTGAGAAGATCTAGAGGTAAAGCCTTCAAATCTATATATATATATAATAATAATAATAATAATTCAATCACAAGTTCATAGCTCTAGGAAATTTTACACATTTTCAATACCTCTCTTCCTACCTCATTTCATCACACACCACATAGAATTTGTGATTGAATCTCATGGTAGTTCATTAGTTTGGATCTAAATAAGCCTTGGGTTTGAGATAAATTAGTTTTGAAGAAATTAGTGTTCCTAAATAAAACTTTGATTTCCTTTATTTCTATTTCATTCATGAGGTTCATGAGATCTTCCATATCTCATTGAAACTCTTTGAGTTTTGATTCCTTAGTTTCCTATGATCTTATGATCCATATGGAGACTAAAATGAATCATGATCATAATCTACACATAGTTGGTGAGATACTAGTATCAACTCATGACTAGGATCTCTTTACTATGGATCTTATGGAATTCATACTATATTCCATGGAGATTAAAGCAGATTTGTTTTTTTTTAATTTAGTCTCCAATGACCATCAAATGGTAGGAGAAGTAGTTTAGTTTAAGTTCATCTCTATGGCTTAGACTAATCTCTTCCTTGGGTTTTGAGAAGTTCTTCATACTTCATCCAAAACTTACATATACGTGTGTCTTTAGCCTCCAATGACCACGAAGTGGTAGGAGTAATGATTTGAACTCAAAGTTTTGGTCCATAAGTTTGAGTTCATTGTTCTTTAGATCTTGTGAAGTCCATGCCATACTTCATTAAAATCTATGAGTATATATGTCTCTTAGTCTTCAATGACCATCAAATGGTAGAAGAAGTAGTTTGGTTTGAGCCCAACTTCAAGTTTTTAATAGTTAAGGCCAACCAACAAAGTTGAACTAGCAAAAGGAAAACAGTGGGTTCACAAACTGTTTTTGATCAAAGATTTTTAGTTCAAAATCTAACCGTTGGAATCAAGTGAAACCAACGGGAAAGTGTCAATAATACATTGTTTTACCACTGTAATTTTTGTTTTGGTAAGATTTTATGCTTAGAATGGTTTGATCATGAGTTTTGTGAGACAACCACAATCTGACCAAAATTTCTGAACAGTTTCAGAACAGCAAATCGATTTTAAAATTGATAGATCAGAGATCTAACCAAGTTTTCATGACCTCTAATAATTTTTTATAAGAACTTTAATGTGTTAGGAAGGTTCCCTAAAAAGAATGAAGCAATTCAGATTTGTTTGCTATTTATAAAAAATCATATAAGGTCTCTGGACAAAGAGTTGTAAAATCCTGAGTGAGGTCTAGTATTTTCTGTATTCCCGGAGATCTAACCGTTGAAACCGTGATTTTCTTTTTGGGTTCAAAACTAGACTCACAGAGGTATAACATATCCAAAACTAATTCAGATCCAACCATTGGAAGTATTTTATTCCTATTTTTGAACATCTGGTCTGCTCTCTGTAATTCATAAAAAACTGCTACTATTTTTGTCGAATCTTATTTATTTCAACTCAAATGGTCTCTTAATGTCTCAGGACTCAAACCATGTTTTGAATAATGATAATTTAGATTAAACCCAGAGGCTTAGGGATCCAAATTAGTGAATAAATTCATATCTCATTCTTGTTCATATTCATGCATACATGGTAATATTCATAAGTAGGACTTATCTCTTGTCTTAGTTGAATCTAGTTGAGCATGACTTAGGATTAATTACTCTTTGATATTATATCTTGTCTAAGGCATGTGTACTAACCTTTGTTTTGTAGCGCATTTGAGGTACAATTTCTCATCCCTTCTCTAGTTTAATTCATTTCGTTGATTTTTGAATTGATTTTCGACTCCATGTGCGACACCTTAGCCTAGGATTTGCCTTATGTGTATATATGTGATAGAGACCTTTTCTTAGGATTTTTGTTCTCGCATGCGTTGCACGTTTAATATTCGCGGCCGGATCCCGGGTATGTTTTCTAGTTCTCTATTGCATATCATGTTGCTTGCTACTTGAATTACGTGGCTTATGAATGATATTTTGCCGTTAGCAATTTTACACCATTTCCAACATGCTTGTGTTATGTATACCTATATATGTATTAATTGAGGGCATGCTTAGATAATTAATTTGATTAAAAAGGATGTTGAGTAAAGGCCTATCGCGAGATAGGATGAAAGGGGGTGTTTTAGTCCGTCGGGCTCCTTCCCCTTTCATTCCATAATCCCCGGACCCGGTTTATCTTTGGTTTCGCAAAAGATCAGTTTGCTTTTAAAATGGTTTCTTAATTTTTCCTTTTAAAAATTAAGTGGCGACTCATTTGTTTTAAAAAAATTGATTTTGAAAAAGTTGTGGGTAAAAGAAAGAATAACCTGCGATATCCACAATCTGGCGACTCTGCTGGGGATCGAACCCAGAATCTCTGGTTTCGCAGACCAGAATTTTGATTTTGGGTTCACTCGAGGATTAGACTTAAAAGCATTCTTTTAATCAAATTAATTAATTTTTGTGTGCCCGTTGCATTGCACTTGCATGTCTCACCAGTCAATTGCACGGAACTATGACCTTGGAGGCTCGGGGCAACCCGGTCGGTCAAGTCATCATGGGACCGTGTGATCACCCTTGATCTTGTACCATGTTTTGGTATATGAAGCATCCTATCGGGTGTGTGTCAAGGGTCCCTTATTTGTCCAAAACCCGGCCTTTGCATAGTAATTTCCATAGAACCTTTCAAAATTAGGGAATCAATTCTTGATTAGGATTTATGTTCTAGGGAGTTTTGTATGCCCGAAAGGGATTACTTGAGATGATGACGATGCTTACTTGATAAAAGATATGTAACCTCTTAATCACTTTTGGGCAATTCCTTTTCATGCCCTATGACATTTAAGAATAAGCCGAATCTTGATTATAAGGTTACACCCCTTGTATCATGTTTAGCTAAGCATCATTGACATTGTATGCATCCGAATTCATGAAAAGTGCGATGATTATCTAATCGTGTGATACTCCTACCCAAAAATCCAAAGTTCATTGTTTATGAAAATTTTTGATTAATCATTATCTTTAAATCTAAAAAAATATGTTTTGAAAAATCACCCTCTCAAAGAAAAAGATCCAAGGTTCATTTTCTTTAAATCAAGTAAAACCCAATCATCTTTTATTGAGAAATATTTTCACATCCCCACTTTCAAAGGAAAAACCCAAAAATCTTGGGAATCGTTTTGATAAATGCTTTTCAAATGAATTTCAAAGCAAAGTTTCAAACCAACAAATTCGTTAAAGAATGTTTTTCATCCCCATTTTCAAGGAACTCTCAAGAAAGCTTTCACATAAGAAATACTTTCCAAATAAATTTCAAAATTTTAATACTTATAAAGGGGTAATGAGGATCACAATGAAAGGAGAAATCAGCGCACTTGACATGGAGGAGGATTTTATGTGCTTATATGCTTATATGTTAGAATTAGAATTTTCTTTTCTATTAGCATATAGAATAGGCACACACACACACATGCATCACATCCGCATGACATATGAGCCATTCATAAGAATTCTACCAAGCATTTTCAAAATAAATAAAGTTGTTTGAAAATTGATTAAAAAATAAAAATGGTTGTAGGCAAGATAGCTTTGGACACCAGGGCAGTTTGGGTTAGGGATTCGAGTGCAAGGTTAGTACGAAGAGAGCCAGAGACAGAAATAGAAATGGATCACGAACAACATACTGCAGAGATAGCACAGTTGAAAGAAAGAATGGACCAGATGATGGCCATGATGGAAGCACTGATTCGCCAAAGGCCAGTAAATGATCCACCAATGGCCGACCCGCCTCCGCTTCGGGAAGATGAATGGTTTGAAGATCCAGAACCACCGAGAGCTGATGTACCGAGGGCAGAAAGAGAGAAAATTGTGAAAGCTGAGAAAGAGCGTATCGAGATGAAGGAGAAGGTGGAAAAGCTAGAGAAAGTTGTCCGCAAGTCCAATGGAGTTGATAGTTATCTGCTAGAGCTAAAGGGTTTGTTTGAGGGAACTCAAGAAAAATTGCCAGCCGGTTTCAAGATGCTCGAGATCGATAAGTTTGACGGTTCTGGCAACCCCAAAAACCACGTTAGGATGTGCATTGGGGCCTTTCAGCCAAGTGGTCTGAGTCCTGCCATGATGGCCATGCTGTTTCAACAAACTTTGACTGGGGCAGCTTTATCCTGGTATTTCACATTAGAGCCAAGCAAGAGTCGCATATGGGAGGAAGTGGTGAAAGCCTTTGTCACCCAATATGAATACAACCAAGAGCTCGGTGTAACTGTGAGGGATCTAGAAACAACCATACAAGAGAATAGAGAGTCATTTGCTGAATTCCTGGCACGATGGAGGGGAAAAGCTGCAAAAATGACCCAACGGCCATCAGAGAAGGAACAAATAAGGATCGCAATCAAGAACCTGCAGAGCATCTATCAGGAGAAACTTATGTACCAGTGCATTCATACCTTCGCAGAATTATTTGAAATTGGAACTAGGATCGAGGACGCAATCAAGGATGGAAGGATTAAGAAGGAGGAATCTCAGGGGAACCGTTCTAGAAAACCATTTTATGGGGGGAACACGGGAATCCAGGTAGCGACTGATGTCAATGTTTTGAGCAAAGAAGGTGCACCAAGACAAGGATTGGGGGGACAACCTCGTCAGTTCACTGATTTAGGGATATCATTGTCTACCATTCTCAAGCGATTAAAGGAAAAAGGATATCTCAAGCCTCTAGATCCAAAACCAATGCCTGCTCCACTTCCACCGAGCTTCAATACAAGCCTCTATTGTGAATTCCACCAAGCACATGGCCATACAACTGACCGATGCATGAGGCGGAGACATGAAGTACAGAATCTGATTGATAACAAGACCATTTCTCCTCCACCTGCAGCTCGACCGCATGTGACTCGGAACCCGCTCCCCAATCATCATGATGTACCACCACCACGGAATATCAATCTCTTAGATATTGGGAAGGAAATCTTCGACCCATCTGTGTTGATCATACCAGTAGGACAAGCTGCCAAAGCTTATGAATTCCCAGAAGATCAAAGGATATTCCTTATAGTAGTCGAGGAAGAGGATTGGCTGATAGGAGGAGAAGAAGAACAAGCATTTGAGGAAGATATGGACAATGAAATCATCCAAATCAATTGGTGGGATCCGAACAATCCTACTGATAACTCCGTCTGGGAAGAAGAGGTTTACAGTGACACGGATGGTCTGTGGTCCGAAGGGGAAGAAGAGAGAAATGCTGAGGAAGTGGTCAACCATGCCAAGCTGTTAGATGGGAATGACTTGAAGAAAGGGAAAGGGAAGGATCTTGAAGAAGGAAGTCAGGCATTGCATACACACTTCATCAAGAAAGGAGAAGATTTCCCCTGCTACGGCTCTCCAAAGCCATGGGTAGACTGCAAGGATAAATACTCTTTCTCACATGAATACACTGGCTATAAAGATCCATACATGCAAGCGCTCACAGAACCTATGTCTGTCCAAGATTGGATTTATGCACTGGATGGCCTGGCCATGAGGAATCTCTTTAATGAAGAATGCAGTAAGACCGAGGAGAGTGGTCCAAAGAAGATCATGGAGGTGAAGATTGGGAAAGAACAGATGGAAGAAATACTGAAACAAGAGGTCAAGGGAAATAAAGCAAGGAGGGAGAAGTCGGAAAATGGAGGAGAGATAGAATCAGGGAATTTGCCAAAAGGTCCTTGAGTCTAGTGATAGGATTTTCCCCTACCCCGAAAGTCTGTAATGGCCAGTATGAGCCAAACCTTTTCTGTTATCAATGAAATTGACTGATTCTGCTTACTTGATTGCACTTAATGATTTTGATAACTGTGAAAAAAAAAAAAAAAGAGAGCAAATGAACCTGCATGCAAAATCATTGAGGAAACCTTGGCATTTGACTCAGAAAATGAAGAAGATTCTCAAAGTGATTCTTTCCATATTTCACCCAATAAAGATAAAAACATAAAATTGATCTAATTGCTAAAAGAATACAAGGATGCCTTGCATGGTCCTATGATGATATACCGGAATGAATTCAGAAATTATCCCACATCACCCCGTTATACCAAAAGGTGAGCTCACAATCCAAAGCCATGAACTTGTTCCTTGATGGTAGCTAGATATCTTAAATGAACTTCTTCCTCTTAAAAAAAAAAAGAAGAAGAAAGAAAAAAAAAAGAGCTCGCTAGGATGAAAACCCGAAAGGGCGCCTAGGCAAAAGTTAGAGCAAAATAAGATGCGTGTTGATTTCAAAATCCGAATCCTAACCAGTCAAAATCATAAAGAGAATAAGAGATAGTGAGAAAGGAAAGAAAAGAAAAGAAAAGAAAAGAAAATAGTAGAGAATAAATAAGATTGAGAATTCTTGAGTACTTCAAAGTACATGAATTATCCTAAGAAAAGAAATTGGAAATGAAAAGAAAGATTTGAAAGTATCAATTAAATTTTTGTGAGAGACTCAATGGATAAGTGATAAGTGGACCTAAAACAATGCAGAAATATCTTTGAGAAAGATAAAGAGTAATTTGGAGGGCTGACATTACTATGTGAGTATGACAGAGTATGAGTAAAACATGAGAGTTGTAAAGATTGACTGGCTAGTGATAAGGTGAAAAGAATCAACTGCCACCAAAACAAAAAGAGGAAAGAAGAAAAGAAAAGAAAAAAAAAAGAGAAAAAAAGAGGAAAAGAATAAAAAAAAATGCATAATGAGAAGTAGTTCATCATCTTGTTCAAAAGCTGCCACAAGGAATATGTTTCAGAAAATCTGCCCAAAAAGGGCACCCATTGAACCTAAATGAAAACATGGCTCAAAAAGCCCACCAACTCTTGAAGCCTTATTCTGTCAAGACCTCCAGAGTCGATGAACTACGTTTTGACCTGATTCCCATTCGGGGATACGTAGGCAGCCTGCAAGGTTCGGTCACAACTACACACACAGTCAATCATTGCACTTCTTTCAGGCCTCGATTGAACTACTATAGGACCTGATGTCCATTCGGGGATAAGTAGGCGGGTCTCCCAAGGGCCTCGGTCCAAAGAAGAAACCCAACCAATTCATGAAATTACCTTGAAGACTAGGGGCAAACTATCGTTTGCCCAGAGGCCGCGTCTACTCCCTCAAACCAGGGGCAAACTTCGTTTACCTAGCATTCCCAAGCCCCCTACCAAACTAGGGGTAAACTGTCGTTTGCCAAATAAAATATGTCTGTGTTTACTGGCTTTCAAGGACCAAGTTTAGGCATCCTAAGAATTCTTGAAGTAAAAAGTTGAACTTTTCATGCATAAATCTAAAATTGATTTAAGATGGAAAGAAACATGAAAAGAAGAATTCTTCATTATCAAAAAGTCAATCGTAAAGGAAGATACAATGAAAGAATATTATGGGATAACAATTTTTTTTCTAAAGTAGATCAAAGAAGCACAAAGAAAAGAAAGCAGAATTGGTCACAAATTTGAAAATGTGTGTATCTCAACTCAGTTTGAGTCTACCTTCTTGAAATCCAAAAGATATATTCCGCAGAGGGATCAACAAGAATTGAAGATCCCAAAAGAAGGATAATAGCAGGGAGGTCTGGGAGTCAGATTCTGCTCCGCTAAGGAAATCAAATAGAGGTCGAGTAATATCTTCAGAGAGAGCAAAATCAAATGAATACCCTCAGCAGATCAGGCTCCAAGCCGTACAAGCTAATCATCGAATGAACCAGAAAGCCTTTTGATTTGTCTATAATCAAAAAGGAAATGAGTGAATAGAAAAGTGGGGGTTGTTGTGGAGAACTGGCTCATACTTCTTCCTTTTCTTGCCCGAATCGCCCAAACTGCTGTCCATAGCAAGCAATCCATCAAAAAGAATATTTTGAAAAAAAAGAAGAAAAAAAATGAAATGATAAAAAAAAAATCCGAAATAAAAAGCATATAAACATCTCTTCTGCTAGAATAACCCCAAAGCAAATCTTTTGAGGCTGTACCGTCATCGATCAAATCTTCGGTTTTGGTATAAGTCGTCTATCGCATCCTATAAGTCACCGATTAAATCTTCGGTCTTGGTATAAGTCGTCTATCGCATCCTATAAGTCACCGATCAAATCCTCGGTCTTGGTATAAGTCGTCTATCGCATCCTATAAGTCACCGATCAAATCCTCGGTCTTGGTATAAGTCGTCTATCGCATCCTATAAGTCACCGATCAAATCTTCGGTCTTAGTATAAGTCGTCTATCGCATCCTATAAGTCACCGATCAAATCTTCGATCTTGGTATAAGTCGTCTATCGCATCCTATAAGTCACCGATCAAATCTTCGGTCTTGGTATAAGTCGTCTATCGCATCCTATAAGTCACCGATCAAATCTTCGGTCCTGGTATAAGTCGTCTATCGCATCCTATAAGTCACCGATCAAATCCTCGGTCCTGGTATAAGTCGTCTATCGCATCCTATAAGTCACCGATCAAATCCTCGGTCTTGGTATAAGTCGTCTATCGCATCCTATAAGTCACCGATCAAATCCTCGATCTTGGTATAAGTCGTCTATCGCATCCTATAAGTCACCGATCAAATCCTCGATCTTGGTATAAGTCGTCTATCGCATCCTATGAGTCACCGATCAAATCCTCAGTCTTGGTATAAGTCTTCTATCGCATCTTATGAGTCACCGATCAAATCCTCAGTCTTGGTATAAGTCGTCTATCGCAGCCTTTGAAGTCACCGATCAAGTCTTCGATCTTGGCATAAGTCATCTACTGCAGCCTGGAGTTACCAATCAAAAAAAAGAAAAAAAAAGAAAGGGGATTTACCCTGGAAATATCAAGTTTCATTTTCTACTGTTTGGGGTCATTGAATCGGGAGCGATTCTGACTTTTCTGCATAACATCTCATTTCTTGTAAGACACCAGAGTATAAGACGCAAAGCGCATCTCAGTCTTTCAGCACATTTCCTGATTCGGCACCGGAGTCTAAGACGCAAAGCGCATCTCAGCCAATCAGATGATCCTCAAGACACCGGAGTATAAGACGCAAAGCGCATCTCAGTCTTTCAACACGCTTCATGATTCGGCACCGGAGTATAAGACGCAAAGCGCATCTCAGCCGATTGTTATCTTCATAAAAATGGCAATCGCGACTTTCCTAGGATAGGACGTCATCAGCATAGAAGGATTTCAAGACAAAGGTACGTTTTGCTAACTCTAGGGAGTAGCATTGTCCTAAGTCATTTGAACCTGAAAACATAGAGCATAAATTTGCTTGAGCACGTGCATCACGATAGGATAGGTGCATTCATCTGTGTGACTACCTGCGTTTGTGTATTGTTATCCCTTGCCCGAACTACGTCCTGGTCTGATTCCCATTGGGATACGTAGGCAGCTCGCCATCGAGCGCGACCAGCACCGACCGTCTTTGCGAATGTTTTGCAACGCATTTTATTTTTTTACCTAAGTTCAATAGCCCGGTCAAAGGCTTGTCTTCACACAGGCTTCGACATTCACTTGTGATACGCGTTGCTTCACAAGCTTTGCCGAAGAGGGGCAAACTGTAGACACCCCAATTTTGACCGAACTATTAAACTTAGGGGGATTTATCTCTAGAAATCAATGATGAATAATGTCCCGACGATTTTCTTCAAGTTCATCGCTTCGACTTCTGAAAAGCTTCAAGTTCCCAAACCTTGCTCCTAATATCCCTAGATTTGGCCAATCACTGACCATCTGTCTTGAGCTCACTGGATCATGGGTTACTTTCTTAAAAAAAAAATAGAATAGATTGAATAATAATAATTATTATTATATTTTCTAAAAATAACATTGTTTCCTGTATTTTATTTAGATTTAAAAAGAAAAAATATACTATTTGGTAACTCATATGATTAATTTAGATTTAAAATGAAAAATGTGTCTATACATATATATACATATATGTATATATAGGAAAAGGAAAATAATAAAAGAAAGTAGCCCATGTGATTTGGAGAGTTAGAGATCCCTTGGCATATTCCTTATCTAGGAAATACCCAAAAAGCCCTTTGTTGGGGACTAATCTCCCATGTGCTTTGAAGATGCTCTAGAATGTTCCTTTATTCTAGCCAACTTAAATGCCCTTCAAGTTTCTTGGAATTACATAGAAGTGCCATGGAGAATTAGAGATGCCATAGAATATTCCTAACCCACCACAAATTGACCTATCTACCCTTATCTTAGCCCCTAAGATAATGAAAGTCTATAAAAAAAAACCCATTTCTCTCATTTTTGGAGAGACACTTGAATGGTATAGAAAAAATATTGGGAGAGCTTTAGAGGAAAGAAATATAGAGAGAGAAACTCTACCAATTATTTTACCCAAATCCCAACCATCAAATCACCATTGAAGGAGCTTGAAGCTTGAGGAAGGAGAAGAGGAAAAGCTTGAGGAATTCAACATCTCTACAAGTTTTGAGAAGATCTAGAGGTAAAGCCTTCAAATCTATATATATATATATATAATAATAATAATAATAATTCAATCACAAGTTCATAGCTCTAGGAAATTTTACACATTTTCAATACCTCTCTTCCTACCTCATTTCATCACACACCACATAGAATTTGTGATTGAATCTCATGGTAGTTCATTAGTTTGGATCTAAATAAGCCTTGGGTTTGAGATAAATTAGTTTTGAAGAAATTAGTGTTCCTAAATAAAACTTTGATTTCCTTTATTTCTATTTCATTCATGAGGTTCATGAGATCTTCCATATCTCATTGAAACTCTTTGAGTTTTGATTCCTTAGTTTCCTATGATCTTATGATCCATATGGAGACTAAAATGAATCATGATCATAATCTACACATAGTTGGTGAGATACTAGTATCAACTCATGACTAGGATCTCTTTACTATGGATCTTATGGAATTCATACTATATTCCATGGAGATTAAAGCAGATTTGTTTTTTTTTAATTTAGTCTCCAATGACCATCAAATGGTAGGAGAAGTAGTTTAGTTTAAGTTCATCTCTATGGCTTAGACTAATCTCTTCCTTGGGTTTTGAGAAGTTCTTCATACTTCATCCAAAACTTACATATACGTGTGTCTTTAGCCTCCAATGACCACGAAGTGGTAGGAGTAATGATTTGAACTCAAAGTTTTGGTCCATAAGTTTGAGTTCATTGTTCTTTAGATCTTGTGAAGTCCATGCCATACTTCATTAAAATCTATGAGTATATATGTCTCTTAGTCTTCAATGACCATCAAATGGTAGAAGAAGTAGTTTGGTTTGAGCCCAACTTCATGTTTTTAATAGTTAAGGCCAACCAACAAAGTTGAACTAGCAAAAGGAAAACAGTGGGTTCACAAACTGTTTTTGATCAAAGATTTTTAGTTCAAAATCTAACCGTTGGAATCGAGTGAAACCAGCGGGAAAGTGTCAATAATACATTGTTTTACCACTGTAATATTTGTTTTGGTAAGATTTTATGCTTAGAATGGTTTGATCATGAGTTTTGTGAGACAACCACAATCTGTCCAGAATTTCAGAACAGTTTCAGAACAGCAAATCGATTTTAAAATTGATAGATCAGAGATCTAACCAAGTTTTCATGACCTCTAATAATTGTTTATAAGAACTGTAATGTGTTAGGAAGGTTCGCTAAAAAGAATGAAACAATTCAGATTTGTTTGCTATTTTTAAAAAATCATACAAGATCTCTGGACAGAGAGTTGTAAAATCCTGAGTGAGGTCTAGTATTTTCTGTATTCCCGGAGATCTAACCGTTCAAACCGTGATTTTCTTTTTGGGTTCGAAACTAGACTCACAGAGGCATTACATATCCAAAAATAATTCAGATCCAACCATTGGAAGTATTTTATTCCTATTTTTGAACATCTGGTCTGCTCTCTGTAATTCATAAAAAACTGCTACTATTTTTGTCTAATCTTATTTATTTCAACTCAAATGGTCTTTTAATGTCTCAGGACTCAAACCATGTTTTGAATAATGATAATTTAGATTAAACCCAGAGGCTTAGGGATCCAAATTAGTGAAAAAATTCATATCTCATTCTTGTTCATATTCATGCATACATGGTAATATTCATAAGTAGGACTTATCTCTTGTCTTAGTTGAATCTAGCTGAACATGACTTAGGATTAATTACTCTTTGGTATTATATCTTGTCTAAGGCATGTGTACTAACCTTTGTTTTGTAGTGCATTTGAGGTACAATTTCTCATCCCTTCTCTAGTTTAATTCATTTCGTTGATTTTTGAATTGATTTTCGACTCCATGTGCGACACCTTAGCCTAGGATTTGCCTTATGTGTATATATGTGATAGAGACCTTTTCTTAGGATTTTTGTTCTCACATGCATTGCACGTTTAATATTCGCGGCCGGATCCCGGGTATGCTTTCTAGTTCTCTATTGCATATCATGTTGCTTGCTACTTGAATTACGTGGCTTATGAATGATATTTTGCCGTTAGCAATTTTACACCATTTCCAACATGCTTGTGTTATGTATACCTATATATGTATTAATTGAGGGCATGCTTAGATAATTAATTTGATTAAAAAGGATGTTGAGTAAAGGCCTATCGCGAGATAGGATGAAAGGGGGTGTTTTAGTCCGTCGGGCTCCTTCCCCTTTCATTCCATAATCCCCGGACCCGGTTTATCTTTGGTTTCGCAAAAGATCAGTTTGCTTTTAAAATGGTTTCTTAATTTTTCCTTTTAAAAATTAAGTGGCAACTCATTTGTTTTAAAAAAATTGATTTTGAAAAAGCTGTGGGTAAAAGAAAGAATAACCTGCGATATCCACACACCTTCCCTGTGGGATCGAACTGGACTTAACCAGACTACTACTTGCACGATTACCTACACTTGGGTATAGCACACAAGCGCACACAGAAGAATTCTCATGTCACCTAGTTTGTGGGAGGTCCTGGGTTCGACTCTCCATCCCCGCTGTGTTGTGCATATTTGCACTTTGTTATTTATCTCCACTCTCTAATAGCTTAAGCTTTTGGAGTAGTTGGTAACTTAACAATTTTGTATGTTCCAACTTTGACTCAGAACCTCTTAAGTGTTGGACAGCTCATTCAAAAAGGTTATTCGATAATTTTTGAAGATGGAAAATGCAGAATTTTTAATAAGAAAAATAACTTCATAGTGGCTATAGTTGAGATGAGCCAAAATAAAGTATTTCCTCTTTTTATGCCACTTGATGAGAATGTTGTATTGAAAAGTGAAAGTCTTAATAAAAGGAAAAGAGCATGGTGGTCACTTAAACAATAAAGGGCTGCAATTGCTCAAGCAAAAGAGCATGGTGGTCGGACTCCCTGCAATTGAAAGGAAAAATCAAGTTTGTGAAGATTGCATTTACTGGAAGATTCATAGACTTCCATTCCCTAAAATCTCTTGGAGAGCTACTGCTCCATTAGAGCTGTGCATTCTGATATATGTGGTCCTATGAGGACTCCGTCTCTTAACAATAAGAGATACTTCATTCTATTTGTTGATGATTATACAAGGATGATGTGGGTTTTCTTTCTTAATCAAAAGTCCGAATCATTTTCAGCTTTTCTCCAGCTCAAAGCCTATGCAGAAAAACATAGTGGCCACCAAATAAAGACTCTACGGACGGATCGAGGAGGAGAGTACATCTATACTCCATTCATGGAGTATTGTAAAGAAAATGGAATTCGCAGGCAGCTCGCTATCAAAAGAAGCCCACAACAAAATGGCGCAGCCGAGAGGAGGAACCGAACCATTGTGGAGATGGCTCGGAGAAAGTTAAAGGGAAAAAATCTTCCTAACAGGTTTTGGACTGAAGCTGTAAACACAACAATTTATATTCTCAATCGATCTCCCACAAAAGCTGTGCGAAACAAGACTCCATTTGAAGCTTGAAACAAAAGGAAGCTGGTCGTAGATCATTTCAAAGTATTTGGCTGCATAGCATATGCTTTAATTCCTTCTCAAAACAGGGACAAAATTGATAAGAAGGGTGAAAAATGTATATTCCTTGGTTACTATGATGAATCCAAAGGATATCGCTTGTTCAATCCAAAGACTAGCAAGTTGGAAGCTTCATGAGATGTGGTGTTTGATGAAATAGCAGCTTGGGGCTGGGAAGAAAACTTCTCCCAATAACAGATGAGATACGAGCTTTTGGAACCGACATCAATTTAGGAGGAACCTCATCACACTCCAAATGCAAATCTGCATCAAAGTCTAGCTAGATCATCATCCTCGAGTCCTTTAAGTGAAGGAACTTCAGATTCACCACCAAGGAAGTTGCGTTCTATAACAGAAATTTATGAAGCAAGTGATGTTGCTTTCTTTGCTTGTAAAGCATCCAATGAAAAGGTGTGGAGAAAGGCAATGGATGAAGAAATTGGCACCATAGAAAAGAACAAAACATGGAAGCTTGTGAACTTGCCAAAAGGTAAAGAAGTGATTGGATTAAAATCGATTTACAAGACAAAATTCAAAGAAGACGCCTCCATCCAAAAGCATAAAGCTCGGCTGGTTAGGAAGGGATATTCTCAACAGCCCGGAATTGACTTCAACGAAACTTTTGCCCCTGTTGCTCGAATGGAGACAATACGAACTGTTCTTGCACTAGCAGCACAATTGGAGTTGAATGTCTACCAACTAGATGTTAAATCAGCCTTTCTCAATGGAGAACTTGAAGAAGAAGTATACATGGAGCAGCCACAAGGTTATGAAGTGAAAGGAAAGGAAGACAAAGTATATCGACTTCAAAAGGCACTCTATGGCTTAAAACAAGCACCTAGAGCATGGAATAGCAAGTTTGATGGATACTTCTGTCAAAATGGATTCAAAAGAAGCCCAAGTGAACCATTACTTTATGTGAAAAAGGAAGGTATGAATGAATTTCTCATAGTTTGCCTCTATGTTGATGATTTGATTTATATGGGCACAAGTATGAAAATGGTAGAAGTTTTTAAAAGGAAAATGATGGAAGAATTTGAAATGACTGACTTGGGTCTAATGAAGTATTTTCTTGGAATCCAAGTGAGGCAATCTAAAGGTAAGATTTTTATCTCTCAAAAAAAGTACATTGAAGATTTGCTGAAAAGGTTCCAGATGAACAAGTGCAAACCAGTGTCAACACCTATGGCATTGAATGAAAAGTTGCAGCAAACTGATGGTGCAGCAAAGGTGGATGCAAAATCATTTAGAAGTCTTGTTGGTTCTTTGATATATCTTTCAAATACAAGACTGGACATTGTACATTCTGTAAGTCTAATATCTAGATTTATGAGTGAACCAAGCAAGCTTCATTATGCAGCAGCTAAAAGGGTACTAAGATATCTTCAAGGGTCTAAGGATCATGGCCTCTTATATGTGAAGGAAGAAGATAATAAGCTAGCTGGCTTTACTGATAGCGATTGGGCTGGTTCATTGGATGATAGAAAGAGCACATCTGGCTACTTGTTTTTCCTTGGAACGAAGTTAATTTGTTGGAGTTCAAAGAAGCAAAAAATAGTGGCGTCATCCTCAGCAAAAGATGAGTACATTGCTTCCACAGATGCAACGTGTGAAGCAATTTGGCTAAAAAGAATGCTTTTAGATTTGCAAGAAGTGTAGGAGCAACCAACTACCATACATTGCGACAATATGTCTGCAATTGCTATGACCAAAAATCCTGTGTTTCATGCTCTAACAAAGCATATTGAGCTTCGACATCATTTCATTAGAGATTTGGTGAGAAAAGGAGAAATTGGATTGGAGTTATTAACACCAATGAACAACCAGCAGATATTCTGAGAAAGGCTATCACTACAGAAAAGTTTGAGAGGTTCAAGAAGCAAATAAAAATTACAAATTAAGAGGGAGTGTTGAAAGATAATTTGGAATTTTCAAAACAGTTGTTTTGGTAGAATAATCTGGAATCCTAGTCTCTAGCAAAATCAGTCTTGGTTTTGTGTTCCAAGGTGTCTTTTCACCTTCCAATGACCCAGGGAATTAAGGAAGTAGTTGCAGCAGATTTTCTAGAATTTACAGCAGCATCTATATATTGTCAAGTATGTTTTGTATTTGTGTATGATAGTCAATCTAATTCATACCTTGTGCAGCAGTAGTGGTATAAGTTCAGAGTAATATATTTTGCATAATCCTTGTAATAAGGCTATTAGCAATGAAATCTTTCTGTCCCTAATTTCTGCAGCATCTAAATTTCCTTTCTTTCTTCCGTAACTTTCTCATTGTCTTATTTTCTCATTCATTCTTCTGCTGCCCCTAACACAGGTAGGTGGCTCTCCTCAGTTCCCATCTAGCCTTCAATGGATTGCTGATAATTAGTTGTATGATGGTTCATGGGGTGATGAATACATATTTTCAGCATATGATCGGATACTCAACATATTTGCATGTGTTCTTGCATTGAAATCATGGAATGCTCAGCCCAAGAAGCTTGAAAAGGGGACTTCAATTTTAAAATTCGAAATCATAATTATCAGAAGTCAGAACTGAACGATGGTTTAACTATTGGTCCAACCGGTTAAACCGCTATTATGATTTTATAGCATAATTTCAAATGAATTAATTAAGTAAGGCAAATATACAACTATTTTGTGTCTAACTAAATGTCTTTTCTAGTAAGAAATTCATATTCCAAAGTTTATTAATTAGTGGTAGTATTTAACTCATGTCAAATAGTTCTCGAGGTTCAATTCATCTAAGATTTCAAATTTTCATATTTTTTTTAGAGAAGTAGTAAATCTAATTTCCTAGTTCATCCAACTGTTTCTGATGGTTTGGTGAAAATTTAATTGGTTTAGCCAGATCGCACTGGTTTTTGCCTGTTCAATTGTTCAATCGGTCCAATTCAAGAACCAAATTGAACCACCTACTGGTTCACGATTCAACTGGTTGAACAGGCCAGTTTGCACGGTCCATTCTAATAACTATGCTCCAAAACCATAGTATCATTGCTCTATTTTGATGATCAAATTAATCTAACATGAACTAATGTTGTGAAATCAGGAGTTTCATTTATTAAAGAGAACATTTGTAAGCTTGGAAATGAGAAGCCTAAAAACATGTTAGCCGGGTTTGAAGTTCTCTTACTTCTCTTATGGAAAAAGCCCGAAAGTTAGGTATTGATATTCCGGATAATTCACCATATTTGCAAGAGATCTATGCTCTAAGGGGCTTAAAGTTCAAAAGGTAAAATCATGTAACTCAAACTTTAGCTATAAATTAGTATTAATATTATTTCTATACATGCAAGTATGTATGGATGTATGTATGTATGTATGTAATTATTAATATTTTTTTTCTTCTTATCTTTTGGGTTGATAGGATACCAAAGAACTTAATGCACACAGTGCCTACAACCCTTCTACTGAGCTTAGAAGGGATGGAGGACCTGGATTGGGAAAAGTTACTGAAACTACAATCTTCTGATGGATTCTTGACTTCTCCATCCTCAACTGCCTTTGCATTCATTCAGACTAGAGATGAAGATTGCTTGAGATTTCTGAAAGAAGTTACTTCAAAATACAATGGAGGAGTTAAAAAAAAATGCTTTTTCATTATTTTATAATTTTTTTTATACTACTATTGAGATGATATTTAGGTGGCTGTTACACTATGTCACTGTGCTTGATGTGGTGTGCCACACTTCATGTACAATTATTTCATACTAATCATTTATTTAAAGTAAAAATAGCAAGAAGTTCCTAAATATAGATGAATATGACAAAATAAATAAATGATCAGTACATAATTGTATATAAATGGTGGGTCAGCACGATAACGGTATGTGATGGTCACTCTGAAAAAAAAATAATTTATCAATTTGTATTCTCACGTCACCTTTATCCGCTCCTCTCCGCCACTTCATGGCATAACACGCTCATCTCCGACGGAAAACACCAGTCAAATTGTTTTCCTGGTAAATATGTTATTTGTCATTCACTCTCATTGTAAATATTTTTCCTTGAATATTTTGTTTTTATAATCATTCACTCTCATTGTATAAGGAAAAGATGTAGATAACTTTGTTTAAACTTTTTTTCTTTTTTCATATAGTGATTAATTCATGTATATAGGTGTGTTTATGTAGAGTCATAACATTTTTTCAGAAAAAGAAATAATTGTTCCAAAAATAATCTTAGAATAGTATGAAAAGTACCGAACGAAAAGTATTAAAGTCTTATTTTAATACTTTTCATTCTTCCTCTATTCTCCTCTATAATAATCCACTTCTGTCACATTAATTTGAATGATGTTCCTTTTTTGCTTGGGGATCCTCGGCCGCGCAACTGGAGCAATGCTTGTGTGGAGCTAGTAGGACCACACGATGGCCTTTTTTTTTTTTGCATCTTAAAAAATTACCAAAAAAAAAAAATCCATTGTGTAATCTTGCCAGCACAACATAGGCGCTGTCAAGGTGCTGCCCAGCAGCGCGCGGCCGAAAATCCAATCTCTCCTTTTTTTTTAGGGGAAAATACCTTTTACCCCCCTGTGGGTACACCCATTTTCTCATAACCCCCCTGTGGTTCATTTTGTAACCATTAACCCCCGTGTACTCAGGACTTAAGTGGGACTGTTAAGTTTTCTAACGGAGCAAGAAAATGACATAAATACCCTCATGCCCCTTATACATACAGACCCTTTTCATATTGGGGAAAACATACAGAGCCTCCAAAAAAAATAACGATTATGTAAAGTTAGGGTTTATGCGATTGGGATTGGGCGAAATCAAAGGATTTGGGACTTTCGATCTAATTAAAGGACGCACAACGAAGGATACATATTGGGGCTGAGATTTCATCAGGTAATGAAAACTTTGTTTTTATATTTCAATATAGTTCAAATCGTTTTTGATTTTTAGTGAGCATAATCTGTGTGTTTTGCATGTTTGTTTATGAAATGGGCCCCAAAGTCTATGTTCACAATCTGTGTTTTTGCATGTTTGTTTATCATATGGGTCCCAAAGATCTATGTTCATACTTTGTGTTTATCTATGGTCCCTAGCTATCCAACAATGGTCCCCTCATTGTCTGTGTAAAGGTAGCAGTTAAGATAGAATAATGTAATTGAGATAGAATATACATGCATTTGAGTTAGAATAAACCCAACAATGGTCCCCTCATTGTCTGTGTAAAGGTAGAATTTAAGATAGAATATGCATGTATTTTGAGTTAGAATACTATAATGGTCTCTACAACTTATTTTGAAAATTTCATTTTTTTTTTCTTAACATTGTGGATCTATGAACATGCAGAATGTCAAGACCTTTTGTCTTGAAATGCATCATGGTGGGACGATTATGCGGTCTCCACACTTTCTGTATAAAGGAGGGGAAGTTAAATGTTTTAATAATTGTGACCCAGATGAAATGTCCTACTTTGAACTTCAACACATGGTTGTTGAAGCAGGGCATCCAAATCACTCTACCATGTATTACACAATTCCCACGAAAAGCATGGATGTGACGTTGAGAAAAATAGAGTCAGACAATGATGTAGTAGAGATGTTTACTCTTCACAAAGAATGTGCTTTAGTTGTCATTTATGTCGAAACTGGAAAGGATACAGATGGAAATGTACTTACTGGGGATGAAGATGGGTCTGACACTGAATCTGATGATAGTTATGAGCCTGAACTGTTAAATGAAGGTCTTGAAGGCACGGATGATGAGGACATCTTTGTTTTGGCAGAAG
This sequence comes from Hydrangea macrophylla, assembly GCA_033977485.1. Lineage (NCBI taxonomy): Eukaryota > Viridiplantae > Streptophyta > Magnoliopsida > Cornales > Hydrangeaceae > Hydrangea > Hydrangea macrophylla. The sequence goes on from CM066986.1 coordinate 9,292,216, forward strand.
ATAATGATAAAAAGAAAATAGAACTCAATAAACAAAGATTGATTAGTTCTCAAAGAGATGTGGATGTAGAGGATTGGTGGTCTGATCCTGGTAGTGAAGAAGATTTACATAGTTTAAAGGGGTCTTCAGAAGATGAAAGTTCAAAGTATGCAGAATTCAATGAAGATGTGGACATGGTAAAACCAGAACTCAAAGTGGGTATGAAGTTTTCAACTCCACAGGTTTTTAGAGAGGCACTTAAAGTGTGGAATGTACAAAATGGTTATGATATCAAGTACATAAAGAATGAGAATGCTAGAATCACACTAGTTTGTAAGCATGAATGTGGGTGGAGGATCCATGCATCTCCTGTGCAAGGAGAAAAAAGTTTCCAAATCAAGTCACTTAGGCCAGTTCATAAGTTTGGTAGATCCAACGATAACCATCTTGTCACTTGTAAGTATTTGTCCAAAAAATATCTGGAGACCTTTAGAGATGATACTAATTGGAAGGTTGAGGCTATGCAAAGGACTGTAAAAAGGGATCTAATGGTCAATGTGTCACGAACTCAAGTGTATAAAGCAAAGAGGAAGGCTAAGTTACTGATAGAAGGAGACCACAATAAGCAGTACGCTAAGCTTTGGGATTACTGTGCAACTGTGAGGAAGTTTAACCCTAACAGTTGCATGAAGTTGATGGTGGAAAGACCTTCACTTGAGTTGATGCCTAGGTTTGAGAGAATGTATGTCAGTTTTGGTGCACAAAAGGATGGTTTTCATGCTGGTTGTAGACCAATCATTGGTCTTGATGGATGTCATTTGAAGGGAGTGTATGGTGGACAATTACTTGCTGCAGTTGGAAGGGATGGCAATGAGAATATGTTCCCAATTGCCATGGCAGTGGTAGAAGCTGAAACCAAGAACTCTTGGAGTTGGTTTCTAACTGAACTAACAAAAGATATTTGGGGGGGGGGGGGGGGGGGGGGGGGGGGTTGAAGAAAAGTCCTGGATCTTCATTTCAGATAGGCAGAAGGGATTAGTGGAAACATTTGACCAGCTTTTCCCAATCGCAGATCACAGGTTCTGCCTAAGGCATATGTATAGAGTGTCAAGGAAGAACAAGTACATAACATGTGGTAGGTGTGGGAGACAAGGGCATAACAGTAAGGCTTGGAAAGGGGCTGTTCCAGTGAATGGAAAGGTATGATCATTTCTTATGCACAAGTCCAGCCTCCACAAATTCACAACAATGTATCATTAACATTCAATTGTGTCATTTATTTTTCAGGGACAGAAAAGGGTGAGGTCAAGTCAAGCCTCTATAAATTCACAATGTAGTGGTGTTTCAAATGTGCAGCCACCAAACACAAGCAGTGCACATCCACTGAAGCTCAAGACATTTGGTGGAAAGGGTATCAAAGAGCCAAGTCAAGCCTCCACAAATTCACAACAAAGTGGTGTTTCAAATAATGTGCAGCCACCAAACACAAGCAGTGCACATCCACTGAAGCTGAAGGCATTTGTTGGGAAGGGTATCAACAAGACTGCTGTCTGGAAGCGCCCTGGAAGAGTGGTAATTCCAGATGGGGTATAAAGAAGGGTGATTAGTTTTTTGTTCAGGTGGTTTTTTGTGAGCTTGAATTTTTTATATCTTGCCACATTTTTTTGGTTAATGAACTTTATTTTTGTTGCTTTTCCAAGAACTCCTTTTGTTTTTGTTGATTGCTGGAACTATGTTGATGTCAAATGGTTTAAATTGATTGAATGGTTGACATTATGCAATGAACTTAGTTTGGAATTATGCAATGCAATCTGTTAGGTGCAAAATTTTGCTGCATTTTTTACAATCTGTTAGCTGTGAATTTTTGGTTGATGAACTTTATTTTTGTTGCTTTTCCAAGAACTCCTTTTGTTTTTGTTGATTGCTAAAACTATGTTGATGTCAAATGGTTTAAATTGCTTGAATGGTTGACATTATGCATTGAACTTAGTTTGGAATTATGCAATGCAATCTGTTAGGTGCAAAATTTGCTGCATTTTTACAATCTGTTAGGTGCAAATTTTACAAAACAGGGACTTCATTGCCATTTTACTGCATACATTCTTCTTACAAAACAGAGTACTACAAAGTAATAGAAAACATAGCTCATCACACTTCATGTTGCTTCTTTTTTTTTCCTTCAGTTGTACAGAAAAACAAGCCCATTGCAACTAATAGCATCAACAATCCAAACAGTACACGTCGATAAAATATTTCCCGTGCACGAGATTTGTCTAATTCCATTTTCAGAACATTGTTTCTTTCAAACAGCCTTTGTAAGATTTGTGTCGATCGTTGGCACATAGGCGGATCAACCCATTGGAAATACCCACATGTACCTTGTACCCCGTAAAGCCCACATCCCACGAATCTTCTTCCATAATTTCCTTCTGTATGAGCAGTTCTAACAGGAGTTCTTGCACCACAAAAGCAATATCTACTGCTATTCGCTCGCGAATGAGAAGAATTGGAAGCATTTGTTGCTGAATATGCTGAAGCCATCTCTGCAGAACATAGCATAACCCAGCCACTCGTCTTTGTTTTAGTGAACCATGAAAATGAAAGGGAAGACAATGGAGAGGGGAGGAATGATATATATATATATATATCACTTGCTTTAAGGGTATTAATGTCATTTTACCGCTAGATATGGAGGGAAGATGATTTTCCCGCTCATTTTGCTGTGTTATATTCAGTAAGTTTCTTTGAATTTCCGTCAAAATTGATGTTAAACTTAACAGTCCCACTTAAGTCCTGAGTACAGGGGGGTTAATGGTTACAAAATGAACCACAGGGGGGTTATGAGAAAATGGGTATAACCACAGGGGGTAAAAGGTATTTTCCCCTTTTTTTAACTATGTTTTTTAGATAAATTTTTAGGTCCTTGATTTTATCACCATTGTGTACTTACTACCCTGCAATTAATAGAAATGAATTTTTTAGGTGGGATCCACACTCTTGATCCCCCAATATTTGTAACCCTGGTTCTATTATTTATGGGTTAAAAAATGTGAGTACTACCTAAAAGATATATCCACTTCTATTAATTGAAAGTAATAATATGTCAATACCCTCAAAATATATCCAAAAACTTATTTTGTGAATTGAGATAGGCAAATAGGCTTAATATATACGAGAAATATTTAAGTGCTCTGAGAGTACCCTGTGGTATGCTGCCAGGTACCCTACATATAGCCAATATGAGAATAGATGATTCGAATAAGACCACATGCTCAACATATAGGTTCCCACTTTTGGATAGGAGTCCTATCAAAAGAACTTGTTCACATAGGCATACTAAGCATAGTAAAAAAATTTCTCCAATATAAACATAATGGACTTATACGCTCTCTGTTCTACGGCTTTCTGTTCTTTTATTTTTGGTTCAAGTATTCTACTGCCTTCTAGGTTAATTGAGCTTTTACAACATTGTATTTATGTAATAATAATAATGCTAGGCACACAATACATTCCACAATACATTTAACAATAGTGCTTTAAATATATATACCATGTGCTGTGTAAGTGGTGCATTAAAAAGTGTAAAAATTCAAATAGCACAGAGTACAACACATTTAAAGCCCTATTGCGAAATGTGTTTGTGTGCCAAATAGTGTTCAATAATAAATAAACAAACTTTCTGTTTTCAAAAGGAATCTTCAAGATTTCAAGAAACAAAAGTCCTGTCTATCTTCCCCAAAAAAGTAAGGGTCAGTTTGATAAAACTAAAAATTAAGTGTTAAATTTTAAGTACTGAAAATTTTAAGCGATTGGTTTTACGAATATTGAAAAAAGTGTTTCAAGTACAGAAATAGACTGTATTCATTGTTTATTTTCAGTAGAAAATGTTCACTTAAGGTTTTCAGTGGATTTTTGGCTACTTTTTCAATTAAGTGTTACATAATCAAACGCACTAAAATAAAAAATTAAGTGTTTTCATTTTTACCACTTTATTGGGTTATCAAACACACCCTAATTAAGTTTGAGGGTATCTACAATTACTCCCCTTCCTCCACTAGCCTAAACCTCCCTTTATTAGAAAAAATTTTCTTGTTTGACTTTAACACTTTTTCACTATGATATGAGTATTTTATGGGTCTCACATGAGTCTTACTGTAATAAGGGGATCATAGTGGTCATCACATGATGTGACAGTCACATTCATTATAGATGAATTGTAATACCCCGTTATTTTATTTTCGCTTTCTATTCGATACTATACCAATTTTGGATTTGAGCAGTATAATTTTTACCAGTGTGTGCATGTAGAGGCGTGAGCCTACCACATGGAATAATTTTCCCCATTGAGCTTGGAGCCCAAACAATCAGATTGTGCACTGTGTGTGTGTGTGTATACAAATTGTGTATGTGAAGCTTGTGCTTCACAAATACTTGGAGGCAAAGCAATTCATTGTTATTCATACACACAACCCTCTCATATCTCACACAAACTCTCTGTCTCTCAACAGCTCTCTCTCTCTCTCGGCTATTCACACACACACACACACATACTATTATATATTTACACACACACACACACATCTATTGTTTTACACACAAACCTATAGTATTCAAGGAATCAAGGCTTGATTTCTTATTTGGGCATTCTCTACATCTCAATTTCATATGGGTAAGTTTCTGTAAAACGTCATGTTGTTGATTTCAGTTATTATAAACTGTTAAGTGTAGATATATGCGTATATATATGTGTAGATTTCATATGTATATATCTATATCGTTAAGGGTCTGAAAATAGCGAGTAGAAAAACTGCATAGAAATTTGATTTCTTTATATCAAATGAAAGGTCTCGATCCCACGAGGCTCCATTTCGAATTTCTAAAGCTACTTCGCAACATTTGCGACGAACAGTCGATTAAAAGTTTTATCGTCATTCAGTTTTTCAGTAAAATCAAGACCTGTGCTTTGATTCATAAAAATCTGATTCCATATTTGGAATCTACGAGGACAAAGGAAGAATTTCATATATTGGAAAGTCTATTTTGATTAAGTTTTCAAATTGGGTAAAATTTAGCCTTTGATTTCAAAGCAGGGAAAAAAAAAGAAGGAAGAAGACAACTCTGTGACACCTCGCGCGTGCGACCAGCGCGAGCGAGGGGTTACGCGAGTGGTCCGCGAGCGCGACCAGGCTATTTTCGAAAGCTGTTTTTAAATGGCCACGTGGCACTTCTGAACATATCTCGAGCGAGCAGCCCGCGCGCGCGACCTCGGGCAGTTTAATAAAATCTTCTGTTTTGTTATATTTAAGTCTATTTTGAGCTAAGGGACCTTGTACCCTAAGCTGTAAGAGTTGTACTTTACTTTAATAGTAGTTGTACTTATGCTTAAAGGTGTTGTACCTCACTGATATACACACATTATTGTATTTTGAGATTTGTAACAGTTTGAGCAGTTCCGATTTCTATTCTGATTAATTATTCAGTCTATCCTTGGTGAATAGTAGTTCCGTATAACCCTCAATAAAGTTGTATAATTTGTTTAATGGTGTACTTACATGTTTAAGTGAATTGATATGTCTTATGTGTTTACTTGGGTAATTTTAGCATGTCTATTGTGTTGCTTTAATCGATAGCATGTTTTGATATGTAATTTATAAAATTTTGAATATGTCTTGATGCTTTGAGCTCACATATGTTACATAACATTTCATAAGTATGAGCATGAACACGAAAATCACGAAAATGATTTTGGGATGAAAGACCTTAGAGGCTTTCAATTTTTAAAAAGGGGAGACCTTAGAGGCTTCCAGGTTTTGAAAAGGGAAGACCTTAGAGGCTTCCATGCATAAAACCCTCTAGGAGGGATTTTGTTTTGAAAAGTTAGAAATCCCGGATTCGTGGTTAGGCGTGTGAGATGGGTACCACTAGGGACTCGAATTGTGGGATGTGCTACAAGAAACCCCTGTAATGTTGAAGGCAAGGCCTCCATGTAATTTGTAAGGCCCAAAGTCCCGCACGTTTGAGGCTAGGCCTACGTGGACGGGAAGCCCATGGTCCGGGTAATGATATTGACGATTGAGGGTGAGCATTTGAAAAGGCATGAAAATGGTTTTCATGCATTGACATTGGCATTCATTGCACTCACGCATGTTATATAATAGATGTTATTGTGCGGTTATATGACTATACGAGCCTTTTGGCTTATGGACTATTAAACCTTTCTTTCAGGTGATATAGATAAGGGCAAGGCCCTGAGACTTGACAATGCTTCCACTATAGTTTGAAGACTCCGTGTGTAGGGATTATCATTTAAATGATGTAATAAAATTGATTTCAAAGAACATGTTATGTTTCATCTGGACAAATGTTAGTCGACCCGCTTTTAAATAGTATGACGGCTTAACTATGTTTTTTCGCTGCTTATCCTGAAAATGTTTTGTTTCAAGAAAGGATATTTCTAATTGAAAACCGGATTTCTATTTTATAAACGTTTTCCAAATGATGAACATATATTTCAGGTAACCCTCGGAGTCTAGGACTCGGGGAGTTACGGAATGGTGTCAAAGCCTACTGTTATTGATTATTATTGTGCTTCCGCCAGTTGACACCCCGTCGCCAGGAACCGTGGCGGGATGGGGCGTCACAGAATGGTATCAGAGCATAACCGGGTCGAATACTTTGGACGCCGGGTTATGTGCTCGCATATTTAATTTTTGTTGACATGTTAGACATGTTAGTTAGTAAACGACATATGATTTGATATGTGTTAACATGTTACTTGGTAACTTGAGATGTTAACTGTTTACTTGTTATGTGTGACATGCATATGCTATTGAATATACTTCGTGATTAGATTATGTTGTGTGATTTGTTTACTCGATTTGATCTTGTTATAGATATGCCATCGGGTCGTGAGAATCAAAGTTTTGAGCTTGAGACTAATAAGCAGATATCGGCTGCTTCGGTCCTAGTTAGAGGCCGAGGTCAAGGTTGTGCTCGAGGACGTGGTCTAGGTAGAGGCCGTGGTCAAGGTCAAGGCCATGGTTGAGGTCGTGGTCGTGGTCGTGGTCGAGGTTACGCCCCTGACATTGTATTTGAGTCTGAAGCCTCCACAGGACCAGTTGATATTCCTGATGGACCGCAAGGGTTACAGAATGTTGCCAATGTAATTACAAGGGAGTTAGAGATTCTATGCTGCCTCCTCCCCCTCGTGCTCCAAGAGGTGGGACAATTCCTGCTAAGGCTCGAGACCGCCTCATTACGAAAGATTTTGATGCTAGGAAGCCGCCACAGTTCTCTGGTAGCTCTGACCTAATGGCTGCAGAGGTTTGGCTTCAGTATATCACAAAGATATTCGAATTCATTGATCTTCATGAGGACGCTCTCCGCATCAAGTTGGTTACATACTTATTTTCTGGAGAAGCTACCCATTGGTGGGATTGCACTGTAAGTGTTCATCCACTTGCTGGCATGACTTGGAAATCATTTAAGAGTCTTTTTCTCGACAACTACTTCCCAGAAGTACAGAGGGACGCAAAAAGGGCTGAGTTCTTTACCCTTCAGCAAGGGGACATGTCAGTGACAGAATATGCTACTATGTTTTCCACCTTGGCTCATTTTGCACAAGAGCAGTTGGTCAGTGATCATTTCAAGGCTACACATTTTGCCTCTGGTCTTCGACCCTAATTCGGAAAAGTCTGGCTAGCACGCCTATCACCACTTATGCTGATACATTAACAAGAGCGTTGGGTGTTGAAAGTGTGGATTTGGATCTAAAAAGGGCTAGGGAGATTATTACTCAAGTCAAGAGTACCGATTAGTCTAAGAAAGCCAAGACAGAGACTAGATCTCAATTTCAGTCCCAACCTCCTCAACAGCAACAGCAACGATCCTATTCACAATAGAGATCTTCTTATCAAAATTCTCAACAATCGGGATTACAGCGAGGTGTGAATGCCGCTGGGGAGAAAGTCTGTCTTCGATGTGGTGATCCAAATCATTTCATCAAGTTTTGTCCACAACCACCACCCAAGAAATCGCAGCCGATTGATTCGACACTGTATTATCCACCATCTCAGGCAGTATCCACTCAGAGCGTGAAACACTACCAGAACAGGGGGAATCAGGGTAATTATTAGAGGACAGATAACCGTGGTGGTATTTAGCCATAACAACACCAAGAACCCCAAGGAAGAAACTTTGTTTTGCCTGTGTCATCTGCTTATCATGTTTCTGGAAATGCCGGACCTTCTGTGATCCGGGGTATCGTCCCGTTGTTTAACTATTAGGCATCTATATTGTTTGACACTGGTGCATCACACTCATTCATCTGATCAGCATTCGCATCAGTATTAGGGTTAGAGATAGAATGCTTAGAGCATATCTTATCTGTTGATACTCTAGTTGGAGGTATTATTCATTTGAATCATGTTTGTCGTAATTGTATGCTTTTGATAGCGGACTGGCAGTTAAGTGTTGATTTGATTGTTATACCGAATCTAGGATTTGATGTCATCCTTGGGATGAAGTGGTTGGTCGAGTACCGGGCTTTCATAGATTATTTTAAGCATCGGGTTACTCTTTTCACTCCTGAGGGAGACAGTTCTAGATTCGATGGCGATCAGTTGGATTTGCCGATACTTTAATTGTTTTCACGGAGTAATTTATACTCTTCTCTTGGAACTCTGGCTAGTTTATTGGCCATGGAGAGGGGTACTTCTCATGTGGAATTGCCACCTATTGTTTGTGAATTTCCTGACGTCATTCCAGAAGACTTATCGAGATTGCCACCTGTCCGTGCTTGATTTTGCACTCGATCTTGTGCCAGGCACTTCACCTATTTCCATTCCACCATATCGTATGGCACCAGTAGAATTGAAGGAGTTGAAGCTTCAGTTGGAAGATCTCTAGAGTAAGGGTTTTATTCGCCCGAGTGTATCCCTGTGGGGAGCTCCTATTCTCTTTGTTAAGAAGAAGGATGGAACGTTGAGATTGTGTATTAATTATCAAAAACCCAATCATGTGACGATCAAGAGTAAGTATCCACTTCCAAGAATCGATGATTTGTTTGATCAACTCAAAGGTTCCACTTGTTTCTCAAAGATTGATCTAAGATCGGATTATCATCAACTCCGTATTCGAGAGTCAGACATCTCGAAGATAGCTTTTAGGTCTCGATATAGACATTTTGAGTTTGTGGTTATGCCATTTGGTTTGACCAACGCCCCAGCATCATTTATGGATCTTATGCAGCGAGTATTTCACGATTATTTGGACAAGTTTGTGATTGTATTTATTGATGACATTCTTATCTACTCTTCCTCTAAGGAACTTCATGAGGAACACTTGAGAATATTCTTACAAGTATTGCGTACTCACCGATTGTTCAGTAAATTATCTAAATGTGATTTCTGGTTGACAGAAGTGAAATTTTTGGTACACATTGTCTCAAGAGATGGAGTGTCAGTTGATTTGTCAAAGATTGAAGCTGTTATGGATTGGCAGCCACCTAAGAACGTATTTGAGATACGTAGTTTCTTTGGTTTAGCAGGTTATTCTCGTCGCTTTGTGAAGGACTTTTCTCGTATTGCTTCACCGTTGACTAAGCTTACGCGTAAAGGGTTGAAATTCATTTGGACTGAGGAGTGTGAGAAAGCTTTTCTGCTTTTAAAGACTCGATTAACTTCAGTACCGGTCTTGATTATTCCAGAGTGTGGTGTTGACTATGCAATTTATTGTGATGCTTCACTACTTGGTTTGGGGTGTGTGCTTATGCTAGAAGGCAAAGTTGTTGCCTATGGTTCTCGCCAATTGAAGCCTCATGAGCAGAATTATCTGACTCATAATTTAGAGCTTGCCGCTATTGTGTTTGCTTTAATGTCATGGCATCATTACTTTTATGGGGAACGATTTGATGTCTTTTCAGACCACAAGAGCTTGAAGTATATCTTTACTCAACGAGATCTGAATCTTCGACAACATCGATGGATGGAGTACTTATAAGATTATGACTTCAAACTACAGTATCATCCAGGGAAGGCGAATATAGTGGCTGATGCACTGAGTCGCAAGTCACGAAATTCCTTGGCTTGTCTGGCTATCCAGGAATGGAATATGCTCAATCAGATTAGAGAGTTTGAGGTAGAGCTTGACGATTCTGAGGGTCGTGCTTCATTGTATTCTGTCATGGCTCAACCGTCAATCATTCAACAAGTGAAAGATGAGCAATAATCTGATCCTGTAGCATCTACTTTTCGTATGTGAATTCTTTGAGGTGATGTTATAGAAGGTTGGACTTTTGACTCCGAGCGTGGGTTGAAGTTCAAAGACCGTTTGTTTGTGCCATTGGCAGTTCGTGAACAAGGGATGAAGGAATTACATTATTCACGATTAGCGGTGCATCCGGGAGGTAACAAGAGGTACCATAATCTGTGACGTCAGTTTTGGTGGAAGGGCATGAAGCGCGATGTGGCTAAGTTTGTATCACGATGTTTGACCTGTCAGCAAGTGAAAGCCAAACATCAGAAACCTGCAGTGTTATTGCAACCGTTACCAGTTTCAGAGTAGAAATGGGAGCACGTAATAATGGATTTTGTGATAGCACATCCTAGGTCACCACGGGGTCATGATGCTATTTGGGTCATTGTGGATCGTTTGACAAAGTCTGCACATTTTCTGGGAATGCGTTTGACCATTTCGGTTGATATCCTTAGTCGCTTGTATATTGAAAAGATCATTCGGTTTCATGGAGTCCCTATTTCGATTGTGTCAGATCGAGATCCGCGGTTTACTTCATTGTTTTGGGAGAATCTCCAGAAAGCTTTGGGGACAGAATTGAGATTAAGTACGGCTATTCATCCTCAGACGGATGGTCAGTCAGAACGTACTATACAGACATTCGAAGATATGTTAGGAGCTTGTGTTATGGACCTCAAAGGTAGTTGGGAAGACCACCTACCATTGATTGAGTTTGCATATAACAATAGTTATCAAGCAAGCATTCAGATGGCACCGTTTGAGGCCCTATATGGATGACCATGTCGTTCTCCCGTATGTTGGACAGAAGTTGGAGAAGCGTCTCTGTTGGGACCAGAGCTAGTAAGGGAAACTACTGAAAAGATAAAACTGATTCGTGCGAGGATACTTACGGCTCAGAACCGACAGAAAAGTTATGCTGATAAGATGAGGAGACCGTTGTCCTTTGAAGTTGGGAATCATGTGTTTCTCAAAGTTTTACCTCGTCTTGGTGTACTTCGTTTTGGACAGGACAAGAAGCTTTCACCTCGTTTCATTAGACCTTTTCAGATTTTGGAACGTGTGGGTGAAGTTTCCTATCGATTAGCTCTGCCTCCCTAGTTGGCAAAAGTTCATAGTGTATTTTATATCTCGATGCTTCGGAAGTATGAACCTGATCCGTCTCATGTTTTAGATTGGACTGATTTACCATTAGAGCAAGATGCATCCTATGAGGAGCAACCGGTACAGATTCTGGAAGCTAAGGAGCATGTACTTCATGGTAGAACTATTCATTTGGTTTGAGTACTGTGGCCACACCATGGTACTGAGGAGACAACTTGGGAGAGTGAGAAAGAGATGCGTGATCAATATCCGCAATTGTTCTCTTCATGAGTTATTTCTGTTATGATTCTGATTGTTATCTCTATGCGAATTTCGCGGACGAAATTTCTTTTAAGGTGGTTAGGATGTAATACCCCTTTTATTCAAAAATATACCAGTTTTGGATTTGAGCAGTATAATTTTTACCTATTTGTGCGTGTAGAGGCGTGAGCCTACCACATGGAATAATTTTCCTCATTGAGCTTGGAGCCCAAACAATCAGATTGAGCACTGTGTGTGCGTGTGTATACAAATTGTGTATGTGAACCTTGTGCTTCACAAATACTTGGAGGCAAAGCAATTCATTGCTATTCATACACACCAACCTCTCATATCTCACACAAGCTCTCTGTCTCTCAGCAGCTCTCTCTCTCTCTCTCAGCTATTCACACACACACATACACACACATACTATTACATATTTACACACACACATCTATTGTTTTACACACAAACCTATAGTATTCAAGGAATCAAGGCTTGATTTCTTATTTGGGCATTCTCTACATCTTAATTTCATATGGGTAAGTTTCTGTAAAACGTCATGTTGTTGATTTTAGTTATTATAAACTGGTAAGTGTAGATATATGCGTATATATATATGTAGATTTCATATATATATATATCGTTAAGGGTCTAAAAATAGCGAGCAGAAAAACCGTCACAGAAATTTGATTTCTTTATATCAAATGAAAGGTCTCGATATCACGAGGCTCCATTTCGAATTTCAAAAGCTAATTCGCAACGGTTGAGACGAACGGTCGATTTAAAGTTTGTCATTGTTCAGTTTTTCAATAAAATCAAGAGCTGTGGTTTGATTCATAAAAATCCAATTCCATATTTGGAATCTACGCGGAAAAATGAAGAATTTCATGATTTGGAAAGACTATTTTGATTAAGTTTTCAAATTGGGTAAAATCTAGCCTTTGATTTCAAAATAGGGGAAAAAAAAGAAGGAAGAAGACAACTCTGTGACACCTCGCGCGCGTGAGCGAGTGGTCACGGGAGCGGTGACCAGGCTATTTTCGAAAAATGTTTTTAAATGGCCACGTGGCCCTTCTGAACATATCTCGCGCGAGTGACCCGCGCGAGCGACCTTAGGCAGTTTAATAAAATCTTCTATTTTGTTATATTTAAGTCTGTTATGAGCTAAGGGATGTTGTACCCTAAGCTGTAAGAGTTGTACTTTACTTTAATAGTAGTTGTACTTATGCTTAAAGGTGTTGTACCTCACTGATTTACGCGCATTATTGTATATTGAGATTTGTAACAGTTTGAGCAGTTCCAGTTTCTATTCTGATTAATTATTCAGTCTATCCTCAGCGAATGGTAGTTCCATATAACCCTCAATAAAGTTGTATAATATGTTTAACGGTGTACTTACATGTTTAAGTGAATTGATATGTCTTATATGTTTACTTGGGTAATTTCAACATGTCTATTGTGTTGCTTTAATCAATAGCATGTTTTGATATGTAATTTATGAAATGTTGAATATGCCTTGATGCTTAGAACTCACATATGTTACATAACATTTCATAAGCATGAGCATGAACACGAAAATCACGAAAATGATTTTGGGATGAAAGACCTTAGAGGCTTTCAATTTTTAAAAAGGGGAGACCTTAGAGGCTTCCAGGTTTTGAAAAGGGAAGACCTTAGAGGCTTCCATACATAAAACCCTCTAGGAGGGATTTTGTTTTGAAAAGTTAGAAATCCCGGATTTGTGGGTAGGCGTGTGAGATGAGTACCACTAGGAACTTGAATTGCGGGATGTGCTGCAAGAAACCCCTGTAATGTTGAAGGCTAGGCCTCCGTGTAATTCGTAAGGCCCAAAGTCCCGCACGTTTGAGGCTAGGCCTACGTGGATGGGAAGCCCATGGTCTGGGTAATGATACTGATGATTGAGGGTGAGTGTTTGAAAAGGCATGAAAATGGTTTTCATGCATTAACATTGGCATTCATTGCACTCACGCATGTTTTATATTAGATGTTATTGTGCGGTTATATGACTATACGAGCCTTTTGGCTTATGGACTATTAAACCTTTATTTCAGGTGATATAGATAAGGGTAAGGCCCCTAGACTTGACAATGCTTCCGCTATAGTTTGAAGACCCCGTATGTGGGGATTATCATTTAAATGATGTAATAAAATTGATTTCAAAGAACATGTTATGTTTCATTTGGACAAATGTTAGTCCACCCGCTTTTAAATAGTATGATGGCTTAACTCTGTTTTTCCGCTGCTTATCCTGAAAACGTTTTGTTTCAAGAAAGGATATTTCTAAATGAAAACCAGATTTCTGTTTTATAAATGTTTTTCAAATGATGAACATATATTTCAGGTAACCCTCGGAGTCTAGGACTCGGGGAGTTACGGAATAGTGTCAAAGCCTACTGTTATTGATTATTATTGTGCTTCCGCCAGTTGACACCCCGTCACCGGGAACCGTGGCGGGGCGGGGCGTCACATGAATTCTAAAATGTGAAATGGTGCAATAGTAAAAGAATATACACAACCTGAAAACAAAATGTAATTTCTTAATTTTAAAAATAAATACACCTTGAAAGAAAAAATTTATCAGTAGAAAATAAGTTTACTTGCATATACATATACTATAGAGAATTTTACAAAACAATTAATGGTCAACTGTAGTTCACTAACAAAAGGAATAAAATGACCTTTCTCTCTCTTTTTATCTTTTGTTTAGAGGTAATAATTGGTTGGTTGTGGCCAAAGATGTACGGCTTATTCTTGACTTTTCTGGGCGATTGCATACCTACATCAGCCACAATATTCACCTTCCCTGTATGATACTGTAGTTCGAAGTCATAATCTTCCAAGTACTCCATCCATCGACGTTGTCGAAGATTCAGATCACGTTGAGTAAAAAAATACTTCAAGCTTTTGTGGTCTGAAAAGACATCAAATTGTTCCCCATACAAGTAATGACGCCATGACTTTAAAGCAAACACAACGGCGGCAAGCTCTAAATCATGAGTCATATAATTCTGCTCATGAGGCTTCAATTGGCGAGAACCATAGGCAACAACTTTGCCTTCTTGCATAAGCACACAACCCAAACCAAGAAGTAAGGCATCACAATAAATTGCATAGTCAACACCAGGCTTCGAAATAATCAAGACTGGTGCTGAAGTTAATCGAGTCTTTAAAAGCAGAAAAGCTTTCTCACACTCCTCAGTCCAAATGAATTTTACCCCTTTACGTGTGAGTTTAGTCAAAGGTGAAGCAATACGAGAAAAGTCCTTCACAAAGCGACGGTAATAACCTGCTAAACCCAAGAAACTACGTACCTCAAATACGTTCTTAGGTGGCTGCCAATCCATAACAGCTTTAACCTTTGACGAATCAACTGACACTCCATCTCTTGAGACGACGTGTCCCAAAAATTTCACTTGTGTCAACCAGAAATCACATTTTGACAATTTATCAAACAGTCGGTGAGTACGCAATAATTGTAGGACAATTCTCAAGTATTCCTCATGAAGTTCCTTAGAGGAAGAGTAGATAATAATATCATCAATAAATACAATCACGAACTTATCTAAGTAATCATGAAATACTCGCTGCATAAGATCCATAAATGCTACTGGAGCATTGGTCAATCCGAATGGCATAACCACAAACTCGAAGTGTCCATATCGGGACCTAAAAGCTGTCTTCGAGATGTCTGTCTCTTGAATATGGAGTTGATGATAACCCGATCTCAGATCAATCTTGGAAAAACAAGTGGAACCTTTGAGTTGATCGAACAAATTATAAATTCTAGGAAGTGGATACTTATTCTTGATTGTCACATGATTGAGTTTTCGATAATCAATACACAATCTCAATGTTGCATCCTTCTTCTTAACAAAGAGAACAGGAGCTCCCCACGGGGATACACTCGGGCGAATAAAACCCTTACTCTAGAGATCTTCTAACTGAAGTTTCAACTCCTTCAATTCTGCTGGTGCCATACGATATGACAGAATAGAAATAGGTGAAGTGCCTGGTACAAGATCGATTGTAAAATCAATAGCACGGACAGGTGGCAATCCCGATAAGTCTTCTGGAAAGACGTCAGGAAATTCACAAACAATGGGTGGCAATTCCACATGAGAAGTGCCACTCTCCATGGCCAATAAACTAGCTAGAGTTCTAAAAGAAGAGTATAACTTATTTCGGGAAAACAATGAAGGTATTGGCAAATCCAACTGATCGCCATCGAATCTACAGCTGTCTCCTTCAAGAGTGAAAAGAGTAACCCAACGCTTATAACAATCTATGAAAGCCTGGTACTCGACCAACCAGTCCATCCCAAGGATCAAATCCTAGATTCAGCATAACAATCAAATCAACACTTAACTGCCAGTCCGTTATCAAAAGCATACAATTACGATAAACATGATTCAAATGAATAATACCTCCAACTAGGGTATCAACAGATAAGATATGCTCTAAGCATTCTATCTCTAACCCCAATACTGATGGGAATGTTGATGAGATGAATGAGTGTGATGCACTAGTGTCAAAAAATATAAATGCCTAATAGTTAAACAACGGGACGATACCCCGGATCACAGAAGGTCCGGCATTTCCAGAAACATGATAAGCAGATGACACAGGCAAAACAAAGTTTCTTCCTTGGGGTTCTTGGTGTTGTTATGGCTGAATACCACCACGGTTATCTGTCCTCTGATAATTACCCTGATTCCCCCTGTTCTGGTAGTGTTTCACGCTCTGAGTGGATACTGCCTGAGATGGTGGATAATACAGTGTCGAATCAATCGGCTGCGATTTCTTGGGTGGTCGTTGTGGACAAAACTTGATGAAATGATTTGGATCACCACATCGAAGACAGACTTTCTCCCCAGCGGCATTCACACCTCGCTGTAATCCCGATTGTTGAGTATTTCAATAAGAAGATCTCTATTGTGAATAGGATCGTTGCTGTTGCTGTTGAGGAGGTTGGGACTGAAATTGAGATCTAGTCTCTGTCTTGGCTTTCTTAGACTAATCGGTACTCTTGACTTGAGTAATAATCTCCCTAGCCCTTTTCAGATCCAAATCCACACTTTCAATACCCAACGCTCTTGTTAATGTATCAGCATAAGTGGTGATAGGCGTGCTAGCCAGACTTTTCCGAATGTAGGGTCGAAGACCAGAGGCAAAAAAAATATGTAGCCTTGAAATGATCATTGACCAACTGTTCTTGCACAAAATGAGCCCAGGTGGAAAACATAGTAGCATATTCTGTCACTAACATATCCCCCTATTGAAGGGTAAAGAATTTAGCCCTTTTTGCATCCCTCTGTACTTCTGGGAAGTAGTTATCGAGGAAAAGACTCTTAAATGATTTCCAGGTCATGCTAGCAAGTGGGAGTACACTTACAGCGCAATCCCCTAATGGGTAGCTTCTCCAGAAAACAAGTATGTAGCCAACTTGATGCGGAGAGCATCCTCATGAAGATCAATGAATTCGAATATCTTCGTGATATGCTGAAGCCAATCCTCTGCAGCCATTGGGTCAGAGCTACCAGAGAACTGTGGTGGCTTTCTAGCATCGAAATCCTTGGTAATTAGCCACTCCCGAGCTCTAGCGGGATTTGTCTCACCTCTTGGAGCACGAGGGAGAGGAGGCGGCATAGCATCTTTGACTGCCCTTGCAATTACATCGGCAACATTCTGTAACCCTGGCGGTCCATTAGGAATATCAACTGGTCCTGTGGAGGCTTCAGACTCAAATACAACATCAGGGGCATGACCTCGACCACGACCACGACCTCTACCTAGACCATGACCTCGACCTCGGCCTCCAACTGGGACCGAAGTAGTCGATATCTGCTCATTAGTCTCATGCACAAAACTGTAATTCTCCCGACACGGTGGCATAGCTATAACAAGATCAAATCGAGTAAACGAATCACACAACATGATCTAATCATGAAGTGAAATTGACAATACATGTATATATCAAGTAAGTAGTTAACATCTCAAGTTATCACGTAAGAAGTTAACACATATCAATTCATACGTCTTTTACTAACTAACATGTCTAACACATCAACAAAAATTAAATATCCGAGCACATAACCCGGCGTCCAAGGTATTCTACCCGGTTATGCTCTGATACCATTTTGTGACGCCCCGCCCCGCCACAGTTCCCGGCAATGGGGTGTCAACCGGCGGAAGCACAATAATAATCAATAACAGTAGGCTTTGACACTATTCCGTAATTCCCCGAGTCCTAGACTCCGAGGGTTACCTGAAATATATGTTCATCATTTGGAAATATTTATAAAATAGAAATCCGGTTTTCATTTAGAAATATCCTTTCTTGAAACAAAACGTTTTCAGGATAAGCACTGGAAAACAGATTTAAGACGTCATACTATTTAAAAGTGGGTGGACTAACATTTGTCCAATTGAAACATAATATGTTCTTTGAAATCAATTTTATTACATCATTTAAATGATAATCCCCACACACGGGGTCTTCAAACTATAGCGGAAGCATTGTCAAGTTTCGGGGCCTTGCCCTTATCTATATCACCTGAAAGAAAGGTTTAATAGTCCATAATCCAAAAAGGCTCGTATAGTCATATAACCGCACAATAACATCTGTTATATAACATGCGTGAGTGCAATGAATGCCAATGTCAATGCATGAAAACCATTTTCATGCCTTTTCAAACACTCACCCTCAATCGTCAATATCATTACCCGGACCATGGGCTTCCCGTCCACGTAGGCCTAGCCTCAAACGTGCGGGACTTTGGGCCTTACAAATTACACAGAGGCCTAGCCTTCAACGTTACGGGGGTTTCTTGCAGCACATCCTGTAATTCGAGTTCCTAGTGGTACCCATCTCACACGCCTACCCACAAATCTGGGATTTCTAACTTTTCAAAACAAAATCCCTCCTAGAGGATTTTATGCACGGAAGCCTCTAAGGTCTTCCCTTTTCAAAACCTGGAAGCCTCTAAGGTCTTCTCTTTTTAAAAACTGAAAGCCTCTAAGGTCTTTCATCCAAAAATCATTTTCGTGTTTTTCGTATTCATACTCATGCTTATGAAATGATATGACGTATGTGAGCTCTAAGAATCTAGACATATTCAATATTTCATAAGACAGATTATCAAGTCATGCTTTCAATTTAAAGCAACACAATAGACATGCTAAAATCACCCAGGTAAACACGTAAGCATAGCAACTCAATTAACTATTTAACGCATAGTAGCTCAAGTAAACATGTAAATATACTATTAACATTTTATAAAACTTTATTGAGGGTTATACGGAACTACCGTTCACCGAGGATAGACTGAATAATTAATCAGAATAGAAACCGGAACTGCTTAATCTGTTAAAAATCTCAATATACAATAATGCGCGTATATCAGTGACGTACAACACCTTTAAGCATAAGTACAACTACTATTAAAGTAAAGTATAACTCTTAAAGCATAGGGTACAAGGCCCCTTAGCTCATAACAGACTCAAGTACAACAAAACAGAAGTTTTTACTAAACTGCCTAAGGTCACGCGCACAGACTGCTCGCGCAGGTCGCGCGGGCGAATTGTCACAGAAAGGCCACAGTTTCAATTTAAAATAGTTTTCAGAAAAATGCCTGGTCACGCGCGGGGGCCGCTCGCGCGACCTCGCGTTAGCGCGGGTCGCGCGCGCGAGATGTCACAGTGTTGTCTTCTTCTTTCTTTTCCCCTGATTTGAAATCAAAGGTTGGTTTTTACCCATTTTGAAAACTTAATCCCAACAGGATTTCCAATATATGAATCTCCCCCTTTTTCCGCATAGATTTCAAATATGAAATCAGAATTTCATAAATCAATACACAGCTCTAGATTTTATCGAAAATCCGAAAGGCGGCAAAACTTTAAGTTGACCGTTCGTCGCAACCGTTATGAATTAGCTTTTGAAATTAGAAATGGAGCCTCGTGGGATCGACACCTTTCATTTGATATAAAGAAATCACGTTTCTGTGACAGTTTTTCTGCTTGCTATTTTCGGACCCTTAACGGTATATATATGAAATCTACTTATATATGTATACATATGTATAGATATAAGTACACTTACAGTTTAAAAGTATAAACTTACCCAATAGAATTTACAGAGAGAGATAGAGAAATCAGTTAACAGTCCAAGCTTTGATTGAATTGATCTCTGAAATATATGTATCAGACTATTGGACCATGTATGTGGGTATGTAAGCAATAATATGTGTGTGTATGTGTGGCCGGCTGAGAGAGAGACAGTGGGGAGTTGAGAGATGAGAGTCAGATTAATGAGAGAATGGCTGGGGGGAACTCATATATATAACAATGATATGCATGGGCACCAAGCACAAAACACACACTACACACTATACACATAGTACACACGCATACACTGCATAGAATTTAATTGGGCTCCAAGTTCTAGTGAAAAAAGCTTGTGTGTGTTGAGCTCACGCAATGATACACACACAGGTACAAATTAATACTGAACAAATCTCAAATCTGGAATATCTGTATCAAAGCACGAAATTAAATACGGGGTATTACATTCTACCCACCTTAAAAGAAATTTTGTCCGCAAAATTTGCATAGAGATAATAATCAGAATCAAAACAAATAACTCATGAAGAGAACAATTGTGGATATCGATCACGCATCTCTTTCTCACT